>CM061131.1:97267661-98467661 GCA_030789695.1 Scilla litardierei
CTTACTGACATGGGCCAGTGGTGGCATCCGCTTAAGCCTGAGGCCGGCCCGACTCTGAGTCTTCACTCATTGCTTGACCCATTCTCCTCAGGGATGTAGGCTCACAACACGGGCATAGGCCGTTCGGTCTGGGCCCCTCCGGGGAGGGTCGTATCACCTTATATTGGCATCCATGATAAATATGCCCGTATTGAAGCTAGGATTTGAGATATCAGTTGGTTCACAAATAATATTGTCAGTTCTTCTGTGCTAGTAGATTTAGTTGATGCTATCTTTACTCTTTCAATTGAATTTTACTTTTTATACTCATACGTGATTTGTAAGTGTGCAAGTAGATTTAATATTTTTCAAGTCTGGGCGACAAGTGTTAATCCATTCTTTTTTAAATTTCATTATTAGTTATCAGCATGTTGAGATTATATATAACTACATTATATATGTGATTCTATTTGTTTTGATGGCAAGTTGAGATTGATACAAGCAAGCTTCTTGGCATTAGAAATGACATGGAGTTTGCAAGTGAGTAGATGAGAGAGGAGTCTGTCTTGTTTCTACTAGGTTAGAATGAAAAACGCCAAAAATGAGCAAATGCATATTTTTGCATTACCTTTATATGTGGGTATCTTTTCTTAGGAATTGTGATTGGTTTGAAGAACTGGGTAAGAATGATCCTGAATCAAGGGAAACTAATTTGATTTTATTTTTCTATGGACTATCATATAGTTGTGGATCTGATGAATGCAAAAACAAATGAAGATACTGAATTATGAAATTTTATGCAGAGAATTGTATTTGTAGTATGCATCTAAATAGAAATTTAGATGATTAAGTTGATGTTCTCTAAAAGATCGACATATTATGCACCTTTAAATATGTTCTGCACACTATCAACTACATACTGAAAATCTAATCATACACTAGAAATTGATTTTGGTTTCTGAAATTTTTTGCAGATACTTCATAGTGATCAATGCGCTATACTTTTTAATCAAGTGGAACACAAAGAACCTCAAGTTGGCCATCTCAATATCCGACCTCCTATTTCTGATCCTCCTCTTCTCGAGCAACAAATCAGCCATCACAACCAACATAACAATTGAGAATGGAAACACACCCATGGGGAGAATAAATATTTGCGACGCATTCAGTAGCTTCTGCTCGCATGTTATAGCAATTGTCAGCTGATACAAGGGAAATGAAACCTTCACCAAATATAGATTGGATAAATGCTGGATGTTTGTTTATACTTATGAATGAATGGTTTTTTTGGGTCAAAGGCTGGGTCAGATTATTTACAGTCTACATGAGAGCATGAATATATTGAATTATGCAGTATTGCTACAATATTGCTTTATGTTCATATAAAATTGTATGATATGGAATAAAAATGGAATCTTTTGCGCTGAAAAGCATTGTCGAAGTTTGTACTGTTTCTAGTTTTTTGCATTTAGTAGTGCAAATGTTTTGCATATAAGATAGCCCAATGGGCTGGCCAAAAGCCCGCTTTACGATCATTTGGACATTCTTAAAAAATCTTGTATTAGATTTGGACCGGCCTGATACCTGCCCATTTAAATTGGGCATCTATTTGGCCTGGCCCGGTTAGGCTCATTCTTATCCCTATCTATGTTGGACCTTTAACAGTACTTGTACTAAAGAAGCTCTATCTATTTGGGACCTTAGACAACACTTGTACTAAAGAAGCTCTATATATTTGGAACCTAGATAGTACTTATACTAAACAAGCACAGTCTAAGGTCTCATATAGATAACACCTGTTTAGTACAAGCGTTGTCTATGGTGGACCTTTAACAGTGCTTGTACTAAAAAAGTGTTGTCTATTGGGACATTAGATAGCGTTTGTACTAAACAAACGATGTCTAAGGTCCCATATAGATAGCACTTGTTTAGTACAAGTGCTTTCTATGATGGACCTTTATTAGCACTTATACTGAAGAACGATGCCTAAGGTCTCAAATAGAGAGCGCTTGTTTAGTATAAGCGTTGCTATGTTGGACCTTTAACAGCACTTGTACAAAAGAAGCGCTATATATTGGGACCTTTGACAGCGCTTATAAAGCGCTATTAAAACCATCCCCCCTTTAGCAGGGTCGAGATAGATAGCACGTCAAAGTGCTGTTAAAGACCTTATCTAAGCACTGTTAAAGGTCCCTTTTGTAGTAGTGAGGCTTGTAAGGACCTTGTCTATGGGGAAAACACTAGAAGGGGACGTTGAATAGTGTTTATGCAAATTTAAAAGGAATTTACGCCAAATAAAATGCAAACCAACAATATAATGCGGAATTAGAAATAAACCCAAATAAGAAACAATTGCAAACACAATAATGTTTCTAGGGTTCGGATTACCCAAGTCAACTCCCGACTTGTTCCCGGTAATCCTACGTCCCTTCCACCCGGATACCACCGGATACTCAAGTTAGAACCCTAACTTGAGGTTTTCTTAAAACCCACTTGTAGCAACCCTACAAGTGCAATTGAATACAATCGATGTCCTTGACTCCCACAACTTGGGAGTAAGCAAACAACTCTCACAACCGTGAGCAAATCTCAAATAACGAAAGTTATGAAATAATGACAACAACACTTACAAACACCTATGCCTTGAAGTAGAACTTGAAGGTGGAGTGTGATGTGTGTTGAAGAACTCTCTTGGAAGAGAGGAGAAGCCCTTTCTCTTGACTACACCAAATGCCTAGATGATCACTCGTTGGTTCTAGGTTGGAGAGCAAGAGAACAAGATTTGGAAATACTTAGGGCTTTGGATTTGAGAGCTTTGATCTTTGGAAATGAAAGCTTGAGAGATTTTGTAATGAATAAGTAACCTTCCAATGGAACAGTGGAAGCTCTATTTATAGCTTTCTCAAATCCACAAAACAGTTTAGGTAAAAACCCAATTGGAATCCGTGAGAAAAATCTCAACGGATAGAATATGAACTCGCGACAGTCGACTGTTGAACAATCCACAGTCGACTGTTGCACAGTCAGCAAGGGTAGGTGAGAATTCATAACTGTAACTTACCACGTGGACAGTCGACTGATGAAACAAAGACAATCGACTGTTAAACCAACAGGCGACTGTAATTCCTTCTACAGGCGACTGGCTAAGAGATGGGTAAGTTAGACAAATACTGGAAATCTCACAAGTAACAGGACAGCCGACTGATGCAAGGAACACAGTCGACTATTAATCAGAACAAGCAACTGTAATTCCTTAAACAGACGACTGTCAAAAGCCTGAGAAATTTCCAGAGAGCTGAGTCAAGGAAATGACTCACAGACAGAAGACTGTTGCAGCATAGACAGTCGACTGATCTAAGAGACAGTCGACTGTATATACAGCATTAGTCGACTGGTCGTAAAAGTCAGATCAAACATAGTTATGGCAAAGGATATACATGCGACTGATTTACAAAACACAGTCGACTGTCACAAGGACAGGCGCCTGTGTATCATTCACCAATAGCATGTGCAAATAATCAGAGAAGGACCAAAACTATATTGTAAAAGTCTGTGCATAACAGGCGACTCTCGAACAATACACAGTCGACTGTTTTCAGACAGTCGACTGTAAACTGTTAAGCAGTCGACTAATATATACAATCCTTGCACAACCAAAAGGAAAATGAACTGGAGTCAAAGGACAATTGATCTAATGAAGTCATATGACAGAATGTTGATGTGTGTGAGTGCTCCATCAAAGTTCTACTTCTAAGCTACATACTAGAAGAGATAAAAGAAAAATTACATTGACGAATAATCTCTTCTTTCCATCGTATGAGCTTGAAGTCTTCACGGAGCTTCAATCATCATCTACGATCATCCAATCCATCTCATTTGCCTTTAATGACGTTTGTGAGTCATCCATTGCTAGTAGATCTTCATAATTAGCTTAGGCAATGGATTAACTGCAAAATAGAGAATTAGTCACAAGTATTTATGTTTGCTCATCATTAACACCAAGTAGGGAGAAGTCCAATACTCAACATTCTCCCCCTTTTGATGATGACAAACAAACATAAACAAAAAGATAAATAATTATGCGCAATGAAAACTTTTTCCCCCTACATAGATGCCAATCAAGTTAGTCAACAAATATTAGAGCATCTACATAACAATTGAAGCAAATGAGTGAGATATGGATGAATTTAATTCAAGAAATCTAGAAATAAAAATCTCTATTCATTGTAATCTTACTCCCCCTGAATCTAAGGCAACGTAAATCTTAGATTCAAGTGTTAGACCCTACTTAGCACATCCATTATGAATCTTGTATCTTGTATGTTTATTTCTCTCCCCCTATGGCATTATCCAAAAAGGTGGGAGAAAATAACAACAATATAGTGCTAAATACGAACTAATAATAATCAAGGAGTATAAAGATACATCGAATGACAAACTCATAAAATCACATCATAGACACATGTGAGTAATGGAAGTGAAGTCCAATATCAACATTAGATATACACACAAAAATAGTTTCAAAAGAGATTTCACAAATGCATCATACCAGAGATAGCATGGAAAATCGAATACCAAATTTATATATTGTCTCAAAAGCACTTCAGGGAGAGTATAGCATACATGGAGACAACATATCATACATCACACAGATAAGATAAGCAGTATAGCATAGTGTGACACAAGATAAACAACAACATCATATATAGATATATAAAAGATGAGTACATTAACGGATGGACATCTACATGGCCATCACAAAAAGATACATCATGATCAAGACAAAAAAATATCATCATGACGACAGTGAAGTACATCACCATACATATATAAAGTCAATGACAACATCATCCAGCATACATCAAAATATAATCATAACCAAACTAACACCACTCAAACACCAATCTAAGAGTGAGCGTCTCCAGGGGCTGCAGAAGAAGAAGTAGTCTCTGTGACAGCAGGTGTATCCTTTGGAGGAGGGTCAGAGGGAGCAACAGTAGCAGCAACAACATCAGCAGTAACATCCTGAGTAGAAGCTACACCATGAGGCTTAACGACATTAGTGGGCTGAGGAGGAAAAGAAGCTGGGGAACAAACTGTCTCAGATCCTCAGGGAAGGGTATTCCCTGATGGAGGAAAGAGAGGGACAACAATCTGTAAATACCAGAGACCATCTACAATAGAATATCACGAGATGATGGAGCAGAGGTGGAAGGCAGATCAACTTGAGGAACAGTGGATGAGGATGGAGCTGAAGTAGATTTCCTCTTCTTCGAGGCAGTCTGAAGAGCCGAAGAAGATTTCAACTTTGCAGAAGCGTCGAGGAGAGGACCAAAGGGCATGGGCTCGTAACGAGTCAAATCAACACCAAAATGACGGAAGACACGAGTCAGAAGACCACTGTAAGGAATGTGAGACGAGGAGGTCGTGAACTCAACCCTGTCCATCCTATCAAGGAGGACACCGGCCCAGTTCACGGGCATGCCAGAGAAAATAGCATACATACACTTCAGGATATCCTGAGACGGCTGGTCAGATGATCTATATCTCGGCAGGATGTTGGACTTCACCACTAGGTGAACAACCCAACCTCTCGCAGAGAACATAGATGACCTGACACCCGAATCAAGGGCTAAAGGTACCTCTCGAAACATATCCCGGAGGACAGACTGGTCAAGGTCGTCAATCTCGAAGATGCAGATATCAGTGGGAAGGGAACCAACAGAGGGAATCCTAAGAATAGTCCCTAAGAGCGAAGGAGTGATCTGAATGTGGGTTCCATGAACGACAGTATCGAGGATGCCGGTAGACGAATACTCACCGCGAACGCGGTTCGCATAGAAGAGCTTTACCAGAAATGGATAGGCTCTGGGGGACTCGCTCTGAGAGAAGCGAAAAAGGTCGGCTAGGTGAGTAGCAGAAAGAATGTTAGAAAGCCTCTCAGCAGTGAAGGCGGGGAAAGCAATATACCGCTCCCTAAGAAGGTTGATCCCTAGAAGAGAGTGAAATTTTGCCAAGTAGAGATCGTCTCGGCAAACGGGAACTAGGGGATCAGAGGGGGGTACGACTGGTGGCTCTTCTGAAGAACTCGAAGCAATCAGGGACTGATGCGGAGCATCAGCAATAGTCTTATTGATGTCAAGATCAATGCGCTTCCGCTGAGGATGAAACATTGGCTGAGCGTCTGAAGAAGAAGCTGAAGGTGAATATCCATGCGAAGAAGAATGCACAGGAGACTCGGCATGCTTGGTTCGGACCTTGTAGGGTTTCTTCTTCTTGGTAATTGGTTTCTTGGGTGCCCTAGGTCGTTTAGGATCAAGGACTTTCTCTTTTCCCTTGCCCTTGGGTGCCATGGGATCGAGGGAGAGAGAAACGATAGACGAAGAAATCGAAAGACTCAAAGCGAACGAAGGGCTAGAGAGAGAAGCAAACCAAGTAGAGGAGATGCGAGGAAGCAACGACGAAGCAATCGACGAGCGGGGAGGCGGAGATCGACGGCAACGACAAAATGAAATCGATCCATGAAGGGAAGAAGATCGACGGCTTTGGAAGAGAAATCCAGCGGGAATACAAAGCGGTCGAATCAGATGAGAGAGAGTCGACGTAGGTAAATGATCGGGCTTTCTCGAATATAAAAGTTGGGGAATGAATCTGGGCCGTTGGATCAATGAATCGACGGCTCAGATCAAATCATATGAACCGTCTCAACAGAAGACAGTCGACTGATAAACAAAAGTCAGTCGACTGGATGTAGTGATAACAATAAAGCTCAGAAAGATGGGCAGTCGACTGGCAAGTAACATGCAGTCGCCTGTCCGTTGGACATTCGACTTACATATACTCAACAGTCGACTGGCCGAGAAACCATACAGTTCATTACAAAAGACAGAGAGCACGGTAAAAATTTCGACAGAGAGAACAGTCGCCTGATAACTAAAATGCAGTCGCCTGTTAAAATAACAGTCGACTGTAAAACAGTCATCAGTCGGGTGTGCGAAAGATACCAAATCTCAGACTGAGGAGATAGAGTAGGACAGTCGACTGTCGGAGGAAATACAGTCGTCTGTCCTAGTCCAAAAATGCACAGTGAGATATACTTCAAGAGAATAAGAACACTAACTCTAGGACCTATACTCTAATCACAAATACATCGTAAAAACAATGTAAAACAAATAAATCCATTGAAACACAAATCACTATAATCAATCTCAAAAACTCATGAAATCAAATAATTCACACTTTGCCTTTCTTAAACACATATATATATATAATTAAGCACATGCCGATAGGCAACAAAAAGATATAAGCTCAAAGGAGTTATAACATGAATGTTTAGCTTCTAGATTTCAGATTCACCCATAATTCCTAATTCTCCACGCAACCTCACAAATGAATCTTGTTTAATAGGTTTAGTGAAGATATAAGAAATTTGTTTTTAGGTTTCAATGTACTCTAAGATGATGTCCTTCTTAGCTACATGATCATTAATAAAATGGTGTCTCATGTCTATGTGTTTGGTACGGGAGTGGTGTACCGGATTCTTGGAAAGACAAATAGCACTTTGATTATCAACCATGATAGGGCAAGTATCACAATTGACACCATAGTCACTAAGAGTGTGTCTCATCCAAAGAACTTGTGCACATACAAGACCCGCGACAATATATTCCGCTTTAGTCATGGACAATGACACCGAATTCTGTTTCTTAAAACCAAGAAACTAAGGAATTTCCTAGAAAATGACAAGTGCCACTAGTACTTTTCCTGTCGGACTTGCATCCGGTAAAATCGGCATCACTATATGAGATTAACTCATATGTGCTAGACTTAGGGTAAGTAACCCATAATCTAGAGATTGATTGAGATAACAAAATATTCGTTTAACCGCAATCAAGTGTGACTCCTTAGGTCTTGCTTGATATCTAGCACAAAGGCATACAGAAAACATTATATCGGGCCTACTAACGGTTAAGTAAAGTAAGCTACCGATCATACCTCGATATAGACGAACGTCTACATCTTTTTCGCTTTCATCCTTGTGTAGATGAGTAGTAGTACTCATGGGAGTCCTTTTGCTCGAAGACGATTCCATCCCGAATCGCTTAATAAGCTCCCCTGTGTACTTTGTCTGATGTATGAATGTGCCATTCTCCATTTGTCGAATTTGCAATCCAAGGAAGTAGGTGAGCTCTCCCATGTGGCTCATCTCAAACTCATCCTTCATAGACTTGGAAAATTCTTGACAAAGATTAAAGTTAGTAGAACCGAAAATAATATCGTCTACATAAACTTGAATCAAAAGAATGTCATTTTCATAATCTTTAATGAAGAGTGTAGAATCAACTTCTCCCATTTTAAAACCTAAATTCAAAAGAAAGATCTTAAGTCAATCATACCAAGCTCTAGGAGCTTGCTCAACCCATACAACGCTTTCTTAAGTTTGAAAACATGGTTTGGAAATTTTTCATGAATAAAACCGGAAGGTTGAGAAACATAAACTTCTTCATTGACAAACCCATTTATAAATGCACTTTTAATATACATTTGAAATAGTTTAAAATTCTTATGGGATGCAAAAGATAAAAGCAACCTAATAGCTTCTAATCTAGCACGGGGGCAAAAGATTCTTCGAAATCAATACCTTCCTCTTGTCGGTAGCCTTGAGCAACTAACATTGCTTTGTTCCTTGTGATCACTTCGTTCTCATCCGTCTTGTTCTTAAAGATCCATTTGGTCCCAATAACTTGGTGACCACTTGGAAAAGGTACGAGTTCCCAAACTTCGTTTCTCTCGAATTGCATTAGTTCTTCTTCCATTGTCACTATCCAAGAGCTATCCTCACAAGCTTCTTAGATGTTCTTTGGCTCAATGGTAGAGACAAATGCGCAATGAGAGAATTCTTCAATTCTCGACCTCGTTCAAACACCCACACCGATATCTCCAATGATTTGGTTATGGGGATGGTTACGAACGGTCGGATAAGCTTTGGGTATACCTGTATCACTAGGAACAACTTCAACAATTTCGTTAGAAGTGGTAGTCTCAACAATAGAATCATTAATCTTAATATTATTAAGAGAATCACAAAGAATATATACATTATCATCATCAACATGAGGAAAATCAAAATCTTCATAAAAAGATACATGAAGTGATTCCTCAATCATTGAAGAAGTTTTGTTGTATATCCGGTACGCTTTGCTACGTGTGGAATATCCAACAAAAATTCCTTCATCGGATCTTGGCTCAAATTTGTCTAAATTACCAAGTGTGTTCTTTATAAAACATTTTGAACCAAAAACACGAAAATATTTTACTTGAGGCTTTTTATCATAAAACAACTCAAAATAAGTTTTGTTCGTTCGGAGTCTCACTAGGATCCTATTGAGCACATAACATGCCGTGTGCACCGCCTCTGACCAAAATTGTAGTCCTAAATGACTATCATGGAGCATAGTGCGAGCACACTCAATAAGAGTCCTATTCTTTCTTTCTAGAACACTATTTTGTGGTGGTGCACGAGGAAAGGAAAAATTATGAGTTATCCCGGAGTCATCACAAAACTTAGTAAAAGAATCATTCTCAAATTCTCCTCCATGATCACTACGAATAGTGATAATGGTGGATCCTAACAGATTCTGAATCTTCTTTGCAAATTTGGTAAACTCTTCATGAGCTTCATTCTTATTAGTTAAGAATGAAACCCAAGTAAATCTAGAAAAGTCGACGACGACAACTAATCTATAATGAGCATTACCTAAAGAAGCGGTTCTAGTTGGCCCAAATAAGTCTAGATGAAGAAGTTCTAGGGGCCTCTTAGAAGTAATCCCTTCTTTAAGCTTAAATGAAGATTTACTTAGTTTACCTCTTTGACATGAATCACAAAAGTTTTTCTTATTGAAAGCAATCTTAGGAAAACCTTTGACTAGATCATGCTTAGCTAACTTATATAAGTGCTTGAAGTGAACATGACCAAAACGGCGATGCCATAATAGTTGTTCACTTGTGTTAGCAACTAAGCAATGTTCTACGGTTTTAGGCAAGCTCAAATAATAAATATCTTTACGCCTAATACCGGAAAATAAAACATTTGAATCACAATCAACAATAGTATACAATCCTTCTCCAAAGTTAACCTTGTAACCTTAGTCACAAAGTTGACTAATTGAAATGAGATTGTGACACAAACCACTAACTAGAAAAACATTAGTAATTAAGGGTTTTGAAGGATTACCAACGATACCTACTCCAATGATGGTTCCCTTTTGATTACCTCCAAAAGTGACCGTTGCACCATCCTTGATGCTAATCACTTCGGAGAGCAACGAGGGATCTCCCGTCATGTGTTTGGAGCAACCGCTCTCCAGAATCCATCCTTTCCCTTTAGAGCTAATAAGACATTTATTGCTCTGCTTCTTTCTCTTGGGTACCTTTATAATATACCATAAGCTTATGGTACTCAATGTTTGTTGGGTCCAAGGGGATTAGCCCTTTGGAAGCCAAGTCCAAGTGGACTTCCGCTTCCCAACATAATTACTATTTCTAATCACATCATGAAAATAGGAATCAACATAAGCATTCCTATCATTAAGACTATTGTTCTTAGGACCCCAAATAGTGTAAATCTTGGGAGTCCTCTTCCTAGTTGCAAGCATATATGTTGGATTTCTATGTAGTGCATGCTTCTTCGGAACATGATTTCTAGCATAGAGATGTGGTGGAGGATATGCATTGTACATTCTAGGATGATATGTATGCTTGGGAACTTGCATATTATATGAAGCATATGGATCATGCATGACATGTGGAGGATGAGCATACATGAAAGAATGATACGTATGAGCATACGGGTGTATATGAGCACGTACATGAGTATTTCTCATGTGTGGTTGTGTACGTGTCCGTGGATGTGGAGCGAAGAATGTGTCATGATTATCCACTTGTGAAGTAGGATGTTTCCTACGTGGATGAGTGTTAGTGTACATATAAGCATGGCCTTGCTTTTGGTTTCCACCCTTAGTGGGTTTCTTGCCAAAAGGAAGAGAAGGTGAAGTGGTGACATTCTTGGTAGGATTACTACCTATAGTGTCTTTGACACCACTTGTGGATGCACCGGAGGAAGGCCTCACAAAATCAATAGTGACACCACTATAAGAGGTGCGATCATTTGATGCATTTGCTTATACAAATCCAAGACCAACACGATGTGTGGCCGGAAATTGGTTTGCAAGCAAATCATCCAATTGTCCTTTTCCCTTATTGAATTTCACAATACGGGAGGACATGAGCTCATATTTCTCCTTTAAAGAAGAAATGTTGGTATCCAAGGTGGACACCCGTGCTTTGAGCTTGTGCACTTGGGGTTTAAGAGAATCATTCTCTAAACCCAATTGTGTGTGTCGTGTAACTAGATAACTATTATCCTTGGGATGTGTTTGATCTAGTTGAGATTTGAGGTTATTCACCTCATCTTTCAAAGTGACATTTTGAGTAACTAAATTAGTTTTCCCAAGAGTTAAAGTATCAACAATGGTGTCATTGTTGATAATGCATGGAATGGATGACTTGCTAACTTTTGATTTCTTTAAGCTAGTATATCTAAGCATTAAATATTGATATTTAGCAAATAGTTCTTTGTTAGCAATTCGAAGTTCATCTATTGTTACCTCTTCATCCGAGTCGGAGTCACTCTCATCGGATAGTGGGTCTTGTCGTGCAATGAAACACATGTGGGCGCTCTCACCCTTTTCATCATCGGAATCACTCGATGATTCATCACTTGAGTAATCGAAGGTACCTACAAGTCCTTTCTTCTTGTCTCTCTTGTTCTTGTTGGACTTGTGATACTTAGGTGCCTTCCACTTCTCTTTGTTCTTTAACATTGGGCAATCCCTCTTGATGTGCCCTGGTTTATTACACTTAAAAAAAGAGAGGAAGTAGCATTAGTAGACTCAAAACGTTTATTAGATGAAAATTTACCTTTGTGATAGAAGCGTTGGAACTTCTTCGCCATTTGGGCCATTTCACCCAAATCCATTTCATCTTCCGAATCTTCGCTATCGGAGGATGATGAATTGGCGTTGAAAGCCAAAGCTTTCTTCTTGGCTTTCGAAGGATTTATCATGGCTCGAATCTTTAATCGGTTCTCCCGTTTTACTTCGTAAGACATGAGAGTCCCGATAAGATTCGCAATAGTGTAATTCTTCAAGTGATTGACCTCCTCGATGGCGATCGCTCTCCTTTCCCATTTGGAGGTCATTCCCATGATGATCTTCCTTACCTTGTCCGGTTCGGAATATTTTTGGCCAAGGGCTTCCAATTCATTTGTGATGTCGGTAAAGCGACTGTACATTGATGCAATGCTCTCATTCTCCTGCATATGAAACAAATCGAAGTTTTGCACGGAAACATATAACTTTGAAAGCTTTACCTTGTTCGTTCCCTCATGGGTAACGATGAGATGGTTCCAAATTTGATATGCACTCTTACATGTGCATATTTTGTTGAACTCATTTGGGTCCAACGCACAATGAAGAGCGTTCATTGCTTTAGCGTTGTTGACTTCAGCGGTTTTTTCGGAAGACGTCCATTTGTCAAAATCTACTTCGGTGGGCTCGACGTATTCCTTGTGGAGGATTCTCCAAAGCGAAGTAATCCTAAGGAACGTCTCCATCCTGCATTTCCAATAGCTAAAATTTGTACCATTGAAACGCGGAGGGCGCACCGTAGATTGACCTTCAAAAAGTGTGGATGCTCCATCACGATCGTGATTATTGTATGAAGGCGACGGTGTAACGTTGTTGTTGGATGCTATAGATGTAACCTTGTGCTCTGATACCAATTGTAAGGACCCTGTCTATGGGGAAAACACTAGAAGGGGGGTTGAATAGGGTTTATGCAAATTTAAAAGGAATTTACGCCAAATAAAATGCAAACCAACAATATAATGTGGAATTAGAAATAAACCCAAATAAGAAACAACTGCAAACACAATGATGTTTCTAGGGTTTGGATTACACAAGTCAACTCCCGACTTGTTCCTGGTAATCCTATGTCCCTTCCACCCGGATACCACCGGATACTCAAGTTAGAACCCTAACGTGAGGGTTCCTTAAAACCCACTTGTAGCAACCCTACAAGTGCAATCGAATACAATCGATGTCCTTGACTCCCACAACTTGGGAGCAAGCAAACCACTCTCACAACCGAGAGCAAATCTCAAATAACGAAAGTTATGAAATAATGAAAACAACACTTACAGACACCTATGCCTTGAAGTAGAACTTGAAGTTGGAGTGTGATGTGTGTTGAAGAACTCTCTTGGAAGAGAGGAGAAGCCCTTTCTCTTGACTGCACCAAATGCCTACATGATCACTCTTTGGTTCTAGGTTGGAGAGCTAGAGAACAAGATTTGGAAATACTTAGGGCTTTGGATTTAAGAGCTTTGATCTTTGGAAATGAAAGCTTGAGAGATTTTGCAATGAATAAATAACCTTCCAATGGAACAGTAGAAGCTCTATTTATTGCTTTCTCAAATCCACAAAACAGTTTAGGCAAAAACCCAATTGGAATCCGTGAGAAAAATCTCAACGGATAGAATATGAACTCGCGACAGTCGACTGTTGACCAATCCACAGTCGACTGTTGCACAGTCAGCAAGGGTAGGTGAGAATTCATAACGGTAACTTACCACGTGGACAGTTGACTGATGAAACAAAGGCAGTCGACTGTTAAACCAACAGGCAACTGTAATTCCTTCTACAGGCGACTGGCCGATAGGTGGGTAAGTTATACAAATACTGGAAATCTCACAAGTAACAGGACAGACGACTGATGCAAGGAACACAGTCGACTGTTAATCAGAACAGGCGACTGTAATTCCTTAAACAGATGACTGTCAAAAGCCTGAGAAATTTCCATAGAGCTGAGTCAAAGAAATGACTCACAGACAGACGACTGTTGCAGCATAGACAGTCGACTTATCGAAGAGACGGTCGACTGTATATACAGCATTAGTCGACTAGCCGTAAAAGTCAGATCAAACATAGTTAGGGCAAAGGATATACATGCGACTGATTTACAAAACACAGTCGACTATCACAAGGACAGGTGCATGTGTATCATGAAGGGTTTTCCGGGACCCTTAGGGCACAAAAACTCTATGCCTGTCCTAAGTCGGACGGAACATAGACAGAAAAGCAGCGGAAAAATTAGACATGTTAATCTAATTAACATTTAACCCTAAGGTCCATGACCTTAACCCAAGATCTATGTCGACTTGGGATGGGTCTGACCATCCCAAGAAGGATCTAGCCTACTGCGATTAAATTAAACTAATGCTTAATTAAACACATACCTGGAATGTCAGCCCTGGAGCAGGCGAGATGTTCCGCACCGTCTTCCAAGCCGCTCCCGTCCCACGCCGAGCCGCTCCTCGAACCGCTCCCGAACCGCTCCTCGAACTGCTCCGCATCCCGAGGCGATCAATCCCGTGTCGCCGAGCCAACCACGTGCTGAAGAAAGTTTCACACGAATGAAACCTCCGCCTAGATTTCGGATCTGAATCCGAACTCCTTTGCGGCTTTGCTAGAGCCCTCAGGAGCAAGGCAGAAATTTATAGGGAGAGGAGAAATATTAATTTAGCTTAGATCCGAGCGTGCTCCAACATTTACGAGAGCCTCTCAGATCTAGAGCTTGGGATGAGTTTGGAGGAGGAGAGCAGACACCTATTTATATAAGCGGCTGACTACTCCCCTTTCTCAAAATCCGATGTGGGACTATTAATTTGAGTTAATCAGAATCAAGTTAGTTTGCACTTCACAAAGTGCAAACTTCCGTGAATTTTAACTCACTCACCATTGAGCTTCATGATTAATACAACCTATCAATTTGAAGGGTGTTCAACGGTGAACGCGTAGGAAAAAACGGCTCGTCAATCCGAGTTCGTTTGACCCTTCAAACAATTGTCCAAAGTTAGCCAAAAGTCATGCTTCTCTTAGAAATGTAGCCGTCAAGAAAATCCCAGGTTTCTAAAAACCCTAACCAGAAAATTCGGGCTTGGTGGGCCTCCATTTTCGCTGGTTTCAGCCCAACAGTTTGGGCTGACTTGTTTTGGCTATAACTTGTGCATTTGGACTCCGTTTTTGACGCGGTTTGAACCTGCATTTAGAGCGGGATGATCCCGTCATCTAGGTAACCCTTTCAACGCATTTATTTAATTAAATATAGTCTTAAACAATTTAAGACACATTTAATCTCTTTTGCATCAAATGCAAAATAGTCCCTATCAAAGCTTAAATTATCATTTGCATCAAATACAAATGATCCGAGGGCATATTCATCTACATCTCCCACTTGCACTCAGGATCATTTATCCCAAATGCAGGAGATGATTGCAAACATCTTTTGCAATATTTTATCCCTTGCATCAAATGCAAATTATTCTCCCTAACTAATTTCTACCAATTACTAGACGAAGATCGCACTCTGTGTGAGACCCTACAGCCTGACCCTTACAACAGGTTGGGCTCGAAGCCCTATACGGCAGTGACCATGAGCAGTGGTTGCCGTCCCTGCTTCAGGAATCATCATTATGTGGTTGACTCATTGACATGAGTATTGTCGGGACCACCCTGACTGTTTCCGTGATGAATTCTGCAGTTATAGTCTCTTCGTCTAAACTATGTCGTATAGATCAATTCTAGGGTACGGTCAAACTGTCAACCCCAATAACTTGACTCCGGTTAGTTTCTATCGATCTTTTAGTCAAAAAATGTTGGACTTCTTCCAACATAATCTGGCCAGAGTTTTTACTAAAGACCGAACTAACCCTACGATACTAACTCCCATTGACCGGGAGAGACGAATCCTCTCTTGGTCATTACTCTCCTCATACGCTTCAAGTGTCACCCAATCAAAGACCTTTCGACAGACCTTGCCTCGAAGCTAGGTCATTTGATCTAAGTGGCATCGTTCACGCACAGGTTCGTCAAAATGACCTCAAGTCAAAAGACCAACTAGCATATCATCACTCAGAGTCATCATTGACAGATTGGTCAATATAACCATATGATAACTCTTGTGGATCGTTCAGTGAACTCATTCTCTAATGAGCACCTGTGTCTCATCTACGACTTCGACAAGTCAAGCGATCATGAGATCATCGCCACCGCTAAACGGTGAAGACTAAGACACAATGGTCTATCCGATGTTTCGATATCCTTGTTCTCGAAACATCTACGACCACGAACCCTTTTAGACTTATGCTACAGACGGTCAAACATTTCTCCATGATCGAGATACTCATCTCGATACCTGTTTGATCTTGTATAAAGTCTCAGGACTTTACCTAAGTTAATGTCTAATGTTAACTACATTATTAAATAACTTAGATAAATTTTTACCAAACTGCTTACTATTATTTCGAACAAGATGTTTGTGCTATTCACACATGGAGATAGATTGCCTCGAAGGTATCTTCTCTCAACATCTCCCACTTGCACTCAGGCCCATTTATCTCGGTATCTTATACCGTTTTTACACATAAGTTTTTTCGACTTCATGTGATAGAGCCTTCGTGAGTGGATCTGCTAAAACCGTCTACACTATAGACCTATGGGGTTTTCTATGTTCATGTTAGACCAACCATTTGAATCTCATTCAAATAATTCATTTGATCTGTCGGAATCCATAATATTTTATTTCCTTGGATCTCATCCAGTTCATCGTACATTACGATAATAATCTTTAAATTAGTTTCTGGTCATTTCAAATGGCTCATTTCTATTTTTGATAAAGTGTCAAACCTTTTGATAACTTTTGTCAAAATAAATGTTCCATCCCTTTGATGTCTCGCGTGTAATTTATATGCTCCCACTGACCTTGAAAACTTTCTGGTTAATTCATATAAGTTGGTTCGTCTAAATCATATTAGAAAAACGAACTTATAAGTGAATGTTCCAATTTTCATGGTTAACTTTGAGCGTTTTACATCGAGTTTTGGTCCGAGTAGATTCGTACACATCTGTTGGCGAGACGGTTTCAACATAATCCGTTTATAGGAATTTGGATGAAAACTATTTTCGACCAACATGATTGTGCTACACTATTTTCTTTCTGCTCTTAATCTTTCAACTTAAAGATTTACTTGCAGTAAGTGAGGAAACATTTTCTTTGGGCACGTAAACTAAATTCCAAAATTTATTTACGCACACGGACTTATTCTAATTGCATCAAGTTTTTAAATCAGAGTTACTACTCCGAATTTCATCCCGGAAGTTGACTAAGTCATCATCAGTTATGATGTTTAACTCGACTCTTCGTCTCACGAAATTTGAGTAGTTATACAACTTCCTAATGATTGATTTAATGAATATCTTATTGATAATGTCCTCACAAAACATTATCAAAACCTAGGCATTAATATCTGGGACTTAACCTAGAGGGAGGACTTAACTCAGAGTCACTTGCTATGGATCGCACCAAGTCTAACTCAGTGTGATTCATACTTTTAACACACAGATGTGTTAACAAACTTGACCTGAGAGAAAATCACATTTTCTTTTAATTACGCAAGATTTTAAGTAGCTAAGTATTTAACCGTTCGATCTAATCGAATCAGTTTAAATACTTTAGTCATTTCGTTCTTTATTTTATTAGACTTGTGTTTCATCAAGAACACGTGTCTTAATAATATATACGAATAACTTAACATGGTTAATCTAGACTCGGGTACATCAGTATGTACCTGGTTGAGTTTGACAACTCATTCTCCCACTGTCTCACAGATGGGTTTCGGCCATTATATCTAAGAGGATAAGACTCACAAGTGTCCGCAGACTTCATAACACGAGAGGTCAGACCCCTCTTTATGTGACTTGTGAAGCTTAGTCTCTCGATACGGCCTAGTCTATTTAGCCATATAAGTTTGCTACTATCTTGTGTATTTATATATTAACATTTAATATATATATATATTATCGTTATACATGTCACTCATTGCTTCAAAAGCAATGTGACGACATTCGTCAAAATGTGTTAACCTTTTGTATAACAATAATTATGAAATCGTGACATCAAAATATGTCACATTTCCGTTCCCTCATCCTTATGCCTTTATTAATGATAAATTAAACTAACTAACTCGACTGACTTTCCGGAGTGCCTTCTTCCTTTTCTAAATCACATTTAGATATAAATAGCCCAACATAAATAAATAGCTATGCAAGCATCTCATGTATCCAAACACCTGAGAGTTGCAATCTTGAGTGTAGCTCAAGAAGTTTCTTGTCTCAAGATCCGGTTGGGATACATAGTCTTGCACCACTCATGCACTCGTATTCGACTCAAACGGTTTGATCGAATTCTCGAACTTTGCGGATCAGAATTGTTTGTCCATACAACCTTGAGGGTAGCTCGACAAGTTGTAGGGAGAAACATATTTCGAATATCCTATATGCTCAAGCTGCCTCATATAGAGACGAGTGACATGTAGCGTGAATTTATTTTTTGGACCCAGAACTTAATGAAATCATATTTATTAAGTCTGTTTTTAGAAGGTCATTTTAATGTCAACGAGAATATAGTTTAATTCTATCAATTAGAATTTAACTTGATATTCATTTAATCAAACTATTCGACCAGTTAACTAATTCAATTAAAATATTATAATTAGATTCCTTCGGTAAACATAGTCTTGCCCTAGTTTAGCATATGTTCAATATTAAATATAGGTAGATTGGCATTCATCTATCTATATCCTCCCACTATTTTTTTACAATCGTTTCAAAACTTAATAACGAACGATTTAATCGAATTAAAATATTTAAAAATTAGTGAAAGAGGGATCCAATCATCCTGAACCTCACAACCTTGAGGAGACTCAACAAGTTGATTGGTTCCATGATTGGTAGACTAACTCTTAGTCAATCACATCACATGTGACTCCCTATCGTTTTTTCTACTCACAGTCACTTATGATCTTGAGGAGACTCAACAAATCATAATGACTGGTCTAGTCAGACCCTTGATTTCGAGTCCAGATTTGACTTAGATCGATGCTCGAGGAGACCCGACGTATCGATTTGGGTCAAGTCTAGACTACATCACATGTATGTTGGAGTTTGTTCCTTAAGGATAAACATGTCATAGCTTGAGGAGACTCAACAACTATAATTGTCTTCTTTGAGTTACCAAGCTCCAAAATCAAGGAGGGATACGGATTAATCTTTAATAAGATTTATAACGCATTGACTAGATATAGTCCAGGGTGTCATACAATCATGATTCGCGACATTGCGGTCCAGCGGAACACAGCCAGGGAATTGAATAAGCCAGGATCACTGCCCCTTGGACTAGCAAGGGTTGATCCAGAACTCTTAGCCAAGCACATTGACTGGATCATGGTCCATTGAATGAAGCTTGCCATTTTTGTATGTGTGCCATAGACTAAACAGCTTTTATTAACAAATAATTAATCCTATCAACTAGTTGCATCCTTAAATTCAAAATTTTAGGATTTGTTTAATAACTTTTATTAAGTCCTTATCAACTATAAGGTTCACGTGCTATCCTAATGATTATTAGGATTTTAATAAACTTTATTAACAACGCCAAAAGCGAAGTCCTTTAATGAGAATTAATAATAACAATTAGAATTAAGATTCATTAAAAGGACTACCCTAATCATGAATTAGGTCTTAAAGGGTTGTTAAAAGTTTTATTAAAACATAGCATGTCATTAAAATTCAAGTAATAAATTTTAATCATTTTTAATGGCTAACCTAAATGGTTGTCTTGTGTTATCAAATAAGGGACAAGAAGAACTGGCCATTAAAATAAAGCTACACTAATTTATCGCATAAAGATAGTGCACAATTATTTAACAATTAAATAGATTAAGTTTATCGCATAAACAATTTTAGCATGCATACATAAATTTAACATTTAAATTTAAAATATGATTTTAAAATATTTTATGTTTATCTCATAAATACTTGTTTTTCAAATCACAAATTTGCTAAAAAAATTTATCGCATAAAAATTTTAACCTTTAAAATCAGTTTTAAAATATCTCATAAAATTAAAACATCATTTTTAAAAAAACTTTCATGCTTAAAAAATTTATCATATAAAATTTTTAGGCACTTTAAACTTATCGCATAAAGTTTAAAAGATTTAAAATTAGTTTTAAAAATTATCACATAAATTTTAAAACGTCTTTTTTAAAAAAATTTCATATTCAAAAATTTTATCACATAAATTTTTAAACATCAAAAAAAATTTTAAATTTATCTCATAACTTTAAAAACATTTTTAAAAGCATTTAAAAGCATTCTAAAGTTTAATAAAATCGCTGGCTAGATTGTTACGCAGACCTAAGCTCCGATACCACTGAAGGGTATCACTCTGATATCATTGCGACGCTGTTAAGGCCCATCGTCCATGACACCCTAGACCCGTCACAAGATACCTAAGAAACTTGTTTTACGGCATGCCTCTCGACAATGCCCAACCCATTATAAGATCACCATCTTATCGGGACTTGGTACGGTAAGAGTGATTACTTCGGGTCGGCCCATAACCCGAGAACCCGTACTCAAGCTCAACAAGCTCTGATGCCACTGAAGGGTTTTTCGGGACCCTTAGGGCACAAAAACTCTATGCCCATCCTAAGTCGGACGGAACATAGACAGAAAAGAAGCGGAAAAATTAGACATGTTAATCTAATTAACATTTAACCCTAAGGTCCAAGACCCTAACCCAAGATCTATGCCTACTTGGGATGGGTCTGACCATCCCAATAAGGATCTAGCCTACTGCGATTAAATTAAACTAATGCTTAATTAAACACATACCCGGAATCTCAGCCCTGGAGCAGGCGAGATGTTCTGCACCGTCTTCCGAGCCGCTCCCGTCCCACGCCGAGCCGCTCCTCGAACCACTCTGCATCCCGAGGCGATCAATCCCGTGTCGCCGAGCCAACCACGCGCTGAAGAAAGTTTCACGCGAGTGAAACCTCCGCCTAGATTTCGGATCTGAATCTAAACTCCTTTGCGGCTTTGCTAGAACCCTCAGGAGCAAGGCAGAAATTTATAGGGAGAGGAGAAATATTAATTTAGCTTAGATCTGAGCGTGCTCCAACATTTACGAGAGCCGCTCAGATCTAGAGCTTGGGACGAGTTTTGAGGAGGAGAGCAGACCCCGATTTATATAGGCGGCTGACTACTCCCCTTTCTCAAAATCCGATGTGGGACTATTAATTTGAGTTAATCAAAATCAAGTTAGTTTGCACATCAAAAAGTGCAAACTTCCGTGAATTTTAACTCACTCACCGTTGAGCTTCATGATTGATATAACCTATCAATTCAAAGGGTGTTCAACGGTGAACGCGTAGGAAAAAACGGCTCATCAATCCGAGTCCGTTTGACCCTTCAAACAATTGTCCAAAGTTAACCAAAAGTCATGCTTCTCTTAAAAATGTAGTCGTCAAGAAAATCCCAGGTTTCAAAAAACCCTAACCTGAAAATTCGGGCTTGGTGGGTCTCCATTTTCGCTGGTTTCAGCCCAACAGTTTGGGCTGACTTGTTTTGGCTATAACTTGTGCATTTGGACTCCATTTTTAACGCGGTTTGAACCTGCGTTTAGAGCGGGACGATCCCGTCATCTAGGTAACCTTTTCGACGCATTTATTTAATTAAATATAGTCTTAAACAATTTAAGACACATTTAATCTCTTTTGCATCAAATGCAAAATAGTCCCTAACTAAGCATAAATTATCATTTGCATCAAATACAAATGATCCGAGGGCATATTCCTCTACTGTCACAAGGACAGACGCCTGTGGATCATTCACCAGTAGCCTGTGCAAAATACTCAGAGAAGGCCCAAAACTATATTGTAAAAGTCTGTGCATAACATGCGACTGTCGAACAATACACAGTCGACTGTTTTTCAGACAGGCGACTATAAACTGTTAAGCAGTCGACTGATATATACAATTCTTGCACAGCCAAAAGGAAAATGAACTGGAGTCAAAGGACAATTGATCTACTGAAGTCCTATGACAGAATGTAGATGTGTGTGAGTGCTCCATCAAAGTTCTACTTCTAAGCTACATACTAGAAGAGATAAAAGAAAAATTACATTGACGAATAATCACTTCTTTCCATCGTATAAGCTTGAAGTCTTCACGGAGCTTCAATCACCATCTATTGTAAAGACTGGTTTTCATGTATTTGGATTATATATATATTATATATATGTTCGGGTGGATTTTCTCCTTATGTGTGGTTTTCGTCTCCGTAGCTTTCATTTTCGATCGTTTCGTCGTGATTTTCTAGCTTCTTCCTTAGAATCGTTGATCTTGGAGTAAGTCGCTTAAGACGAAATTCAAATAGCTCATATTTTAGAGTTAGAGTTATCCTAGAAGCCATAGAAATCTTCCCGAAGCTTCGCGCTTCGATTCGGCACTTTTAGTGCACTTTAGTTGGTTCAAGAAGGGGAACCAACCGACTAGATTGAGATCTAGTCGGTCGGCAACTCTACTCAAACCGACTAGTTCATTAAATCAATTGTACATGAGTTACTGTTTACTTTTAGTCGGTCTAAGAACAACCACCGACCGACTAGATGTGAAACTAGTCGGTCAGAACTTGCTCTCAGACCGACTAGTTCCTTCAATCAATTTTACCTAAGTTACTGGTTATCGTTAGTCGGTCCAAGAACAACCACCGATCGACTAGGTTGCAAACTAGTCGGTCAGCCATTGTTCTTTAACCGACTAATTCTTTGACCATTTCGACAACCTGAGTTACTGTTTAGTTTTAGTCGGTCACAGTTGGTCGACCGACCGACTAGTTGTTGAACTAGTTGGTCAACCACTCTTCTTTGACCGACTAATCGCTGTCGTAAACCTAGGGTTTGCCCAGCCGTCGGCTATGCCTATTTAAACCCCCCAAACGTTTTTCTTTCTTCATTCATTTCTCCTGAGCCTCCTTCTTCCCCAAATCATCATCCATCTTCCCCTAGCCCTCCTCCTTCATCAAAAGCCCCTCCCCCTCTCCATTTAGGCCGGCCATCACCTCTAGGTCGCCGGAAAACCCCCAAAAAACCCCCAAAATCTCATTTCTCCAGATTTTCTCCCCATTTCCAGATCTGAACCCTAGTTTCCTGGATCGTTTCTTCCGTTGTCGTGCTTGCTCGGTATCGTTCTTCCACTTCCTACGGTAGTGTTCGAACCTCTAATATTTTCATCACCACATTTGTAATTTTGAAACCCTAATATAAATGGATGTTGTTTTGATGGTTGTTTCTCCATAACAGCGAATTTCCCCGTAGATTAGCGTTTGTGAGACGAACCTTCGTGATCGTCATCCTCGGGGTTAGGCAAGTGAAACTTGCCACTTAGGGTTTTGGGCCATGTCTTAGGCCATTTGCTTATTGTAGGCGTAAAAGAGACTAGGCGACGAAATGATACTCGCCTAGGCGCAATTTCAGGTTCTAGCTTTACAACGAAGCTAGATCCGTCATTTATTATGTTGCATAAAACTACCATGTCATGTTTAATTTCAATTAACGGTGCGCGAATTAATTGTCATGTCATTGCATTCTTTAAATGTTCCCGTGATTGCGTAGCTCCGCTACACCTAGTGAATTGATTGAGGCTAGGCACATGCTTTTAGCGGGCACAACCTTACGCCAAATTGTGAACCTAAAAACAAGCTCTTGTGCGGGGCAACCCTGGCTCATTTACTGAGCATCGTGTACAGGGACCCTGGCTTGTTTACGTGTGGGAGGGGTAAGGGTTAAGCTGCCATTCAACTGGGAGTCTGTCCGATCAGTAACTTCAGTTGTAAGGCGTAAACTCTGGGTTCTGGGGTAGTGTTAAGCGGCCACTCAGTGTGAATGTCAAATAGTTCAGCTGTAAGGCGTAAACATCTACAAACAACTTGAAACGTGACTAGTGAAAAGATTGAGAATGTTAGTAGCTTGGCTACTCCTGTCATGCCATGATAATTGTTCTCTTGCACTTATTGTTACACCGTGTCTTACTTGTGCACTCTTACCATAACTGCCATGTCATGCATATTATAACTGCTAGGATGCTAGTTTACTTTGCTTCCAGTTTCCTTGCCCAAGTCTTTTAGACTTGCTGACATGTGCCCATTTACTCTTTTGGGTGACACATGTTAGATCTTGAGCCTGAGGGTGCCGCTGAGGACGTGGTGTTCGCTGACGCTGAATCAGAGCCCACGTTCATCGAGGAGTACGAGGACACGGGCGATCAGTCGTAGAGGCTGCTTGTGTTCTTTGTTTTAGACTGTTTTTTTTGTCGGTGCGTAGCACCAATACTCTGTTTATGTTTGTCTTGGTTGGCCTTGTTCTGGGCCTTTAGACTCTTTCTTTTAGCCTGGTGACTTTTCTGGATGTTGAACTAAATTTTAATGTTGGACAATTCTGAGATTTGAGATTTTATTTCTATCTCTCTTGTGTTATTATCTTTGTTCTGTTCGTGGTTACAGGGACCTGCATTTAATTTATTGACGCTTATCAGGCGTGTGGCTTCACAGCTCCACGTCTGTGCGGTCCTTATCACGTCTCGCCTCCATTTTAGGGAAGCGGGGCGTGACAGGTTTTGTTGGTGGCCCATGCAGGTCCTCTTCTGTAACTGCGATTATCGGAATAGCGATAATAATATTAGAATGTCTAATAAACTAAGTTCGACATCCGAGTCATAAGCTATGAATCTAATCTGGTTTGTTTTCTGTTTCACTAGATGGCAGGAGGGCGATTTACCCGTGGTGGTGGTGGTGGTGCGCCCCCTCATGACGAGGAGCCTGAGCGGGAGCCCACCAGTGGGGAGATGATGCGGATGATGCTTCAGATGATGCAGGTGCAACAGGGCGTGCTCCTGTAAGTCCAGAATGCTCCATGTGCTCGAGCTACTCGGGCAATCCAGGATGCCCCTCGCTCCGAGCCGGGAGCAAAGCAATTTCAGGATCTAGGTCTCGCTTATTTTGATGGGTCAGAGGGTCCTCTAGCTGTCGATGAGTGGATTCGGAACATAGAGGATAACTTGAAGCGGCGAAGATCGGCCCGGCTGGATGGGTTGATCTGGCGAAGACGAAACTCAATGATAGTGCTCGGAACTGGTGGGATGCGGAAGAGAAGATGCTGGTGGAGCCGATAGCTTGGGCTACCTTTAAGTCCAGGTTCGATGAGGAGTTCTTTCCGAAGGCTGCTAGGAAGGAGATGCTGCAGCGCTTTATTGAGCTGAAGCTGGGGAGCTTGACGGTGGACCAGTACCACCAAGAGTTCACTAGGCTGAGTCGGTTCGAACCGAAGATGGTGCAGGATGCTGATGAGTGGGCTCAGAGGTTCCTGCAGGGACTTGCTTTGGAGCTTCAGAGTTTTGTGTCTTCCTCTGATCTGGACTCTTATCAGAAGGTTCTGGTAGCTGCGAGGAGGCAGGAGCTGAACCTGAGTCAGAGGAGGGGACATGTTTCAGGTGCTGGGAAGAGGCCTATGGAGCAGGCCAGAGCGGTGGTTAGGCCTGGTTTCAAGCCTAACCAGCTAGTTCAGTTTAAAAGGCCAGGAGGGCCTAATCAGAAGACTTGCCATTTCTGCGGCAAGCCTGGCCACATCAAGGATCGGTGTAGGAAATTTCTGGGCCAGTGTTTGGTTTGTGGTGATGCTTCTCATGTCGCGAAGGATTGTCGGCATGCGAATCAGTTGCGGAGGGCACCTGTTGCAGCACAGCCGTTGCAGCAGAGAGCGCCTGTTCCTGCTGGACGTGGATCAGCTCTTGTCCCACAGAGGCAGGCTTTTCAGCAGGCTTTTCCGCTGAGGAGGCAGGCTTTTCTGATGACCGAGGTGGAGAGCGAGGCTGTGGATGAGGTTATCACAGGTAACTCTCCATCTAGCTGTTCCTTCTTAGTTAGTTTTTTTGTTAGAATATGTTTGGTTGCTTGCATATGGTTGTTTGCTAGACTAGGGCTTGATTGTTAAATTGCTTGTTAGGTGTGGTTTTGGTTTTCACATTTCCTGCGCGGGTCCTCTTTGACTCTGGCACGTCGATGTGCATTATTTCTCGGAGCTTCGTGGAGAAGCATTCCTTGTCGACGTCCCCTCTTTCGAAGAGTTGGAATATCGTCACAGGGAATGGCGTGGTCTCGGTGCATCGTGGTTGCAATTCTTGCTCAGTGGTGGTTTGTGGACATGAGCTTTACGCTGATTTCATTATCCACGACATCATCAACTATGTTGCGGTCCTGGGATGGATTGGCTTGCGAGCTTCTATGCTACGATCGACTGTCGGAGGAAGAAGGTGGTGTTTGAGATTACCGGACATCCGGTATTTGAGTTCAGCCGAGGTTGCAGTTCGCTTGGCCCTGTCAGATTTCGGGCCAGGCCGGTGGAGATTGTGGCTATGCAGATGGAGCCGGAGAGGCCAGCGGTTGTGCGGGACTTTGATGACGTCTTCCCCGAGGAGATGTCTGGATTGCCACCTGATCGAGCTCTGGAATTTTCTATTGATCTTGTTCCAGGAGCGCATCCGATTTCGAAGGCGCCATATCGTATGGCACCCGCTGAGTTGGAGGAATTGCGGAAGCAGCTGGATGAGCTTTTGCAGAAGGGTTATATCAATCCTAGTGTGTCTCTGTGGGGAGCACCGGTGCTGCTGGTGAAGAAGAAGGATGGTTCGCGTCGCATGTGCGTGGACTATCAGGAGCTGAATAAGGTGACCGTGAAGAATAAATACACGTTGCCTCGCATTGACGATATTTTTGATCAGCTTGGAGGTTCGAGGGTGTTTTCGAAGTTGGATCTAAGGAGTGGTTATCATCAGCTAAAGGTGAAGAAGGAAGATGTTCCGAAGACAGCATTCAGGACGAAGTATGGACACTACGAGTTTGTGGTTATGCCTTTCGGTGTAACCAATGCATCCGCAGTTTTCATGAATCTGATGAATCTGATCTTCTATGACTTTTTGGATAAGTTTGTCGTTATCTTCATTGACGACATTCTGATCTATTCAAAGTCGGAGGAGGAGCATGCCTCGCAATTGAGGACGGTGTTGGAGATTTTGAGGAGGCATCGTTTGTATGCCAAGTATTCGAAGTGCGAGTTTTTGCTGGACAGAGTTGCTTTTCTCGGGCATGTGGTGACTGGAGATGGTATTTCAGTGGATCCCGAGAAGATCAGGGCCATCAGAGAGTGGCCTGTTCCGCAGTCAGCGTCTGAGATCAGGAGTTTCCTTGGGCTTGCTGGTTACTATTGGCGCTTCATTAAGGACTTTTCCCGTATTTCCGAGCCGATGACCAGATTGACGCGGAAGGATGTACCTTTTGTTTGGTCGGGTGATTGTGAGAATGCCTTCGGTGTTCTGAGAGAGAGATTGACGACTGCCCCTATTCTTGTTGTGCCTGATCACAGTGGAGGATTCTAGATCTTTTGCGATGCTTCTGGCAAGGGTCTCGGTTGTGTGTTGCATCAGCACGGGCATGTTGTGGCTTATGCTTCGCTTCAGCTCAAGACTCATGAGAAGAATTACCCGACACACGATTTGGAGTTGGCTGCCGTCGTGTTTGCGCTCAAGATTTGGAGGCACTTCCTGCTGAGTGAGAAAGTGAAGATCTTCACCGATCACAAAAGCTTGAAGTATATTTTTACTCAGAAAGAGCTCAATATGCGACAGCGTCAATGGTTGGAGCTCATGGCAGATTATGAGATTGATTTGCAGTTTCACCCTGGTAAGGTGAATGTGGTTCCTGATGCGCTGAGTAGGCTTCCAGCGGTGATGGTTTTGACTTCGCAGTGGAGATTGCAGCAAGATTTTTGCGAGTCTGGATTTGAGATTGTTCTTCCTGGGGAGGCCTATTCGTTGATGACTATGCAGATTCAGTCGACGATCGTGGATCGAATCAAGGCTGGCCAGGCTGAGGATCCGAAGCTGGTGAAGATTCGGGAGCAGGTGGAAGCCGGTCTGCGAACTGACTTTTTGATTCATGAGGATGGCTCGCTGAGGTTTGGAGCTAGGTTGTGTGTACCAGCTGGGGATATTAGAGAGGAGTTGATGGTTGAGGCACACAGTTCGCCGTATTCTGTGCATCCTGGTGGACCAAGATGTACAAGGATCTTCGTCTGAACTATTGGTGGCATGGTATGAAGAGGAGTGTGGCTCGGAGTGTAGCCAAGTGCTTGGTTTGCCAGCAAGTGAAGGCGGAGCATCAGCGTATGGCAGGGTTGCTACAACCGCTTCCAATTCCGGAGTGGAAGTGGCAACACATCACTATGGATTTTGTGACTGGACTACCTCGGAGTCCAAAGCAGAATGACGCGATTTGGGTGATCGTAGATCGATTGACCAAATCCGCGTACTTTATTCCGTTCCGAGTAGGACAGTCCACTGAGGCGCTAGCAAGGAGATACATGGAGGTAAATTATTTTACTCTCCGTTTCTATTTCCTTTTCCTAGTTTAGATAGTGATGTGATGTGAATCGTGCAGGAGATTGTACGACTTCACAGAGTCCCTGTGTGCATCATGTCGGACAGAGACACAAGGTTCACATCTCAGTTCTGGCAGAGTTTGCAGAAGAGTTTGGGTACGCGTCTGAGTTTCAGCACGGCGTACCATCCGCAGACGGATGGCTAGTCCGAGAGGACGATTCAGATCTTGGAGGACATGCTGAGGGCGTGCATGTTGGATTTCAAGGGTTCGTGGGAGGACCATCTACATCTGGTAGAGTTTTCCTACAACAACAGCTTCCAGGCGAGTATTGGCATGGCGCCTTTCGTCGCGCTTTATGGGAGGAAATGTCGATCGCCATTGAGGTGGGATCACATTGGTGATCGGGAGCTGTTGGGACCTGAGATGATTTTGGAGGCCGTGGATGTTGTCAGGAACATTCGAAAGAGGTTGAGGATTGCTCAGGACCGTTTTAAGCATTGGGCAGATGCTAAACGGCGTCCTTTAGAGTTTCAGCCATGCAACCATGTGTTCTTGAAGATTTCCCCGAATCGTGGTGTGATTCGCTTTGGGAAGCGAGAGAAGTTGAGCCCGCGATACATTGGACCGTTTGACATTCTGGAGAGGGTTGGAGAGGTAGCCTACCGCTTATCCTTGCCGCCATCTTTGGAAGGAGTTCACAATGTTTTCCATGTGTCGCAGCTTTGTCGATACATTAGCGATCCATCTCAGGCTGTGGATTTCTCGGAGATTACCATTCGTCCTGATATGACGTATGACCAGCAGCCAGTGCAGATTCTGGACAGGCGTCAGAAGTCACTCCGGAACAAGGTTGTCAATCTTGTGAGGGTGATGTGGCGACACGGCTCGCCCGGAGAGTCTACTTGGGAGAATGAGGATGAGATGCGAGAGCGTTTCTCACTTTTGTTTCCGGACACGTGAGTGTTGGGAAATTCCGAGGACGGAATTTTTCTTAAGTCGGGGAGGATGTAACGACTGGTTTTCATGTATTTGGATTATATATATATTATATATATGTTTTGGTGGATTTTCTCCTTATGTGTGGTTTTCGTCTCCGTAGCTTTCGTTTTCGATCGTTTCGTCGTGATTTTCTAGCTTCTTCCTTAGAATCGTTGATCTTGGAGTAAGTCGCTCAAGACGAACTTCAAATCGCTCATATTTTAGAGTTAGAGTGATCCTAGAAGCCGTAGAAATCTTCCCGAAGCTTCGCACTTCGATTCGGCACTTTTAGTGCACTTTAGTTGGTTCAAGAAGGGGAACCAACCGACTAGATTGAGATCTAGTCGGTCGGCAACTCTACTCAAACCGACTAATTCATTAAATCAATTGTACAGGAGTTACTGTTTACTTTTAGTCGGTCTAAGAACAACCACCGACCGACTAGATGTGAAACTAGTCGGTCAGAACTTGCTCTCAGACCGACTAGTTCCTTCAATCAATTTTACCTAAGTTACTGTTTATCGTTAGTCGGTCCAAGAACAACCACCGACCGACTAGGTTGCAAACTAGTCGGTCAGCCATTGTTCTTTAACCGACTAATTCTTTGACCATTTCGACAACCTGAGTTACTGTTTGGTTTTAGTCGGTCACAGTTGGTCGACCGACCGACTAGTTGTTGAACTAGTCGGTCAACCACTCTTCTTTGACCGACTAATCGCTGTCGAAAACCTAGGGTTTGCCCAGCCGTCAGCTATGCCTATTTAAACCCCCCAAACGTTTTTCTTTCTTCATTCATTTCTCCTTAGCATCCTTCGTCCCCAAATCATCATCCATCTTCCCCTAGCCCTCCTCCTTCATCAAGAGCCCCTCCCCCTCTCCATTTAGGCCGGCCATCACCTCTAGGTCGCCAAAAAACCCCCAAAAAACCCACAAAATCTCATTTCTCCAGATTTTCTCCCTATTTCCAGATCTGAACCCTAGTTTCCCGGATCGTTTCTTCCGTTGCCGTGCTTGCTCGGTATCATTCTTCCGCTTCCTACGGTACTGTTCGAACCTCTAATATTTTCATCACCCACATTTGATATTTTGAAACCCTAATATAAATGGATGTTGTTTTGATGGTTGTTTCTCCATAACAGCGACTTTTCCTGTAGATTAGCGTTTGTGAGACGAACCTTCGTGATCGTCATCCTCGGGGTTAGGCAAGTGAAACTTGCCACTTAGGGTTTTGGGCCATGTCTTAGGCCATTTGCTTATTGTAGGCGTAAAAGAGACTAGGCGATGAAATGATACTCGCCTAGGCGCAATTTCAGGTTCTAGCTTGACAACGAAGCTAGATCCGTCATTTATTATGTTGCATAAAACTACCATGTCATGTTTAATTTCAATTAACTGTACGCGAATTAATTGTCATGTCATTGCATTCTTTAAATGTTCCCGTGATTGCGTAGCTCCGCTACACCTAGTGAATTGATTGAGGCTAGGCACATGCTTTTAGCGGGCACAACCTTACGCCAAATTGTGAACCTAAAAACAAGCTCTTGTGCGGGGCAACCCTGGCTCATTTACTGAGCATCGTGTACAGGGACCCTGGCTTGTTTACGTGTGGGAGGGGTAAGGGTTAAGCGGCCATTCAACTGGGAGTCTGCCCGATCAGCAACTTCAGTTGTAAGGTGTAAACTCAGGGTTCTGGGGTAGTGTTAAGCTGCCACTCAGTGTGAATGTCAAACAGTTCAGCTGTAAGGCGTAAACATCTACAAACAACTTGAAACGTGACTAGTGAAAAGATTGAGAATGTTAGTAGCTTGGCTACTCCTGTCATGCCATGATAATTGTTCTCTTGCACTTATTGTTACACCGTGTCTTACTTGTGCACTCTTACCATAACTGCCATGTCATGCATACTATAACTGCTAGGATGCTAGTTTACTTTGCTTCCAGTTTCCTTGCCCAAGTCTTTTAGACTTGCCGACATGTGCCCATTTACTCTTTTGGGTGACACATATTAGATCTTGAGCCTGAGGTTGCCGCTGAGGACGTGGTGTTCGCTGACGCTGAGTCAGAGCCCACGTTCATCGAGGAGTACGAGGACACGGGCGATCAGTCGTAGAGGCTGCTTGTGTTCTTTGTTTTAGACTGTTTTTGTTGTCGGTGCATAGCACCAATACTCTGTTTATGTTTGTCTTGGTTGGCCTTGTTCTGGGCATTTAGACTCTTTCTTTTAGCCTGGTGGCTTTTCTGGATGTTGAACTAAATTTTAATGTTGGACAATTCTGAGATTTGAGATTTTATTTCTGTCTCTCTTATGTTATTATCTTTGTTCTGTTCGTGGTTACAGGGACCTGCATTTAATTTATTGACGCTTATCAGGCGTGTGGCTTCACAGCTCCACGTCTGTGCTGACCTTATCACGTCTCGCCTCCATTTTAGGGAAGCGGGGCGTGACATCTATGATCATCCAATTCATGTCATTTGCCTTCAATGATGTTTGTGAGTCATCCATTGCTAGTAGATCTTCATAATTAGCTTAGGCAATGGATTAACTACAAAATAGGAGATTAGTCACAAGTATTTATGTTTGCTCATCATTAACACCAAGTAGGGAGACGTCCAATACTCAACGAGGCCTTTATAGGAAACCTACTGGCTTTTGAGGTTAGGAAGGTAGATAGAGATGAAAGGAATGCACTAAGAGCTTTACCGAACCTAAGAAGAAAGCAATTGCTTTCAAATCCACCTCGGATAATGAATACTTCGATGAAGAAATGGACATGGAGTCCATAGCTCTTATGGCAAGGAATTTCCAACGGTTCTACCGAAAAGGTAACTTCAAACAGAGAAACAAATTTGTTTCCGTTAAAAATTCATCTTATTTTAATTGCAATAAGCCAGGGCATTTCAAGATAAATTATCCCTTGCTGAAGAACAAGGAAAAATGGAAGGCTCCCAAGTACAAAAAGAGAGACGTGTACAAAGTGTACAAAAAGAAAAAGAGACTAGTTGGAACATGGGATGAGTCAAACGATGATACAAGTAGCAAAGATTAGGATGAGGAAAAGGGAGAGTTAGCAAACACATGTTTCATGTCTAAGGGAGGCTCTCCAACTAATAAACTTAAATTAGCATATGAGAAATTATTTTATAAGTATCAAAAATTTCTCAATTCATACATCATGGCTAAGGAAAAACTTGCTAGCATAGCTACGTCATCCACGGATCTTGATATGAATGTTAGCTCTATTACACACAATGCACTTATTAAAGAGAAATCCACTTTGGCTTCTCAAAATGAATGTTTGAGAAATGAAATTATATCCCTCAAATCACAATTGGACAAAGTCCAAATTAGTGATTATGACAATGTTGAGATTGAAACACTTCGATCTAAAATCACACTTTTGGAAAATGAGAATGTTGCTCTCAAATCCCAAGTGCAAGAGCTAAATTCGCTAGTATCCACTTTGGATACCAATATCTCTTCTCTAACAAAAAGATATGAGCTCTTGTCCTCCAACATTGATAGATTCAACATGGGAAAAGACAAATTGAACACAATATTGGAAAACCAACTTCTTGCAAATTACCACGGTGGACTTGGCTATTCAAAGGATAGTTCTTCCACATATCGCACGTCCTATAGTGGAGCCACTATAGATTTTGTGAGGCCATCCTCCGGTGCATCCACTAGTGGAGCATCAAACCCCTTATATAGTTCATCTACCAAGACTAGCTCTATTCCGGTGACACCCTCATTTGGAAAGCAACCCACCAATGGTGGACAAATAAAGAAGGGACATGCGTATATGTACACACGCACTCAACTACGTAGGAGAACACCTTCACATCTTTCTCCTACTTATGATGAGTTTTACGCACCACACCCTCGTGCATGTGCAAATACTCATGTGAGCTAACCACATGGCCACACAAATACTCATATGTATGGTTATGCACAACCACTGCATGCACATGTTTATCCACATGCTTATCATACTTCACATTCATATGCACCTTTTGCATATATGTCGAATGTGAAAAATCACATGAATCCTCACAAAGCATGCACACATCATGCAAGATCACATGGTATGTATCATAGACACCCTCACATATATTACCCACATGCATCACACTATGCGTATGCATTAACTCATACACACCCACATGTGTATGTTCACACTAATGCATATACACATTCACATGCTCACATGCCGCATGCTCCTATTAGAAACCCACCTTCTATTCATACACCTATAAGGCATAGGACTTCCAAAAGTCATTTGATTTGGGGTCCTAAGAACACTAGCATGTATGATAAGGGAATGAATATGCAATTATATTTTAGGGAAGTTGTAGATAATGTGAACTATGTTGGGAAGCTAATGTCTACTTGGACTTGGTTTCCAAAGGGCTAATCCCCTTGGACCCAACATGCTAGTGTACCATGTGCTTATAGTGTATTCTATAGGTGCCTAAGAAGAGGAAAAAGGGAAATATGGGAAAGGTTGCTCTAAATGCAAAAAGAAAGGTTGGATAATTGATAGCGGGTGTCCCAAACATATGATGGGAAAACTAATTTTGCGCTCCAAAGTTATCCGTATCAAGAATGGCGGAACGGTCACATTTAGAGGCAATTAGAAGGGATCCATCATAGGAATTGGAAAACTTGGTAACCCCCTTAAACCTATCATAGAGAATGTTTATCGTGTAGATGGTTTAAATCGCAATCTTATCTCTATAAGTCAACTTTGTGACAAGGGTTACAAAGTTAAATTTTGAAATAGACTGTGTATTATTTTTAATAGTAATAATGATAGTATTTTGTTTAGTGGCACACGCCATAAAGATATTTATATTTTGGATATGCCACACATACAAGACCAATGCTTGGTTGCTCATACTAATGAACAACTTTTGTGGCATCGACGCTTTGGTCATGTACATTTCAAGCACCTTCATAAATTGTCCAAATATAACCTAGTCAGAGGTTTTCCAAAATTTTATTTTAATAAGAAATTTTGTTGTGCTTCATGCCAACGAATCAAGCTTCATACATCGTCATTTAAGCTTAAGAATGTAACATCTACTTCTAGGCCTCTAGAGCTTTTACATCTAGATTTATTTAGGCCTACTAGAGTGGCATCCTTAGGGAATGCATTGTATGGAATTGTAGTTGTAGATGACTTCTCTATGTATACTTGGATAATGTTTTTGAATAGCAAAAATGAAGCACCTATAAAATTTATTATTATATCTAAGAAAGTTCAAAAGATTCCAGGCACGTCCATTATCACCATTCGTAGTGATCATTGAGGTGAATTTGTTAATAAACTATTCTCTAATTTTTGTAATGAGAACGTGATAATTCACACATTTTCCTTCCTGAATACTCCACCACAAAATGGTGTGGTAGAAAGTAAAAATAGAACACTTATTGAGTGCACGCACTTTGCTTAGTGATAGCCGCATTGGTTCATAATTTTAGGCGAAAGCCATTCATATCGCATGCTATGTACTAAATAGGATTCTTATATGACCCCGTGGAAACAAAACTTATTATGAATCAATTAATAACAAAATCCCTCGAGTAAGTTATTTCCAAGTTTTTGGTTCAAAATGTTTTATTAAGAACCAACACAGAAAATTTGGATAAGTTTGATTCACGTTCAGATGAAGGTATATTTCCTGGATATTCCGATCGTAGCAAACCCTACTGAATATTCAATAAAAGAACCTTAACGGTTGAAGACTCACTTCATGTTTCTTTTTATGAGGATTTTGATGTTTCATTATCTCACCTTGATGTGAATATTGAATTTCTATGTGATTCCATGAATAATGTTAAATTAGATGATTCTATTGCAACTAACCTTTCTAATGATGTAGTTGAGGTTGTTTCAAATGATCTAAGGTTACCCAAGACCTTTGCTATGGTTCCAAACAATCCACCTGATCAAGTGATAAGTAATATTGAAGATGGAGTCCATACAAGATCAAGGGTAGAGCATTTCACACATTGTGCCTTCGTCTCTACAATAGAACCAATGAACATTGAAGAAGCATGTGAAGATAGCTCATGAATCATGGCTATGGAAGAAGAACTCATCCAATTTGAAAGAAACGATGTTTAGGAATTAGTTCATCCTTCAGAAGACCACAATGTCATCGGAACAAAGTGGATCTTCAAAACCAAGATGGATGAAAATGAAGTCGTCATCTGGAACAAGGCAATATTAGTACCGTAAGGTTAGCAGCAAGAAGAAGGTATAGATTTTTAAGAATCATTTGCCCTGGTAGCTAAATTAGAATCTATTATATAGTATTTTTAATCTTTTGTAGCATTCAAGAATTTTAAAAAATTTCAAATGGAAGTGAAAAGTGCATATTTGAATGGTCATGTTGTTGAGGAAGTTTATGTTTCATAACCACTCGGTTTTATAAATAAAAAATTCGCCAAATCATGTTTTTAGACTCAAGAAAGCTCTTTATGAGTTGAGACAAGCTCCTAGAGCATGGTATGATCGACTAAAGAATTTTCTAATGGATTTGGGTTTTGAAATGGGTGAAGTTGACTCAACGCTTTTCACTAAGTATTTCGATCATAACATATTATTGATTCAAGTATATGTTGATGACATTATATTCAGATCTACTAACTCTTCGCTTTTTCAAGATTTTGCTAAGTCCATAGCGGACGAATTTGAGATGAGCCACATAGGAGAGCTCACCTACTTTCTAGGACTTTAGAATCAATCAATTGGTGTAAGGGATTTCCACCAAACAACGTACACGGTGGAATTGATCAAGCGCTTTGGGACGGGATTCACTACATCCAAGCGTACTCCATTGAGCACAACAACATATCTTGATAAAGATGAACGTGGAACAGATGTTGACATTCGTCAATATCGATGTGTGATAGGTAGCGTACTCTATCTTACTGCAAGTAGGCCCGATATTATGTTTTTGGTATGCTTATGTGCATGTTATATATTACAATCTAAACAATCACATTTGATTACGGTCAAACAGATTTTTCGTTATTTAAACCAATCACTTGACTATGGATTATTTTATCCTAAGTCATGCTCTTATGAACTAGTTTCATTTAGGGATGTCGACTTTGGCGGATGTAAATCCGATAGGAAAAGCACTAGTGGCACTTATCATTTCTTAGGCAATTCCCTTATGTCTTGGTTCTCCAAGAAAAAAATTGGTATCTCTTTCTACAACCGAAGCAGAATACATTGTCGCATGATTAGGTTGTGCACAAGTTCTATTGATGAGACAAACACTTAAAGACTACGGTATTAAGTGTGGCACATGTCCGATCATGGTTGATAACCAAAGTACTATTTGTCTATCCAAGAGCCCGATACACCACTCCTATACTAAACACATTGATATTAAACATCATTTCATTAATGATTATGTCCTCAAGAAGGACATTTGTCGAAAGTACGTCAACAGTCGAAACCAAATTGCCGATATTTTCACCAAACCTCTCAAAGAATATTCTTGTATGAGGCTTATGAGAGAATTATGTATTATGTGTGAATCTGAACTTTAGAAGATCATATTCCTTATGACTAGTATATTTCATCTTACTCTATGATATGCTCATGTTTTAAGCAATTCTTTCTTGGATATATCTCTCACTTTCATAATTGAGTATTTCCCTTATAAGATATATATACAATTCTCTTATGCATCTCTTGATCATTACGTATTTGATTTGAATAAATATCATATATGTTGGTTATATTTGTGATTAGCATTAATGAATGCTTAGTTAAGACGATTGCTTCTATCATCTAGCTTGAGAACTTCTTATAGAAATTCTTGAAGGTTCAACCCAAGCTTTCTGATATAATCAGACGCCAGGTGTAGTCGAACCAGATGTCTAACCTATCGGATATATCTGACTCTAATATTTTTCCATCTAACCATACGTATGACGTTGTCTTACAAGATGCCTAAACTGATTTTCAAACGCCTGGACATCGTACTACAAACACCTGGTAATAAGTTTGTTAGTTAGTCAAATGTTTCCTGAGAACAATCATTTTCAAACTTCAAAAGATTAGACGTCTGATGCTGACTTATCATACGCCTGGATAGTTCGTCAGGCGATTGATTAGTCTGCTATAGACGCCTGATCATCGTAAATATTGAGTTACATCTTCTGTACTGTTTCGACCAGATGTCTGATAATCTTGATCTAGACGACTAGCTTAGTATAATTACATTCATCTCTTTAATTCACTCCAGACGACTATCAAAGGATTTTAAGCTAGATCAACTTTTGATCCAATGGCTGAGATTTATCTACCGATCGATATAATTCCCGATTCGACTTAATTTGGGCTTAAGCAATCTAACTCTTCCATCTGCCCCTTCGTCTGCCATTACCGTTTTATCGAAGCTTGGTTCATTTTTCGACAAACTCTTGTCTGATTTAAGGTAAATCAAAACTCACTTCTTTACATCGATTAATTTGATATCTAGAGTTTTTGGTCCAACTCTCATCTTTTAATATTTGAATGATAGGATTTCATCATGCCGTGTATGAAATGAACTTGATCGTCATATCCTCAATACTTGTCGATTGAGGCTTCCTCAACCTCACCAGACCCTCATGAGCCTGGTTCGACATCTCGTTGATCTAAGAGGACCATTCCTCTTGATGTGTCACATCAGATAATGTTGTCTTCAGAACAACTGCATGATCATCTGTCATTGTCGTTTCAACCAATGCCTTCTGAGCACTCTCCTCCTCATGATGATTCTCATGCTCATTCAGATTCTCTAGTACCTGAATATCCCCTCGAGGTCATCAGAAACAGAGTTGATTTTCTGAACAGGAGTTCACGCCATAAGTATAATGATTTGATTTCCCTTCGTATCAATCTAGAGAATGTTCAGTCTATCATCTCTGGACTTGGTCAGGATCATCGTCACATCAATAATCTTCTCTGATTAATTCAGGATAGTATATTCCTCCCTCTGATCCATCATCCTCTTCACAGCCTCCTGAGGTTTTATCTCAGTGTTTGGGTGAATTTGAGTACAATCTTTCCAACATCTATGTGTAGAAAACTCACGACTGTGAAGGATATGGTTTCAATCATTCTAGCGAAATTAGACATACTGGTGCCCACTCCTGGAGACATCCATGCTTTTACCCCTCCAGAGCCTAGTCCTCCTCCTCCAATTGTTTGATGACGTTCTGAACTACCACAAGCCTCGCTCCATTCTTAAAATGAATTTTTGAACATTGATTGAGAAGAGTGCTTGTGAAAATACTTTTTGGTATTTTTATTTATGATTAAGTTTTATAGGTATGTTTTGGGATCATGGGTGGTATACTTGTAAGTATACGTTTACTTGTGAATGTTGTCACATTTTGTTATATGTGACATATATATATATATATATATATATATATATATATATATATATATATATATATATTGATGAGCGATGAAGTTATATTTTGTAATAACGTCATCATGGATATACTCTAATAAAGTTTTAAATCTTATTGGAAATGTGCCATTGTATTGCTAATTATTTTATTTTGTACTTCCAATATAAATGTTAAATAGTTTTATCTTCTTATGTGATTTGATGCTACAAGCTTAAATAAATAGTTAAATGAGAACACCTTCACTTATGTATTTTGGTCTCATTTTGACCCTATATATTAGCACCAACTGTTGTTGTTCTCTCCCCCCACTCTTTTTGGGTTATGAAAAAGGGGGAGAGATAACCATAAGGTGGAACTTTGAGCGATTGCTTTGAGAATTTTTGAAAGTTTGAATTTCATCTTTCAATGAATCGTAAAGGAGCAGAGGGAGTAACCATAGGTGAATTTTATGCGATATCCAGAAATTATCATAACTCCATGAATCATATCATGTCTAAACTAGTTTTGAACCTTTTGTATGATTCAAGGGGAGATTTGAAATTCATTATTTCATTGTGTATTTACAATTTTTTCAATAAAATTGATTGACTTGATCTCCTTATTCATGCTTCAGCTTTCTCTTTGTGTATCACCATATGCTTCATGGCTTGGGTATCCATGTATGTTGATGAATTTACTAAATAAAATACACAATTCATGTGATACATGTATTATTAACTTGCATTGATGATTCATTATTCATATGATTATTTAGACTAAAAATGTTTGGCATCAATGAAGGGGGAGTAAGTATCTTTAATTTCAAGAACAATTATTGTTTATGCTTATGATTGTTTGTTATCAACAAAAAGGGGGAGAATGTTGATTATTGGTTTCCCCAATGTGGTTTTGATGATAAACAAACATAATCAATTATGACTAATCCCCATGGTTTGTAGTTAATAGAAGCATCGTTAATATAAATAAAGTCATATCAAATGAAGATGATGACTCAGTTCATTGATGCATGTACAACAATCTATGAAGCTTGGAAATCAAGGAGTGAACTCAAGGAAATCAAAGCGTTGGACTCAACGAAGCTCAATGGAAGTCTTCAAGGGATTCAATAGGAAGTGAATGGGATAAACATGTATATCTTTCTCTTTCTTTACTTCAGTATTGAATTAGCTTGTTAAGCCTTGAATAGACTTGATAGAATATCATTCATAACACTCACAACACTATAGATCATATATCATTGAGTGTCATAGGGTTAGAATTTACATTAGCTTGAAGTAAAGCTTGTTAGCCTACCCAAGCGACTGGAAGTTGGTCTCCAGACACCTGGCGTTCTTGCCTAGATAGTTTTTCAAACCCTATCCAGTAGAGACGACTGAAGTTCTCATCCCAGACGTCTGTACAAGTGTGTTAGACGCCTGGATGATGAAATCCAGACGTCTGATTAATTCTACCTGAACTTCTAGTATCCCAAGCCTTAGCTGACTGACAGAAATCAGACGTCTGATGTTATGTCTCCAGACGTCTTCACAATTTGTCAGACACATGGATGATTTACATCAGACGTATGTTTAATTACGATCAAAATTTCCAGTACCTTAACCTCTACATGCAGTCTTGGTTAAGCTGTCTAAATTTGTATTACCCGATGTTTATATAGTTGACTAAACATCTACATGATGAACATTAGACGTCTCGGTATTTAGACCAATATATTCCAGTGACTTAGTCCCTCACTGTCTGTATGATCAAAAGCATGTTGCCTATGAGCTAGACATCTGTGCGGTGACCAGATGTCTGTTAAGTCTTCTTCAGACGCCTTCCAAGTGTATGTTAGACTGCATTTAGGACCCAGACAAAACAGTACAGCAGCCGCCTGATCTGTCTTCTTCAGGCGGCTGGTGACTAGGAATTTTGCCCGTTAAGAGCCGTTTCCAGCATTAAATGCTTAGGATTTCTATCAGATTTTGGACAGAGTTCGGTGAGCTATTTATAGCGCTTTAATGTCTTGACTTGAGAATGGATCTAAACTTCTAAAACTTCATGAAATACACTCTCAAGTGATTTCAAGCCATTAATTTCTTCACTAGAGTATTCAATAGCTTTCAAAGCCATCCAAGCTCAAGCTTTAAGTTTCAACTTGTCTCCAAAGATTTCAAGGTCATGCTTCTAGCATTCATTGCTAATCTTTTTGAGACAAGTAGTAAGTGCTCATACTCTCGTCATTTAGAGCACTTCTGATCGCTCCGTATTTTACACCCTTTTTCTGCATGTTTACATGCCACTTTGATCGCTCATATCACGTTTTTCACGATTATTCGACAATATTGCGATGCTTTTCACGATTTCTGGTTTTTGTCATATTTCAGGAGATATGGAGCGATTCGGAGTGATTTTGAGATCAAGAGGATTTGCACCCACTCCGGAGTATCACCCGAGGCTCTTTTGAGGGTTATTCGGCGATGGAAGACAAGTGGGAGAAGAAAGAACGTCGTAGGAGCGACGAGGAAGCGAAAAGATGAAGATTGGGCCTTTGCAGCATCTCACTCGGCCGAGGAACTACCCATTCAGCCGAGCAAGAAGACCACTCGGCCGACCAGACCGGACACGCATCAACAAAAGAAAATAGGCGTGCACTCGGCCGAGTGACGATAGTCCACTCGACCGAGCATGGAAATCTCCTCGCCCGAGTGGCACAGGAACAGACGCTTCGAAAACAGCCGACTTACTGTTATTTTACAGGCTTTTCAGAGCTTCCACTCGGCCGAGCAAGAATTGCCCCTCGGCCGAGTGAGTAAATCTACTCGGCCGAGTCACCTTCAGAAGACAGACCCCCAAAATCCCGAAGTTACTGTAATTGTACAGGGTTTGTCACTCGGCCGAGTGACATTTGTCACTCGGCCGAGTGAGCTGCCCTGCCTGTAGCGTAAACTGCGATTTTTGAGCTGCGCAGGGGCATTTTTGTCACGAATTTCTGGACGATTTTGAGGGGTATTTAAACCCAGTTTTTGCCCTAATTAGGGAGAGCTTTTTGATACTTTTGGCAGCCTTTTTAGATAGCTTTTTAGGGATTTAGATTTAGGCTTTTTGAGAGATTAGAAAGTGGATTATTGTTGGATGCTATTGAAATCTCATTGGTTTATCTCTTTTCTCATTAAACACTCTATTTTTATTGAATATTTCTCTATTGCAATGATTTGTGCTGAATTTTCTATTGAATTTCTTATGAATTGCATAATGATTAGTGAGTAGTTTATTTGCCCTAGGGCATGTGGATGAATCCTATGAACCCTATTTCTAAATTGTGATGAATTGGTGAAATTGTTGCTAGAATTGATTAGGGTTAGGTTGGGATTGATAAATTACGGATAGCTAGGGATTCATATCGATCGGGATTTGCAAGAGATTGGGTCCCAATTGATAGGAAGCCCTAGATATCCAATTTAGATTTACGATTGGAATTTTCTGGAATTGGTTTGCAAGAGATTGGACCAAAGCTATGGTTTTCGATCGTAATTCTATACCCATACCCGTTTGCAAGAGATTGGATGGGTAGAAACTATCTCAACCTAGGTCGTAGCTCGAGTTTGCACGAGAGTGGGCTCGAGATACGATTGGATGATGATGTCGATCCTAATGCTAGCGGCTTAGGTTAGGGTTTGCAAGAGATTGAGCCCTAACCTAGGTTTGCTATAGACTGGCAATAGCGCGAGAGCGTGAGCTTGGTTCTACATTTAGTTGCGACTAGTTCACCTAAAATTCAAGTTTAGCAATGACGCAACCTACGAATCACAACGATGAGCTACGGTTTGTAGCGGGGATTCCCTATCCCTAGGCATTTTATTCCATTGATATTTCTATAAATATACGAAAGATTTTGACAACTTTACCCCGTATTATTCTTGACCATTCCGATAGCTAGGTGATTAGAAGAAGACACTGTTATTACACCTCCCTGAGTTCGATACCTGCTCGCCACTTCGCTGTGCGCTTGCGGTAAGACTACAATCATTCTCCGGGTGCATATCCGGGGCCGACCAAGTTTTCGGTTGTGCTCTTGGGTTGTGTTCCTGGGCCGATCAAGTTTTTGGCACCGTTGCTGGGGAGGCAATAGTGTTTTATTCTCCTTACTTAGTGTTTTCTATTTCTTTTGTTACTCTTTATCTTTATACTCCTTAATTGTGCTAACAATTACTTTGAAACTCTGTTTTCCTTTGCATGAACACATAATCTACGGCAAACCCCGAAGAAATATTATTTGATCCGGAGATCGAGCTTACCGCGCGGAGGATTAGAGCCGAGAGAAGGCACGCTACGGAGGACGGTTGTATGAACCGTACGGAGACACCAGAGGAGCTAGCCGCAAGAATGGCGAGGATCATATCCATTAGAGATAGGCTTCGGCCTAAGACTTCTTCCACCACATCATCCATCGCCATGCCGGTGCTAGCGGCGTACAAGAATTTCGAGCTAAAAATGGGATTGGTGGTGTTGATGCAACAAGACCCGTTTCATGGGAATGCATATGAGAATCTGCATTGCCACATCCAACTTTTCTTGTCCAAGTGCACCACTTTCCAAATGACGGGCGTCTCCGTTGATGCGATCCGACTGCGACTCTTCCCCTTCACACTAAAGGATAAAGCCTTATATTGGTTGAGGATGCAAGCGAAAGGAACATTCACCACTTGGGATGAGTTGGCAAGCGCCTTCGTCGACAAATTTTACCCTCCTTCCAAGACAGTGAAGATACGGAGTGCTCTCATGTCCTTCAAGCAAGGACCGCAAGAAACCCTCTATGAAGCATGGGAGCGCTTCAAGGACTTACAACACCAATGCCCCCATCACAGTATATAGGATTGGGAGCTCGTCCACAGTTTCTACAATGGACTCCAACCAGGAACAAAACAAATTATCGACGCTGCCGCTAATGGAGCTATATTGTCAAAGACCCCGGATGAAGCTACGGCCTTGTTGGAAGAAATGGCCTCCAACAACCAACAATGGGGGGATGAGTGAGGACATTCTTCGTCCTCTTTGAAGACCACTAGTATTTATGAGGCCAAGGCCGTGGCGGAGCTTTCAACTAAATTTGACTCTCTCCACAAGGTGGTGGAGAGATTGGAGAAATATATCACCGAGCCCCATGGAGCACCCTCTACATCTACACCGACAAGCAATATGAGCGATTGGCAAGACCAATCCCAATCTATGTATGTAGGAGGGGACAATGGAGAAGGAGCTTTGGAGCAAGTACAATATGTCGCGGGGAATTCCGGATATTGGGCCAACCCGACCGCTAGAAACCATTCGGGCTTCTCATATGCAAACAATGATGGTGCTTTGAACCCCCTGCCGCAACAAATTCCTCAAGCTCGGCCTCCACCACCACAACCTCAATATCAACCGAGGGGGCCACCACAACAAAACTACCCGCAAAGGCAACAAGCGGGACCATATAGACCCCCCGGGTACAATCAAAGATGGAGAGCTCCCAACCCACCTCAAGCTCAACCACGATCGGACCACGAAGCTAGGGTGGAAGAATTTATGGTGGAGCAACGGAAGATCAACGCTAGGTTGACGGTGGGGCAAGACTCACTAAATACCGTCGTCGCTCAACTTTCGGAGCAACTTGCGTTGCTTAACAAGAACGCCCAACAATTACCGGCTCAACCCGAGCCCAATCCACGGAGCAACACCAGACACATCAATGCGGTGGTTGCGGTTACAACAAGGGGCGGGAAGGATACCACTCCCGCTATGACCCAATGCAAGCAACCCGTGGTGGAAATTTTGGAAGAGAAAGAGACGGCAATTGAAGAAGAGAGCCGAAAGGAGCCAATTGAAGGAGGAAATTCTAAAGTGATGGAGCCACTTGATGAGCACCGCTACATGCCACCTGTGCCGTTTCCACAACGGCTAGCTAGAGCCAAGATGGAGAAAATGCTCGCCAAGTTGCTAGAATACTTGAGGGAAGTAAGACTCAATATTCCTTTCTTAGATGCAATTGTTGAGATCCCGACTTACGCGGAGTTCTTGAAAGATTTGATTTCGGGAAAGAAAAGGAAGGAAAAAATTATGTTTGCGGAGCAAGGAACTTGGTTTACCCGGAAGGAGAAGGAGCCGGTGAAATTGAAGGATCCCGAGAGTTTCCGCATCCCTTGCACACTAGGAGGCATCCCTTTGCAAAAAGCTCTAGTAGACTTGGGCGCTAGTGTGAGCCTTATGCCCCTTAGTATGTTCCGGAGATTGAACACGGGCACCGACTTGAAGCCGACCGACATGAGGATTCAACTTGCGGACGGTCAGATTACTAGGCCGGAAGGGATCGCAGAGAATATTCCACTCCAAGTACTGGGAGGTATATGATTGCCTTGTGATTTTGTTATAATGGACATCAAGGAAGAGGGAGACACTTCGCTCATACTTGAACGCCCGCTCCTCGCAACCGTCGGCGTTATCGTTGATGTGCGCAAAGGAACTCTTTCTTTGAATGTCGGCAATATAGAAGTCGAGCTTCACATACCCCGGGCCATGAAACACATGCCATATCATGAGGAGTTAGATTATGTGGATCTCCTCGACGAAGTGATTGAAGAAGTAATCCCCCTCTCCATTGGTGCTCTCCATGACAATGGCTTCGAAGAAGGCCAAGCTTCGAGTGAAGAAGAGAAATTGGAAGACCCTCCAGATAGCTCCAGGGATGATGATGAAGGAGACGCTGATGTCGCGAGAATACGAGAGCTTTGCAAGCTCTCAAGGGCCAAGAATCTGAAGAAAGCTCCACCGAACGGAAGATCGGTGTCACCGGCCAAGAAGAAGATAGGAACAAGCTCTAGCTTGGGGGACTTATCCCCCAACATTATCCATGATGAGGAGGCGTCGAGGAAGACCGATGAACATCATGACCCGAACCCAAGCGGCCTTCCCGACAAGTTTGACGGGTGCATCTCATATGCACCCAATATCGCAAGCTAAACGACTATATTAAGGGGTCGAGCTCACGACCTTTAACGAGCTCTTGTCGGGAGGCAACCCGACGGGTTTTGCATTATTTTTATTTGATTTTCATTTTTGGTTTAGCCTTTCGTTAGTTTTTAGTGTCTTTTGTTCATGAAAATCGTGACGACTGGTACTAATTTTCATGACAGGAGGAGGAGAAAGGGAGATCAATCATATGGAGGAAGATAGAGGAAAGGAAGAGCGCTCCAGGAATGCGTTCAAGCCTTAGGAGGAGGAAGAAATAGACTGGAGGAAGAAAAAACAGAAACTAGAGCGAAAACGGAGTGCAGATGCAGAAAACAACACGTCACTCGGCCGAGTCGCATATGCCACTCGGCCGAGTGAAGGCTCCACTCGGCCGAGTGGAGCACCAAACAGGGAAGTCTCTGAAGACCAAATCTCTGTTAATTTCTGTAAGTTTTAGTTTTAATTGCCACTCAGGCGAGTGACTTGTCACTCGGCCGAGTGAAACAGATACCCTCCTAGCCTAAAAATTTCCAAGTGGCAGTGCCACTCGGCCGAACGGAGTTTCTCCCTTTGACCGAGTGAAGCAAAGCCACTCGGCCAAGTCGTAAGTGGGAACGAGATTTTCGAAAATTATTTCGTTTACGCACTCGGCCGAGTGACATTATCACTCGGCCGAGTCGTAACAATTTATATATAAACTGAGAGGCGGGCGTGATTTTCTAAAACCCAAAATTTCCCCACTTTTCGCCCGAGCCCTCGTCTCTTCGCCTCCCTCGCCCGCTTCTTCGCAACCCGCTGCGCCCGAATCACGTCGACCCCGTCGGCGATCATCGAACCGAGTCGAGCCAACCTCCGGCCGCCGCTCCACCTCACCGGCGCCGCCCTCCACCGCCCCCTATCACCTCGGTTTGCCCCGAAAACCCATTTTCTCCCCGTTTCTCTTGATCAGTATACCCGTTGAGCCCAAAAACCAAATTAAATTTCATATCTATCTATTATCCCCTATCTCCCCCATACGTATTGAATATTATTCGCTGATTTATTCGTTTGATTTGCAGGCTAGCTTGGGGGAGCTTCGGTGTGCTTTTGGACGCGTTTTGCGCTTCGCGGCGGAGGCGTCTCTTCGCACGTGTCACCGATTGCTCTCGCGACGTGTTCAGGTACATTCGTTCCATTATTTAGCACACCACAGTATTTATTTGAGTTTGGGACACATCTCGCGACACACATGCTGACGCGTACTAGGCAGCACACGTGGGGATCCGCTCCCAAGCGGAGGCGGACCGATGACCCCGGTCCCTCTCACGCTCGGGAGGACTCCCCTCCACCTAGCCCGCCACTGCGACCACCACCCACACAGCCTATCCCAGCCGATCCTGTCCCTCCACCTGCTCCCGTTGTCGGGCCGATGGGGATCACGTTTCGAAACGACGCATGATCAGTCCATATTTTACACCTTTTTTCTGCATATTTGCATACCATTTTGGTTGCTCATATTGCGATTTTCACGATTATTCGATGATATTGTGTTACTTTTCACTATTTCTTGTTTTTGTCAGATTTCAGGAAATATGAGCAATTGGGAGCAAAAATGAGCTTAAAAGACTTGCACGCGTAATGGAGCATCGCTCATGGACTTATTGAGGACCTATCAGCGATAGAAGACGAGTGGAAGAAGAAAGAACATCGTATGAGCGATGAGGAAGCGAAATGATGAAGATTGGGCATTTTCAGCATGCCACTCGGTCGAGTGAAGGAGTCACTCGGCCGAGCAAAGAAGCCAGCTCGGCCGGCCAGATCGGACACACAATTACTTGAAGATTAGCGTGCACTCGGCCGAGTGACGACATCCCACTCGGCCGAGTATGGATACACCACTCAACTGAGTGGCACACGAACGGCGGCATACAAAAGAGCCGACTTACTGGAATTTTACAGTCGATCTCAGAGATCCTTTGGATACCGACTCGGCCGAGTGAAGCCGATGACACGCAGCGCCCAGATTTTCAAACAACCTCTAACTCTTTTGAAATCTGCTATCATTCCAGAGGTCAAAGTATGTTTCTCATATTTTTTGTGGATAGTAGACTTCATGAAGGTTCCAACGCTGCCAAGAACGCACCAATCAGAGGTCGGATGAAATCTAGGGAATTTCTGCAAGTCGAAGCTACAGTGCTGGAATTCGCATGTCAGTGTCACTCGGCCGAGTGACATTTCCACTCGGCCGAGTGAGATTCCCACTCGGCCGAGTGACCAGTTTTTGCCAGTTTTTGACAGAGTGCTGTTCTCTGGAAATTTTGCAAGAATTCCCACTCGGCCGAGTGAGCTTTCCACTCGGTCGAGTCGCGACTGGCGCAGAACTTAAGTTGCGCGCAGAATTCGTTTTGGGCGCGGGTTTCAGGGGGTTTTTAGGCAGTTTTGTTAGGGTTTTTTGGGGGCTATTTAAGGGGGTTGTAGCCACCATTAGAGAAGGTTCACATATGTTTTCTTAGGATTATTTTAGAGGTTAGGCCATGCCCTAGGCCCTCTCTTGGATCAAAAAGCTTGTATTTGGATTGGAATTCTTCATCAAAGCTAAGTATTTCTATTCTTATTATTTGAATCTTTGATTTGCTATCTTTTTATATGCAAGCAATGGTTTTTATTGATTCATATATCGTTGTTGCTATGCTTGAGTAGATTTGTTGTTCTAGGGCATGGGGACGAACCCTATGGATCTAATTTCAGATTTGTGATGAATGAATTTCTAAATTGCTAGATTTGTGATCGATTTATTACGGATAGCTAGGGATTTACATCAATTGGGGTTTGCAAGAGATTGGATTCTAATCGATGGGAAGGCCTAGATATTCGATTTAGATTTACAATTGGATTTCTCGAGATTTGGTTTGCAAGAGATTGGACCAAAGCTAGGATTTTTAATTGTAAATCTATACCAATATTCGTTTGCAAAAGATTGGACGAATACGAACTATCACAACCTAGATCGTAACTCGAGTTTGCACGAGAGTGGGCTCGATGGGCGTTTGAATGATGATGTTGATCCTAATGCTAGTGGTTTAGGCTAGGGTTTGCAAGAGATTGGGCCATATCCTAGGGTTGCTATAGACCGGCAATAGCGCGAGAGCGTGAGCTTGGTTCTATATTCAGTTACGACTAGTTCACCTCAACACAAGTCTAGTAATATTGAGATTCACTATTCACAATGATGCATGACGATCCGTAGTGGGGATTCCCTAGCTCTAGACACTTCTATTATATTATATTTGAATCGATATTTTACCCAACATCTTTATCACCGACACCGACATCCACCACCATTGTCATTACATCATACCATAACCATCTCCACCAATAAAACATTCGTAGTCGAACCAACCTAGGATAGATTGGAGCCAACACCACCTCCTCGTGTTCGATACCTGGTCGCCACTACACCGTGCTCTTGCGGTAAAACTACAATCGTTCTCCGGGTGTATATCTGGGGCCGATCAAGTTTTTGGCGCCGTTGCCGGGGAGGTGTTTCCCGTTGGGTGCCAATTTGTCACAATTAGGTATATTAGACCACGAAAAAAAAATTTAACAAAAAGAATCTTTCACCCTTGCCACCATTATTATCATTTCTATATTCTCTTGTGCCACTGATATTTTTCGTCAGGTATTTGTCTTTGTTGATCAGGTTATCCAGAAAGCACAATGATGAGTACAGATTCTGACCTGCAACACGATGAAACTTTTGCATCCTTACTGGAGGAACTTGTGGATGAAGTTCAGACCACGGGACATATTGCCATCAATGTAGAGGACCACCTTGAACAACTATTCGCCGCCTACATCATTGATCAACTCTCCCCAGAAGGAACAATCAAAGGAAGCATTAGGGTCGATATTAGAAATGATAAGCTTTATCTGGAAGTTGATAGAGTCCCTCAGCTGCCAGTGAATGAAGTCATCGAAACATGCACCGAGGAGATCAACGCTCGAGAAGAGCTACCTTGGGATACCCACGTTCAGGGAAGTATACTTGATGAATCCTTTTGTGACACCTGTTTATACACTGACTTATCCTTTGATGGTAGGTGTGAACAAGAGGAGAGCGGTATTTCAATTGATTCGGGAGCAGAGTTACCTGAGCAGCTGAGAGAGGATACCACAGAGATAGTTATCATAGCACAAGATGATATTGAATTATTTCCAGGGAAGTATCGTCCACCACTATGTATTTCATATATTTCTATAGACGATCCTCTTTGGAATACTTTTATTATGAGGGTGAATTTTTTGTAGTGAACTGATGCATCCTATTCTCTACAGGGTACAGGTGGAGTCCTTGTGGGAATGCTGGAGGATGCATTGCTGGAGTTCGTTGGTGTTCATGGACACATGCGTCTGGCGGAGCCACGGAAGGAGCAGTTGGAGAAATTGCCTGCACCGGCAAAGATACTAGATCCGCCTTTTGCTATATGTGATATCAATCCAGTAGTGTAGAAATTTTTATGCTTTAAATAAACACGAATTCTCTCGACAGCGAGAGGACCGTATAGATTTGCTTGAATAAATATCACCTCTTATGACGGCAACAAATTTTTTTTACACCCCAAACCCATTATTTATATTAATTGCCCTCTCCATATTTTAGGGGTTTTTAAAATTTCCAAAATTTTTGCATCATCTTTTTTATATTTCCATCTTATTTTCCTTTTATGTGTGTTCATACATCATATTGTGTGCTTGATTTTCTTTTCTTTCCCCTCTTTTATTTTTATTTCTTTATTTTCCTTTTCTCTTCTTCCGCTAAATGAGTTTTGTATGATGATATCTCTTATTGCTTTACCAACCATCACGATGCTTATTATTCATTGCCATGCTACTTAGAGTATTCCATAGTCTTGCTATTCACATGTGCTTGCAAATCTATTTCTTTTGATGATTCCTCTACATGAATGCATGATATTAATTGAAACTGAATGTATGGATTAGTGTTTAGTATGCTTTTGTTGGAAATGCACCAAGATTCACGCATCATTAGTATATCTGAAGCATCAGTTTTATTGTCTTATTCACCTTCTGTTGCATGCCTGATATGGTTGTAAACTTTACGGCTTGACTTCACTATTTATTGAAATGATTGAGAATATCCATGCTTACATATGAGTTTTAGTTGATGTATTATCTTATTGAACCGTTCGTGCACATCTTAGAGTGAACCGAGTGTTACATTATTTCTTTCTCCATATATATCTTTTTATTCTCTACATGTCACTTGAGTTCACTTCCTAAAGCTACTTATATCGCATCTATTTCCCAAAAATCCCCACAAAAGAAAAAGTTAGCTCCAAAAAGTCCAAAAAGCCAAAAAGGAGCCAAAAACCAAAAATACAAATCAAATAGCTCCTACAAAAATCCAAAAAGAAAAATGAGAAACAAAAAGTTCCAAAAGAAAAAGAAAAAGGTTTCTCTATCTCATTATTGGAGCCACAAAATACTTGGGAAAACCAAGGCAAAAATCCCATTTTCCACTATCATATTCCTTTAGATGCGATGCCTCAAGCTAAGCTTGGGGGGGTGAATTCATTTGACCATATGAGTGAGTATGCCATTAGAGTGGAGACGTGCATGAATGGGAATATTCGATAATGCTTAGACTTTGCAAAATATATTCGATAATGCTTAGACCATGTCTCTTATTCCATTCTCTATTGCATGCTTGGTGTGATTCTTATATGCTTCAGTTATAACTCTTGATTGAATAGTGCATCGCCAACATTTGTATATTAAATCCTATGAAATACGTGAAGTGGATATGAATTGATTGTATGAATTTAGAGAATCCCTTTTGTTGTTCTTAAAAGCTTCCAAGTACCATGTTTATGTAAGATATGAAATCCTTATAGCATGTGATTTGTATTTTCCAAGTTATCGTGATGTGTAGCTTATGGCTTGAGATCTGAGAGAAGAATCTAGCGACCCCTTCCACCTCGTGTTCTTTCTTTTTCATTTCATTTTCTTTATTTTCATCTCCCGAGTTCGTCTCTCTACTTATCTTCCTCGAGGACGAGTAAGAGGTAAGCTTGGGGGATTTTGATCGGTCCATATTTTACTACTTTTTTTCTGCATATTTGCATGCCATTTTGGTTGCTCATATTGCGATTTTCACGATTATTCGATGATATTGTGTTACTTTTCACTATTTCTTGTTTTTGTCGGATTTCAGGAAATATGAGCAATTGGGAGCAAAAATGAGCTTAAAAGACTTGCACGCGTAATGGAGCATCGCTCATGGACTTATTGAGGACCTATCAGCGATAGAAGACGAGTGGAAGAAGAAAGAACGTCGTAGGAACGACGAGGAAGCGAAATGATGAAGATTGGGCATTTTCAGCATGCCACTCGGCCGAGTGAAGGAGTCACTCGGCCGAGCAAAGAAGCCCGCTCGGCCGGCCAGATCGGACACGTAATTACTTGAAGATTAGCGTGCACTCGGCCGAGTGACGACATCCCACTCGGCCGAGTATGGATACACCACTCGCCCGAGTGGCACATGAACAACGGCATCCAAAAGAGCCGACTTACTGGAATTTTACAGTCGATCTCAGAGATCCTTTGGAGACCGACTCGGCCGAGTGAAGCCGATGACACGAAGCGCCCAGATTTTCAAACAACCTCTCACTCTTTTGAAATCTTCTATCATTCCAGAAGTCAAAATATTTTTCTCATATTTTTTGTGGATAGTAGACTTCATGAAGGTTCCAACGCAGCCAAGAACGCGCCAATCGGAGGTCGGGTGAAATCTGGGGAATTTCTGCAAGTCGATGCTACAGTGCTGGAATTCGCATGTCAGTGTCACTCGGCCGAGTGACATTTCCACTCGGCCGAGTGAGATTCCCACTCGGTCGAGTGACCAGTTTTTGCCAGTTTTTGATAGAGTGCTATTCTCTGGAAATTTTGCAGGAATTCCCACTCGGCCGAGTGAGCTTTCCACTCGGCCGAGTCGCGACGGGCGCAGAACTTAAGTTGCGCGCAGAATTCGTTTTGGGCACGGGTTTCAGGGGGTTTTTAGGCAGTTTTGTTAGGGTTTTTTGGGGGCTATTTAAGGGGTTTGTAGCCAACATTTGAGAAGGTTCACATATGTTTTCTTAGGATTATTTTAGAGGTTAGGCCATGCCCTAGGCCCCCTCTTGGATCAAAAAGCTTGTATTTGGATTGGAATTCTTCATCAAAGCTAAGTATTTCTATTCTTATTATTTGAATCTTTGATTTGCTATCTTTTTAAATGCAAGCAATGGTTTTTATTGATTCCTATATCGTTGTTGCTATGCTTGAGTAGATTTGATGTTCTAGGGCATGGGGATGAACCCTATGGATCTAATTTCAGATTTGTAATGAATGAATTTCTAAATTGCTAGAATTGCCAGGAGGTTAGGTTGTGATTGATTTACTACAGATAGCTAGGGATTTCCATCGATTTGGGATTTGCAAGAGATTGGATTCTAATCGATTGGAAGGCCTAGATATTCGATTTAGATTTACAATTGGATTTCTCGAGATTTGGTTTGCAAGAGATTGGACCAAAGCTAGGATTTTTAATTGTAAATCTATACCAATATTCGTTTGCAAGAGAATGTATGAATACAAACTATCACAACCTAGATCGTAACTCGAGTTTGCACGAGAGTGGGCTCGAGGGGCGATTGAACGATGATGTTGATCCTAATGCTAGTGGCTTAGGCTAGGGTTTGCAAGAGATTGGGCCATATCATATGGTTCCTATAGACCGGCAATAGCGCGAGAGCGTGAGCTTGGTTCTATATTCAGTTACGACTAGTTCACCTCACCGCAAGTCTAGTAATATTGAGATTCACTATTCATAATGATGCATGACGATCCGTAGTGGGGATTCCCTAGCTCTAGACACTTCTATTATATTATATTTGAATCGATATTTTACCCAACATCTTTATCACCGACACCGACATCCACCACCATTGTCATTACATCATACCATAACCATCTCCACCAATAAAACATTCGTAGTCGAACCAACCTAGGATAGATTGGAGCCAACACCACCTCCTCGTGTTCGATACCTGGTCGCCACTACACCGTGCTCTTGCGGTAAAACTACAATCGTTCTTCGGGTGTATATCCGGGGCCGATCAACGCACACCGTGCCAGGTTCGAGCGTATCTACCATTGCTCGATAGTACCTTCTAGCTTCGCGCACTTAGCTGACCTTGACCGCCTAAGGGTATTCAAGGGGCTTCTCACGTTGTACGCAACGTGGGATGGCGTGATTTTCTTGCTGTGTCGGCGGATACTTACATCCGTCCGACACTTGAGGTCCTGAGCTCTATTGACCGGACCCCTGGAGGATGCACATTCCGCCTGATGGATCGAAAGTGCGAGATCACTCTCAACATGCTTCGTGCATTCTTCCAGTGGCCCGCTGTCCCTATCCCTGACCGAGCCTACGCACCCACGCACATCCCACCCCCGTCGTTCGACACCTCCACATTCTGGACACGGATCACGGGATCCCATCTTGGATTTGACCCTAGTAGGGTCAAGACCTCAGCCATCCTGCACCCCTGCCTCCGCATTGCACAGTGCCTCATGGAGACTACTTTCTTGGTGAGGTATGAGCCTGGGACGATGTCTACGCCTGAGATCTACATGCTGTACGTGATGACTCGCCCTAGAGTTCTGGATAGGGGTAGCGACGACCTGGTCCTCACCGTGGTCCTCGCCGTTGAGATTGATATCGCTAGCTGGTTTTTAGACCGCATCATCATTTCGATGGGCGCTCGCTCACCTATTTGTTGCGGCGGTCTGATCACACTTCTAGCCCTTATGACCGGCGTGGACCTCCCTGACGACTTGCGTCGAGCCCCGGGCCCCACCGCACTATCGATAGATGTTATGGCCCGGATGAAGATGCTTCGTCCCCACGGTCGCAGGCACTGGGTGTGGTTGCACGGTCCCTTTAGTACTGACTACATGGTTCTTCCGAGCCTCGCTCGGACACACATTGGACCCGCCCACGGGGATTGGATCCCAGCGATGGACCTAATTATCCATGCTGCCTACGTGCTTGAGGCTGAGGATGCTGAGCCTGCACCACCTGCACACCCTGCACCACCTGCTGACCCCGTAATCCCTCAGCCGCACCTGCACTGTCTGCACCTCCCGACACTTCTGTCCACACTTCTGTCAGTGTCGGGAGTACCTTTGCTGATCCGTCCACCACCACCACCACCACCGATGCGCCTATGTCCGTTGAGCCTATCACATCTCTTAGCCCCGAGCGTCCCACCACTGTGTTAGAGACTGGCGAGACTTCCTTCACCGCCGCAGTGGCGGTTCTGTCCGTACTTTTGTCCACGGCTACCCCGGCCGTTGGCCCTTCTGACCCCACTGCCGCTGTCTTCACCAGAGTGTCGTGACGTCTGTCCCTGCTTCTATGTCACTGACCTCTCCTGCTGCCTCGTCACCTATTTTGCCTTCCACTTCTGCTGCTGCTGCTACCGCTTCGACCCAGCCTGCGTCCCAGCCTCGCACCGAGGCTGGGCATCACCTACCGAGCACAGCACCCCTTCCACACTACCTAGCTGGCCCCATCCTGTACGCTTCCCGCCAGAGACAGCCCCGCACCTCACCTGTTCGACCTGCGCGCCCCTCGGCTCCACCACCCCCTGACACTCTACTTCAGAGCATTCGTGCTCTAGAGGGGGCTGTTAGTGGACTCTGAGGTGACTTCAGGGCTCTCTCTGCCACGGTCAGTACCGTGTAGTCCCACGTCGCTATGCTTCCCGATATTCAGGCTTGCCTGAATTAGATCCTGGTGCGACTGCCTCTACTACACCCACCCACCCAGCAGATTCCACGACCACCACCTCCGCCACCACCTCCGCCACAGGACGGTGATGGTGAGCGCCACCACTAGCTTAGGCACACTCTTGATGCCTCTGATACTTTTTGTCGTTTTGCAGCCCGTTTGTTCCTGGGCCTGCTGATAGATTTTTTGTCCCCCCCTTCCTCCACGTACTATTTTGCTGCATTCCTGATCATATCCTTTTACATACCTTTTTGGGAGTGAGGGAGAGACCTTTTGGGGACACTCATATCTGCATCATCATGATCTTTGCATGCATCACATTCATTCGCATTTTATTTTCTTTTTCTTTTTCTTTATTTTTCATCATGCATGCATCCTCACCCACCCCTCCCACTTCACGTCTCTCGGTGTGCCACACTTCGCACATTGAGGACACTGTGCACTTCAGCTTGGGGGAGTGAGTTCTCACACTTTTTCATTTTTTCCACCCTTTATTTTTATTTTATTTTTATTTTTCACACTTTCTTTCCACTTTTGCACTTATTTTCACCACCTTTTCGTTTTTTATCATGCATCACGTTTTCTTTTCCTTTTTGAGTATGCCGCATTGTATATAGTTCTATTTCCTTTTATCTTTATTCCTTTCATCTTTTGCTAGAGATGATTTTTCTGTGATGATGATGACGTGGTGTTAGCTTATCTACATATGCATGCTGTTTTGTCACGTCATAGCTTTTGTTTCAGATATCATATGCAATGTCCTGCTTTGCATTTTGAAATAGTAACCTACTCTTTTCCTGCATGAATATTGATGAAATTCTATTATTAGCTGATGTCTGATGATTCATATGTATGCTTTTCATAGAGACCACACCAAGCTTCACGCATTGTCTGCTTATATTTGGAGTACTGCTTTCCTTTCCCCATATCACTTCTTATTGCATGAATTGTACGCTTCACTTTCAGGTTGATTGAATGTTTGCTAGGATGATATATCTGGACCAGTTTACTTTTTGAGATTTAACCGAGTAGATTATATTGCTATGCTGAAAGTTGTCATGCATGTCCTATAGAGTGAACTGAGCGATACATTTATTTCTTTCTCCACATATCTTTAGCATCATTTCTCTATTTAAAATTCATTGGTGATTCCTCCCCTAGCAAGTCTATTATCGGCATTTCCCCCGCTATTAATTCTCATTCTCCAAATCCCAAAAATCAAAAAGAAAATAAAAATATTGTATATCCTTCTCTCTTTTGATTTGGGATCACTTATGTAAATATGTTTATTCAAAAAAAAAGAGAAAATTTGAGAAAAAGAAAAGAAAAGAAAAGAGAAAAGAAGTTCATAACGATCCCATCTCATACTCTTTCTCTCATTCTTCCCTCTTTTTGTTTTTATTTTTATTTTTTTTGGAGCTTCAAAAGAAATGGGGAATGTTCATATTGATTTGTTGAATGCCACCACGCTTATGGATAAGCTTGGGGGAGAGGATCCAATGATGTGTGAGAGAGTGACTACTTGACGGTGCATGACAACCTAGGATAAGTAATCTTATATACTCGGTGAGATTGCTAAAGTTTCACGAAATCCAGAAAATCGACACTTAGCATTCATTTCATGAAAACCATGCTTTTCTATTCTTACTATTCCATATCGTGTGATATCTCTTATACTCCTTATAGAAAGCATTCAATTGAAAAGTGTGTGATCTATGGTTATGCATACAGCTTTAGATGCTTCAGACGATGCTAATCCTAGAATGATTCCATATTTCATGCTAAATTGATATTTTGGAGTTTTCTATTTCGAATGCATCAATTATACTATGATATCGAAATAAAAGTCTTTGACGTGTGTTTTATATTCGATGTATGCTATATAAGTAAGCAAAACCCACATCCTGAGAAAAATGATCTAGCACCCCCTTCTTCGCTTTCTATTCTATTTTTATTTTTTGTTGTTTTCATTTTCATTTCTTTTATTTTTCCCTCTTTTCCATCATTTTGCCCGTCGGGCTCGCTTTTTACTCATCTTCCTCGAGGACGAGTAAGAGGTAAGCTTGGGGGATTTTGATCGCTCCGTATTTTACACCCTTTTTCTGCATGTTTGCATGCCACTTTGATCGCTAATATCGCGTTTTTCACGATTATTCGACAATATTACGATGCTTTTCACGATTTCTTGTTTTTGTCGTATTTCAGGAGATATGGAGCGATTCGAAGTGATTTTGAGATCAAGAGGATTTGCACCCACTCCGAAGTGTCACCCGAGGCTCTTTTGAGGGTTATTCGGCGATGGAAGACAAGTGGGAGAAGAAAGAACGTTGTAGGAGCGACGAGGAAGCGAAAAGAAGAAGATTGGGCCTTTGCAACATCTCACTCGGCCGAGTGAACTACCCACTCGGCCGAGCAAGAAGACCACTCTGCCGACCAGACCGGACACGCTTCAACAGAAGAAAATGGGCGTGCACTCGGCCGAGTGATGATAGTCCACTCGGCCGAGCATGGAAATCTCCTCGCCCGAGTGGCACGAGAACAGACGCTTCGAAAACGGCCGACTTACTGTTATTTTACAGGCTTTTCAGAGCTTCCACTCTGCCGAGCAAGAATTGCCCCTCGGCCGAGTGAGTAAATCTACTCAGCCGAGTCACCTTCTGAAGACAGACCCCCAAAATCCCGAAGTTACTGTAATTATACAGGGTTTGTCACTCGGCCGAGTGACATTTGTCACTCGGCCGAGTGAGCCGCCCCGCCTGTAGCGTAAACTGCAATTTTTGAGCTGCGCAGGGGCATTTTTGTCACGAATTTCTGGGCGATTTTGAGGGGTATTTACACCCAGTTTTTGCCCTAGTTAGGGAGAGCTTTTTGATACTTTTGGCAGCCTTTTTAGATAGCTTTTTACGGATTTAGATTTAGGCTTTTTGAGAGATTAGAAAGTGGATTATTGTTGGATGCTATTGAAATCTCATTGGTTTGTTTCTTTTCTCATTAAAACACTATTTTTATTGAATATTTCTCTATTGCAATGATTTGTGCTGAATTTTCTATTGAATTTCTTATGAAATGCATAATGATTAGTGAGTAGTTTATTTGCCCTAGGGCATGGGGATGAACCCTATGAACCCTATTTCTAAATTGTGATGAATTGGTGAAATTGTTGCTAGAATTGATTATGGTTAGGTTGGGATTGATAAATTACGGATAGCTAGGGATTCATATCGATCGGGATTTGCAAGAGATTGGGTCTCAATTGATAGGAAGCCCTAGATATCCGATTTAGATTTACGATTGGAATTTTCTAGAATTGGTTTGCAAGAGATTGGACCAAAGCTAGGGTTTTCGATCGTAATTCTATACCCATACCCGTTTGCAAGAGATTGGACGGGTAGGAACTATCTCAACCTAGGTCGTAGCTCGAGTTTGCACGAGAGTGGGCTCGAGATACGATTGGACGATGACGTCGATCCTAATGCTAGTGGCTTAGGTTATGGTTTGCAAGAGATTGGGCCCTAACCTAGGTTTGCTATAGACCGGCAATAGCGCGAGAGCGTGAGCTTGGTTCTACATTTAGTTGCGACTAGTTCACCTAAAATTCAAGTTTAGCAATGACGCAACCTATGAATCATAACGATGAGATACGGTTTGTAGCGGGGATTCCCTATCCCTAGGCACTTTATTCCATTGATATTTCTATAAATATACGAACGATTGTGACAACTTTACCCCGTATTATTCTTGACCATTCCGATAGCTAGGTGATTAGAAGAAGACACTGTTATTACACCTCCCTGAGTTCGATACCCGCTCGCCACTACGCCGTGCGCTTGCGGTAAGACTACAATCATTCTCCGGGTGCATATCCGGGGCCGACCAAGTTTTCGATTGTGCTCTTGGGTTGCGTTCCGAGGCCGATCAACATCACACACACCTTCTTATCTCATTCTTAATAGTGTTATTCATGGCAAAGGTGGTAAAAATTGTTTCATATTTCGATTCAATTTTCTCTTGATATTTGAGATATCCTCTCGGGTTGTGAGAGTAGTCCATTCCCGGGTTGTGAGAAGTGGAAGAAGAAAATGTATTGCTTTTCACTTGTTAGGTTTTGGCAAGTGGGTATTAGTGGAACACTAATCACCAGTTGGTTTGCTAGTGGATTGCTAGAGTAGGATTCAAAGGAGTCGGGGAGACTCAGAGTCGGGGAGACTTGGTGAATCCGAACCATGGTAAATCCTTTGTTTGTATTTTTATTCCTGTGTTTGTTTCTCTCTCTTTCTATTCTGCACTAAGGTTGCATAATAGATCTTTAATTTGGCGTAATTTCCTTATTATTGTTATAAAGCACTATTCAGCATAATTTCCTTATTATTGTTATAAAGAAGTATTCCCTAAAAGATCTTTAATTTGGCGTAATTTCCTTATTATTGTTATAAATTATTATTCACGCACCCCTATAGTGTTTATCAGCTATAGTTTCAGATCCTACACTTCCAAACTTACTGTCAAGCATCTAACTTTCTTGGCTAAGACTTGCAATCTCATCATAAAGTTATCCAAGATTGGTTCAGTTGACTATCTATCTTTTAAATAATTTTGTTATCTCTATGCTCTCATTGGAGGCATAAAGATTAACTGGGCTCAAGTGATCTTGGATAGAAAGATTGTTTAGCCTTAATCCTCCATTAGGGGCAACAAACCAAAACCCCAATTGTTCGTCGGTGATTAAGATTGTTTCGCCCACTAATAGGATGGATTGATATTAATTTACATCTAAACCTATACCTTGACTATAGCCCATTTGGATTAACATTTGGGGCAATCCATCAAGTACAAATCCTACAATATGGCTCTACAAAGCCGTAGGCAAGGAGACCACTCGAACATATCTAGATTTACAATAAAAACATCTTAGCAGCCTGCATCAAGGATTCAAATAGGAAATGAGATAAAAACAATAGTAGTTGCTATAACAATCACAAGAGGAATAAATACAAGAGCATTCAATAGAAATGGGATTAAAAATCCTTACAATGCTGAAGCAAAAGAGAATAAGAAAGCCCTAAAAAACAGCTCCAAAATTCACCCAAAAGAGTAAAATCCCCAACAGAAGATGAGTTCGTTTACAACTTACCATATATAGACTAATAGGCGCACGGCCGTGTCGAAAAGCGGCACGGTCGTGTCGAAAAGCGGCACGGCCGTGCCGCCCCTAAAAAGCTAGGGTTAAACTAAGTCGTCGTTTTGTGCATGGCTGTGACGCTAATCAACACGGCCGTGTCGATCGATTTCCAAAGCTCCAAGCAGCTTCAATAGGTCCAACAGGTCCAGCAGCTCCAGGCGCACGTCCGTGCTTGCAAATAGGCAGAAATGGACGTTCTGTTTTTATTAGGACACAGCCGTGCGGTGAAGCCGCATGACCGTGCTGCTAAAACTGCTTCTCCTCCACATCTAGCTGATATGATGCATGACTGTGCTTGCACTAGCACGGTCGTGTTGTAATGTCCTTCTTCTTTGGTTCCTCCATCTTTCCTCCATTCTTCTTCATCCTCACCGTCTCTCCTTCATTGATCTTCCCTTCATCGAATAGCATCGTTTTGAGCTCAAATTTCTTGAAATTCACAAGAGATACCTTCAAAGAATAAAAGTGGATAAAAATGATTTAAAAAATCAAAAGAGCAAGAATATACAAAAATAAAGGTAGAAAAAGCGACGGTGACGGTGTGGAAATATTCATATAAAATTCACTCAACAAATTCCCTCAAGCTAAACTCTTGCTTATCCTCGAGGAAGGGAATACTTGAAGAGCGAGGAGAAATCTGCTAAGAATATATAATGATCGCCCTCTCGAACCACTCTCATGTATGAGTCGCATAAATAACGAAGTTGGGGATCACTCCAGGTATATACACTATATCAATCCAACGTGGCATACGATTTAAATACTACCCTCCAATAAGGTGTCAAATTTAACACACACTCGTGAAAAATGCTGGATCCACAAAAATCCCTCCAATGGGCTTAGATTAATAGAATTCAACCATTGTCATACACTTTTGAAGGCAAAAATCCTAGAGTACATCGTAGGGTCCTAGTCTCTCAAAGGTTTGCTATATCAAGTTAGTTCCTTCTAAACCATGGTGATAGACATGCTTATATAGGGAAATATACACATTTTTATTAATAAAGGGGCCCAGGCGATTCATGTAACGAGATTTCAGCCAATGACTCTCGACCCATAACAGTCTAGGGCACTGGGCCAAGACGGACTCCTCGGGCCTACTCTTTTGAATCACCTAAGACTTACACACACACACACACACACACACACACACACACACACACACACACACACACACACACACACACACACACATTTCTGTTTTAGCGTACTCCCCAAAATATTACTTTTCGACGCGAGTCTCCAATGCTTCCCGAGGTATGGAGATCCGACAACTTAGCAGGATAGGGAGAACAGTGCACTTACTTCAAATTTCTCTTCTTTTTTGTATTCATTGTTTTCATCATTTTTTGAAACATGTTCATTCACCAGATAAATGGGGAACTAATCTATATCCAAGTCCAATCCCTAACGAACTTAAGTCTACTCTACACAATCAATAAAACCTAAACTTGTATATTCTAAGAGTTGAATGGGTAGTTAATCAATCCTACTAGAGGTAAAAACAGAGACTATCTTTCATTCACATGTGAGGGTTAAAGATGCAACTGTGGGGATAGGGGCGAAAAATCGTGCCATGAAGGATTTCTAGAGGGTACGTAAAAGAAATGACATTAAATAAGAATATAAACAATCCATACATTAGAGTGGTTTTCCTTAAGGACCGTACAATTTTTTTGAAGAATAAAATAAAATAAAAGTGGTGGTGGTGGATGAAAAGAAAAGGCGAAAAGAAACATGGAAGAGGAAAATAGGGAAAATGTGGAGATATAAAAATGAAAAATGAAAAAGAAATGGGAAATAAAAGGAAGAATGTGGAAGGGTGGAGTGAAAAGAAAGAAAAATAAAAGGAAGAAAAATAAAAGGGAAAGTGGTCTTACTACCATCACAATAATGATAAGCAAACACAACTACCATAAGTGTCAATCAAACACAGCCAGCACGAGAATGACAACCACATGCATGAAATAACATGATGCCATCCTCTAGTCTAGGGTGATTCTAAAGTGAAACGTCTCCCCTAAGCTTAAACGATGCATTGCCCTCAATGTGTCCAAGTGTGTATATGGAATTGAAATGAATGAGGGAGCGATCACTCCCCTCCAACATCAGGTGGAGGCTGGGGGATGTCTGTAGGATCTAAAATAGGCCTAGAGAGGGGGTGAATAGGCCAAGGATCAATTATCGCTTGATAAAATTTAGTCTAGATAAAACTTAAAAAACTTCAGGTAGATAAATATGCAGAAAATAAACAGCAGAAACAATCACAAAGTACACACAGTATTTATCCTGGTTCGGTCCCTCCAAGACCTACATCCAGCCTTCAAAGTATCCACTAGATTTATAGTATCCAATAGTACAGACACATGAACTCAGTGCACCGACACTGATTCTCAAGCCTATACCCTAGCTCACCAAAGCTTAAATACTATAACACTAGTAGTACTTCCCTGTCTAACTTGCCCCTCACAAGTTAAGACTCCAACAAACTCAGAGTAGAAAGAATTACGTTACAAACTGATCAACAATACCACATATCACCCAATATAAATAAGGAGTAAGAGTTTAGAAAGCTTATTTGTGGATTTTGGCTCCATCCTTGTAGATCAGCACTAAAAGAGCTCTGCAACGCTTCTGACGGATCTTCATTTGGACCTCTGTACTGAAAGATAGCTCTGTCCTTTCACCGATAGGCATACGGACTCCTTGGTTGATGTGAAGATGGATCTGAAAGGGAAGGCTTCTTTTTGGGCTCATGATATATTGCTCGTCGATATGAACCCAATGCCGCAAACAGCTCTCAATTTCGATCTCTAGAACTCAACTTATGGATGATTTAGTGAAGAGGTATACATGTGTATTTATAGGGTAAAAGGCCGCAGGTTTGGTACTGTGTGAACGGATCCAATAGGGCGGCGTCAAACCCACGGATCAAAATCGTGTACAATCCGCAACCCGCAATCGCGGCGTCGCATACGGAACAGTACCGTATGTGTATTTTTTTGAGTATTTCACTGTATTCTTGAGTATTTGGCCTCCAAATAATTCCATAAAATTATGAAAAAATTCTCAAAAATCTCAGAGCCCCATATTTACATGGTAGAATTGTTTTACCTCATTTCACCACTTGTAGAAAAATTTTCTTCTTTATATACTCATGTTTGCTTCATATTCTTCTGCATTTGGGCTTCAAATAATTTCCATAAATCCTGAAAAAATTCGCATGATGTTTATAGCCTACAATTTACTCTAGGGTAGATTTTCATAGCTATACTTCACTATTTGCTCTACTTTCGTAATTCCAAATGCAATTTTATCGTTGTATTTCAACGTACTTTAGTACTACATGCTTATACTGACCAAGCATGACTGTCATACTGCATAGAGACCTGTTATAACCTGATACACACTTAACAAACCTATTAGAATAGTTCAGTATGGTTTATGAACATCAAACAAGTATGAAGTAGTTGTTTCCAACGTTCTCCCCCTTTTGATGAGAACAAACCAAACATTAAGATTACACCAAAAAATTGTGTAGTGTGTGAAGTGTTAAACATGAAATGTGAGCATGAATGACAAAAGGATTAAGTGCAAGCAAGCACAGCAATGAAAAAATATGCTCCCCCTATTATCATGCTCCCCCTATCTCTGATACTCCCAAACAACCTAACAGCAATCCCATTCCCAATCTTAATACATTCTCTCCCCCTTTGTTGTCATCAAAAACGCACAATAGAGTAAATAGCATATGGCTAATGGAAAAGGAAACATTATAAAGCAGAACAAAAAGCAATACATTGATGACCACCACGAACAATTAAGCAATATGCACTAATCTATAACTAGCATAATTCATCTTCGTGCTCAAGTGTGATGATCAAAAGTTTAGTACATATTGAGATGTAATAAGGAATACAGCTTGTCATATCCAACTTTTCAACTAAATATATGTACTTCAAAGATTGAGTTTCCCCTTCTCATGTAATATGAGTTCAAGGCACCAATTCCAAACATGACCTATAAGGAATTTTAAATGTGAAATGGCAGTGCTTAACGGACTTAACACCAACGCTAAGAAAATGCCTTTTATAGCATAAGTTGGATGTCCGAGGGTAGTATCTGTGGGGGTTTTGGTCGACCCTCGGAGGTCGGATCTGTGTCCGTCCTAAGTCAGACGGACCACATGGGCATAAAGCGCATCGGAAAAATTAACCTTGCTAGCTAAACAATTAAGCTAGGCCCTGAGGGAGCCAGAACCTAGCCGGATCTATGCCAACTTGGAGTGGATCTGACCACCCCAAGAGGGATCTATTCTACAGCGACAAAATTAAATCTACACTAAAATTGCTTAACCACATAACCGGAATCTTGACCCTGGGGTAGGCAAGATGTACTGCACCGTCTTCTGATGCTCCTCGTAGCCGAACCGCCTTGACTCGATCCACCTGAGCCGCCTCGTACCCTCGAACCGATCTGCCCGAGTCGACTCCTGCCTCCAAGCCAATCACACGCGGTAGAAAGTTTCACTGAGTAGCCCTGCGTCTTAGACGTCTGGATCCGAATCCAAACCCCCTTCGTAGTCTTGCTAGGACTAGTCTGGAGAATATGAAGAGGAGAGAGAGAGCATAGTTTAGTCGTAGATCGAGCTTGCTCTAAAATCCGGAGCTACTCGATCGAGGACTTGGTGCATCTTTCAATGAAGAGAGTGCACCCCTATTTATATAGGGAGTCGGCACTTCCCCTTTGGTTGTGAGCAATGTGGGACTATAGTAAAATTGAAGGGAATTTAATTTAGCTTAATTGAAGTTTAGTAAGCTTTTCATAAAAGCCAACTTCAACGAATTAATTCTCTTCATTCATTAAACTTTAGACACCAAACAAGTTATCAATTCGAAGGGCTTCGAATGGTGAACGCGTAGGAACCAACGGCGACGAATTTCGACTTCGTTTGACCCCTCAAACAATTGCCCAAAGATGGGAAAAAATTCAATTTTTGTAGCCGTCATTTTGGGGTTTCAAAAAACCCTACAATCACTTAAGTTGCAGGGGAGCCTGCTAAGATTAGCGAGCACGCCCGCCCAAAGCAAGGAGGGCGGGCCGCCAGCCCGCTGCTGGCAACGGGTCGGCGCACACTGCACAGCGGGCACGCAGCGGGCGCGGCCCGCTGCTGCAGCGGCCGCTGGTGCACTGTGCAGCGGGCCGCGCCGGCTGTGCAGCCAGTGGGCCGCGCCCGTTTGCCTTCGCGGATAGGCTTGTTAGCCCAGTGGTTCTAACCCACTTTGCCATGCATTGTTTTTGCGTTTCTGGGCTCGTTTGAGCTCCGATTTGGACGCTTTTTGAACTTGCGTTTAGACCCGCACGATCCTGTCAGCCAGGTAACCCTTTCCAATGTATTTGTTCCTACAAATATTGTCGTAACCAATTTACAACACGTTTAATCTTTGTTTACATCAAATGCAACATTGTCCCTATTGCATCTACGAATTATTTTCACAACTAGCTTTGTGAACATAAACTATTAAATTTCATCAAATGAATCTCTCTGAATTAATCTTCCTATTACTAAGACACGAACGCTACTCAGTGTGAGACCCTACAGCCTGACCTTACTACAGGTTGCGGCTCGAAACCCCAAGACGACGGTCACCACAAGCAGTTGTTGTTGTCCCTGTTTCAGAATAATCATAACGTGATCGACCCATTGACAAAAGCATCGTTGGGTTTACTTTGGCTATGTCAGTAATGAATACCTTAGCTCTAGTCCCTTTGTCAAGACTTTGTCCCTGTTGGCCTAGGGTATGGTTTACTGTCAACCCTATTAGACAACATTGGTTAGTATACGACAGTCTTTGTTGTATTCACGTTGTACTTCTTATAACGTACCCCGGCCGAGGATTAACACAAAGACCGTACTGAGCCTGTGACACTAACTATAGGAGGATATATGCCCATAAGGCGATTATCCTAAGTATACGTCATGTTCAGACTGTATATGGTACCCATTATCATAAGTATGAAATCGTTTGTTTTAATATACTTAGATAATGTCCATAGACTTATAGTTAGGGCCTTACCTATCTAGATAAGATCTCGATTATGAGTAAGTATGCGACCGAATAGAAACGTAAGTATTAAATGGTTCGTGGTCATAGATGTGTCGAGAACTGGATATCAACACATCGGATAGACCACTGTGTCTTAGTCTTACCTTAGGGTAATGATGATCTCATAGTCATTCGACTTGGTGAAGTCGGAGACGAGACACATGTGCTCATTGGAGAATGAGTTCACTGAACGACCAAATTAGAGTAATTAAATGGTTAACTTTAACTAAACTGTCTATAATAACTCTAGGATGATGATAGGTTAACTGGTCCTTATAACCTGAAGTCATTTGTACGAACCTGTGAGCGAACAGTGTAGCCTAGACCTATGATCTAGCTTCGAGGCTAGGCCTGCTGAAAGATCTTAGGTTGGATTGCACCTGAAGCTCTCGAGGTGAGTAGATGACTAAGATGGGATTCGTCACTTCCGTTAAAGGGAAGTTAGTGTTACAGGCTCAGTACGGTCTTTATGTTAATCCTCGGCCGGGGTACGTTGTAAGAAGTACAACGTGTATACAACAAAGACCGTCGTATACTGACCAATGTTGTCTAATAGGGTTGACAGTACACCATACCCTAGGCCAACAGGAACACAGTCTTGACGAAGGGACTATAGCTAACGGCATTCATCACTGACACAGCCAAAGTAAACCCAGTGATGCTTTTGTCAAAGGGTCGATCACGTTATGATGATTCTGAAACAGGGACGACAGCTACTGCTTGTAGTGATCGTCGTCTAGGGGTTCCGAGCCCCAACCTGTAGTAAGGTCAGGCTGTAGGGTCTCACACCGAGTAGCATTCGTGTCTTAGTAATAGGAAGATTAATTGAGAGAAATTCATTTGATGATATTGAATAGTTAATATTCACAAAGCTTGTTGTGAAAATTAGTCGTAATAGCAATATGGACAATGTTGCATTTGATTCAAACAAAGATTAAACGTGTCGTAAATTGGTTACGACAAATTTAGTAGGAACAAATATATTGGAAAGGGTTACCGGGATGACGGGATCGTCCCGGTCTAAACACAGTTCAAACCGCGTCCAAAGCGGTGCTCAAACGAGCCCGGAAACGCGAAAACAGTTCAAGGCAAGGTGGGTTAGACCCACTGGGCTAACAAGCCCATCCGCAGAGGCAAAACGGGCACGGCCTGCTGGCCGCAGTGGGCTCACACCCGCTACAGCAGCAGGCGCGGCCCGCTACAGCAGCGGGCGGGCGGCCCGCCTCCCATGCCTTGGGCTGGCGCGCCCGCAACTTAAGTTATTCTAGTTTTTTTTAAACCCCAAATGACGGCTAAGCAGATTGATTTTTTGGCCAACTTTGGGCAATTGTTTGAGGGGTCAAACGAAGTCGAAATTCGTCGCCGTTAGTTCCTACGCGTTCACCATTCGAAGCCCTTCGGATTGATAGCTTGTTTGGTGTATAAAGTTTAATGAGTGAAGAGAATTAATTAATTGAAGTTTACTTTTATGAAAAGCTCTCTAACTTCAAATTAAGCTAAATTAGCTTAATTGAATTCTCTTCAATTTAGCTATTGTCCTACATTGCTCGCAACAAAAGAAGGAGTGCCGACTCCCTATATAAATAGGGGTGCACTCCCTTCGTTGAAAGATGCACCAAGTTCTCGATCGAGTAGCTCCAGAATTTTAGAGCAAGCTCGATCGACGACTAAACTATTCTCTCTCTCTTCTTCCTATTCCTCGGAGTAGTCCTAACAAGACTATGAAGAGGGTGTGGATTCGGATCCAGACGTCTAAGATGCAGGTCTACTCAAGTGAAACTTTCTACCGTGTGTAATCGGCTTGGAGGCTAAAGTCGGCTCGGGCGGATTGGTTCGAGGGTGCGAGGCGGCTCAGGCGGATCCAGTCAAGGCGGCTCGGCTACGAGGAGCATCAGAAGACGGTGCAGTACATCTTGCCTGCTTCAGGGCCAAGATTCCGGGTATGTGGTTAAGTAATTTTAGTGTAGATTTAATTGTGTCGCTTTAGAATAGATCCCTCTTGGGGTGGTCAGATCCACCCCAAGGTGTCATAGATCGGGCTAGGTTCTGGCTCCCTCAGAGCCTAGCTAAATTGTTTAGCTAGCTTAAAAAGTTTTTTTTTGTTTTTCCGCTGCGTTTTTAAGCCCCTGTGGTTCGTCCGACTTAGGACGGTTACATACCCGAGCTCTGAGGGTCCGCCAAAACCCTTACAGTGGTATCAGAGCCACGGTTATGGATCTATTTCAGCGACGTTTTTTAAATCTTTAAATTGCTTAATTTTAACATACGAACTATTTTAGCTTTATGTTAAAATTAGTTTATAATTGTTTTGTGTTTTAAAAAAATCGTTTTTGCATCAAGAAATTTTTTTTGGGCACGATTTAATTTTATGCAATAAATTTAAATAGGTCTCTAATATTTAAATGCCTTTTAAAATTTTTCTAAAAGATATAATAATTTTTCCAAGCATTTAAAAGTTTATGTAACTTTAAGGATGAATTTTAAATTTGGAATTTAATTCTCTTAAGTTGCATAAAGGTTGGAATTTTTTTAAAAACTTTATCTGAAAGCTTTTAAAACAATTTCTAATGATTTTTTTAAAAGTGTTTTAAAATTGCTTTAATGGATATGTATATTAAAATAAATATTTTATTTTCATAAGATGAAATGATAAATGATTTTTTTTTAAATTACATATATGTTTCTAGATTATTTACGCGATATTTTAATCTTAGAAATGATTGATTAAAATTTTAAAGCCTAGGTTTTAAAATTATTTGATAATTTTATGAAACCTAGTTTATGTGATAAAAATGTTTTAAGCTTTAAATTTTGATCTTTAAATTTAATTGTTAATTTTTAGATTTGCGTGTTAATAATTATGTTGATAATTTTTAACTTGCCAATTCTCATTATATGTCACTAAATGAAACTTTTATTTATGCGGATAAATTAGTTGTTTCATTTTCTTCTAATGGACATGTTGAATAATGTATTCATGAACCCTTTTAGGTTAGCCATTAAATGATTAAAATTTTATAAGATGAAATTTTAATAAACTAGAGACATGCTATGTTTGATATACAAAACAACATCAAAACCTAATACCGGATTAGGATAGTCCCTTTTTGATTGTCAATCATTACAATAAATCGTTTAAATGATTATTTTCATAAAAGACTATTTTTGAAATATGTTGTAATTGTTTTATTAAATCCTAATTAGATTGGAGTAGCACGTTGAACGATTGAACCTTATAGTTGATAAGGACTTAATAAAAATTGTTCAATCAATCCATAAAATTTCGAATTTTAGGATCCACTAGTTGATAAGGATTAACTAGTTTTAATTAAAAGCCATTTAGTTGTTTGGACGAACATAAAATTGATGAAAACTCCTTCAATGGATCATGATGTCGGTCAATGTTCTTATCTAAGTTTGCTGGACCACCCTAGCTAGTCTAGGGGTCGAGTGGTCCTGGCTTAGTCAATTCCGTGGCCGCATCCACTGGACCGCAATGAGTCGATTCATGACTGTGTAAGTCCATCGACTATACCTAAGTCAAATACGATAATAATCTTGTTCAAGATAAATCGTAGCACTCCTTGTTTTAGGAGTTGGCAACTGTAAGAAACCTGTTACAGTTGTTGAGCAACACTCAAGCCGTGACATGTCAATCTTATAGAAACTGATTTCTTGATTAACATCTTGACCTGACTAAAACCGTTGTCTCATCATCTGAGCATCGGCGTAAGTCTAACCAAGAATGTAGTCTAAGTCCTGACCCAAACCAACGTGTCGTGCATACACCGATCGGCGGGGCAAGTCAGGCTAGACACTAAAATAAGGGTCCGACTAGGCTAGCCATTGTGATCCTGATGAGCACACTCATGATCACAAATGAATATGGATAAAATCGATAGGGAATCATATTTAATATGATTGACGACGAATTCGTCTACCGACTGCAGAGTGGGACAACTTGTTGAGACACACTCAAGGTTGTCAGACTCAGGGTAGTCGGATCCCTCTCTCACAAATGTTATTATATAATAAATTGTTTATTATTATGTCTTTAATAAATTTAGTATGAGAATATAGTTTTATTAAAAACCATTAAAACTATACTACGAACATATACTGATTAAAGTATCTATAAAAATGCAGAATGGATTCGGGTCTTAGATATATGGTAGAGAAGAACGTGCTCGATGGAACGAACTACAAAGACTGGCTTAAGAACATTAAGTTGGTCCTTTCCCTAGCCGTGATTGGATACGTACTGTTCGAGGACGCTCCGGAGAAGCCCGATGACGATTCGACCTTCGAGGAAAAGGAAGCCTATAAGCTATACCAGAGGGATGCAGAGAAGGCCAGGTGCCTTAATCTGGCTTCGATGAGTAACGAACTGCAGAGGAAGCATGAACAATGGATGTTCAAAGTATGCTTCTGAATGCACAAGAGTTATACGGCAAACGATCTCGAGCTGCCAAGTTCGAAGCCACCAGTAATCTCTGGGGCACAAAGATGGAGGCAGGGCCCGTACAAGATCATGTCATCGAGATGATCGGGTACGTAGAGGACGCCGACTAGTTAAGATTTGTCCTGGACAATGGGATGTCCGTGGACATTATCCTTAAGTCAATAACTCCAGAATTTAAGCCTTTCATCACTGGTTTTATAATGAACAGTCTTGAAACGGATCTTCCTGGTCTCCAAAATATGCTTAGGCAGTTTGAGGAGATTGAGAAGAAGCCGACTGCATTGGTTGTTGGCTCTGCTTCTTCCGACCAGCCGAAAGGCAAGGGTAAGAAGAGGCAGGTACCGCAACCTGCGAAGGCGAAGAAAGGGAAGAAAAAGACCAAAGGGGCCCCGTCAAAATCTGAGTTCTTCCATTGCCATAAGATTGGCCACTGGAAGAGGAACTGCAAGATCTATCTTGCAGAGAAGAATAAGGGGCATACTGATGCCTCTACCTCATGTACACCAAATTAAATTCAATGAAGCGTAATTATTTCCAAATCATATAGTATGAGATACTGAGACATCTTTGTAATGTATACAGGTGGCTGATATGAAGCGAAGATCGGGAGAAGTACGGAGGGCGGTCAGCAATCTGAGCAATCGTTGCTGCTGGGGCCGTTCAAAGACTTCGAGAGACATGATCGAGAAGGAGCTGGTACTAAATTTTAGTTGAATAAAATGTATCATTCCTCCAAGAGAAAACAATGATTGAGTGTTCAACACTCAAAGTTTATTTGATAAACATATTACGGTTCATCTTTATGAATCCGTTGTTTTTGAATGAATGTCTCGGAAATTGCGTTTTCTGTTGAAATTGAAATTTGATTGAGATTGTCTTAAATTTTCTGTGATTGTGGCTTTCTGAGATGGTAGCGAAAATTCTCGAATTATGATACGAAGTTTCAGAAAATGTTGTTTTTGGAGTTGACTTAATGTTATAGTCAATCGATAGTTAAGTATAGTTTCCAGGGGCGTATAAATTGTGTGCGATCACAATTATACGCATATTAAGATTAATTCTTAATAAACTACATTTGGTTATTAAAGAGTTAATATTAAATGTGGTTAAGGGAAAAGTACAGTGTAGGATGTTTGATTGAGTGAGTCAAATGTCAAGATTCCTTAAACCGATCTTGACTTGACTCATTCGTCAAACCGAACCTGACACTAGTGCATTCCATCTAAAGAACTTACCAAATGGTTATGTCTTTATATATAAATCTAAATACGATTTATATATAATATTGAAGCATTTAACCAGGTAATTCCTAAAGTCAGTGGGAGACAGCTTGTATACTTAGTTTCGGTATTTCGGACTAAGTAAAAAGGATTTCCAACTTATATGAATCATCTATATAAAACAGTGACATCAAAATCGTTTTGAATTAATCGTATATAGAGACTAAGGGTGTCGTATATGTACTTGACATATTGACACAAGAAAAGTGGAATGAGCTGAGACTGACTTATAGAAATGTTAGACCCTACATCTAGATTGTATAAGCTAATTGTTAGCTATACAAAGAAAGGAAAAATTGATTCAAATCATTTTTTTCAAAGGATCAACCTTGTGTGATTAAGAGATATATATAAATAATCCATTAAATACATTGTAGATACTTGTTAGTAAATCCACTCTTAGGTTTGTCATATAAATGTCAAAGTGACTGATATGCTATAGCGGTATGAGATACCGAGATAAATAGTCTAAGTGCAAGTGGGAGATGTAGGAGGATATATGCCCATAAGGCGATTTATCCTAAGTATACGTCTTGTTCATACTGTATATGGTACCCATTATCCTAAGTATGAAATCGTTTGTATTAATATACTTAGATAATGTCCATAGACTTATAGTTAGGTCCTTACGTATCTAGATAAGATCTTGATTATGAGTAAGTAAGCGACCGAATAGAAACATAAGTCTTAAACGGTTCGTTGCCATAGATGTGTTGAGAACTGGATATCGACACATCGGATAGACCACTATGTCTTAGTCTTACCCTAGGGTAATGATGATCTCATAGTCATTCGACTTGGTGAAGTCGGAGATGAGACACATGTGCTCATTGGAGAATGAGTTCACTGAACGACCAAATTAGAGTTATTAAATGGTTAACTTTAACTAAACTGTCTATAATAACTCTAGGATGATGATAGGTTAACTGGTCCTTATGACCTGAAGTCATTTGTACGAACCTGTGAGCGAACGGTGTAGCCTAGACCCATGATCTAGCTTCGAGGCTAAGCCTGCTGAAATATCTTAGGTTGGGTTGCACCTGAGCTCTCAAGGTGAGTAAATGACTAAGATGGTATTCATCACTTCCGTTAAAGGGAATTTAGTGTTACAGGCTCAATAATGTCTTTTTGTTAATCCTCGGCCAGGGTACGGTGTAAGAAGTACAACGTGTATACAACAAAGACCGCCATTTACTAACCAATATTGTCTAATAGGGTTGACAGTACACCATACCCTAGGCCAACAGGAACACAGTCTTGACGAAGGGACTATAGCTAACGAAATTCATCACTGACACATCCAAAGTAAACCCAATGATGCTTTTGTCAAAGGGTCGATCACGTTATGATGATTCTGAAACAGAGACGACAACTACTGCTCGTAGTGATCGTCGTCTAGGGGTTCCGAGCCCCAACCTATAGTAAGGTCAGGCTGTAGGGTCTCACACCGAGTAGCGTTCGTGTCTTAGTAATAGGAAGATTAATTGAAAGAAATTCATTTGATGATATTGAATAGTTAATATTCACAAAGCTTGTTGTGAAATTTGGTCGTAATAGCAATAGGGACAATGTTACATTTGATGTAAACAAAGATTAAACGTGTCATAAATTGGTTACGACAAATTTAGTAGGAAACAATATATTGTAAAGGGTTACCTAGATGATGGGATCGTCCTGGTCTAAACACAGGTTCAAACCGCGTCCAAATCGGAGCTCAAACGAGCCCAGAAATGCGAAAACAGTTCAAGGCAAGGTGGGTTAGACCCACTAGGCTAACAAGCACATCCGCAGCGGCAAAACGGGCGTGGCCCGCTAGCCGTAGTAGGCTCACGCCCGCTGCTGTAGCGTGCTCATGCCCGTTGTTTGCAGCGGGCACGACCCGCTGCAGCAGTGGACACACGCCCGCTGCCCAGCGGGCGGGCGGCCCGCCTCCCATGACTTGGGCCAGCGCGCCCACTAAGCTTAGCGGGCACGCCCGCAACTTAAGTTATTCTAGTTTTTTTTGAAACCCCAAATGACGGCTACGAAGATTGATTTTTTGCCCAACTTTGGGCAATTGTTTGAGGGGTCAAACAAAGTCGAAATTCATCGTCGTTGGTTCCTACACGTTCACCATTTGAAGCCCTTCGGATTGATAGCTTGTTTGGTGTTTAAAGTTTAATGAGCAAAGAGAATTAATTAGTTGAAGTTTGCTTTTATGAAAAGCTCTCTAACTTCAAATTAAGCTAAATTAGCTTAATTGAATTCTCTTCAATTTAGCTATTGTCCCATATTGCTCGCAACGAAAGAAGGAGTGCCTACTCCCTATATAAATAGGGGTACACTCCCTTCGTTGAAAGATGCACCAAGTCCTCGATCGAGTAGCTCCAGAATTTTAGAGCAAGCTCGATCGACGACTAAACTATTCTCTCTCTCTCTTCTTCCTATTCTCCGGAGTAGTCCTAGCAAGACTATGAAGGGGGTTTGGATTCGGATCCAGACGTCTAAGATGCGGGTCTACTCAAGTGAAACTTTCTACCGCGTGTGATCGGCTTGGAGGCGAAAGTCGGCTCGGCGGATCAGTTCGAGGGTGCAAGGCGGCCCAGGCAGATCGTGTCAAGGCGGTTCGGCTACGAGGAGCATCAGAAGACGGTGCGGTACATCTTGCCTGCTCTAGGGCCAAGATTCCGGGTATGTGGTTAAGCAATTTTAGTGTAGATTTAATTTTGTCGCTTTAGAATATATCCCTCTTGGGGTGGTCAGATCCACCCCAAGTTGGCATAGATCGGGCTAGGTTCTGGCTCCCTCAGAGCCTAGCTAAATTGTTTAGCTAGCTTAAAAAGTTTTGTTTTTGTTTTTCTGCTGCGTTTTTAAGCTCCTGTGGCCCGTCTGACTTAGGACGGACACAGACCCAAGCTCTGAGGGTCTGCCAAAACCCCTATACTAACTTCCCTTTAACGGAAGAGACGAATCCCAACTTAGTCATTTACTAGCCTCGAGAGCTTCAGGTGCAACCCAACCTAAGATCTTTCAGCAGGCCTAGCCTCGAAGCTAGATCATAGGTCTAAGCTACACAGTTAACTCACAGGTTCGTAGAAATGACTTCAGGTCATAATGACCATCTTACCTATCATCACCCGAGAGTTATTATAGACAGTTTAGTTAAAGTTTAACCATTTAATAACTCTAAATTGGTCGTTCAGTGAACTCATTCTCCAATGCACACATGTGTCTCGTCTCCGACTTCACCAAGTCGAATGACTATGAGAGCATCATTACCCTAAGGTAAGAATAAGACACAGTGGTCTATCCGATGTGTCGATATCCAGTTCTCGACACATCTATGACCACGAACCGTTTAAGACTTACGTTTCTATACGGTCGCTTATTACTCGTAATCGAGATCTTATCTGGATACGTAAGGACCTAACTATAATTCTATGGACATTATCTAAGTGTGTGTGTATATATATATATATATATATATATATATATACATACACACACAAACGATTTCATACTTAGTATAATGGACACCATATATTATATGAACAAGACGTGCACTTAGCATAAATTGCCTTATGGGCATATATCCTCTTACATCCCTCACTTGCACTTAGGCTATTTATCTCGGTATCTCATACCGTTATAGCATATCAGTTACTTTGAAATTTATATGACAAACCTAAGAGTGGATTCACTAACGAGTATCTATAATGCATTTTAATAGATTATTTATTAATACATCTCTTGATCACACAAGGTTGATCCTTTGAAAAATGATTTTGATCAATTTTCCTTTCTTTGTATTGCTAACAATTAGCTCATACAATCTTGATGTAGGGTCTAACATTTCTATAAGTCAGTCTCAGCTCATTCCAATTTTCTGTGTCAACATGTCAAGTAAATGCATTACACCCTAAGTCTCTATATATCCGATTAAATCAAAACGATTTTGATTCAATGTTTTATATAGATGATTCAAATAAGTTGGAAACCTTTTTACTTCTTCTAAAAGACCGGAACTAAGTATATGAGCTAAAAGACAGGAACTAAGTATATGAGCTAGCTCCCACTGAATTTAAGAATTACCTGGTTAAGTACTTCATTATTATATCTAAATCATATTTAGACTATATATATGAAGAGCATAACCTTTCGATAAGTGTTTTTAGATGGAGCGTACTAGTGTCAGGTTGGGTTTGACGAATGAGTCAAGTCAAGATCAGTTTAAGGCATCTTGACATTGACTTACTCAGTCAAACGTCCTACACTGTACTTTTCCCTTAACTACATTTAATATTAATTCTTTAATAACCAAATGTAGTTTATTAAGAATTAATCTTAATTTGCATATAATTGTGATCACACACAATTTATATGCTCCTGGAACCTATACTTAACTACCGATTGACTATAACATTAAGTCAGCTCCAAAACAAAATTTTCTGAAGCTTCGCATCATTGTTCGAGAATTTTTGCAACCAACTCAGAACGCCACATTTACAAAAATTTAAGCCAATCTCAATCAAATCTCAATTTCAACAGAAAGCACATTTCCGAGACATTCATTCAAACAACGGATTCATTAAAGATGAACCATAATATGTTTATCAAATAAACTTTGAGTGTTGAACACTCAATCATTGTTTTCACTATGAGGAATGATGCATTTTATTCAACAAAATTGAGTATCAGCTCCTTCTTCATGTCTCTCGAAGTCTTTGCACGGCCCCAGCAGCAACGATTGCTCAGATGCCAACCGTCCTCTGAACTTCTTCCAACTCCGCTTCATATCAGCCACATGTATATATTACACAGATGTCTTGGTATCTCATACTATGTGATTGGAAATAATTATGTTTTATTGATTTTGATTTGTTGTACCTGAGGTAGAGGCATCAGTATGCCCCTTCTTCTTTTCTGCAAGATAAATCTTGCAGTTCCTCTTCCAATGGCCCATCTTATGGCAATGGAAGCACTCAGATTTTGACGAGGCCCCTTTGGTCTATTTCTTCCCCTTCTTAGCATTGGCAGGTTGTGGGACCTGCCACTTCTTACCCTTGCCTTTCAGCTGGTCTGAAGAAGCAGAGCCACAACCAATACAGTCGGTTTCTTCTCAATCTCCTCAAACTGCCTAAGCATATTGAGGAGACCAAGAAGATCTGTTTCAAGGATGTTCATTATGAAACCAGTAAAGAAAGGCTTGAAGTCCGGGGTTAAAGACTTAAGGATAATGTCCACTGACATCTCATTGTCCAGGACAAAACCCAACTGGGCAGCATCTTCTACGTACCTGATCATCTTAATAACATGATCGTGTACGGGCCCTATCTCCATCTTTGTGTCTCAGAGGTTGCTTGTGGCTTCAAACTTGGCAGCTCTAGACCGCTTGTCGTATAACTCTTATGCATTCAGAAGCATACTTTGAACATCCATATGTTCATGCTTCCTTTGCAGTTCGTTATTCATCGATGCCAGAGTAAGGCATCTGGCCTTCTCTGCATCCCTCTGGTAAAGCTTATAGGCTTCCTTTTCCTCGAATGTCGCATCGTCATCAGGCTTCTCCGGAGCGTCCTCGAATAGCACGTATCCAACCCCGGCTAGAGAAAGGACTAACTTAATGTTCCTAAGCCAGTCTTTATAGTTCGTTCCATCGAGCACGTTCTTCTCTACCATATACTTAAGACCCAAATCCATTTTGCAATTTAGTAGATACTTTAGTCAGTATATGTTCGTTGTATAGTTTCAATGGTTTTTAATAAAACTATATTCTCCCACTAAATTTATTAAAGACATAATAATAAACAGTTTATTATAAAATAACATTTGTGAGAGAGGGATCCAACTACCCTAAGTCTGACAACCTTGAGTGTGTCTCAACAAGTTGTCCGACTCTGCAGTCGGTAGACGAACTCGTTGTTAATCATATTAAATATGATTCCCTATCGATTTTACCCCTAGTCATTTGTGATCATGAGTGTGCTCATCCGGATCACAATGGCTAGCCTAGTCGAACCCTTGTTTTCGTGTCAATCCTGACTTGCCCCGCCACTTGGTGTGTGCACGACACGTCGGTTTGGGTCAGGTCTTAGACTACATTCTTGGTTAGACTTACGCCGGTGCTCAGCGAATGCACGAGACGATGGTTTGGGTCAAGTCAAGATGCTATCAAGAAATTGGGTTCTATAAGATTGTCATGTCACAGCTTGAGTGTAGCTCAACAACCGTAACACGAATCTTACAGTTGCCAACTCCTAAAACAATGAGGGCTACGATTTATCTTGAACAAGAGTATTATCGTATTTGACTTAGGTATAGTCAATGGACTTACACAGTCATGATTCGACTCCTTGCAGTCCAGCGGACGCGGCCAGGGAATTGACTAAGCCAGGACCACTCTGCCCCTATACTAGCTAGGGTGGTACAGCAAACTTAGCCAAGCACATTGACCGACATCATGATCCATTGAAGGAGTTTCATCATTTCTATGTGCGTCCATCAACTAAATGGCTTTTAATTAAGAAAACTAGTTAATTCTTATCAACTAGTGGATCCTAAAATTCGAAATTTTATGGATTGGTTGAACGGTTTTTATCGAGTCCTTATCAACTATAAGGTTCATACGTTCAACGTGCTACCCCAATATAATTAGGATTTTAATAAGACAATAACAAATTTCAAAATAGTCTTTTTATGATAATCATCATTTAAATGATTTATTACAAAGATTCTCAATCAAAAGGGACTACCCTAATCTGGTATTAGGTTTCGATGTTGTTTTGTTCATTAAAACGTAACATGTCACTAGTCATTAAAAATTTCATCTTATAAAATTTTAGTCAGTTAATGGCTAACCTAAAGGGTTCATGAATACATTATTCATCATGTCCATTAAAACATAAACCAACTAATTTAACCGCATAAATTAAAGGTTCATTTAGTGACATATAATGAAAGCTTGCAAGTTAAAAACATTATCTATAACATAATCAAACGACTTGCACATCTAAAATTTAACATTTAAATTTAAAGATCTAAAATTTAAAGCTTGAAGCATTTTTATCACATAAAACTAGGTTTCATAAAATTATCAAATAATTTTAAAACCTAAGCTTTAAAATTTTAACAATACATTTCTAAGATTAAAATATCGCATAAAATAATCTTGAAACATATATGTAATTTAAAATAAACATATTTATCATTTCATCTTATGAGAATAAACTATTTCTTTAATTTACATATTTATTAAAGCAATTTTTAAAAAAAATTAAAATCATTAGAAATTGTTTTAAAAGATTTCAAATAAAGTTTTTTAAGGGTTAATGACTGGAAAATACCCTAACGTTTCAGCGTTTGTGAGAAAATCTGAAACGTTAGGGTATTTTGAAGACCTTTTCTGACGGTAAACTCAAAACGGGTACAACATCGTCAATTTTTGCCAAACGTGTGGACCAATTTGTCCCAAAGTGAACGATAGGGTATATTTGTGAGAAACGCTGAAACGTTAGGGTATTTTCCAGTCATTTACCCTTAAAACTTTTAAATGCTCGGAAAAATTATTATATCTCATAGAAAATTTTTAAAAGGCATTTAAACATGAGAGACCTATTTAAATTTATCGCATAAAAATTAAATCGTCCCAAAAAATCTTTTCGTGTTGCAAAACAATTTTTTTAAAAAAACACAAAACAATTTTTAAACTAATTTTAACATGAAGTTAAAATTGTTCGTATGTTTATAATAAGCAATTAAAGAATTTAAAATCATTGCTGAAATAGATCTACAAGCATAACTGTGGCTTTGATACCACTGTATGGGTTTTGGCGGACCCTCGGAGGTCGGATCTGTGTCCGTCCTACAGTGTTTTGGCGGACCCTCGGAGGTCGGATCTGTGTCCGTCCTAAGTCGGACGGACCACAGGGGCATAAAGCACAGCAGAAAAATTAACCTAGCAAGATAAACAATTTTGCTAGGCCCTGAGGCAGCCAGAACCCAGCCCGATCTATGCCAACTTGGGGTGGATCTGACCACCCCAAGAGGGATCTATTCTACAGCGACAAAATTAAATCTACACTAAAATTGCTTAACCATATACCCGGAATCTCGACCCTGGGGTGGGCAAGATGTACCGCACAGTCTTTTGACGCTCCTCGTAGACGAACCACCTCGACTCGATCCACCCGAGCCGCCTCGCACCCTCGAACCGATCTGCCCGAATCGACTCCCGCCTCCAAGCCGATCACACGCGGTAGAAAGTTTCACTTGAGTAGACCCGCGTCTTAGACGTCTGGATCTGAATCCAAACCCCCTTCGTAGTCTTGCTAGGACTAGTCGGGAGAATAGGAAGAGGAGAGAGAGAGAGAGAGAGAGAGAGAGAGAGAGAGAGAGAGAGAGAGAGTAGTAGTAGTAGTTTAGTCGTAGATCGAGCTTGCTCTAAAATCTGGAGCTACTCGATCGAGGACTTGGTGCATCTTTCAACGAAGAGAGTGCACCCCTATTTATATAAGGAGTCGGCACTTCCCCATTCGTTGTGAGCAATGTCGGACTATAGTAAAATTGAAGGGAATTTAATTAAGCTAATTTAGCTTAATTGAAGTTTAGCAAGCTTTTCATAAAAGCCAACTTCAACGAATTAATTCTCTTCATTCATTAAACTTTAAACACCAAATAAGTTATCAATTCGAAGAGTTTCGAATGGTGAACGCGTAGGAACCAACGACGACGAATTTCAACTTTGTTTGACCCCTCAAACAATTGCCCAAAGATGTGCAAAAATTTAATTTTCGTAGCCGTCATTTTGGGGTTTCAAAAACCCTTACAATCACTTAAGTTGCGACGCGCCCGCTAAGCTTAGCAGGCGCGCCTGCCAAAAGCAAGGAGGGCGGGGCGCTGGCCCGCTGCAGCCAGTGGGCCGTGCCTATTTGCCTTCGCGGATGGGCTTGTTAGCCTAGTGGTTCTAACCCACTTTGCCTTGCATTGTTTTTGCGTTTCTGGGCTCGTTTGAGCTCCGATTTGGACGCGGTTTGAACCTACGTTTAGACCGAGACGATCCAATCAGGCAGGTAACCCTTTCCAATGTATTTGTTCCTAAAAATATTGTCGTAACCAATTTACGACACGTTTAATATTTGTTTGCATCAAATGCAACATTGTCCCTATTGCATCTACGACTTATTTTCACAACTAGCTTTGTGAACATAAACTATTCAATTTCATCAAATGATTCTCCCTGAATTAATCTTCCTATTACTAAGACACGAACGCTACTTGGTGTGAGACCCTACAGCCTGACCTTACTACAGGTTGGGGCTCGAAACCCCTAGACGACGGTCACCACGAGCAGTTGTTGTTGTCTCTGTTTCAGAATCATCATAACATGATCGACCCATTGATAAAAGCATCGCTGGGTTTACTTTGGTTGTGTCAGTGATGAATACTGTTAGCTATAGTCCCTTCATCAAGACTGTGTCCATGTTGGCCTAGGGTATGGTTTACTGTCAACCCTATTAGACAACATTGGTCAGTATACGTAAGGACCTAACTATAAGTCTATGGACATTATCTAAGTATAAGTATATATATATACTAGTCATACCCCGTGCCCGCGGGCACGGTTCAATTAAGATTTTCCCCCGCAAAATCTATGTTCCCCAAAAAATTATTTCCACGGTCAAAATTTCCGCAAAATCAATTTAGATATTTCCCAATTAAAATCTTAGTTCCCCCCGAAAATGTGGGCACGATTCATTTTAGATATTCCCCCCACAAAATCTTAGTTCCCCTGAAATTGTGTACATGATTCATTTTAGAAATCCCCCCTCAAAATCTTACTTCCCCAATCAAAGTCTTAGTTCTCCAAGAAATTTAGGTCACCTCAAGAGATTTTAGTTCTCACATTGTTTAATTACTCACAAAATTTTTAGTCACTGACAAAAATGTAAGTCCCCCAATATGTATTAAATTTTTAGTCACTGACAAATTTTAGTCACCTCAAGAGATATACAACCAGTGCCCGTAGCTCACGGTTCATTCACGATATCCCCCCGCAAAATTTTAGTTCCCCACAAAATTAAAGTACTTAATTGTAATTTAGTTCCCTTAAAAATTTTAGTTTCCCGAAAATTTACTTCACCCAAAAAATTATTTCATTCAAAAAAATTTAGTTCAAACAAAATTTAGTTTTCTCTCGATTTAACATGTGTCATAAGGGCACGATTCATTTAAAATAATCTCTCATTAAAATCTTAGGCATACTAATTTTAGACAACCGCCAATAATTAAATGAAAGAATTGTTATTTAGCTCCCCCAAAAAATTCTAATATTTAGTTTCCCGCAATATTTAGTTCCCCCAAAATTTTTGGATTTACCCTCCTCCCCCCATAAATTTTAGGGATGCAAATTTTGGGAAGAAATTTCCACAAATTTTTTCCAGAGGAACAATACCCATATATATATATAGTCTATAACCCGTGCCCGAGGGCACGGTTCAATTTAGATATTTCCCCCTCAAAATCCTAGTTCTCTCGAAAGTGTGGGCACGATTCATTTTAGATATTAACCCCTCAAAATCTTAGTTCCCCTGAAAATGTGGACATGATTCATTTTAGATATTAACCAGCTAAATTTTCACTTTCCAAAAATATTAGTTTCTTCCAAAATTTAGTTCCACTCAAAACGGCATGAGCTATTCCAAGTTTATCTCATTGTTAAACTGAATATGCAAACGTCATAAGCTATTCCAAGTTTATCTCGTTGTTAAACTCGTTGTTAAACTGAAAACTTATCGTATAATTCTCATGTTTATGTTTCTGAACTAATTTCTTCTGCATATTTAGCGGAAAAAAATTGGGCATGCACGAACGGCGCGGCGACGCGGCGGTGCGAACAGCACACCGAAAGACTTTTTAGAATTTAAAAGTGTTCACCACTGAAATAGTAAGTTCACTCATTACGACAGAAATAATGAATTGTTGAATTAAATATTCACAATAACATGAACAAAAATAGTAGCCAAATGATTTACAGGTAGAAATTAATATTTTTCAACTAAACGAATATCTATAACTTTAACTTTTCTATGAAAATAACCATAAAAAATAAAAAATTCTATTAATAAAAGTCCAAATTCAGCCCCTTAATTCCAGTGATTTCCCACTTCCCCAAAATTAATATGCCCATGATCATCACCAACAAAAGAGAAACATAGAGAACGAAGAGAGATCTCAAGAATCAATCAATGGTAGTAGGGGATTACTGACAAAGCTCGAAAAATTATTTATGTGCCCAAGTAGGGGATTACATATCCCAAGCAGGGGACTACATAAAATTATGACGTTGAAAATTTCAATTCTAGCAGAAATTTAACATTTCAGAATTCCATTCACATGACAGCTGCTACTTCGATTCTGTGCCCTCAAATAACCAAACAATCAGGAAACATGGTTTTTTTTAAAAGAACCATTCCCAGTGCAAAAAGCTCGACCTCATTGTGCTGCTGCATGTGACGCTGCAAAAAAATATGAACCAAACAATCAATCTTAAATTTTTAAAAAAGAAACATAGACAATCCAGAAGCAAAACAAAGAGAATAAATGGATGGATTAGAATTCTCCCATAAACCTTGGCAAGATTGATGTTGAAGAAGAGGGGCTTCTTGGTGTTGGAGACCTGGATCCTGATCGGCTTGTGGGAATCGTTGATATTGGTGCTTGAAGTAAGCAGGCAGCAGAATCTCGAAGAATGCAAACAGATCCTAGATGGTAAAGCTATTGCATTCTTTCCCACAATAGACCACAGAACTGTGCATCAACCAACAGACTACAGATTTTGATGCTGGCTTGGATTTTTTCAGTGCATTTTTAGTGAAGAAAATATAAAAGGAAGAAGATGGGAGCTAAATTTGGGGAAAAGGGAGATAGATGAGTGGATATTTCCGGTCAAACTTCCATGCATTCTCTCAAGGGTCAAGATGGATCAGCAAAGATTTTAACGTAGAAAAACTATCAGCATTGAGTTGGACTTGAATTAAAAAGAGATTCATGCATATATCTAATTGTTCTTCGAATTCGAAGAGGCGTGGGATCTTTTCTTCTACGATGAATTCCCTTGCAAATTTGCAACATTTTATTCCTGTCATCATCTCTCATCTCCTCTACTTTACAAATTTTTTGTAGGTGATCTCATCTTCCCAGTTGCAGCAATATGGAGTTAACCGAGTGATTTTTTATGCGAAGCAGTGCATCTGCTCATGATGTCATCTATCATAAACAGCTTCAAGGTTATAAATTTTTGTTTTTGTTTCTTCTTTTTATCTTTTTAGTAATTTTATGTTTAAAACTAATATGACATCATAATAGTAACTTGGGAGTATGTTCAGTTTAGTACATCACTTGAACTTCTTTTGGTTTAATAAATTGGTATTTGCACAAAATAATTTTGTAAGTTTACTTTCTAATTCAGTGTGCATCCCTCCATTACTTAGTATCATTGTGAAGTAGTTTTTCTGGTTGGTTATCATAATGGCATTATGATTGTTTGGTAGGCAATTATAATTTTATATTGCAATAAAAATTAGATGAAAATTTGATGCACGTGTTAGACTGTTAGTTCATTTAGATTATATGAATTTTAGATCAGGTATCTTCAACAAATTTATTTTTCAAGATTCTAAATACTTTAATCTGTTCTTAGCTTTATGTAATGTATGACAATAGGGATTTTTTATTTTTGTAACAAATATAAAGAAATAGTTCAAAAACTGAATGCTTTCCTCCACTTATTGTTGTGTGTAATCATTGTAATACATTTATCTTCTGAAAGACCAATCGTTAGCAGTTTTTGTTTTTGTTTCTTTTTTTAATCTTTTTAGTAATTTATGATCATAATAGTAAATTGGGAGTATATTCAGTTTAGCACATCAATTGAAATTATATTAGAATTTGTAGTATGTTCAATTTAGCACATCACTTGAACCACTTTTGGTTTATTGAATTGATATTTACCCAATATAATCTTACCTGATGCTCTCAAACCATACCATAAGATTAAATAACTACTTGATTATCTGATGCTCTCAAACCATACCATGTCAGATAACACCTTTACCTAAAAGCTTAAGTTGATCGGTTGTGGGCCAAACAATCAAGCAAACTTAACAATTATCATGTCTAATATGCTTAAATGTATGATCACAATCTTATCACTTTTGTAATTTTTGTTAGAAATCAATTTTCCCCTTCCATATATACAACTTAAGCCCTACATTCTCATGGAAATTTTAATATCATAACTTGAATTATTGAACTTAATATATATGCTTGCTAATGCTAACCCATCTTTTTTGGCCTTTTCTTGGTGTATTAAATCTTGGAATGCCATTTCTGCATGCTGTCTAACAGACATTTCAACAAACATAATTTAACTTTATGTTAAAATGTAGCCATGCTCTCCAGAACATATGCTGCCATATTGGAGCCTAGATGCCAAACCTCTCTATTAGCAACCAAGATCAGGTTGATAAGATATAATGCCTTGGATTGTGCTTCACATAAGTAATCAAAACACTGAATGTAATTGACAACACAACATGATTATAAATCAATGGGGTACGGCCCTAACTTTTATATTATTTCTGGTTGATAATTCCTTGACAAAAATGCCATTTCTGCATGTTGTAACTGATGTCCAAAGTAACACACAAAAAATCTTAAATACGATTCATCTTTTCAATCAATTAAAATAAGAAGAAATTAAAACGATTGCAGATTAAAGTCTCTAAAAATACCTGATCTGTGAATAGATTACGAAGAGATGAAGAAATTAAAACGGACTGAGGACTGAGGAGGAAATTAACAGGACCTGGAAACAAAAATTGAAAGAAGAAGAAATCATCAAAACATGCTTGAATGTGTATTTGTATCTGTACATGCTTGAATGTTAAGAATTCATTCCATTGTATTTTACTTGTAGTCTGTATTTTACTTGCAAATTCATAAGCAAAGTTTGTGTATAACAAAATACCTGTAAATTTATCAAGTCTGCATTTTTGTTGAAACTTTAAGTGTGTACTGCATTATCAAACCACCTGTTAGGTGTTTTATTATACACAAACATTGAGTCTGTAACATGCTAAATTCAACAAATTAACAAACTGGGCAATTCAACAAATGTTCTAATTTAGAACAGAGAGATTGTGATGGCCTGAAACCTTAAGGAAAAGCAAATCGGGATAGCACCTAAGTTTTGATTGTGCAATAAAAACTGAAATTCTGCAAACTTATAAAGCATCATTGAATAATATTTTTTTACTAAAGAAATTAGAAAGGAAGATGAAACCAATGAATTAGAAGATAAGTGTGGAGAATAATGAATTACGATATGAGAAATAAAAAAATCAATATTTCAGTAGTATATTAACAAATAAAAGGTTCAAAAATTAAGCCATCATCATGAGCAAATATCAATCACCATATAATGGGAAATCCTTGGTAGGCAGGCTATCACCATAAAACTTTGAAATAAAGAAGGAACCCTTTACATTTCTCCCATGTTGAGAATCTGGAAGTTGTCAGGACAATAACATTGGCTATAGAGAATAGCATCCATCTTTGTTAAGGCATGATATAAGCAAAAACAGCCAAAGAAAAAGAATGAAAATGAAAATGACAGAAGTACAGTTTGCATAAGAAGCTGGAACATAAATTGCAACTTTTTTTAGATAGTTCAACGTTTGTTAATGGAACAGTATCTCCAAAATTGACTTGCCTAGGTCTTACCTGACATCACTGGGGTAATCCTCAGTCCTTGATGGAGGAGCACAAAAAATTACATAAGGGAACTGATTATCAGTTTTCATCCCTCTTAATGATGGTTTTATCCCTAACTTCATCAATTCATCGTGATGATCAGATGTCATTGTCTGTCCATAAATTTGAGAGTCTGGATGATCCTGTTAATGAGTGCAAATTTGGAAGACTCAGTTTACTCCTATATTCAAAAAATAGGGTGCAACAGATGATTTTATGATCACTTTTTTAATACAAAAAGTCATGCGCATGTTCACAACCTATGTATTATAAGGTAGGGTATAGTCATCTTGGTCCATTAAGATGGTAGCCAGTCATAGCACATTCAATTGTTGGCACTATCACATTCATTGCTAAATTTTACCCATATTCAGTTATTTCTGTAATCGTATCGCGCATGAAGAGTTTCCTACCAAATTCTTGCAGTAATATTGGCAAGGGATATTACAATGTAAGTGTAGTTTTTCTCTTTTAATCAAGGGGGAAAGGTACGGTAGGTCTCAGCAACTTTATGTTCTTCCAACAAACCTTAAAATCATGGTTAAAATTTATTGCAAGAAAACTAATAATGATTTTAAGTTTTGTCACAAGACTAATAATCTAGCAACACAACTTACAATCATGCTTCTATTAAATCAATATTTCTTTCAAGTGTTGTAATTTGATGTCAGTAACTCTCAGCAAATGCATAAAATTTAGATCATTTGGTACAGATTTGAGAATAAAATCCAGCCTCAAGAAAAACCATGGCCTCCTATAAACCTAAAATTTGTATATTTTCATATGTATATCATCCCAATGCATTACTAATTTGCATTATTTGGTTTACCAAACTTATAAACTAATAAAACATACTCCTCACCTTTAACATCTGACATATAGTAACTCATTATTCTACTTTCTTATACTTGAGCAAGTAGTTTACCAATCATAATGTCATACGTTCACATACTAAAGAAAAGAGAATTGAATATCTTGCTAGTAATGCAAAAAAACCTATCTTCAAACATATAAATTCTTATTCTACAACAATAACGTACTTCCACATTCACCAGCCTTTATTTTATGTCTTCGTGAACATTACTCTTGCCTCTGGAAAATCTCGTTTCATATGAATGAGAGAAATGAAAGGATGGATATTGCCATGTGCACATTGTCAGGCACTAAAGTACTTCAACTCTTAAAGCATATGAAATGGTACCAATACCATTGTGAATCTTGGAAAACACACGCACAGACGCACCTATCACCCATAACAACCCCCACACCCAAAAAAAACCACTACCCATGCATCCACAGAAACCTTGCACGCATCAAGTACATGATATTTTAAAGTGCAAGAAAACTATCATAGTTCGAGCCAAACCTTTCGCCACTTTTCAGCAACCATGCGACCTAGTACACCTGGACCAACAATCAACAAATCATTCTTTCCTGTGAGTGAACCTTTCAGCTCTGCATCAGATGTACCTGTGTTTGACAAAGTATAGAAAGATTTTTGTTCACGCAATCAGTCAACTGAAGTGAATTTCAAGATTAAAAAAATTTATTGCTAACTTCAATTAGAATCATTGTTGTATTTAAAAAACTAAAATGAAGCAGTTTTTAATTTATGTGTTTGTTTCTAGGAAAATTTCATGTCATGAGCAGTTTTTTAAATACAACAATGATTCTAATTGAAGTTCAAATATCATGTTATATCTTAGAAAATTAGAACTTCAAAAATGTTGTACAACAATAATTCATGATAGAAATTGTGAAGATGTTATATCATTGAATAAACGGAATTAAACTGCCATTCATGTCTTATAACTATGTGCATTTGAACTTGTGCATGCTTGTGTGAACTATGAAATTGTACAATTCCAGTCATGTGTCCAATGCATCCCTACAGTATTTTCCATGCACAGGTATCAGCACATTAATCCAACCTTGGAAACTGAAATTTAAAGCAAACAATGATTATGGCATTGGCATTGGCATTGGCATTGGACTTGGAACTTGCTCATTCATATGTGAGTAATGCATACCTTAAGCTCACAGCAGAAGATATCAGATATCAGATATTAATTCTATTCAAGAAATATGTTCTTTGGTATCATGTTTTGATAACTATGATGTTCACTGCATCCCATTTTAGTGGTGTGGTGCAGTTTGATTGCATCCTGTTTTATTTTTATAGTCTGTGTAAACGTTCATAGTTTCATCCAAAAGCCAACCCAATATATGATTCCTTGCATACCATGGGCTCTAAACAACAGGGTAGCCAAAACAATTTTGTAGATCGGTCAAAGTAGAATAAGATGTGAATAAGCGTGTTTAAGCATTTTCATTCTTCTTGTACTTGCCAAACGGGTGTTAATTTGTTACTAAAAAGCCCCAGTTATTATCAAAATGTTGGATATAAGCAATTGTTAAAGAATAGAAGACTATGCTTATATCCAGTTTATTCTCTACTAATTCCCCATCATTCTTCTAATTCCCTCTACTCCTCACATCTGCTACAAATTTGACTTCTAATGTAATCTGATATTAATTCTTCAGGTATATTTACAGTTTCGGGAATATTAGATTCGTTCATATACCATGGTCAGCGGGTAATAAAGAAGAAGATGGAAATCGGAAAATTCAGCTGAATCTATAATTCTAATGGGGTTCTTGCATACCTTAAGCTCACAGCAGAAGATATCAGATATCAGATATCAATTCTATTCAAGCAATATGTTCAATCTCAAATCAGGAAAAAAATTATACCTGGAATAGGCATTTCCAGGTTCCCAAGAATATGATCGGGGGCCCTAATAGCCGGAGGAACCTACCTAAGTGACACAATCATAAGCAAGGGTTACTGATATGGAACCAACACCTCATACATTGGGTTGTATTCATGCAGGTGATCCAACTGAGGATCATGAAACATGCCATCAAAATTTTTTTGAACGCCGTCGAAGAACTGAGAATGGTTCACTGGGAAACCACCCTAGCTCTTCAAGAACAACCACCCGTCGCTGCAGATTATCTTATCGTATTGTTTCTCGAGAATTTCTTCTTCAAATGTAAGCGTATGCACCCTAAAAGAACACATAGGCAGGTTTAACATCAGACAACATGATGGGTGAATCGAATTTGAGGTGAATTGTTATGTAAAAACACATGCACTTTATTGCCTCCCTGTATGTGAAATCAGGGCCAGATCCCCACACTGTATGCTTCCTAGGCATATGGTCAGTTTCTACACAGAAACTTGGTGGATATACTGAACCCAACTTGGGAGGATGAGTGATTCTTTCTGGAAAGTAGTAAATAATAAACAAAAATTTGAATAAAAAATGAAATCATCTGAATCTACAGCTAAAGCTTTGCATCATGTACATTATTCTTATATTAAAGGCTACAATGAAAATAAGCTAGGTTCAAGAAATGGAATAATAACCTGCTGCAATTTCATAGCAATCTTTTGATGAGACTCAGTGAGTTCTGCCAAGTACTGCTCCTTCATAGATTTAATCTGCATTAAGTAAAAAAATCATCAAACTCAACAGCAAAAGACACATCTAATTGTAAGATTTACATCTCATTATTTTACATGTAAATAGTGAAAAGGTGATGCAGCCAATGACTGAAATGACCAGAACATGCAAGATATTGTAAAAAGGCAGGGTAATGAACATGGTGACATCTCAATTAAAATGAAGTTGATAAACCTTGCGATCAACTGATAACCAGCCAAATGGCTCACCAGACCATCACCAGACCTTAATTAGACCCAATTGTTCATCAGTTCTATTTCATCAGAACCCAGTTATATCGAGATTTGCTACTTGGTTGGTCAGCTCCATGTTTGCCTGCATCTGGTAAGCTCCATGTTTGCTAAGTATGATTGAGCTGCAATTGAGGTACAGAGTTGTACAAACTTAAATAAAAGTTGACAGGTCTTTTAAAATAATACTAAACACTATTATAGTGACTTAGCCTTTTTATAAGCAAAAATCCCACAACATTCAATATTTTCTCACACATCTGGTCAGGTGACTATGTTTAGAAAAAACAACAAACTTCGTCTTCTATAAAAACATCAACTGTGAATTCCAGATTATATCACCAATTGAGGTTTCATGAAGGGAAAAAAATGAAAAGATGTAAAGGTCTAAACAGTAACTTAAGTTGTCTCCATGACTTCTAGCCTCTCCCATCATGTTACTGAGTCATATTTGCTCGAGGCAACACATAAATTTAGAATTGACTCTTTTTAGTGTAACCTTATATTACATGATTTTTGTTCAAATATCCATATGGCCACAGTCACTTAAAAGTTAAAATATGAAAGATACTATCATAATCTTATACGTGAAAGCTTATTTAACTCCAAGTTGCATGTACCACCTGTCACAGAGTTGCAAATGAGATTCCATTTTATTAACTCCTTAAGTGCACCAAAACTGAAGGTGAGGTAGGACACAACAATAGAAAAGCATAATACCAAATGATGAAGGTTGACCTGCTCTACTATGATGCTGTGAGCAAGACAGAGGTCCTTCGGCAATTGCATTAACTGTTCATTTAGATGATCTCTTTTGTTGAGTATATGATACAATCGGTATAGAAAATAGAAAATCAGAATAAAAAGTGAATTTTTATGGTGGAAAGGTAAACATTGGGATTTTTATTGATTTAAAGTGGAACTACAAAATAAAATCAGCTGATTAATACTACTCAGTTATTTTATCTATTCTCATGTTTGGATAAATAATGATCAACTGATAAGATCATAAAAAGGCCGTATTTATTCCCATATACCAAATAGATGTCCAAAACATTACCACTAATTAGCTTAGGCATCCGATTACTATAACATTCATGAAAGAGAAAATGCAGTGGAAGAAAAGATTAAGAACACCAAAATTTTTTAGAAATCAAGAACAATCAGAACGATTAGATTGAACCAGATCAAGAACGATCAGAAGCTTTGTGAATGCAATATGTAGGGTAAAAGTGAAAAAAAAACTGAACCTTGCGGGAGCAAAGAGCTCTAGAGCAGCGGAGTGGTGAGCGAAACCCTAGAATCCACGGGGAAGTGCGGTTGAGAGAATGGAAAGTGATCGATGGAGAAGAGATCCATAAGATCCAGCAATCGGTCTCTCTCCCTCCTCTTTGCAGAATCTCGATTCCATCTCCAATTTCCAAATCTTCCGCTTCTTCCCCTTCCTTCTCCAGATCTAGGGGCGAGGGTGGCTACGGGGCGAGGGTGGCTGCGGGGCGAGGGGCGAGGGGCTGAGGGGCTGAGGGGCGAGGGGCGAGGGGCTGAGGTGGCTGCGGGGCGAGGGGCGAGAGGATGAGGGTTGCTTTGGGATTTTTTTTTTCAAAATTTTTAAAAAGCCCCCCACGCAAACGTTTGTTCCCCAAAAATTTTGTTTCCCCCCCAAAAATTTTGTTTCCCCCCAAAAATTCAAAATCAATTTCTCTTAACTTATCCAATTTCTCTTATCTTATCCAATTTCTCTTATCTTATCCAATTTCTCTTAACAACATCCCTCATATATACTCAATTTCTCATCTCTTATCAAAAACTCTTATACAAAAACCCATGATAACATCCCTGTTTTATAATATAGATATATATATATATATATATATATATATATATATAGGGATCTTCAAATGCGAAAAAAGGGCTTTTCGCACCGTGCGAAAACAATTTTTTTATTTTTTTGAAATTTTTTTTTTTCAAAAATTCTTTTTTTGATGTTTAATCCATACAATTATATACCCCAGGGAAAATAATGGGTGAACCCGTTGGGCATTAGAGCACACATCCACCCGTTACAAATTTAACGGTCTCAAAACGTGCGAATTTGATGAAATGCCTTGATCGAAGGCCAAATGGCATTATTTCTCAACCATTATTTTTTGAGGGGGGTATAACAACATATAATGAGGGTGGAAAAAAGAATTTTTGAAAAAAAAAATTTCAAAAAAAAACTAAAAACATTTTCGCACGGTGCGAAATGTTTGCATTTGAAAATTTTCCTATATATATATATATATATATATATATATATATATATATATATATATCTATCTATCTATCTATCTATCTATCTATCTATCTATCTATATTATAAAACAGGGATGTTATCATGGGTTTTTGTATAAGAGTTTTTGGATAAGAGATATTGGTTATGTGTATTTTTGTTTGTGGATAGATGGATATGTGTATTGTTGTATAAGAGATTTTGGTTAAGAGAAAATGGATAAGAGATAATGGATAAGAGAATTTGTTTTTGGTTATGTGTAATTTGGTGTGATGTTTATATAGATAGATTGTATATAGGGTATGATGAGAAATTGAGATATGAGATATTGACTTTTATATAGGGTTTGATATGAAGAAATTTTTTTTGAATTCCCTCAAATCACATCACCTCCTTTCACAGCTCATTCATCTCATTTTTTTAAAAAAATTTTGAATTCAAATTTCCGTTTCCTTCTTCACATCAAATTTGTGAGGGAACTTTAGGGCGGTAATTCATTTTTGATCAAATCACCCATGCCACTCTCATTTCACCCACTCCATCTTCTTCTACCTCCAGCTTCTTCTTCTACCTCCAGCAACCTCTTCTACCTCAGATCACCCACGCCAACAAGCAGCACATCACGAAGAGCATCCTCTTCTACATCCAGCATCCTCTTCTACATCCAGCATCCTCTTCTACCTCCATCACGGAGAGCAAGGAGATCAAGGCAAGCACATCAAAGAGGCATTCAAAAATTTTTGGTTTAAATATTTGTCCTGCAATGTTTCAGCTTCATCAAGTTTATATTGCAAGCTTGAGAATTTGATAATTACGGTCCTAATTTGATTTTTTGATACTTTGAAATGATACTTTGAGAAGCATTATGTATTCAATTTTTCTGTTGTTATACTTTCTCATATGTTTATCACTTCTCTATGTTTATCAAAAATAGAGAATTTTGGGTTAGCAAAAATGAATTAAGGTTTGTCCTGAAATGGCTAAAAACCAATGGCTAAAAATGAATTAAGGGTTGTCCTGATATCTGTTTATCACTTCTCTATGCTAAACTAAATTGAAGTGAATGAAAAATGAATGAATGAATGAATTAAGGGTTGTCCTGATATCAGTTTATCAGTTTATCAAAAATGAATGAAGTATCAAATCAATCAAGTGAATGAAGTGAATGAAGTATCCACTCAATCTGGATATCTCAAACTGGGATACATGATATCCTAGAGTTCAAACTAGAGTTCATATCCTGGGTATGCACTCAAGATAATTCTCAATTTTCAAGTAACCTCAGCAAGCACAGCAAGCACATTTTGTACTTCACCCCTTGGTTAGCTTCATCATGTCCCCTTGGTTAGCTTTTTTAATTTATCTTTGTGAGCTTTGTGAGAATATTACAACTTTGTGAGCTATCACTGATTACTTGCTCAACTTGACCGGAGTGCTTTGTAAGAGTTGCTTGCTCTTCATAATCAACTTGCCAGGTATTTGATGATATGTTATTGCAAATTGGAGAATGATTTAATGAATAACCTGATTTGATGTGCTTGCTCTTCGTTGAGGGAGGGTGATTTGATGAATCAAATTGAATATTATCATCAAATTGAAATGTAGTTCTTGATATGCATTTGATGATATTGAAATGTAGTTCATCATCAAATGAGTTCATCATCAAATATCATCAAATTGAAATGTAGGTCATCAAATGAGTTCTTGATTTCAGCTCCATCAAATTGAATATTATCATCAAATGAATAACCTGATTTGATGAATAACCTGATTTAATGTTTTAATGTTGATTTAATGTTGACAGGATATGCTATTGCAAATTGGAGAATGATTTAATGTTGATATGATATTTTGAGAATTATTTAAACTTTGAGAATGATTTAATATTGGAAAATCAATTTTCAGTAATCAACTTTCACTAATCAAATTTTACTGATAGCACACTGAAAATTGCATTTCATTCTGAAATTTTGGTAATGAAATTTTGGATATGAAATTTTAATATTAATTGAATGAAATATTTATAGGACTTTGATATTTTATATCATATGCATGGATGATATCATTGGTGAAATGTTTGCTATGCTTGCTATGTGTGAAATGTTTGCTCATTTCATTTCAGTTTTGCTAATTTCATTTTGCTAATTTCATTTTGCTATGTTTGAACTGTTTGAATGAGCAAATACATTTCATTGCAGAAAATGTTTGATGAGCAAATACTAAACTGGAATGAAACATTTTTGTATTTTCTAAATGATAAAATTTTTGTATTTTCATGCTCATTTAAGCAACTCTTATCCATTTCTCAAACTAAAATGAAATTTTCATACCAATGATAAAATTTTGTGCTTATTTTTCAATCCAATATTCAATTTTGCCTGAACTTGAAAATTTTGCCTGAACTTGAAAATGAGCATAGCTAACATGAATATTGAATATTGAACCTTGCATTTTGAAATTGAAACGACTATTGAACCTTGAATTTTGTTATGGATTTCAAAATTTTGGATTGGTAGTTGCAATATTGAACATAGAAATAATGAGCATAGCAAAAATTGAAATTGACAGTTTCTTTTGGTCCATGCTTATGAGATGTGGACTTCTGCATTGAATTCATATGCAAATGAAATTTTATAGCTAGAAGAAATTGGCTTCAGTATTGGCTTAAGTATGAGTATGTATTTGAATATGAATATGACTTTGAGTTCATATGTAAATTTGAATATGAATATGTTTGACAATTGGACTGACAAATTGGCAATTCAAGATATCCTGGGTATCTTGAATTTGATTTATGGCAATAGATCATTTACTGTATGGAAATTTGGCATAAAAATTATTTTTTAACATAAAACTTTGGCTATTCATATGAGTTCCAAAAATTTGATTCATTTTGTTTAACATTTCAGTTGATATGGAAATGAGTCACATGTGTGTCAAATAAAACACATGGCAACTAATCATGTTTATTGTGCTTGAGATATATCATGTGAAATGAAAACAACTGGCAATTGAACTGAAATTTTATAGCTGTGAAATGAAAATAGGATCTATCCTGTGAAATGACTTCACTCATACTTTTGTCCTGTGGCTAAATGAATTCATTTCACAGTATACTTTTGTTTAACAGGGGTTGTTGATTAATTCTGTGGCTAAATGAATTCCTATTTGTCCATTACCCAGGGGTTGAGGGGTTGAGGTTCTCCCATTCCATCTAGCCACAGTACAGTGCATTCTTATTCCATTGCAAACTCTTAGTCCAAGTTGCAATTTCATTCATACTTTTTTAATACCAATACTGCCAATACTTTTTTGGATAGCAATGTATATGAATAAGCTCTTCATTTTCATGCAGAGAGCTTGATTTTGTTAATTTTGCATGAAAGTGTCCTGTTGAATCATGTTACCATGAAACTGTCCTCATAATGTCCTGTTATGAAATGATTAATCATGTTAAATTTTGTTGATTATTTTATTGCCAATTACTGCCAATTACTTTGATGTCATGTTGATTAATCATGATGTCATAAGTGAGTATTTTGAGGGGGGGATGCAATTTTTTTTGTGAAATAGCAATATTCAATTGAATGCCTACTTTTGAATGCCTAATATTCAATTTGATTTTTTAATATTCTATCTTCAATTGAAATGTAGTTCAGCTATTAGGGAGTATATGCATAATATGCATAATAATACTGAATGTCTAAACTGCATAATACTGAATGCCTAATGTTGAATTTTATTTTTCTTAGTTTGATGTCAAATTAAAATAATGCTTGGGTGATTACATTATATCCTGATAATGCTAGGGAGTATATACATCCCGAGTTTGAGGTCAAATTAAATTGTTAAATCATTATTTTCTCTATATTAACCCAATTTGCACTATCACTCAATATTAACCCAATCAGGATATCAGTTAGGTTCATTTTTAATATGGGCTATCAATTGTCCTGTTAAATTTCAAACTGTTTGAATGCGAAACTTAGAAACTGAATTTTGAGAAGATTCTGTTTTGCATTATGTATTTTGAGAATGTATGAGCTTGGATGAGCTTGAATAGGAGAATGGAAAACTGTTTTGCATTATGTATTCTGTTGTTATAATTCTCAAATTCTCTCAATTCTCTATGTTCTTGGATGAAGCATGGATGAAGCTTGAGAGCTTCATCAATTCTCTCAATTCTCAATGTTCATTATGTATTTGATTAGCATTATGTAGTCAATTCTCTCAATTCTCAATGTTCAATTATGTATTATGTTCAATGTATTTGAGCTATCAGTGAAGGCTAAAAGCAAAATTCTCTATGTGAATGAATATCATGTTGCAAAATTCTCTATGTTAATTGTTTAGCATAACATAAGGAATGCCAAAATGACAGGACCCAAAAATAAGGAATGTTTATCACTTCTCTATGTTTATCAAAAATAGAGAATTTTGGGTTATCAAAAATGATATCAAAAATAAGGAATGCCAATTCTCTATGTTTATCAATTCTCTATGTTTAATGACAAGACCCAAAAATAAGGAATGCTAATCAATTTTTTTGGGTCCTGTTGTCCAACATTCTCTATGTTATAACCAAAATTCTCTATGTCATAACCAAATTCATATGAGCAAATGAATGTCCTGTTGGTTATAACTAAATGCTCATATGAATTTTGTTTAGGACATATGTCAATTCTATAAGAAATGATTAGCATCTAAATATTAGCATCTGAATATTAGCATTTATTAAATTTCAAACTGTTTGAATGAGCTTGGATGAAGCTTGAGAATGTAAAACTGAGTTTTTATTTAACCAATTAATTTTCTCAGTTATGAATATTATTTTGTTATAATTCACAAACTGAGTTTTGCATTATGTATTTAAACAATTCTCTCAATTCTCTCAATTCTCTCCACCTCACATAATAACCATGACAAACTGAGTTATAATTCACTCAATTCTCTCAATTCTTAATGTATTTTGGCATTTCTCTCATGTTAGCCTTTTTCTTTTGGTATTTTCAGATTTTTGCAAGGTGGAGGGTATTCTAGGTGTGTTATATGAAGATCAAAAGTTCAAGTTTCAGTGTTATTTAACTCAGGACACTTCTAATTTTTACCATACCCTTTGCGTTTTCTCTCAATCCTGGGCTATTTGGTGCTTTGAACAGTTAACTGGGATATTCATAATTTCAAGTTTCAATTCATCCAACATCAGGTGATTTGAACAGTCCATACTCTTGGTGTGTTATTATATAGCTTGCAGCCTCTTATTAAACCATATAAATATTGCAAATACTGAAATTTTGAATACTTGCTTATTGAATAGATTTAATTTTGAATATATACTTGATTTCAAATGAGCAAGGTCAAATTTTGAATATGCTTGACATACTTGATTTCATAAGCTTATACATGAAGATTATACATGAAGATTTCATACTTGATTTTGAATATAGATACTTGATTTCAAATGAGCAAGTGTCCTGTGAAGATTATGAATTGTATGCTTATTGAATTGTGGATTTTGAATTTTGTCCTGTGAATTTTGTCATGTGAATTTTCATATTAGCAAGTGTCCTGTGAATTATGATTTTGTATGCTTGACATGAGTTTGCAAATGAAAGCTTGAGTGAATAAATTGAATTTGATTTCAGTCAATACACCCAATATAAACTGAATTTGCAAATGAAAGCTTGAGTGAATAAATTAAGTTTGCAATTGACAGAATTTTTCAGTCAATACACCCAATATAAACTGAATTTTATATTCAAATTGAGTTTGCAATTGCAATTTAAAGAATATTTTAAGAAATGATTTTGCAAATGAAAGCTTGAGTATTGTTTTTTTATATTCAAAAATAACTGAATAACTGAATTCTCTATGCAATATTCCCAAACTTTGTGTGGGAAATTTGTGTGGGAAGATTATAAACTGAATTTTATATTCAAATTGAGTGTGCAATTGCAATTGCAAGAATATTTTAAGAAATGAGTTTGAAAAAATGGTTTTTTTCATATGCAAAATTCCTTACTTTCTCAATATTACCAATTCTCTATGTTTTTTTCATATACTGAAATTGAATATACTGGGCGAATAAATTGAATATACTGAAATTGAAAATATATTCCACTTTGAAAATGCTACAACCTGTTCATTCTCATTGAACATGAGTTGAGAGATAGTCATGTTATCCATGAGAAAATTTTGAATACTTGCTCATTTTACATACTTGCTTATTAAATCATTTCAGTTTTGACTACTTGCTCATTAATTATGCCATAAACCATATAAATATTGCATATACTGAAATTTTGAATACTTGCTTATTGATTATATTTAATTTTGAATATATACTTGATTTCAAATGAGCAAGGTCAAATTTTGAATATGCTTGACATACTTGATTTCATAAGCTTATACATGAAGATTTCAAATGAGCAAGTGTCCTGTGAAGATTATGAATTGTATGCTTATTGAATTGTGGATTTTGAATTTTGTCCTGTGAATTTTGTCCTGTGAATTTTCAAATGAGCAAGTGTCCTGTGAATTATGAATTGTATGCTTGACATACTTGATTTCATAAGCTTATTGAATTTTGTCATGTGCAGATTTCAAATTCCAGCATTATGTATTCTGTTGATTATACTTGAAATGAAATTGGATGGGAGCTTGCTGATAAGATTTTTCATTTTGATAAGCTCTTGGTGAGCTTTGTGGGTTTGAGGGCTTCATCACATCCTTTGTGAATTGGTGAGCTTTGTGAACTTTGCCTTTTTTCATTGCTATAAACAAATTTTTGCTATGGTGATGAAGCTCTATCCAATTTGAAAGACAGGACATATATTAATTTTTGAATGTTGGGTTTGAGTGACAGGACAAAGCTTGAGTTTGAAATTTAGGAAAGCTTGAGTTTGAATTTGAGTTTGAAATTAAGTTTGCAATTGACAGAATATTTCAGTCAATACACCCAATATAAACTGAATTTTATATTCAAAATGAGTTTGCAACTGCAATTGAAAGAATATTTTAAGAAATGAGTTTGCAAATGAAAGCTTGAGTATTGTTTTTTTCATATTCAAAAATTTATCACATTTTTGAGATATTATCCTTAGTCATCTAATTCATATGAGTTAATTCTCAAAAATACTCAATTTCATTTTTGCAGGACAATACTCAATTTTTTTGGAGATATTTTTTATGATGTATGAAGATTGAATCTTGATAATTACTGATATTTTTTATTATCAGTAGAATATGTGATAACTGAGTGATTGAAGATTGAAGATTGTTTTTTATGATGTATGAAGATTGAAAATTGTTTTTATACTTGGTGAAGCTTGAGTATGTTCACATTCTACAGGAACATTTCACATTATATAGGAATATCCTGTAAATATGAATTGAGTATGTTCACTTGGTGAAGATTGAAAATTGGTGAAGTAAATAGGAATATCATGTAAATAGGAATTGAGTATGTTCACATTATATAGGAATATCATGTAAATAGGAATCAAGTATGTTCACCAAGTGAGTTGTTCACATTACCAAGTGAATATTCTGTTTTCTATTTACATTAGCATCAGGATTGATTGAAAATTGTTTTTATACTTGGTGAACATCACCAATTCCTATGTCATCCAATATGAACATCACCAATTCCTAATTTTGGGTTATGGATCTTCATTTTTGTTCATTAGGAAAATGGTTTCCTATTCCTGGGTGGTTATTTATAGTCCTCAGGCACAGTTACCATATTTTATGTTATGTCCCTTTGCTGGACCATTTGTATTAACTATGTTCTCCGTTTTTTCCTTTCATATTTTTGTTCATGCATATTTTTGCTGTGGATGTGGAATGATTTGTATGTTCTCCCATTGCTTTACACCATTTTTTGTCATTAATGAGCTTGAATAGTCTTGATTTTTCATTTATGTTTAGTTAGATGTGGTTTGACCCCTAATGTAAGGCATTTTGTTCAATTGAATTATATAGTTTGATGAAGCTAGCTTTTTGCTAAGAAATTGACTTGAATTGTGATTTTGTTTTATAAAGTAGAAATTTGATGTTGATTTGATTATCTAACATTTTTCTTCCCATCCTCAGTTATGAATTTATCTGACATTTGCTAAATTCAAAAAAATTAATTGCAATAAATAGGAAGAAGGCCTGAAAGTTCATATCGTTTAGAAAATTATACAAATATGCACATAATTATGGCTATAAAATTATGAACTCCTAATCACTTCATGTTTCTTGCTACTCACATGGCACTTATCTTAGCTAAATATTTTCTATTTTGCTACTCACTTGGCATATATTTTTTGAAATGATTAGGGTGTTGTTATGTTTGCAGAAGTGGAGCAAGGGAAAACAGAATGAATATTATCACATTATACTGCAGTAGAATCAACAAGTGTTCTTTTTTCATGACCTCAGGTAAATTTAGGATAAAATTTCTTTCTACAACTTGCAATCTAAAGTATTAGCTAGCAACTTGGTTAATGGTGATGCTAGATTTTATTTATGTAACCCAAGCATATGTAGCTGTATAATTATGCTGGGGATTTTAGGATATTTTAGGATATTTTAGGATATTTGGAGGATACGATATCAATTTCTGTAGATCGCACAGATTTTAGAAAAGAACCAATGAGTCTGGTAATTGAAAAACAGAATGTCTTTGGCCTTTTTTGTCTAAGTGGCTATGTATATGTTTGCAATAAAATCCACTTACTCTCCTAAAACTCCTTTTCCATATACAAAGCGTAAGACCTACCAAGTGTCTTTTCTGTAACTCTAATCTTCAATTGAGCAATGCTTTTACTCTTAACATTGGGTAGGATTTGGGTATAAGAAAGAGTTCTCAGGTCAAAATGATCCTCTTTACTTTCGGATGTTTTTCCCAACATTGGAATTGATTGTGCAAGTTTCTAAAGGCGTGTGTATGGCAAACGGCAGAAGGTCCAATGTGTATCTGTTGCAGGTCAGGACTGGGCGAGGCGTCCGCCGCTCACCTGGAAAAAGAGTACCAGTCATTTCCACTGGAATGGGGTATGTTTCAAAATTGGACCAGTTTTTGGTGCATGGTCGCATACAAGTTTGTGTATGCATTGTATATATATTCTTCCTTCCTGTTCCAAGGTGACTACTCTTTCAGATTATTATTTTCCCTCAATGTTCACAACACACCATGGTAGCTCACTAGGAAATCAAAACAAAACACATCAAATTTAACAAACTACGATGCTAGCTTCGTTTTGAATCTGATCTTCTTGAGTCTTCTGCAGTGCATGGTGTAGGAACGGAAACCAATATTGGTCAGGCTAAGGAGTGGAGTGATATTCAACTGGTACGTTCACATCCATGTGATACAATGATTATGACTATTATTGTATCTTCTTATATCTTTCCCAACACATGAACACTCGCTATGATTATAACTATTTTTGTAACAATATCTACAGATATGTTTTTAGAAATGCTCAGCAAGTAAAAGAATTATGAGTCAACCAGAGGGTGTGGACTTAATAATAATAAACCAATGAAAAAATAGCCTTTGAGAATACATGGATGCCTTCGAGAGTCTCCACATTACGTTAAGTGGATCAAATTGAGCCATTGCTACCTGATTATGAGCTGAACTCCTGGTAAAAGAACATAATAAATGAAGTTATGGCCCAGTCCCATACAAACCCCAAATGGCTGGCCCAATCTCAAACATATGGACATGTATGATTTTTGATGAACTAATCATGTAGTACTGATAAGAATTTATAATTGCAAATCATTTGGTGAAATGTTGGCAATATCCTTTCATTAAACAAATAATGTTCATCATGCTTTCTATTAGAATCAAACTATGAGCCTTTGATATTGCCATGCTTATGCATTAGGAATTCTGAAAAGCTAATTCCCATGTTCCTAACTTCTTATGGTCTTATGTTCTGTAGAAGTAATCCTCTTGAATGCCCACCCATTGAATTCATCTCACAAAATATGATGAATTCGTAATATTGTGAAGTATATCTGAGTTATTAGTATACATGATTAATTATTATACCTTCTTTTTTTCTTTGAGTAGTAAAAAGAAGAGGAAATAACATAATTTTATGGTCCTGCCAACAAAGGCTCTGAAGCGACTTGGTTCAATATCTTGGATAAAACAAAGTCTGTTAATTGTCCTTTGAAGTACAACTACAACATAAGTGGTAATGCTTTACTTGACAGGATTATGAAGTACTAACTCACATATGCACGTGAATTAGGAGTTATTAGAAGTAGACTGGTGCTTCCACTGTGTGCACAAGTGCTTATTGTATTAAGTAATGGTGATGGATCTATTAATCATATTATTCGAAATGCCTTTGTTTATCAGATTCTCAACTGCATTAAGTAGTATTAGTTATGCTGCTGATATGTGTTAATAGTCTTTCATCTGTAATTCTTTATATGGATTTGAATCCTTTTGGTGTTATTTTGCAGCATCTGCTGTGGATCCTCTGCACCTCAAGTATTTTGGCTTTTGTGGAAGAGTGATTGCACTAGCCTTGATGCATAAAGTTCAAGTAGGTGTTGTATTTGACCGCTCATTTTTCCTGCAACTAGCTGGTAAAATGGCTTCATTGGATGACATTAAGGATGCAGATCCCTTCTTATATATGAGCTACAAAAAGATTCTGAAAATGGATCCTGAGCTTCTCGATTCAGATGTTTTGGGACTAACCTTTGTGAGAGAAATTGAAGTACTAAGGGCTCAGAAGGCTGTTGAGCTTTGCTATGGGGGGAAGGATATGGTTGTAAATAGCTAGAATAGAGAGGATTATATTAAACTTCTAATTCAGCATCGTTTTGTGAAGTCTGTTTCAGAACAGGTTTCCCATTTTGCTCGAGGATTTAGTGATTTACTTTCTAATGCAAAGTACCAGAAGTTTTTCTTCAACAATGATGTTTTTGATATTTTTTGTGTTTTTATTTCTTGCTGCTCAAGGCAACATGACATCTGCATTCTTCTGTGTGAATTCTTTATGGCATCGGCTTCCTTTGCTAATGGTCAGATTACGTTTGAGATGATCCAGTTTGAAAAGGTTCGTATCATCACTGCCTTATTTTTGCTAACAATTATCTTTATAAATTTGATTGATATTGTAATAAATATACTGCAATAGTATTATGCCTTCACTATTGTAATTAGCAGTTTAAAATAACTTCAGACAAGCTGGCCAGTAGAACCCAAGACAAATAGAATAAAAACAAGGACATGTTATGCAATTTTCCATATGCATTGTTACATTCCATATCCAATTTATTTGAACACCAATTTGAATAGCAAACTCAAAATATTTCAAATCCTTGAACACCTATTATTTTAACCCAATTTCACTCATATGTCAATTTGAATAGCAATGTGTTTATCCATTTGAATTTGTCACCCATATGTCAATTTATCACTTGAATTTGAACTTAAATGAAATGCATATCAGCTCATATGTCAAATTTGTCACCCAATTTCACTCATATGTCAATTTGAATAGCAATTTGAATAGCAATGTGTGAAATTTGGACATATGAGTGAAATTTGGAATGGACATATGCGTGAAATTTGGACATAGTGAAATTTGGACATTTGAACTACAAAAAACAGCACATTTTTCAATTTGAATTTTGAGTTCATATTTCAATTTGAATAGCAAACTCAACATATTTCAAACCCTTGAATTCTCAAAAATGGCTCTCAAATAATGGGTGTAAAAATGGATATGGATGATCCAATATGAGTAAATTGGTGTAAATAATGGGTGTAAAAATTTGTATTGTATCATTGATATGTTTTGGCATGATACATTGAAATTTTTGGTGTTAAATAACATGATACAATGTATTTGAACATATGAGTAAATTTCCCATTCATTCCAGAACATATGAGTAAATTGGGTTAAAATTTTCTTAAATCAATTTGTATCATTGTGCATTGTATCATTGTGTCATTGTGCTAAAAATTTCCTACATCAGTTTGTATCATGTATCATTGGTTTGTTCTGGAATGAATGGGAAATTTGTATTGTATCATTGATATGTTCTGGAATGATATAATACAATATAATACAATCTGATTTGTATTGTATCATTGATATGTTCTGGAATGGGAAATTTGTATTGTATCATTGATATGTTCTGGAATTAAATGGAAAATTTGTATTGTATCATTTAAGGAAATTTGTATGGGAAATCAGTCTGAATAGGAAATTTGTATTGTATCATTGGCAGTGTTCTGGCGTGGTCTGGCTTATGGCAGTGTTCTGAGCTTATGGCTTATTGTTAATGAGCAAATCTGGCAAGTATTGCTGGAGCAATGTATCATATATATACCATGGGAATTGCTATCTTATTTTCAATTGCAACATGTATCCGTTATGGAAAGCATTTCGGGAGCAAGCATTTCTGAGCAATTAAAGTTATGGTAGGTATTTGTAAGTAACTGTATGTATATGTACAACTTCTCAGGCTTATTAAATTATATTAAATTTTGTTGGCAGGATGTGTCCCCTTTGTGCTCTGAGATGTGAATAGGGTTATCTTCTTCATCAGATTTCTCTTTGGGTATTGGTTTCTCTAATGTCCAATGGCAGCTTCAATATTTTGTACATGGGCAGTCCAGCTGCAGATTTCTCATCATCAGATTTATAGAATGAGGAGCAACGCAACAACTAGAAGACCATAGCAGAGAAAAGTAAAAGAGAGTGAGGTGGGGCATCATCATTGCATGTTCTGTCGATGGATGTTTAGAACCATAACAGAGAAAAAGCAAAAGAGATATGTCATTGTATCAATATCAAATTCTGTCAGTGTATATTTAGAACAAGGATTTGACAATGTATCAAGTTCTGGCAATATCAATATCAAGTTCTGGCAATGTATATTTGGCAATGTAAATTTAGAACAAGGATTTGGCAATATCAATATCATAATTATGAGAATGTATTTTGGAATCTTAGTTCTGGGATATATTTTGAAATCATAGTTCTAGGAATCAAGATAGGAAATCATATTATATTCATGTATCAAAGTAGCTGAATTAGTTTACATAATGATTTTTAATATATATCTATATATCAAAATTATTATTATATACATGTTCTAAAAACTGAATGTTGTATCCATGTATTTGATTGTTATATTTCATGTTGGAGCAAATGCCACTGTCCTTAACAACAGAAAATAACAAACATAAGACACATATATAACATCTTTATTACATTTGAGTGATGTTATCAAGAGAAATTAGATAAGATAAATTGGATAAGACACATACATTACACCGAAGGGCCCCGTGCCGAAGGCGCCCGCTATTTTGTTGTTCGGCGTAGAATTTGTTGTTCTGTGCCGAAAGCGCCCCCACTAAATTTGTTGTTCCACCCCGAAGACACCTACGCTGAATTTTTTGTTTCGTGTCGAATGCACCTGCGTCGAATTTGGTGTTCCACGCCGAAGGAGCCCGTGCCACTAACTATTTTTACGCTAATTTGTTGTTCTGCACAATTTTGGCTGTGAAAATAATTTTTTGGGGAACAAAGATTTCGCTGGAAAAAATCTTAAATGAACCGTGCTCGCGGGCACGGGTTATGACTATCTATCTATATATCAAAATTAGTATTATATACATGTTCTAAAAACTGAATGTTGTATCCATGTATTTGATTGTTATATTTCATGTTGGAGCAAATGCCATTGTCCTTAACAACAAAAAATAACAAACATAAGACACATATATAACATCTTTATTACATTTGAGTGATGTTATCAAGAGAAATTGGATAAGATAAATTGGATAAGACACATACATTACACCGAAGGGGCCCGTACCGAAGGCGCCCGCTATTTTGTTGTTCGGCGTAGAATTTGTTGTTATGCGCCGAAAGCGCCCCCACTAAATTTGTTGTTCCACCCCGAAGACACCTACGCTGAATTTTTTGTTTCGTGTCGAATGCACCTGCGTCGAATTTGGTGTTCCATGCCGAAGGAGCCCGTGCCACTAAATATTTTTACGCTAATTTGTTGTTCTGCACAATTTTGGCTGTGAAAATAATTTTTTGGGGAACAAAGATTTCGCGGGAAAAAATCTTAAATGAACCGTGCCCGCGGGCACGGGTTATGACTAGTATATATATATATATATATATATATATATATATATATATATATATATATATATATATATATATATATATATATATATATATATATACTAGTCATAACCCGTGCCCGCGGGCACGATTCATTTAAGATTCCGCTGCGAAATCGTTGTTCCCCAAAAAATTATTTCTACAACCAAAATTTAACAGTACAACAGATTTGGACATGCGCCTTTGGCACAGAACAACAAATTTGGCACAGGCGCCTTCGGCGCAGAACAACAAATTCGTCAGCGAACCACAAATTTGGCGCCCGCGCCTCAGGCGTGGAACAACAAATTAACGAAAAAAAATATAGCGGGCGCCTTCGGCGCAGAACAACAAATTCGACATCGAACCACAAATTTGGCACCCGCGCCTCAGACGCGGAACAACAAATTAACGTTAAAAAATTTAGCGAGCGCCTTCGGAGCGGACGCCTTCGGTTATTCAGTCGTTATTCGGTTATTCGGTTGGTCCAAATTATTCGGTGATTTAATGGATTTTAATATATATATATGTGTGTCGTTATTCGGTTGGTCCAAATTAACGGTCAACAAAGCGGGTCACTTTCCAGTCTGAACAACTCAGCCGATCCCAATCCTTTTTAGTTATCCCCTGCCAGCTTGGCAAATCCACTGTTCCCCAACCACCATCTTTTACACATGGCAGATCCAACGGCCAGTCTATCCTACGGGCCGGCGAAATGAAACGAACCGACAGCTTTTGATAAAATAATTTTCAACAAAATACGGGAGTGCCAAGTCTTGAGGAGTAATAGACTGCAATCTAACTGCAGCTTTTGATTGTGTCATTAAAGAGAAGATTCTACATCATTTCTACAAATATTTTGCATAATAGTCAAACAATAAGCAAAATCAGACATTGGCTTTATGTTCAGGCCTACGAGTATACTCAAAATCTACATGCACAAATGCACGCTCCACCTCAGTCAAATTTTCCAGCTTCTCTTGTAGGGTCTCGCCAATTTCATGCGCCTGGCTCAACTGCATGTCTCCCAGCAACAAACCAAATGTTCTGGCAAATTAAATACATGCTTCAACACCAATGTTCAGGCAAATTAACCAAATGATCTTGCATGTATGCTTTGACGATTTCATTTTTGAATGTGCGACAATATATCATGAGCACAAACTTGACCATGGTAACTGAGACCATGATGCCTATCATCCAGTTCTCGTTTGCATCTGATAACTTTGGGTGAAACTGAAACACATGAAGCATAGATATTGGTGTCAAATGCATACCATGGTTATTGACTGATAACATATGTGTATTCAACGTGGATAGGAGTTGTTGAAATGATACTAACAATATTTGTAGACCGAGCGTGCCCATGATTGAAGCGAAAACTACAATTCCCTGCAAGTTAAATACATGCTTTGATTCACTTGGAGAAAAATGTTGAACAATCATCGGTGCTATTATGATTAATACGGATAGAGAATTTCCAAAGGTTGCATCCGCTTCTTGCCAATCGGGTAGCTATAGTGATTAGGCCTCTTCATGAAATATGATGTGAACCACAAATAATCCAGATAGCAGATCCAATAAAGAATCAAATGTTGAGGCGATCACCGCCAGGGATTTGCTTTCAATCTGTAAGTAATAGTATAAGGCTTTCAATCTGTAAGAATCAAATGATTTGCAGGATGAGACTCATGTCCTTGGCTATACAAATCTGTTTTTGCAATGGACAACAATGCAAACAACATAAGATACATGATTTTACTTTGCAGATTAATGAAAAATAATATTTATCTTTGGGATCATATGTTACATTTTGGAAATGAAAAATCAAAGAGATAAAAGGATTTAGAATTCACAGATTTTATACATGCTTATATACTTAAATTATAACTAATGGAAATAATAACTAATAACTAATGTCCAAAATAGAATCCCAAAAAAGTTATCATGCATTCAGCCATTCAATTATGGATTGAAGCATAGGATAACTACAGTCAACAATTATTCAAAATGATACAATTATGGATACCAACATGAATACCAACAGTTATTTGTGTTCATTATTGATGATACAAACATGAAGCAATTTGAATTCTTTTAAAAAAACATGGATACCAACAATTATGGATGGCCATGACAGTTATTCATTCAAATTGCTGCATTAAAACTGAAGCAATTTAAAGTTTTAATGCTTCCATTCAAATTATTCTATTCCTTGGAAACATGTTGATTCCATTCAAATTGCTGCTATCAAAAAAAACTTGTTGAACCCAACTTTGCTTCCATTCAAATGACAGTAACCTATCAGTAATGTTATCAAAATTCACCATATTTGATTCAAAAAACACTAACTGATCCCATTCTTCTTGTGCCAATGTGGTGACCTCCAACATCCATGCTGCAGGATGATAACCATATTTGATCTTGCAAACTCCATCGATTGCCTGAAGAAAATAGACGTTCATGTTATTAACATCTACTCATGGTTAATTAACATGAACTTCTAACATGGTTAACTGCTCATGGTTAACTAACATGCTGTTAATTAAAATAGACGTCCATGAGATGATCAACTGCTTATGGTTTGCCATTCAAAATGTAATGAACACTTCAGTAATGTTATCAAAATTCATGAACGCAACTGTAATGTCCAGCCACTAAAGTTACGACTGTCCATTATATCTAGTTTAATTCTCATCCAAATATTATGTTTTCTTCATAATAAAAGCATAGCTTTTAGAAAATAGTAAAATACAGTATCAAGAAATGCAACTGTGAAGCAACATACATATATGACATCCATAAAGAAAATGTAAACTCCAGAATATAGGATATCCAAAGATTGCAATAATAAAACATATTTGGCGATCTTAAGTAGAAACCATATGGTAGATGAATACATAGAATACTGAAGAAATATCCCACATGCCTAAGCAAAGCCGACACATTTTGTCAAAGTCTCCTTGCTTTGTTCTTTCAAACTAAACCAGAAATATCACCATATTTGATTCAGCTAAAATCAAAAATAAAATACACATTTCAGCAGATTCCTTAGCATGTACTTGGGTTGTATATGAAACCTTAGCAGATTCCTTGAATCACAATGGGATTTTCTAGAGATTAGATGGATTTATACATCAACCACATAATAAAAGATGGTGGATTTGTAAATAGCCAAATTTTCATATGAGAAATAGGCAAATTTAATCTTGCACCCAATAGTTAATCAACAATGTATTACTTAGCCAAATACCAAAAAACCAACAGTGACAGAACTCAAGCCAACCCCTAAGCTAATCATCAACACTTGACAGTTAACTAATTACACACAAACTAATAACAAACTAATGAAAATATGACAGAAATAACAAACTGTAAATTTGTAAAGTGACAGAACTCAAGCTGACAATGTAACCCCTAAGCTAATCATCAACACCACCCAAACTGGATTTTGGGCTATACTCTTGCACATAACGATCTTGCAAACAACAAATTCTGGAAAATTTACAAAAAAGTAACTTCATCATTTAATCTTGGACCCAATAGTTAATCAACAATGTACTACTTAGCCAAATACCAAATAACAAACAATGTATTACTTGGTATACTGGAATCATTATTATCATTATTTTTCTGTCAACTAAATGGTCCCTTTGCTTCTTGTGGTATTTCTTCCTACTAGAAGGTGATGTAAATAGAACTTCGTTATTACCTTTCCATAGGAAGTACGTATATTGAAGTCCCAAATCATTCAGGCGCAGCTCAAAGATTTCTCTTGATGCAGAGAACCATTCCTCAAATATACAAATGTCAAAAATATATTAATGTTTGCTTCTTCTTATTTGAGTTAAATAGTTTACACCAGCCACATATCTAGAAAGGTAAACATCATATATGTCATGATTAGAACTACTGCAGTAATATATTTAGATAGGTAAACATCAGATTTGACATGATTAGAACAAAATGCATTTTGATGTAAGGAACTCACAAAAATCCTACAGAATCTAAACATGAACGCGAACAGTTCATGATTTTTACCCTAGTTGTCGTGCTTTGCCTAATAATTGCCTTTTGTTACCAACATGAAGTTTCTTTTGTTGCAAATACCAACTCTCAATCCATTTGCATACTGGTTTACAGTTGATTGCATATCATTGGGGCCAAAGCGAAAGCTCAAAATTTAGCCACTGTTTAGAGAGTGGCTAAGCATTATTTTTCTGTCAGACTATTATCAAGATATGACATTTATTTTTCTGTCAGACTATTCTCAAGTGATACTTTTCTTGGTCCGGTAATTCAAAGAATAGCAAAACAAAGAATAGCATTTGCTTATTCCCAAATTTCACAAAGAATAGCATTACTGTTACTGTTACTGCAAAATTTCACAACGAAGAAGAAGCAGGCGACAAAGGAGTTCAAAACACTTGATAAACATCACAAAGTGTTAACTGTGAAACTTTTTAAAGTGCAAGGAAACTCAACTCAAGCCAACCCATAAGCTAATCAAAATGCACATGCACTCGAGATTACTGCAAAATGGGGAGAGGGGGTAAACTGAGAGATCACCTGCGAGAGGGAGAGGGTAGTCGTTTGGGGCAGGCGAGATTACTCACGGATTCAGCCAATGAGAAGGGTACCTGCGAAGAAACTGTGAAGAAATCAATCTTCGATCTGTAAAGAAAAAAGAAATAGGTTGCATATTTGGGTTACAATCTTGCGAGATTGTACCTGCCATTGATTTACTGCGAAGCTTACCTGCGAGGCTGAAGAAAATGTGAAGATGAGAGATGAAGTTTGGGGGCAGATTTGGGGGGAAGAAGCAGAGGCCATAGGTTGCAGATTTGGGGGGAAGGCAATGCGTCATTTTCTATTTGGGGGGAAGGCGAGGCGTCGGGGGGGGGGGGGGGGGGGGGGGCGCAGGAGGAAAACCCACAAATTTTCTTTTACAGCTGACGTTGGGAAGAGGAAAAGAAACAACCAAACAAAAGTTTGGAAGATGGCAATCTTGGGAAGGAACACATGTTAATAGTATACCCAACCAAACAAAACACACTAATCTACCCTTTCTCTTTTCAGCTGTCCCCACCTTTTTATCTCTCAAAAATCAAAGTTGTTCTCACAAAATGTTTTACATCAACTGATCTCAACCGTTGATTTTTCATGATCAAATCTCAACCGTCTTTTATCTTGTCCTAGTAAGCCCTAGGATTCAAAAATCTCTGTCAAATGTATAATAGATAGATACACACACACACACACACAAACGATTTCATACTTAGTATAATGGAAACCATATATTATATGAACAAGACGTGCACTTAGGATAAATCGCCTTATGGGCATATATCCTTCTACAGTATCAAGGACATGGATTATACTCATTTTTCATACGAAGATTTGTGTATATATATTTTTTAAAGAAACTTGTCTTTGTTATTCTTTTTATATATGGATATATACTTTGATGGGAGCTTTTATTTTTATCCATGCCTTGAAACATCATATCCCATTAGTTGAACATAATTTATTCCACCAACAACCACTTTTCTTATTCAAGATTACAAAGCCATATCAAAAACATTTTGATCTGTGTAAGTGTGATTTGAAGATGAAAAACTTTAGTTACTCATTAATGAATATGACCTCTTTAAGCATGAAGTCTTTGAATGCAAGTATTGTTAAGAATATAATATCTAAAATTCATAAGACATATGTTTTGCATCAAAGATGATTATGATGAAAAGTGCAAAACGAGGAGATAGACATTATTTTTTCCCCCTTTTTTATATTTATCTTTTTCATTCATTTTTTATTTATTTATTTTTATTTTTTTATTTTTTATAGCACACCACACACAAAAAATAAAAGCACACCAAAAAATATATTTTCACTCTAAATATGACCAATAATGCCCAGTTCTAGACGTAAACGACAAAAGCGATCTTCTGGCAAAGGTTTTGTAAAAATATCCGCCAACTGAGAATCAGTAGAAATATATTCAATGGATACATCATCTTTTGCCAAATGATCTCTAAGGAAATGATGTCTTACGTCTATGTGTTTTGTTCGAGAGTGATGAACAGGATTGTTAGAAAGATCTATAGCACTCTTATTATCACATCTTAATGGAACTTTTTGAAGAGCCAAGCCGTAGTCAGACAAGGTTTGTATCATCCAAAGTACTTGGGCATAGCAACTGCCAAGGGCAATATACTCAGCTTTAGTAGTGGATAAAGCAACACTGTTCTGGTTACGACTAGACCAAGAAACTAATGAATGTCCTAGCATAAAACATATTCCACTAGTGCTCTTTCTATCAATCATACTACCAGCATAATCAAAATCAGCAAATCCAATTAAATCAAATAATCCACATGAAGGATACCAAAGGCCTAAAGAAGGTGTGTGAATCAAATACCTAAAGATCATTTTTATGGCAATTAAGTGTGACTCTTTTGGACAAGCTTGAAAACTTGCACACTATTATATCGGGCCTAGACGCTGTTAAATAAAGGAGAGAGCCAATCATACCTCGATAAAGCTTTTCATCCACGTTGATTACTTTTTCATCTTTTTCCAGCTTCGTCGTGGGACTCATGGGGGTTCCAATTCCTTTCGCCTTCTCCATCCCAAAATTTTTCAATAGTTCTCTGATGTACTTGGTTTGCGATAGGAAGATGCCTTCTTCAGTTTGCTTGACTCGGAATCCCAAAAAGTACTTCAGTTCTCCAACAAGGATCATCTCAAATTGATCCTGCATGACCTTTCTCAAACTTTTGACATAAAAGATCATCAGTAGCACCATAAATAATATCATCAACATATATTTGTACGATGAGAAACTGATAATGATCATGCAAAATAAAAAGTGTGGTGTCTGCACTACTCTTTTTAAAATTATTTTCCAAAAGATAAGCACTAAGACGATCATACCAAGCTCTAGGAGCTTGCTTAAGACCATATAACGCTTTTTCAAGTTTAAAAACATGATGTGGAAAATCATGACTTTCAAAGCCAGGGGGTTGTTCAACAAACACATCTTCTTTCAGGTACCCATTCAAGAGTGCACTTTTAACATCCATCTGTTTAAGCTTGAGTTTCTTATTACTTGCAAAGACTAATAAAATTCATATAGCTTCCAATCTAGCAACTGGTGCAAAAGTTTCATCAACATCTTTGCCTTCAATTTGATTATAACCTTTAGCAACCAATCTTGCCTTATTCCTGATTACTCTTCCAGATTCATCAAGCTTGTTTTTATATATCCATTTGGTACCTACAACAGGATAATCTATGGGTCGTGGCACTAAATTCCAAACATTATTTCTATCAAATTCATTCAATTCATCATGCATAGCCATTACCCAACTTTCCTCAATCAAAGCAGATTCAGTAGTCTTTGGCTCAATTTCAGATATAAAATCCCCATGAATGCATAAAGCACAAAGATTACTAAAAGAGGAACGAGTTCGTATACCTGCTGTGGGTGTTCCAATGATCAGTTCTGGTAGATGGTTTGGATTGTATCTTAGCACTCCTCTGTTCAGTGGTTATTTCTCTTGGTTCTTTTCTTTTTTAGCAGGTTCTTGTGCTTGACTTGGTTCAGTAATGTCCATTGAACCGCTATCATTCTCTGCAATTGCATCACCTTCAGTTTCCCTGTAATTCAAAGAATTATTCTCAGTTTCATCAAATTTAACGTTAATTGATTCAACACTAGTTAAAGTGCGTTTATTATAAATCCTGTAAGCTTTGTTTCTTGACGAATATCCTATAAGCACTCCTTCATCTGATTTGGATTCAAATGTACCATGTTGATCTCTATTGTTTAATATGAAACATCTGCATCCAAATACTCTAAAATATTAAATATTAGGATTTTTTCCATGCTAAAGTTCATAAGCAGTTTTCTTTACTATTGGTCTTAGCAAGACTCTATTACAAACATAACAAGCAGTATTTATTGTCTCGGCCCTAAAAGACATATGCAATTCGTACTCATTCAGTATACTCCTAGCAATTTCTTTTAAAGTCCTATTCTTTCTTTCAGCTACTCCATTTTGTTGCGGTGTTCTAGGAGAAGAAAATTCATGCAGAATTCCTTTTTCTAAACAAAAGTTTTCAAAGATTGCATTTTCAAATTCTCATCCTTGATCACTTCTAATTTTTACAATTGAAGGATTTTTCTCATTTGAAACTTGATTACAAAAGTTCTGAAAGTTTTCAAAAGAGTCTGACTTTTTTGCTAAGAAATAAACCCAAGTAAATCTTGAAAAATCATCGACCAATACTAAGCAAAACTTCTTTCCATTTAAACTAGCAACATCAGTTGGTCCAAATAAATCCATGTGAATTAATTCTAAGATGCGTGTAGTGGCTATTTCTCTAATTCCAGTAAAGGTAGATCGAGTTTGCTTACATTTTGTGCATGCCACGCACAACTTACTATTCTCGTATTTCTAATGTGGCAGTCCTCTCACTAGATTTCTATTCTCCAGTTTTTGCAACAACTTCATTCCAGCATGTGCCAATCTTCTGTGCCACAGTGTTGCCTTGTCTTTCCTGCCAATCAAACATTTATCTATTGTTAGTTCTTTAATAATAAGTGTATAAACATTATTTTTCCTATTAGCCGTAATCAAAACATTACATGTGACAGTATCAATGATTTTACAAAATTTTGCATCAAATACTACGTTCATACCTTTGTCACAGAGCTGGCTAATAGAGATGAGGTTGTGTTTAAGATTTTCAACCCATAGGACATCATTCAGTTGAAAAGTATTGTTACCTAAAATACCCTTTTCAATTACCTTGCATTTTCCATTGTCCCCAAGTGTAACACTTCATCCTTCTTGTTTTACGAGGCTAAGGAACTTGTCGTAACTTCTTATCATGTGTCTTGAGCAGCCAGAATCTAAATACCACTCACACTTTTGTTCCTTAGCAAAGTTGTGCACCTATACATAAGAAAAACAGGACATGTGTGTCCTAGGCAACCAAATAGGTCCACGATGGTTAGTGATAGTGCCTTTAGGAACACATAATTGTTTAAATTTGATTTTCTTGTTTCCATACAAACAGTTCCTATATGTAAGACCGACAGAACCACAAGTATAACATTTAGCATGAGCTTGGTTTCTTTTAACAACCCTATTGTGAACAATCTTCTTTTCAGCATATTGATTTCCATATCCAAGACCTTGTCTATTGTTTCCATGCGATTGATAACCAAGAATGATATCGAGAGATTTCTTCCATACACCAAATTTCTTAATACTCAATTCTAAGACAGAGATCTTGGATTCAGGTAGAAGTTTTCATTCACAAGCATTATACTTTTACTTATAAAACCCTTTCTATTTTCATCTTCATTTTTCTTAAGATTTTTAAATTTCTTTTCAAGACTCGAAATCTTTTCTTTGGACTTGCTATCTTCTAGTTTTAGCATGGCACAAGATTCACATTTAAGAGTTTCATGCAAACTAGTTTTTCCTTTCAGTTTTGAAATTGTAGCTTTAAGATCCTCTATTTCAGATTTCATTTTATCTTCATTTTGTGAAAAATGAAAATTATCCTGATGTAATTCAAAGTTGACTTCTTTTAAAGATTTTACAGAGGATTCTAGATTATTAATTTCTAAGTTCATATTTTCACAAATATTCATAAGGTCTGGTAGAGAGAATTCATGTACCTCTGATTTTGTCGAATCGATGTCTCCAATCAGACATAAGGATGAGTGAGCAACTTCCTCTTTTGGTTCATCCTCGTCATCGTCATCCCATGTCACAGCAAGTGATCTTCCTTTTGATTCTGACGGGGCATCCTTCAAAGTTGGACAATTCTTCATAAAGTGTCCTTGTTTCCTGCATTTGAAACACTGTACAGACTTAGTAGTATTCTGTTCAGAAGAAAAGTTTGAAGGATTAAACTTATTAAAGCGATTGAACCTTTTTGACATTTCAGACTTTCCCTGCGGTGTCTTGATGTATCTTCTGAAGCCTCTGACCATCAGGGCTTGCTCATCATCTAGATCATCGTCCCTTTCTTCAGCTTTGAATGCTATAGACTTAACAGCTTTGGCTTTTCCCTTTTCCCATGACTCGATGGTTTTCAGCTCCAGCTCATGGGACATCAGGTTCCCAATCAAATCATCCAAGTTCAATTTGGAGAGATCTCGAGCTTCTTGGATTACAGTAACATTTGGACGGAAAGTACTTGGCAAGACTCGAAGGATTTTCCTTACCAGTTCCGCGCTTGGATACGTCTTTCCAAGTGCCTTTGAGTTATAGACGATGTCTGTAAATCTTGCATACATGTCCTTGATCGTCTCTGCAGGTTTCATGTGGAAGCCATCGTATTCGGTGCTGAGAAGTGCTAGTCTGGATTCCTTGACTTGAGATGTGTCCTCGTGTGTTACTTCCAGAGTTTGCCAAATTTCATGTGCAGTTAAACAGTGGGAAACACGATTAAATTCAGTCTTATCAAGTGCACAAATTATTGCATCCATTGCTTTTCCATTTAATCAAAACAATTTTTATCATTGTCATCCTATTTATCCTCAGGTTTTGGGATTGCAATATTCTCAATAGTTAAGACAGGTGATGAATATCAATTAGCAACAATTTTCCAGACATCATAATCAGCAGATACTAAATAAATTTTCATCCTAGCTTTCCAGTAGGCAAAATCAGTTCCATTGAATTTTGGAGGTCTAACAGTGGATTGTCCTTCAGCAAATGCTGAATCATAAAGACTCATTGTAAACTAGACTTAAATGGTCAAGCCTGGTGCTCTGATACTAATTGTAGGATCTAAAATAGGCCTAGAGGGGGGGGGGATAGGCCAATGACCAATTATCGCTTAATAAAATTTAGTCTAGATAAAACTTAAAAAACTTCAGGCAGATAAAAGTGTAGAAAATAAACAGCAGAAGCAATTACAAAGTACACACAATATTTATCCTGGTTCGGTCCCTCCAAGACCTACATCCAGCCTTCAAAGTATCCACTAGATTTATAGTATCCAATAGTACAGACACACAAACTCAGTGCACCGACACTGATTCTCAAGCCTATACCCTAGCTCACCAAAGCTCAAATACTACAACACTAACAATACTTCCCTGTCTAACTTGCCCTTCACAAGTTAAGACTCCAACAAACTCAGAGTAGAAAGAATTACATTACAAACCGATCAACAATACCAAAAATCACACAATATAAATAAGGAGTAAGAGTTTAGAATGCTTATTTTTGGATTTTGGCTCTATCCCCTACATCAGCACTGAAAGATCTCCGCAATGCTTCTGACGGATCTTCGTTTGGACCTCTGTGCTGAAAGAGAGCTCTGTCCCTTCACCGATAGGCGTACGGACTCCTCGGTTGACGTGAAGATGGATATGAAAATTTTCTCTATGGAACGCTTCTTTTTGGGCTCATAATATAGTGCTCGTCGATACGAACCCAACGCCGCAAAAGGCTCTCAATTTCGATCTCTAAAACTCAACGTATGGATGATTTAGTGAAGAGGTATACATGTGTATTTATACGGTAAAAGGCCGCGGGTTTGGTACTGTGTGAACGGATCCAATAGGGCTGCGTTGAACCCGCGGGTCAAAACCGCGTACCCGCAACCTGTAATCGCAGCGCCGCATACGGAACATTATTGTATGTGTATTTTTCTGAGTATTTTCACTGTATTCTTGAGTATTTGGCCCCCAAATAATTCCATAAAATTCTAAAAAAATTCTCAGAAATCCAGAGCCCCATATTTACATGGTAGAGTTGTTTCACCTCATTTCACCCCTTGTAGAAAAAATTTCTTCTTTGTAAACTCATGTTTTCGTCGTATTCTTCCGCATTTGGGCTTCAAATAATTTCCATAAATCCTGAAAAAATTTCCATGATGTTTATAGCCTATGATTTACTCTAGGGTATAGTTTCATAGATATACTTCACTATTCGCTCTGCTTTCGTAATTCCAAATGTAGTTTTATCGTTGTATTTCAACGTACTTGAGTACGTACATGCTTATACTGACCAAGCATGACTATCATACTACATAGGGACCTGTTAGAACCTGATACACACTTAACAAACATATTGGAATATTTCAGTAGGGTTTGTGAACATCAAACAAGCATGAAGTAGTTGTTCCAACAATGTCAAGATCATAGAAATGGTGCTCACTGATATGCCACGAGAGCATACTCTCCAATACATGCTCCATACGACCAAAACAAGAGTCAAAATTTAGGGGTAAGGGGTAGTATGCGGGTTCATGGGAGGTGCTGGAGTTCCACCCTCCTCGAAGTGTGTGTTGCGTGATGGGGTGTGTGGGTGCGTACATGGGATTTCTTCTTCTTCCATTACATCATGTTGCCTTTCTCGGGAGATATCGGAGGCAAAGAGCCAATCCATGGCCGCATCAACACGGTCGCAAATGGGGTTCAGGAGAATCGTGTACTCAAAGTGTTGTGGCCCGTACAACCAAGTATAATCATATGCCCCTCGTGTTCGGATCAAAGACATATGGATTAGGGCGTTGATATCGAGGGACGTGGGGTCATCAGATCTATGGAGGTCACTCGGGATCTCAATCTGAAATGGTGGGTGCTATGCAATAATTATGATGAGGCCTGCTGTGCGTTTATATTTTATATATTCACGCACATCTTCTCCGTGATTTCCCGTCGATTTTCGTTATTTTGAGTCCGTCTTTTTGTAATTTTTAGTTGCTTTTCACTTTCCTTGTGTTTTTGTGCTATTGTAAGAGATTGCCAGTACAGGGGACATATAAAGCAAATATCATGAGTCCCCGGAGCAACGGGAGGTATCGCACGAGAACCTGATGGCCAAACGTCAAGTTAGAGCATGTATCTGCCCTCAACCGATCAGGTGAACAGACCCACCCGATCGGTTTGTGCACACATATCAGACCCGAACAGAAGGCAAGGATGAAACATATCTCACCCGATCGGTTCAGTGATCAGGTGGTCACAACATTCTTCTCTGTTTTTGAAGCTGAACTTCAACCGATCGGGTCACCTGTAGCATTTCTTCATGAGCTCAAGAATGACTTCACCCAATCGGTTCAGTGATCAGGTGAAGTATTCAGAAGCTGAAGACCAATTTCCCCGCTGCCTCAACCGATCGGTTGATGTTTCAACCGATCGGTTGAATGTTTATTTTTGTCTTCTTCTGGGAATATTCCCTGGCATCTTAATCGCTCCTTATTTTACACTTTTTACGGCATGTTTTCATATCATTTTGATCGTCCATATTGTGTTTTCCACGATTATTCGACGGTATCGCGTTGCTTTTCATTATTTCTTGTTTTTGTCATATTTCAAGAGATAAGGAGCGATCTGGAGCAAAAAAGAGATCAAGGGACTTTCAAGCATATCGAAGCATCGCCCACAGCTTATTTGAGGAGTTAACAGTGCTAGAGGATGAGCGAAAGAGGAAGAAATTCGATAGAATCGACGAGGAGATGAGGAGGAGAAGAAAAGAGCCCAGATACAGCTCACTCGTCTGAACAGCCAGTTCATTCGTCCGAGTGAAGGATTGCACTCGCCCGAGTGAAACGGATAGACACTGCCAATTTTCTATGTTCACTCGGCCGAGCAAGGAAGTTCACTCGGTCGAGTGAGAAAAGTCACTCGCCCGAGTGCGACATGGATTTTCTTCCAAGAAGCGGCCAAGTTACTAGAACTTTTGAGAAGACCCACTCGGCCGAGCAAGATTGCTCACTCGGCCGAGTGGAGAAGCCCACTCGCCCGAGTCAGACAGAGCGACAGGCCCCCAATTTCCCCAGACTTTCTGTCTTTTAATGGGTCTATCATTCACCGAGTGAACATTGTCACTCGACCATCTGACATTGTCACTCGGCCAACTGACGCAGTCCGACTGCTATGCAAATGGGGTTTTCTGGGCTGCGCAGGGGCAATTCTGTCAGGATTTTTTGGACGAATTTGGCTTGTATTTAAACCTAGTTTTATCCCTAGTTTTAGGAGAGACTTGTATTATTTTTTGACTTCTAATCCTTTTGTAAATCTCAGCTGGAGATCATAGACGAGCAATTTGGTTTGTTCTTTCTTGCTAAAACTCTTATTTTTATGAATTGCTTTCTCTGTACAATGAATTGTGCTATGATCTTATTTGTTATTTCTGAGATTTCCATGATGATTTGTGAGTAGTTTCGTCGTTCTAGGGCATGTGGATGAACCATATGGACCCGATCTTTGAATTCTGATGAATGAATTGAATTGTTGCTAGGATTGAAGAAAGGTTAGGTTGTGATTGATTTATTGCGAGTAGCTATGAATTTCCATCGATTGGGATTTGCAAGAGATTGGATCCCAATTGATGGGAAGGCCTATATATTCGACTTAGGTTTATAATCGAGATTCTCTAGAATTGGTTTGCAAGAGATTGGGCTAAAGCTAGGATTTTTATTATAAATCTATACTAATATTCGTTTGCAAGAGATTGGACGAAAACGAACTATCATAACCTAGATCATAGCTCCAGTTTGCATGCGAGTGGGCTTGTTATGTGATTGGACGATGATGTCGATCTTCATGCTAGTGGCGTAGGTTAGGGTTTGCACGAGCGTGGGCCGTAATCTAGGTTACTATAGACCGGCAATAGCGCGAGAGCGTGAGATTGGTTCTACTTTAAGTTGCAACTAGTTCACCTACATTCAAGATTTGCAACATTGATATTCATGATCCACAAGGATAAGTAACGGTCTATAGCGGGGATTTCCTATCCCTAGACACTTTATTACATTGAATTCTATTTGCTATTCGAACGATTATGACATTACCATCAAAACTATTCTTATTCCATCAATAGCTAGGTGATCAAAGTAGGATACTGTCAATTGTCATTCCTGTGTTCGATACCCGCTCGCCACTACATCGTGCACTTGCGGTAAAACTACAGTCGTTTTCCTGGTGTATATCCGGGCGCGATCAAGCATTTGGCGTCGTTGCCGGGGAGGCGACGGTATTTTATTTTCTTTGCTTAATTATTTTATTTTTTTGTTTTTACCTTTTTATTCCTCTATCGTGCTAACAATTTCATCAAGACTCTCTTTTTCTGTGCATGTACATGAGGTCAAAGGCACATCAAGAAGATATATTATTTAATTCTGAGATCGAGCGTACAACAAGGAGGCTTAGAGCCGAGAGGAGACTTGCTATAGAGGGAGATCATATGACTGCTCCGGAGACACCAAAGGAGTTAGCGGCACGCATGGCTTGGCTTGTCTCTATCCGGATAGGCTACGGCCTAAGACTACCTCTACTACCTCGTCTATTGTGATGCCGGAGTTGGCAGCGGACAAGAACTTCGAGCTTAAAACGGGACTTGTGGTGTTGATGAAACAAGACCCATTTCATGGAAACTCCCAAGAAAACCCACACTACCACCTACAGTTATTCTTGTCTAAATGTGCTACTTTTCAGATGCCCGGCGTACCGGCCGACGCTAATTGATTACGCCTCTTCCCGTTTACTCTTCGTGACAAAGCATTGTATTGGTTGAGGACACAAGTGGAGGGGATCTTTACCACATAGGATGAGTTGACGAGCGCATCTATTAACAAATTCTACCCACCATCCAAGACAGTCAAGATAAGAAGCGCACTCATGTCCTTCAAGCAAGGACCTCAGGAAACTCTATTTGAGGCATGTGAGCATTTCAAGGATCTCCAACACCAATGCCCCCATCATAGTACTGAAGCATGGGAGCTTGTGCATAGATTTTACAACGGATTGCAACCGTGAACCAAGCAAATAATCGATGCAATCGCCAATGGAGCTATTTTGTCTAAGACGATGGATGATGCTACAGCCTTACTCGAGGAGATGGCCTCGAATAGCCAACAATGGGGCGACGAGAGAGGACATTCTTTGTCATCCTTGAAGCCGACAAGTATTTATGAGGCAAAGGCCGTAGTGGAGCTCTCTACGAAGTTTGATTCTCTCCACAAGGTCGTGGAGAGATTGGAGAAGTTGATTAGTGATTCGCATGGAGCCTCTACCACTTCTACACTGGGAGGAAGCCTGAGCGATTGGCAAGACAAAGCTCATGTTATGTTTGTTGGAGGGGAGCAAGTAGAAGGAGCTACAGAGCAAGTTCAATATGTTGTGGGAAGCACCGGTTATTGGGTAAACCCGGCTACGAGAAATCACCCGTGATTTTCATATGCTAATAATGATGGAGCCTTGAATCCACCACCGCAGCAACCACAAGCTCGACCTCCACAACAACAGCAATATTAACCAAGAGGGCCACAACAAAAAAACTTTCCATCGAGGCAACAAGCGGGACCATATAGACCACTGGGGTACAATCAAGGATGGAGAGCTCCGAATCCACCGCAAGCACCGTCGAGATTGGAACATGAAGCGAGGGTCGAAGAATTCATGGCCGAACAAAAGAAGATAAATGCTAGATTAACGGTCCAACAAGACTCTCTCAACACCGTCGTCGCACAATTATGGGAGCAACTAGCATTGCTCAATAAGAACACTCAACAATTACCTGCTCAACAGAACAAAACCCACGAAGTAATACCGGCCATATCAATACGATTGTGGCGGTAACTATAAGGGGCGGGAAGGACACAACCCCCGCCATGATTCAAACCAAGGAGCGGTGGGAAGAAATTTTGGATGACAAGGAGCTGGTCAATGAGGAGTGTCCAAAAGAGCCAAAAGACGGTGAAAAATCTAAAATTGATAAGCTATAAGTGGAGCACACTTATATGCCACCGGTACCCTTGCCACAACGGTTAGCAAAGGCAAAGATTGAGAAACGACTCGCCAAATTTCTGGAGTATTTGCAAGGAGTGAGCTTGAATATTCCTTTCTTGGACGCTATTATAGAAATCCCGTCTTACGCTAAGTTCCTAAAATACTTAATTGCGGGAAAGAAGCGGAAGGAAAAGATCATGCTCGCCGAGTAAGGTACATGGTTTACCCGGAAGGAGAAAGCATCTACAAAGTTTAAAGACCCCAGATCTTCCGCATTCCTTGCACGCTTAGAGGTGTCCCGCTACAAAAAGCCTTGGTAGATTTGGGAGCAAGCGTGAGCCTCATGCTCCTCACTATGTTTAGAAAATTAAATATGGGGACCGACCTAAAGGCGACGGATATGAGAATACAACTCGCGGACGATCAGGTCACTAGGACGATGGGAATTGCAGAGAAAATCCCGCTCCAAGTACCGGGAGGAATTTTCTTGCCGTGCGACTTCGTGGTAATGGATATCAAGGAGGAGGGCGATACGTCGCTAATTCTTGGACGCCCCTTCTTGGCCACCGCCGGCGTGATAGTTGATGTGAGAGAGGGCACCTTGTCGTTGAACATCGGAAACATTGAGGTCGAGCTTCACATACCTAAGGCAATAAAGCAGATGCCTTAGACAGAGGACGTCGATTACGTGGACCTCCTCGTTGAGGTCATTGATGATGCTATGCCACATGCTATCGTGCATTACACAATGATGGCTTCGAAGAGGGCAAATCTTCTAAAGATGGAGAAATAATGGGAGACCTGTCGGATCCTTCTATGGACGATGACAAAGACGACGCTGATGTCGTAAGGATTAGAGAGCTATGCAAGCTCTCTACAGAAAAGAATTGAAGAAAGCCCCGCCGGACAAGAAATTGTCACCGCTGGCAAAGAAAAAGGACAATAAAAGCTCAAGCTTGGGGGACTCAACCCCCATTACCACCCATGATGAAGGGGAGCCGAGGAACGCCAATGAACAACAACAATTAAATCCAAGTGGCCTTCCTGGCAAATTTGACGCGCACATCTCACATGCGCCGAATATCAAGCATTAAACGAGCATCTTAAGGGGTCGAGCTCAAGACGTTAAACGAGCGCTTGTCGGGAGGCAACCCGATAGTTTTATCGTATTTTTTGTTAAAATTTTCATTTTATTTTTGTTTTAGATTTTTGTGAGTGTTTAGAGTCAAGAGTCGATGAAAATCCTGACAACGGACTCTATTTTTCATGATAGGATATGGAGAACAAGGAATCATTTGAATATAGCACGACCATAGCAAAGGAGAGCGCTTCAGGAATGCGCTCAGGCCTCAGGAGAAGGAAGGAACTGACTGGGAGAAGAAAAACAGAAAGTGGGAAAAAATAGAGAGTTAGAGCTTAAAACAGCATCCCACTCGGCCGAGTGAAGACCCTACTCGGCCAAGCAGGGTACTGATCAGGGAAGATTCTGAAAACCCTCTCTATAATTTATATGCCACTCGGCCGAGTGACTTTGTCACTCGACCGAGTGAATCTGACACTTTCAACACTTGAAAAACACTGAGTGGCCTTGCCACTCGGCCAAGTGGCCATTTTCTACTCGGTCGAGTGGGATCGCTACTCGGCCGAGTCGCAACATTTGCGGAAAAATTTCGAAAATAATTTAACTGTGCCACTCGGCCGAGTGAACATGTCACTCAGCCTAGTGACTTATCCTATATAATCGAAACATCGCGGGCTCAAATCCCAAAACTCCAAAATTTCCCAAAATTCCCCCCGAGCTCTTCGACTTCCCCCGCAATCGCCCAAGCCAACCCTGCCCTCGCCCGAGCCATACCACCCTATGCCCGAGTCGCTGCCCAGAGCCGACCACCGCCGTCGACTCCACGTCGCCGGCGCCACTCTCCCTCTGCCGCACATCCCCAATTTTGCCCGAATTCCCCCTTTTCTCCATATCTCCACTTCGTACGCCCAACTCAACCCCATTCTAGTTAATCTTGATATATATATATATATATATATATATATATATCTATATTATAAAAGAGGGATGTTATCAAGAGAAATTGGATAAGAGAAATTGGACATGAGAAATTGGATAAGAGATATCTATATTATAAAAGAGGGATGTTATCAAGAGAAATTGGAGAAGAGATATTGGAAAATAGAAATTGGATAAGAGATATCTATATTATAAAAGATGGATGTTATCAAGAGAAATTTTATAAGAGATATTGGAAAAGAGAAATTGGATAAGAGATATCTATATTATAAAAGAGGGATGTTATCAAGAGAAAATGGATAAGAGATATTGAACAAGAGAAATTGGATAAGAGATATCTATATTATAAGAGAGGGATGTTATCAAGAGAAATTGGATAAGAGATATCTATATTATAAAAGCGGGATGTTATCAAGAGAAATTGGATAAGAGATATTGAAAAAGAGAAATTGGATAAGAGATATCTATATTATAAAAGAGGGATGTTATCAAGAGAAATTGGATAAGAGATATTGGACATGAGCAATTGGATAAGAGATATCTATATTATAAAAGAGGGATGTTATCAAGAGAAATTGGATTAGAGATATTGGACAAGATAAATTGGATAAGAGATATCTATATTATAAAAGAGGGATGTTATCAAGAGAAATTAAATAAGCGATATTGGACAATAGAAATTGGATAAGAGTGATGTTATCAAGAGAAATTGGATAAGAGATATCTATATTACAAACGAGAGATGTTATCAAGATAAATTGGATAAGAGATACTGGAAAAGAGAAATTGGATAAGAGATATCTATTATATAAAAGACGGATGTTATCAAGAGAAATTGATAAGAGAATTTGGACATGAGAAATTGGATAAGAGAATTTGGATATCTATTATATAAAACAAGGAAATTGAATAAGAGAAAATATAAGAGATGAAATTTTGAGGGATAAAAGAGGAGGTGGGGAATTTTGCACATACAACCCCAGGTTTTGTATTTTTGCCTATGGACCCTCCCCACACATACACCCACACTTTTTATTCTCACCCCTTCTAGTCATTTTATTTCCAGTTCTATGAAGATTTTGAATCTTATCCTACTAGGACAAGGCTTTGTCCTACGTGGCAAGTTTGTCCTAGGTGGTAATGACAATTTTGGGGGGACTTAAATTTTGCGGGAAAACTTAAATTTGGGGGGAAACTTGAAATTTTGTGGGAAAACTTGAAATTTGGGGGAACTTGAAATTTGTGGGGGAGAAAAACTCAGCCATTAAATAAACCGTGCCCTATGGGCACGGGTAATGACTAGTATATATATATATGAGGAGGGATCAAATGACCCCCAAAAATAACCCCCAAAAATGACCCCCTATCAAAAATCCTATGTCCCCCATTTTTTTGAAAGATCCGAACCGTTCATCTTGATCTCCACCCTCTAAATACATGACTCACCAATTTTCAACTCGATCCCATGTGTTTTTCCCATTCATCAACCATTCGCAAAAGTTCTGTTCATGCGAAACCGTTAAATTTGGGTCGGATGGATGAACGGGCAAAACACATGGGATCGGGTTGAAAATTGGTGGGTCATGTATTTAGAGGGTGGAGATCAAGATGAACGGTTTGGATCTCCCGAAAAAATGTGGGGCATAGGATTTTTGATAGGGGGTCATTTTTGGGGGTCATTTGATCCCTTATATATATATATATATATATATATATATATATATATATATATATATATATATATATATATATATATATATATATATATATATATATATATATATATATATATATATATATATATATATATATATATATATATATATATATATATATATATATATATATATATTATCCCTGATCTTACCCCATACATATTAATATTCATTGATAATTTGTGAATTTTTGTTTCAGGCTAGCTTGGGAGAGATACATGGGCTGATTTGGAGCTTCTTGGAGGAGGTGATTCTCCATACACATCCACCTCTTGCACTCGTGTCATGTTCAGGTACACTCGTTCCTTATTTACATCACTTCGCATTTGGGTGGGCATATTTCGCAGCTCACATGCCGCCCTGTAGTAGGTCGCGCACGCGGGTGCCCGCTTCCAAGTGGAAGAGAACCGGCGATCGTGGCTCTTCCTCTGCTAGGGAGGACTCCCCTCCACCTAGCCCACCACCACCCACACTTCTGCCTCCTACCACACCTGTTCCACCACCACCGGCACAGCCCTCCCCTGCTTTCGACATGCTGTGGATTACGTTCAGGGATGACGCACACCGTGCCAGATTTGAGCGTATCACCCATCGTTCGATCGTACCCTTTAGGTTCATGCACCTTACGGATTTTGAGCACCTAGAGGTACTTGAGGGGCTACTCTAGTTGTATGACAACGTGGGGGTGGCGTGACTTTTTGTCGGGGTAGGCGGACACTTACATCCGTCCGACACTAGAGGTTGTAAGTTCTATTGCTAGGACTCCTGGGGGTTATTCTTTCTGACTGATGGATCGTGAGTGCGAGATCACTCTCGACATGCTCTGAGCCTACTTTCAGTCGCCCCCAGTCTCGAACCCAGACCGAGCTTATAGTCCCACGCACATCCCACAGCCGTTATTCGACACACACGCCTTCTGGACACGTATCACTAGATCGCCCCTCGCCTTTGACCCTAGCCGGGCCAAGGCCTCCGATATCCTCCACCCATACCTTTGCATTGCACAGCGCCTCATGGAGACCACTTTCCTAGCGAGGTATGAGCCGGGGACAATGTCGACCCCTGAGATTTACATGCTCTACGAGATGACTCGAGCGCGAGCCTTTGAGAGAGGTGGAGATGTCTTACTCCCCACCACTCAGATTGACATAGCCAGTTGGTACTTGGACCGCATCGGTATCTCTATCGGTGCTAGGATACCTATCTGTTGTGACGGTCTGATTACTCTTCTGGCTCCCATGTGTGGAGTAGACCTTCCAGCTGGTTTGCTAGGACCTCTGGCCCCACTTCTCATTCCATAGATGTTATGGCCCGCATGAGGATGCTACGCCCTCATGGTCAGCACCACTGGGTATGGCTGCACGGTCCTTTCGGTGCAAATTACATGGTTTTTTCGAGCCCCGCTCGGACCCATATTGGACCCGCATGAGGGGAGTGGATTCCAGCAATGGATGTCCTCATCCCAGCTGCGTTTGTGCTAGAGCCTGAGCGTGCTCAGCAGGAGCCCCTCCTTCCACCTCTGGACCTGGAGATCCCTCAGCCTACACCTGATCTGTCTGCACCTCCCGACACCTCTGTCCACACTTCTGTCAGTGTCGAGAGTTCACTTGCTGAGTCCAACACCACCACCTCTGTGCCGATGTCCATCGATCCCATTTCTACTGTGAGCCCTGAGCGTTCCACCACCATTATTGAGAGCGGTGAGCCCTCTTTTGCCTCCACAGTGGAGATCCTTTCCACTTTCTTATTCTCGACCCCATGGGGAGTCATTTTCTGCACACTTTACGGCCTCCCCAGCCGTCGACACTTCCGTCTCCACTGCAACTGTCTTCACCGAGAGTGTCGTGACGTCTGCCCTATTTCTGTGTCACCGGCCTCTCTATCCTCCTCGCCTTCTATCACTGTTTTAGCCTCTGCTGCTGCTCCCTCTTCCTCGACCATTCTTGCGTCTCAGCCTCTCACAGAGGCTGAGCGTCTTTTAGTGAGCACAGCACCACAGCCCCACCTGGTAGTTGCACATGTTGTTTACGGTAGCCGTGCGAGGCAGCCCCGTTCCTCACCCGTTCGACACTCTGCTCCACCTCCCACAGTCACCCTAGTTCAACACCTGCATGCTCTAGAGGGGGCCGTTAGTAGACTCGGAGGAGATTTCTGGGCTCTCTCCGCTACCGTTATTGCTGTACATTCCCGCGTCGCTTTACTTCCTGGTATTCAGGCTAGCCTGAACCAAACTCTTGCGCGACTGTCACAGCCTCCACCTGCGGCTACACCTACCTAGCAGCCACCGCCGCCACCACCACCACCACAGGATGGTGCTGGTGCTCCACCAACCACTTAGGCACACACTGGATGCCTCTCATACTTTTGCTGCTGCTTTGCTGTATATCTTCTGCCTGCTGGTTTTGCACCCCTCCTCCCCACATATTTTGGTCACTTTTTGCTCATACTTGTCTATATCATTTTGAGAGAGACGAGGTATATTTCTGGCGACACTTATATTGCACGATCATGATCTCTGCATGCATCTCTTGCACATCCATGTCATTTTCTTTTACTTTCATCATGCATGCATACTCACCCACCCCACCCATATCTTATTTCTCCGTGTGCCACACTTTGCACATTGAGGACACTGTGCTGTTTAGCTTGGAGGAGTGAGTGTCTTACGCACTTTGCATTTTCTTCATTTTTACTTTTATTTTTCCACCTTTCTTTATTTTACACTTATTTTCACCCACTTTTTTCTTTTTCCCATGCATCCCGTTTTCTTATTTTGTGTGTGTGCTGCATTTGTACAGTAGATCTTATTTTTCTTTTATCCTTATTTCTTTTACCTTTTTTGCTAGAGATGAATTTTCTGTGATGACGATAATGTGGAATTAGCTTATCTCTATAAGCATATTATCTTGTCATGCCATCGTTTTTATTTCAGATATCATATGCTATGCTTTGCTATGCATTCGAGATAGTAACCTGCACCTTCATATATGAATGTGGATGAAATTCTTCTATTAGCTGAGTCTGATAATTTATATGGTATGCTTTTCGTAGAAAACACATCAAGCTTCACGCATTGATTGCCAATATTTAGATTACTGTTTTGTTGTCTGATATCACTTCTTATTGCATGAAAATTGTATGCTTCACTTTCAGGTTGACTGAATATATGCTATGTTGATTTAACTTGAGTAGTTTACTTTCTGAAATCAAACTGAATAGATTACATTACTCTGATGAAAGTTGTCGTGCACATTCTATAGAGTGAACTGAGCGTTGCATACTTTTCTTTCTCCACATATCTTGAGTATTATTTCTATATTTAAAATCATTGGTGAATCTCCCTTTAGCGAATCTTATATTGGCATATCCCCCTTGCTATGAAAGTCCATGCTCCAACACCCCAAAATCAAAAAGAAAAAGTATTACATGTATATCTCTCTATCTTTTGAATTGGGATCCTTATTGTATATATGTGATATGAAAAAAAAGAGAAAAAAGAAAAAAAAAGAGAAGACAGAAAAAGAAGTACATATATGATTCCATTTCATTTGTTTCTCTCTTTCTTCCCTCTTTTATTTTTCATTTTTCGGAGCTTCAAAAATGGGAAAAAGTCTTATTGTTTTATCTGATGCCACCACGCTTATAGATAAGCTTGGGGGAGAGGATCCAATGATGTTTGAGAGAGAGACTACTTGTCTGTGCAAGACAACCTAAACTATGTAATTTTCTATACTCAGGGAGATTACTAGAAGTATTACGAAATCCAGGAATTGAGATTTGGCAAGCACTTCATGAAAACCACTCCTTTCTATTCTTATTGCTTCATATTTTGTGATATCTCTTATACTCCAAATAGAAAGCGATTAATTAAAAAGTGTGTGGTATATGATTATGTATATTACTTTAGATGCTTCAGATGATGCTAATTCTAGAATGATTTCATATTTCATATTGTTTATATTCTTGGGTTTCTATATCGAATGCATCCATATATGATCATGATATCAAGATAAAAATCTTTGGCATGTTTTTATTCACCGTATGCTATTGAGTAAGCAAGTCCACGCCCTAAGAAAATGATTTAGCACTTCCCTCTTCGTTTTCTTTTCTATCTTCTTTTTCCTTTTTCCTTGTTTTTATCCTCCGGGTCCGCTTTTTGCTCATCTTCCTCGAGGACGAGTAAGAGGTAAGCTTGGGGGATTTTGATCGCTCCTTATTTTACACTTTTTAATGCATGTTTTCATATCATTTCGATCGCCCATATTGCGTTTTCCACGATTATTCGACGATATCACGTTGCTTTTCACTATTTCTTGTTTTTGTCGTATTTCAGGAGATATAGAGCGATCTGGAGTGAAAAAGAGATCACGGGACTTTCATGCTCATCAGAGCATCACCCACAGCTTATTTGAGGAGTTAGCAACGCTAGAGGATGAGTGAAAGAGGAATAAATTTGATAGAATCGACGAGGAGGTGAGGAGGAGAAGAAAAGAGCCCAAATACAGCTCACTCGGCCGAACAGCCAGTTCACTCGGCCGAGTGAAGGATTGCACTCGCCCGAGTGAAACTGATACAAACTGCCACTTTTCTACGTTCACTCGACCGAGCAAGGAAGTTCACTCGGTCGAGTGAGAAAACTCACTCGCCCGAGTGCGACAGAGATTTTCTTCCAAGAAGCGGCCAAATTACTGAAAATTTTGAGAAGACCCACTCGGCCGAGCAAGGTTGCTCACTCGGTCGAGTGGAGAAGCCCACTCACCCGAGTCCGACAGAGCGACAAGCCCCCAATTTCCCCAGACTTTTTGTCTTTTATTGGGTCTGTCACTCGACCGAGTGACATTGTCACTCGGCCGAGTGACGCAGTCCGACTGCTATGCAAATTGGGTTTTCTGGGCTGTGCAGGGGAAATTCTGTCAGGATTTTTTGGATGAATTTGGCTTGTATTTAAACCTAGTTTATCCCTACTTTTAGGAGAGACTTGTATTATTTTTTGACGGATATTCCTTTTGTAAATCTCAGCTGGAGATCATGGACGCGCAATTTGGTTTGTTCTTTCTTGCGAAAACTCTTATTTTTATGAATTGCTTTCTCTCTACAATGAATTGTGCTATGATCTTATTTGTTATTTCTAAGATTTCCATGATGATCTGTGAGTAGTTTCATCGTTCTAGGGCATGGGGATGAACCCTATGGACCCGATCTTTGAATTGTGATGAATGAATTGAATTGTTGCTAAGATTGAAGAAAGGTTAGGTTGTGATTGATTTATTGCGAGTAGCTAGGAATTTTCATCGATTGGGATTTGCAAGAGATTGGATCTCAATTGATAGGAAGGCCAAGATATTTGACTTAGGTTTATAACCGAGATTCTCTAAAATTGGTTTGTAAGAGATTAGGCCAAATCTAGGATTTTTATTATAAATCTATTCTAATATTCATTTGCAAGAGATTTGACAAATACGAACTATCATAACCTAGATCGTAGCTCGAGTTTGCACGAGAGTGGGCTCGATATGCGATTGGACGATGATGTCGATCTTCATGCTAGTGGCATAGGTTAGGGTTTGCACGAGAGTGGGCCCTAATCAAGGTTGCTATAAACCGGTAATAGCGCGAGAGCGTGAGCTTGGTTCTACATTAAGTTGCGACTAGTTCACCTACATTCAAGCTTTGTAACATTGATATTCATGATCCACAAGGATAAGTAACGGTCCGTAGCGCGGATTTCCTATTCCTAGATGCTTTATTATATTGAATTCTATTTACTATTCGAACGATTGTGACATTACCATCAAACCCATTCTTATTCCATCAATAGCTAGGTGATCAAAGTAGGATACTGTCAATTGTCATCCTTGTGTTCGATACCCGCTCGCCACTACGTGCGCTTGCGGTAAATCTACAGTCGTTTTCCGGGTGTATATCCGGGCGCGATCACATCTTGCCAGAATGTATATATAGCCCATGGTTTCCCAGAAAACGAGGATCCCATTTTCTTAACTGTTTTTAGTGGGTTTTGGCTGATTTTAATTAAACTTGCTTTGTAAGTTCTTTGATCTTTCTAATACTTTAATATTGCATTTTTAATACCATTTACTCTAGTATTCTATTGCTTGATCTTAATTTTGATGGCTGAAATTTGTGTTATTGAATCTCTTGCAATGATTAGCAAGTAGTTTTCTAATCTGGGACATTGGTGGAAGCCCGTTCATGGGTTCCCCCTGAACGACCATAAGATTAGGGTTTCGATAGGATATAGGGATTTAGATGGTTACGCGGGGCGTTTTATTGTCATTGGTAGGATAAAGACCGCCTTTGACCGTCGTGCCAAGGGGAAATAAAACGGGAGTTTGATCCTCTAGCCACAGCTCACACCCCTAGCGTAGACGTTGATTCCTAGGGCGTAAGAACGACAGGATGAAATGTCGGGAGCAATCGTTGCGAGCTTAGTGCTCCCGGAGTCGGTCGGTGTTGGACATGGGAATGTCCACCGTCCGAACCTGGGTAGACCTAGCGTATCATCCTGGGCATCAACCGGAATATCGGGCCCAAAGGACGCTAGGTACAGCTATTAGAGACAACGTCTCATCACTAAACACTAGAATCCGATCGTATTCCTATCCGTCGATCGTAATAGAGAGAACTCATGATAGGGTGGAAACCAAGGTCATAGGTTAATTTTTATATCTTACACCTTTCCGTAGTTTTATAGCGTGACAACCCACCAAGCGATAGGGCTAGCTCACGCACCAGGTGATCCGGTTCCTGTTTGATAACAAGCACATCACACGCCTCCCCGTGTTCGACCCCCAAGCCATACTACAACACAGCGTGCTTGCGGTTATAAATTTTAATCCTGGTATCCCCGTCTGACTTTACATAGAGCCAAATCTAAGGGACATCAAGCTTTATGGCGCTGTTGCCAGGGGGCAACGTGCTCTTCCATATAGGACCCTGTTAACCCCTGAGACTAGTTCACATCCCCACCACGTGATAATTTTCACATTCTACACTTTTATTTTTATTCATTATTCTTTATTTTCTGTTTTTATTTGGCGTTATACCATACACGCTTCACAGGTATATCTGATTTTTGATGCGCAGGAACTCAATAAGTGTTGACGACTTAGTTCCTCTAGATCCAGAGATCAATGCCACTCTGAGACGTATCAACGTTGAGAGAAGAAGAAGAGAAGAATTCGCCATGGGAGAAAATATCACTCCCCAAAAGTCCTTGCTTGAGTACTCAATGTCGTCCATTGGGTCCACATCCAGCATCCAACCTCCGGCCATCACGACCGAAAATTTCGAGCTGAAACCATCACTGGGGGTTGGATCCAGCAGGACCAATTTTCTGGGGCTCCTTTGGAGAACCGGATCGAGCATCTGGACTCATTTCTGGAGAAGTGCGAACTTTCAGAATCAATGGCGTGTCAACCGAAGCTATCCGGTTGAGATTGTTCCCCTTCTCTCTGTGGGACAAGCAAAGCAATGGTTGAAGGGGAAGGACACCAATACATTTACAACCTGGGAGAAGCTTTCAAATGCGTTCCTGAACAAGTTCTTTCCTCCGGGGAAGAAAATGAAGCTAAGGAGTGAAATCTCCTCGTTCTCCCAGGCCAGCCATGAAGCATTGCATGAAGCATGGATGAGGTTTAAGGAAATGCAAAGAAAATGCCCTCACCATGTGCTCCCCCGCTGGCAGATTATAAACTTGTTTTACAATAGGTTGAGGGACGACTTAAAGTCCTCAATGAATGTTGCAGCGGGAGGATCCTTTATGGCAAGGAATGAAGTAGATGCCGGAAATATTCTGGAAAATATGGCATCGAACAATGAAAGGTGGAGCAACAAACGAGCTACACCGAAATCTGGGGAAATTCATCGACTTGAGGAAGTAGATAAACTGTCTAGTAAATTTTATTTGCTTTCCACCCAGATCTTAGCATTCATGGTAGGGGCCGGTGGCGCCAACACTCAGCATGAAGCAGCGGTAGAAACTGAAGTCTTGGGAGACTTTGATGGTGGAGATATCTCGGCACAGGTGGATCAAGCGAGTGCCCTCTTTTATAATCTGACGGGTAATGCACCCTATACACCGAGGACGAGTTCCAATCCCGCATATTCTTCGAACAACCGGAACCATCCCAACTTCAGCTACAGGGCACCGTATCAGCAACCTCAGCAGCAGCAGCAGCTATATCAGCCCCCTCCACCTCAGCAACAGATATATCAGCAGTACCCTCCTAGAAATCAGCAGCCCCTGCCCCAGCAGCAACAATATAATCAACAACAGATAGTCTCTCATATCGAAAACCTCCTTACTCAGTATATATCAAATCAGGAGAAGATCAACCTACAGCTGCAGATTGGGCAGAAGTCTTTGGCCGATCAAGTGATCCAACTGGAATTACAAGTGGCCAATCTTCAGAAGGCACAAGGGCAACTGCTGGGGCAGCCAGAGGTGAACCCAAGGGAATCCAAATAAACACTAGCCTTGACACACGGTCAAGTAAATGTCTCTGCAATAGTCTTGAGGAGTGGTACACAGATTCTGGCGTGGGAGGCCGTGAAAGAACCTAAAGCTCAATTGGTCAATGATAAACCAAATCTGGAAGTAAATGACAATGGAGGTTCGACGTCAAACCACGCGACTCTGGAGGGAGTTCCAGAAGAGAAGAAGAAAAATGAGGGCGACAACTCAAGGGTCTTCAAGCCTACAGTGCTATTCCCACAGAGGCTGGCCAAAGCAAAAATCGATGAAAAGTACGGCAAATTCTTTGAAATGGTGAAGTACTTGAGTCTGCAGATCCCCTTTCTGGAAGCAATCGAAACCATCCCCTCGTATGCAAAATTTCTGAAGGACCTAGTTACGAAGGGGACGAGAAAAGAGAAAGTTGTTCTCACGGCAGAATGCAGCACTCTAATTCAACGAGCCAATCCGCCAAAGCTCAAAGACCCCGTGAGTTTTTCTATCCCATGCTCAATAGGGGAGGTATCAATCAATCGAGCGCTTGTCGACTTGGGTGCAAGCGTAAGTCTGATGCCCCTATCACTTTACAAGAGGATAAACATGGGTGAGCTTGAATACACAGGAATGACTCTGCAGCTGGCAGACAGATATGTAAAGTACCTGATTGGGGTGGTCGACGACTTGTCGGTCAATGTCAGCGGTGTGCATGTGCCAATCGGTTTCGTAGTTATGGACATACCTGAGGATAATCACACTCTGATTATCCTCGGAAGACCTTTTATGGCAACCGCATGCGTACTCATAGACGTCAAGAAAGGGAAATTGTCCCTGAACTTCGGAGATCAAAAAGTAGAGTTTGACTTGGCATTGTCAATGAAGTCACCACCTAAGGAACATAGATGCAATCTGCTGGAGGTAAAGGAAGAGAGAATTGTTGAAACATAATCATGGGATATTTTTTCAAGGAACCCCCCTGAAGGCTTAGATGAACTTGAGGAGCACAATGGGATGGGAAGAAAAGAAGTCGCTGAAGAAGTATGTGTCACCCGGTCGACTCCCCCCCCCCGGATTTGGGAAGGTTGCTCCGACAAAAAGCAAAGGAAAAGAGCCTTTGGAGCTCACAGCTGATGAAGTCCGAGTCTTGAGAAGAGTGGCGATTGACGCCAACATGAGGGAAAAGCCCACGGACATCATCAGCAGGAAAGTCATTGAGACCATTCACCTGTCGTCGCCGCCAATAATCAGGAAATCTGCCACTACAGCTGAGAGGATGCCGATCATTGGGCATAACCCATACAAACCCCCATGAATATCATATATCGGGAGTCGAGCAAATACTATAAACAACAGCCCATCATGGGAGGTGTCACGCCCCGCTTTCCTAAAATGGAGGCGAGACGTGAAAAGGTCCGCACGAGAGTGGAGCTGTGAAGCCCCAAACCCGATAAGCGTCAATAAAACATAAGCAGGTCCATGTAACCACAAACGGGACAACAATAATAACACAAGGAGAGACAGAAATAAAATCTCAAGTCTCAGAATTTGTCCAACATTAAAATTAAGTCCAACATCCAGAAAAGCCACAGGCTAAAAGAAAGAGTCTAAAGGCCCAAAACAAGGCCAACAAGGACAAACATAACAAAGTATTAGTGCCACGCACCGACAACAAAACAGTCTAAACAACAACACAAACAGTCTCTACGACTGATCGCCCATGTCCACGAAGCCCTCGTCAAACACAGGCTCGGGCTCGGGGTCCGCAAACACCTCGTCCTCAACAATGAACTCAGGCTCAGGATCTAACATGTGTCACCCAAAAGAGTAAAGGGGCACATGTCAGCAAGTCTAAAAGACTTGGGCAAGGAAACTGAAAGTAAGGTAAACTAACAACCTAGCAGTTACAGTATGATGCATGACATGGAAAGTATAGTATGGAAGTGACAAGTAAAGGGAAGTACAAGTAGCAAGTAGCAAGTATGACATGGATAACAAGTTTTACAAGTAAAACACGGACAAGTACAAGTCAAGTGGTTCATGTCAAGTGATCACATCAAGTAAACACGTCAAGTAAACAAGTTTTGCACAAAGATTTCGTCTGCTGGCTAGAGTGGCTGATCGGGCCAACTCGTAAGCTCAGGTGACCGCTTTTCCCTACCCCGCCACGTGTATCAAGCCAGGGCATTACCCCGAACACGGAATGCTCGCTTCTGGGTCACGAGCCAAGAAGTGTATTTAACACGTATGGCGTAGGGTTATGCCTGCAACGCAGGTGCCTAGCCGGAAACAAGTAGATCGGGCATTGGCTATCAACCAACTCACGTGGCTCACTTCTGGAACACGAGCCAGGAAACACAAGTATTGTAGCGTGTGCTACGAATGTGACATTCAACATGGATAGCATGGATGACAATTAATTTATGTACCGTTAATTAAAATTAAACATGACATGGTAGTACTTATGCAACATGATAAATTGCGGGTCTAGCTTTGTTGTCAAGCTAGATCCTGAAATTGCGCCTAGGCGAGTATCATTTCGTAGCCTAGTCTCTTTTACGCCTACTACAAGAAAATGGCCTAAGACATGGCCCAAAACCCTAAGTGGCGAGTTTCACTTGCCTAGCACCGAGGATGACGATCATGTAGGTTCATCTCACGGACGCTAATCTACGGGGAAGAGGTCGCTGCCATGGCAAAACAACATTAGAACAACATCCAACCTAGTTTATATTAGGGTTTTACAAAAACACAAAAGGGTTAAGAGAACTCTATAGGATCGAGTTATTACCGAATCGTTAGCGGAAGAAGGATGCCGAGCAAGCACGGCGACGGAAGAAACGATCCGGGGAACCTACGGTTCAGATCTGGAAATGTGGAGAAATTCTGGAGAAATGGGGTTTTGGGGATTTTTGGGGGTTTTCCGGCGACCTAGAGGTGATGGACGGCCAAAATGGAGAGGGGGAGAGGCTCTTGATGAAGGAGGAAGGCTAGGGTTAGATGGATGATGATTTGGGGAAGAAGGAGGCTCAGGAGGAATGAAAGAAGAAAAGAAAAACGTTTGGGGGGGTTTAAATAGGAAGAGCTGGCGGCTGCCCAGAAATTAGGGTTTCGACACTGATTAGTCGGTCAAAGAGCAACCTCTGACCGACTAGTTTGGGAACTAGTCGGTCGGTTGACCAACGCAGACCGACTAAGTGTAAACAGTAACTCCTGACGAAAAATAGGATTTAGATTTAGTCGGTCAAAGAACAACTACTGACCGACTAGTTTCTCATCTAGTCGGTCGACGAACGTTCTTAGACCGACTAAGAATGAATAGTACTTGGTATCAAAATGATCATAGAGCTAGTCGGTTAAAGAACGATTGCTGACCGACTAGTTTGCTACCTAGTCGGTCGACAAATGTTTTTAGACCGACTAACGATAAACAGTAACTCCTGAATAATTAACAAAGTCCACTAGTCGGTCCATGAAGGTTTGCCGACCGACTAAATCGTCATCTAGTCGGTCGGTTCCCCTTCTTATATCGGCTAACGTGCATAGAAAGTTCAGAAATGGAGCGCGAAGCTCCAGGATTGATTCCTAAGACTCCTAGGCTTGATCTAACAATAAGATATGACCGATATTAAGCCCGTCACGAATGACTTACTCCAAGACCAACGATTCTAAGGAAGAAGCTAGAAAATCACGACGAAACGATCGAAAATGAAAGTTACGGAGACGAAAACCACCCATAAGGAGAAAATCCACCAAAACATATATATAATATATATAATCCAGATACATGAGAAATAGTCGTTACATCCTCCCCAACTTAAGAAAACTTCCGTCCTCGGAATTTCCCAACACTCACGTGTCCGGGAACAAAAGTGGGAAACGCTCTCGCATCTCATCCTCATTCTCCCAAGTAGACTCTCCGGGCGAGCCGTGTCGCCACATCACCCTCACAAGATTGACAACCTTGTTCCAGAGTGACTTCTGATGCCTGTCCAGAATCAGCACTGGCTTCTGGTCATACGTCATATCAGGGCGAATGGTAATCTCCGAGAAATCCACAGCATGAGATGGATCGCTAATGTATCGACGAAGCTGCGACACATGGAAAACATTATGAACTCCTTCCAAAGATGGCGGCAAGGCTAAGCAGTAGGCTACCTCGCCAAATTTCTCCAGAATGTCAAACGGTCCAATGTATCGCGGGCTCAACTTCCCTCGCTTCCCAAAGCGAATCACACCACGATTCGGGGAAATCTTCAAGAACACATGGTCGCCTGGCTGAAACTCCAAAGGACGCCGTTTAGCATCTGCCCAATGCTTAAAACGGTCCTGAGCAATCCTCAACCTCTCCCGAATGTTCCTGACAACATCCACGGCCTCCACAATCATCTCAGGTCCCAACAACTTCCGATCACCAACGTCATCCCAACTCAATGGCGATCGACATTTCCTCCCATACAGCGCGACAAAAGGTGCCATGCCAATGCTCGCCTGGAAGCTGTTATTGTAGGAAAACTCTACCAGATGTAGATGGTCCTTCCACGAACCCTTGAAATCCAACATGCACACCCTCAGCATGTCTTCCAAGATCTGAATCGTCCTCTCGGACTGGCCATCTGTCTGCGGATGGTACGCCGTGCTGAAACTCAGACGCGTACCCAAACTCTTCTGCAAACTCTGTCAGAACTGAGATGTGAACCTCGTGTCTTTGTCCGACACGATACTCACGGGGACTCTGTGAAGTCGTACGATCTCCTGCACGACTCACGTTACATCACTATCTAAACCAGGAAAAAGGAAATAGAAACAGAGAGTAAAAGAATTTACCTCCATATATCTCCTCGCTAGCGCCTCAGTGGACTGTCCTACTCGGAATGGAATAAAGTGCGCGGATTTGGTCAATCGATCTACGATCACCCAAATCGCGTCATTCTGCTTCGGACTCCGAGGTAGTCCAGTCACGAAATCCATAGTGATGTGTTGCCACTTCCACTCTGGAATCGGAATCGGTTGTAGCAACCCTGCCGTACGCTGATGCTCCGCCTTCACTTGCTGGCAAACCATACACTTGGCTACACTCCGAGCCACACTCCTCTTCATACCATGCCACCAAAAGTTCAGACGAAGATCCTTGTACATCTTGGTCCCACCAGGATGCACAGAATACGACGAACTGTGTGCCTCAACCAACAACTCCTCTCTGATATCCCCAGCTGGCACACACAACCTAGCTCCAAACCTCAGCGAGCCATCCTTATGAACCAAAAAGTCAGTCCGCAGACCGGCTTCCACCTGCTCCCGAATCTTCACCAGCTTCGGATCCTCAACCTGGCCAGCCTTGATCCGATCCACGATCGTCGACTGAATCTGCATACTCATCAATGAAGAAGCCTCCCCAGGAAGAACAATCTCAACACCAGACTCGCAAAAATCCTGCTGCAATATCCACTACGAAGTCAAAATCATTACCGCTGGAAGCCTACTCAGCGCATCAGGAACCACATTCACCTTACCAGGGTGATACTGCAAATCAATCTCATAATCCGCCATGAGCTCCAACCATCGACGCTGTCGCATGTCGAGCTCCTTCTGAGTGAAAATATACTTCAAGCTTTTGTGATCGGTGAAGATCTTCACTTTCTCACTCAGCAGGAAGTGCCTCCAAATCTTAAGAGCAAACACAACAGCAGCCAACTCCAAATCACGTGTCGGGTAATTCTTCTCATGAGTCTTGAGCTGACGAGATGCATAAGCCACTACATATCCATGCTGATGCAAAACACAACCAAGACCCTTTCCAGAAGCATTGCAAAAGATCTCGAATCCACCGCTGCGATCCGGCACAACAAGAATAGGGGCAGTCGTTAATCTCTCCCTCAGAACGCCAAAAGCATTCTCACAATCACCCGACCAAACAAAAGGCACATCCTTCCGCGTCAATCTGGTCATCGGCTCAGCAATACGGGAAAATTCCTTAATGAAACGCCGATAATAACCAGCAAGCCCAAGGAAACTCAGGATCTCAGACGCTGACTGCGGAACAGGCCACTCTTTGATGGCCCTGATCTTCTCGGGATGCACTGAAATACCATCTCCAGTCACCACATGCCCGAGAAAAGCAACTCTGTCCAGCCAAAATTCGCACTTCGAAAACTTGGCATACAACCGATGCTTCCTCAAAATCTCCAACACCGTCCTCAAGTGTGAGGCATGCTCTTCCTCCGACTTCGAATAGATCAGAATGTCATCAATAAAGATAACGAAAAACTTATCCAAAAAGTCGTAGAAAATCAGATTCATCAGATTCATGAAAACTGCGGGTTCATTGGTTACACCGAAGGGCATAACCACAAACTCATAGTGTCCATACTTCGTCTTGAATGATGTCTTCGGAACATCTTCCTTCTTCACCTTCAGCTGATGATAACCACTCCTCAGATCCAACTTCGAAAACACCCTCGAACCTCCAAGCTAATCAAAAATATCATCAATGCGAGGCAATGGGTATTTATCCTTGATGGTCACTGCATTCAACTCCCGATAGTCCACGCACATGCGACGCGAACCATCCTTCTTCTTCACCAGCAGCACCGGTGCTCCCCACGGAGACACACTAGGGTTGATATAACCCTTCTGCAAAAGCTCATCCAGCTGCCTCCGCAATTCCTCCAACTCAGCGGGTGCCATACGATATGGCGCCTTCGAAATTGGCTGCGCTCCCGGAACAAGATCAATAGAAAATTCCAAAGCTCGATCAGGTGGCAAACCAGACATCTCCTCGGGGAAGACGTCATCAAAGTCCCGCACAACCGCTGGCCTCTCCAGCTCCATCTGCATAGCCACAATCTCCACCGGTCTGGCCCGAAATCTGACAGGACCAAGCGAACTGCTACCACGACTGAACTTAAATACTGGATGTCTGGGAATCTCGAACACCACCTTCTTCCTCTGACAGTCGATCGTAGCATAGAAGCTCGCAAGCCAATCCATCCTAAGGATCGCATCATAGTTGATGATGTCGTGGACAATGAAATCAGCGTAAAGCTCATGTCCACAAACCACCAACGAGCAAGAATTACAACCATGATGCACCGAGACCACGCCATTCCATGTAACGATATTCCAACTCTTGGAAAGAGGGGACGTCGACAAGGAATGCTTCTCCACAAAGCTCCGATAAATAATGCACATCGATGCACCAGAGTCAAAGAGAACTCGTGCAGGAAATGTGCACACCAAAATCACACCAACAAACAGTCTGACAATCAAGCCCTAGTCTAGCAAACAATCATGTTCAAGAAAACAACATAATCTAACAATCAAAACTAGCTAGGAAAGTAACATCTAGATTGAGGATTACCTGCGATAACCTCATCCACAGCCTCGCTCTCCACAGCGGTCATCAGAAAAGCCTGCCTCCTCGATGGAAAAGCCTGCTGAAAAGCCTGCCTCTGTGGAATAAGAGCTGCTCCACGTCCAGCAGGAACAGACGCTCTCTGCTGCAACGGCTGTGCTGCAACAGGTGCCTTCTAAGGCTGCTTCGACCTCGGACAATCCTTCATGGTATGGGTAGGATCTCCACAGACAACACACTGGCCCAGGAATCTCCTACACTGATCCTTGATATGCCCGATCTTGCCACAGAAATGGCAAGTCTTCTGAATAGGCCCTCCTGGCCTCTTGAACTGAGCTGGCTGATTAGGCTTGAAACCAGGCCTAACCATCACTCTGGACTGCTCCATAGGCCTCTTCCCAGTACCAGAAACATGTCCCCTCCTCTGGCTCAGGTTCAGCTCCTGCCTCCTCGCAGCGACCAGAACCTTCTGATAAGAGTCCAGATCAGAGGAAGACACAAAACTCTGAAGCTCCAAAGCAAGTCCATGCAGGAACCTCTGAGCCCTCTCATCAGCATCCTGCACCATCTTCGGTGCGAACCGACTCAACCTAGTGAACTCTTGGTGGTACAGGTCCACCGTCAAGCTCTCCTGCTTCAGATCAATAAAACGCTGCAGCATCTCCTTCCTAGCAGCCTTCGGAAAGAACTCCTCATCAAACCTGGACTTAAAGGTACCCCAAGCTATCGGCTCCACCAGCATCTTTTCTTCCGCATACTACCAGTTCCGAGCATTATCCTTGAGTTGCCTCTTCGCCAAATCAACCCATCCAGCCGGGCTGATCTTGGCCATCCTCAAATTATCATCAATGTTCTGAATCCACTCATCGGCAGCTAGAGGACCCTCAGACCCATCAAAATAAGCGGGACCCAGCTCCCGAAATTGCTTCGCTCCCGGCTCGGAGCGAGGGGCATCCGGGATTGCCTGACCAGCTCGAACAACTGGAGCATTCTGGACTTGCAAGAGCATGCCATGCTGCACCTGCATCATCTGAAGCATCATCCACATCATCTCCCCATTGGTGGGCTCCCGCTCAGGCTCCTCGTCATGAGGGGGCACACCACTACCACCACCACGGGTAAATCGCCTTCCTGCCATCTAATGTCCTAGAAAACGATGCAGATTAGACTCATAGCTTATGACTCGGATGTCGAACTTAGTTTATTGGACATTCTAATGTTATCATCGTTATTCTGATAATCGCAGTTACAGAAGAGGACATGCATGGGCCACCAACAAAACCTGTCACGCCCCGCTTCCCTAAAATAGAGGCGAGACGTGAAAAGGTCCGCACGAGAGTGGAGCTGTGAAGCCCCAAACCCGATAAGCGTCAATAAAACATAAGCAGGTCCCTGTAACCACAAACGGAACAACAATAATAACACAAGGAGAAACAGAAATAAAATCTCAAGTCTCAGAATTTGTCCAACATTAAAATTAAGTCCAACATCCAGAAAAGTCACCAGGCTAAAAGAAAGAGTCTAAATGCCCAGAACAAGGCCAACAAGGACAAACATAACAAAGTATTGGTGCCACGCACAGACAACAAAACAGTCTAAACATCAACACAAACAGTCTCTACGACTGATCGCCCGTGACCACGAAGCCCTCGTCAAACACAGGCTCGGGCTCGGCGTCCGCAAACACCTCGTCCTCAACAATGAACTCAGGCTCAGGATCTAACATGTGTCACCCAAAAGAGTAAAGGGGCACATGTCAGCAAGTCTAAAAGACATGGGCAAGTAAACTGAAAGTAAGGTAAACTAACAACCTAGCAGTTACAGTATGATGCATGACATGGCAAGTATAGTGTGGAAGTGACAAGTAAAGGGAAGTACAAGTAGCAAGAAGCAAGTATGTCATGGATAACAAGTTTTACAAGTAAAACACGGACAAGTACAAGTCAAGTGATTCACGTCAAGTGATCACATCAAGTAAACACGTCAAGTAAACAAGTTGTGCACAGAGATTTCGTCTGCTGGCTAGAGTGGCTGATCGGGCCAACTCGTAAGCTCAGGTGACCACTTATCCCTACCCCTCCACGTGTATCGAGCCAGGGCATTACCCCGAACACGGAATGCTCGCTTCTGGGTTACGATCCAGGAAGTTTATTTAACACGTATGGCGTAGGGTTATGCCTGCAACGCAGGTGCCTAGCCGGAAACAAGTAGATCGGGCATTGGCTATCAACCAACTCACGTGGTCCGCTTCTGGAACACGAGCCAGGAAACACAAGTATTGTAGCGTGTGCTACGAATGCGACATTCAACATGGATAGCATGGATGACAATTAATTTGCGTACCGTTAATTAAAATTAAACTTGACATGGTAGTACTTATGCAATATGATAAATGGCGGGTCTAGCTTTGTTGTCAAGCTAGATCCTGAAATTGCGCCTAGGCGAGTATCATTTCGTCGCCTAGTCTCTTTTACGCCTACAACAAGCAAATGGCCTAAGACATGGCCCAAAACCCTAAGTGGCGAGTTTCACTTGCCTAGCACCGAGGATGACGATCACGTAGGTTCGTCTCACGGACGCTAATCTACGGGGAAGAGGTCGCTGCCATGGCAAAACAACATTAGAACAACATCCATCCTAGTTTATATTAGGGTTTTACAAAAACACAAAAGGGTTAAGAGAACTCTATAGGATCGAGTTATTACCAAATCGTTAGCGGAAGAACGATGCCGAGCAAGCACGGCGACGGAAGAAACGATCCGGGGAACCTACGGTTCAGATCTGGAAATGGGGAGAAATTCTGGAGAAATGGGGTTTTGGGGATTTTTGGGGGGTTTTCGGTGACCTAGAGGTGATGGCCGGCCAAAATGGAGAGGGGGAGAGGCTCTTGATGAAGGAGGAAGGCTAGGGTTAGATGGATGATGATTTGGGGAAGAAGGAGGCTCAGGAGGAATGAAAGAAGAAAAGAAAAACGTTTGGGGGGGTTTAAATAGGAAGAGCTGGCGGCTGCCCAGAAATTAGGGTTTCGACACTGATTAGTCAGTCAAAGAGCAACCTCTGACCGACTTGTTTGGGAACTAGTCGGTCGGTTGACCAACGCAGACCGACTAAGTGTAAACAGTAACTCCTGACGAAAAATAGGATTTAGATTTAGTCGGTCAAAGAACAACTACCGACCGACTAGTTTCTCATCTAGTCGGTCGACGAACGTTCTTAGACCGACTAAGAATGAATAGTACTTGGTATCAAAATGATCATAGAGCTAGTCGGTTAAAGAACGATTGCTGACCGACTAGTTTGCAACCTAGTCGGTCGACAAATGTTCTTAGACCGACTAACGATAAACAGTAACTCCTGAATAATTAACAAAGCCCACTAGTCTGTCCATGAAGGTTTGCCGACAGACTAAATCGTCATCTAGTCGGTCGGTTCCCCTTCTTGTACCGGCTAACGTGCACAGAAAGTTCAGAAATGGAGCGCGAAGCTCCGGGATCGATTCCTAAGACTCCTAGGCTTGATCTAACAATAAGATATGACCGATATGAAGCCCGTTATGAATGACTTACTCCAAGACCAACGATTCTAAGGAAGAAGCTAGAAAATAATGACGAAACGATCGAAAATGAAAGTTACGGAGACGAAAACCACGCATAAGGAGAAAATCCACCAAAACATATATGTAATATATATAATCCAGATACATGAGAACCAGTCGTTACAGGAGGTAACCCATGTTCTGAACTTTTGTCGGTTTTTATAGGATTAGCTTTCTAATTTTTGTGAATAAATACTACTATGGGGATTTTCATTGGGAAACTTAGATGATTTTTTGTATTTGTGTAGGAACTGCCCCCACCCGATCGGTTCTTGTATCAACCGATCGGGTGGTCAGTATCAGTAAGTGCCCAACTTCAACACACGAGCAAACCGATCTGTTGATAGAAGCGGCGATCGGGTCGATGATCGGGTGGGGATGACAGAGGCCTCGGGAATTTTTTAGTAAAAGTTCAACCGATCGGTTGACAGAAGTGACGATCAGGTCGCTGACCGGATGACGATGACAGAAGTCTCGGGATTTTTTGGGAGCGGTCAACCATCGGGTGAAATCTCACCCGATCGGTTCACCTATGGCTGCTATGCTATAGTGATTTTTCAAAAATGACCCAACCGATCGGGTGAACTTTCACCCGATCGGTTCGCCCAACCCCTATAAATACCCCCCTCGAATCGGTTTCATTTCACCCGACCTCCACGCATTCGATTCGAGCGGTTCATCTCCCTTTCTTCCCAATCGAACTCCTCCTCACTCTCACTACTCTAAGATCACTCCCCCACTTCCTCCCATACTTCCCCACCATCAAGACCCTCCCATCAACAACATTCAACCGTAAATCACCCAAACACTAGCCCTAACCCCCAAAATTTTCGAAATTTCAGTTTTTGTTGGATTAGCGTGCGGCGGTTCCCCAAATGACTCCATCATACATCGTGGGATCTTTTGGGAGCTTGGACTCGCTTCATTATTGGGTACACTCGCTCCTTAGCTTGATTTTTACATTGCCCAAGTATTATTATTTTGCTCCTTTGTCATTGGTTGTGTGCAAACTCATATAATCTTGGATATCACATTAAGTCGCCACACAATCATGGCAAAAGTTAAGGACAAGGGTAAGCGCATCATGATTGAAGAGGAGCTGTCTCGCAAAAGACACAAATCCACACGTTCCACACGTGGACGTGCTCCTCCCCCGCCGCCTACCCAACCACCACCCAACCTATCATACCTGTGGTGAACCTACTGATGGGACCGCAGGGAGTTCGTTTCATGAGTCAGGAACACAAAGACTTCTATCTTTGACTCAGCCAAAGATCTCACTTAGCGACCAAATTTGCACACAATCAAACCCTACTCGATCTCGGGGTTTTCTCCAGAGTCGAGTCCCTTTTTGCAAACTTAGGTTGGCTAGGTTTCTTATACTCCCATGCATGATCCTACCCCTCTCTCACCCTAGAATTTCTATCTGCCATCAAAATCGAGAGGGGGTTCAATATTTATTTTCGCCTCCGAAACCAAAAATTTCGTGTCCCTGTGACCACAATCAATGATATTTTCGGTTTCCCTAATCTATAAGGCAGCCTCCCCCTATGAATTGCATGACGACTTCAATGTCGACCACTTTTGGGGACGCATCACTCTCCATGATCATTTTCCTAGAGGCAAGGCCAAGGCCTCCTCCATCATCCATCCAGTCTACCGTCTCGCCCACCGTATAATCTCTAGCGCTTTCTTTCCGTGGGATGAGTCCGGTACCGTGACCATCCCCGATCTTTTCATCCTTTGGGCGATGTCTTTCCCCTACATTCCTAGTGTTGATGGGATTTCCTTTGAGGCCCCACACGTACGCATTAACACCGCTGCGTGGCTAATTCAAAAGCTCATTGATATTAGCCGTGCAAACAAGGGTAAATATTGTTGCGACGGCCTCATTACTCTGAGTGCCTTACACCCTTCGTTCAACATCGTGATCCTGCCGATTTTCTATGTGTCCTAGGATCTACATATCTCGATCTTGATGTCCTGAGGCACACCTATATGATCCAACCGCGAGGCAACGATCTTTTCGCTTTTTACTATGGCCACACCCTGCACCATATACCATTCTGCCCAATCCTGGCCACATGTCTATTCACCTTGAGGCAGATTGGTCGTTTCCTCCTGATCCTGAGTTTGTAGGGGGTTACATCTACAGTTTTCTCTCCCTGACGCACCTCGACCACCTTCCCCTACCATCCACTTGGGCGAGAAGGACATCCCTGCGTTCAGAGAGGACCCCGGGGCTGGACCTACTGTCACCACCCCAGGTGATATCCTTGTTTCTTCTGAGGCACTTACTACGGCCCTCTTTGGCCTAGCTTCCGGTGCCAGCACGACCACTACTGCTGGCACCACTTCTGCTGTCTGACAGGCCACCTCTGCTCACCTCGCTCTTGAGGCTGAGCTGGCTGCTCTGCGCGCTGGAACATCTTCCTTTTCCTCCTCGGACCCATCAACATCCTTTTTATCACATCCTTATTTCCTCTCTCTCGAGCAAAACATCGCCGCCATTCTCTGCCTTCTTATACACATTCACGGTCCCCCACCACCTCCTCCACCCCCATCACCTCCTCCATCACCCCCTAGGCGATATCCCCTCCTCCCGCCACTTCTTCCCATCCCACCACCACTACCATTGATCCTACACCACCACCACCCTTCACCTCTATCACCACCACCTACTCACATCACAAGAAGTCCGTTGTGTGTGCGAGATCATTACACACACCCACCTCATTGGTTGTTGTTTCCTTACCATCCTCCATCACCACCGACACCCCACCCATCTTCCACATCCCTACTGAGCCCATCCATCCACCATCTCCACCTCCTTCCCCACTTCTTCACACGCCCATCACCTCTCCCTCCCACACTCCTCCAGCCACTTCCGAAGAGGATGAGGAGACTGCCTCTCCTTCACCTTGATTTTCCTTTTTCTGATTTTCCCCTAGCCATTTTTTCTGCATCATCTTGATCATATCTTCTTTCTAGCACTGTTATGATCAGCTTGGGGGAAATCAAATTTTTTGTGTGATTGTTGTCGTGTCATGTCATTTCTCGTGTGTTTGTTTTGTGTTCGTGTGTATGTGTTTTGTATAGTTGGTTTCGATATTTATTTTCTTTATTTTTCTACGTCTCGTTTGTGTGTTTTTCCTGTTTTTCCCTTTTCGTTGTCGGTGCGTTCTTCCCTCCCATCTATCGTTGCCCTCCCGCTTTTACTTCTATTGCATTGAGGGCAATGCAACGTTTAGCTTGGGGGAGTCGCACTTTGTACGTCAATCTTGTCTTTTTCCCGCTATTTTTGAGTCGTTTTCATCGTATTTTTCTTTTTCTTTCCTTCTTTTTATTACCCCTCTCCTAGAGATGACCCCACATGATGAACTGCCACGGAACCACACACACACATAGCTCAGCTACAATAATCATTTTCACTAACTCTAGGAAGCCGAGTCCTATTGCATTTTATGCTCCGTGGGTTCACTTTGCTTTTGTGTGAGTTGTGTGTTGTGACTAGCTAGTTGGTGTGCTTCTACGTTGCAATTTTGTTTTATATGCCTATCCTTGGTTGACCCCTAGACTATCATGCTTTAATTTCGAATATGCGGTATATGCCTCCATTGTCTGCTTCTTTATGCATGAATAATATACATATATATTACTCTTCAAATTGCATGTGTCGGGACTCTATCAATAGGACTAGGATAACCCATTTGCTTATGTTCTGATCTGCGAAATTTTTTTCTTTTGCCAAGTGTTTAGAATTCGTATTCTTTTTTGTTTTACTTGGTGCAGATCCCCTCGTCATGCATCGTTCTCCCATTTGGGGGAGTGCACACTTTTCATTATCCCACTTCCAAAAAAGAGAGAAGAAAAATTTCGAAAAGAAAAAAGAGAGAACAAAAAATATGTATAGCAAAAATCCAAAAAATATACAAATACCCAAAACCCAAAAAAAAATCATAATGTGAATATCACTCCTACCACTATGAATAAAGTGCAGGCGAGAATTTGCACCAAGTGCTCTACTCCACGCCTACTCAACCCCCTTCGTTTTCGAACACACTTGGTATAGGAATTTTCTAGCAATCATCTAGGCAGTCGTGTGGTGATTCCCTAGCTCCTAGCAGTAGAGTCTCCGACATATGATATGTTTTCTATTCTTATTCTATTCTCATGCATGCTTGAGCTATTATTCATCGCTAATTCGAATTGAATCGATATTTGGGTCATTCCTTGGGTATGTGTATATGGAGCTTTATTGCACAATTTAGATAGTTACACCGTCTGCTAGCTCACGACCTTACTCACTCACGCTTCACCACGTGTACCCACGACACTTGTATGGACTCATATTCTTGGGTTTAGTGTTATGCTTATCGCATGCTTGCTTAGTGTCACGTGTTAGTTTTCTTTGGCTCTGACACGTGATCTAGGATTTCGCTTTCTTTTTCTGTTTCTTCCTTTCTATTTTTCCCTCCGAGCTCCTGCTCTCACTCGTCTTCCTCGAGGATGAGGAAGGGTTCGGCTTGGGGGATTTTGACGTTCGTTTATATTTTATATATTCACACACGTCTTCTCCGTGATTTCCCGTCGATTTTTGTTATATTGAGTCCGTCTTTTTGTGATTTTTATTTCCTTTTCACTTTCCTTGTGTTTTTGTGCTATTACATGAGATTGCCAGCGTAGGGGACATATAAAGAAAATATCATGAGTCCCCGGAGCAATGTGAGGAGTCGCATGAGAACCTGAGGGCCAAACGTCAAGTTAGAGCATGTATCTGCCCTTAACCGATCGGGTGAACAGACCCACCCGATCGGTTCGTGCATGCATATCAGACACGAGCAGAAGGCAAGGATGAATCAGATCCCACCTGATCGGTTCAATGATTCGATGGTCACGACAGTCTTCTCTGTTTTTGAAGCTAAACTCCACCCGATAGGTTGACTTGTCAACTGATCGGGTCACCAATAGCATTTCTTCACGAGCTCACGAATCCAACGACTTCATCCGATTGGTTCAGTGATTGAGTGAAGTATTTCTGAAGATGAAGACCGATTTTTCTGCTGCCTCAACCGATCGGTTGATGTTTCAACCGATCGGTTGGATGTTTATTTTTGTCTTCTTCTGGGAATATTCCCTAACATCTTGCCAGAATGTATATATAGCCCTAGGTTTCCCAGAAAACGAGGATCCCATTTTCTTAACTGTTTTTAGGGGTTTTTGGCTGCTTTCAATTAAACTTGCTTTGTAATACTTTAATATTGCGTTTTAATACCATTTGCTCTAGTATTCTATTGCTTGATCTTAATTTTGATGGCTGAAATTTGTGTTATTGAATCTCTTGCAATGATTAGCGAGTAGTTTTCTAATTTGGGACATTGGTGGAAGCCCCTTCGTGGGTTCTCCCTAGAACGACCATAGGATTAGGGTTTCGATAGGATATAGGAATTTAGATGGTTACACAGGGTGTTTTATTGTCATTGGCGGGATAACGACCGCCTCTGACCGTTGGGCCAAGGGAAAATAAAACGGGAGTTTGATCCTCTAGCCATAGCTCACAGCCCTAGCGTAGACATTTATTCCTAGCGCGTGGAAACGGCAGGATGAAATGTCGGGAGCAATCGTTGCGAGCTTAGTGCTCCCGGAGTCGGTCGGTGTTGGACATGGGAGTGCCCACCGTCCAAACCCGGGTAGACCTAGCGTATCATCCTGGGCATCGACCGGAATATCGGGCCCAAGGGACGCTAGGTACCGCTATTAGAGGTAACTTCTCACCACTAAACCCTAGAATCTGATCGTATTCCTATCTGTCGGTCGTAATAGAGAGAACTCATGATAGGGTGGAAACCAAAGTCTTGGGTTACTTTTTATATCTTACACCTTTCCATAGTTTTATATCGTGACAACCCACCAAGCGATATGGCTAGCTCACCCACCGGGTGAACCGGTTCCTGTTTAATAACAAGCACATCACACGCCTCACCGTGTTCGACCCCCATGCCACACTACAACACCATGCGCTTGTTGTTATAAATTTTAATCATGGTATCCTCGTCCGACTTTACATAGTGCCAAATCTAGGGGACGTCAAGGCCACCGGAACAGATCTTGCCTGTGCAGGAAGTGGCGACTCTCATCAATTTCCATTCCAACCATTCAGAGATTCTAAGTGTACTTGCAGAAGATGACAGGCATGCGTTGGTGTCAACGACTTGGGGTTTTGTCATAAGACAAAGGGTGAGAAGCTCGGACTGTGTCACGTCATACTATCCCACCCTAGAGAAAATGGTAAAAGCTAGGATCCAATGCGCTAGGCACATCAAGGGTGGATATTTAAGGAGGCATTAGCCATCCTAAGATCATATGCATATAAGCCTATAATTTCTCCCCAAATATCCCCACATTGAACCCACGGGGAAGCCTGGAATCATCAAGGCATATGCAGCCCATGACAGGCCATCTAAACAATCCATCTAACTGTGTAAAGGTGAGCTCGCGTTCCACATTCCAAAGGCAAAATGAGATTCCTATTTGGGTGCATTGGACGGAGCTCAGAAACTCTAATGTGGGACGGCGGTATGTCTCATGGTGGGTATGGAGAAACGTTGTCCACCCTATGTTAGCTAACAATGTCTCAACACCCTCAAGTATCCACAAGAATTGGAGGGCGGTAATGTTAGCAAACTTGGTTGCTGATATAAGGCGGGGGCTAAGTACAGAAAATGCCTAGCGTTGTTGCTCATCCCTAAGCATGATCCTTAATGGCACCACTGTGGGCGGCACGACAAGGTGAGGTAGAGTAGGCTCAGCCCATCTTCAAGGGCGAGCCTGTCGTGCAAAAGAGGTAGAGGCTGAAACCTTTGATGCGGCTCGTTTGGGTGCCATTATGGTGTAGAGTGATGCGAATGAAATGCAAACTACTCAAATATATGTAAAAGGGACAACAGATAAAGATCCTATGTAGAAAATTTTAAAAACAGGGAGATGGAAGGAGTATACCAAAGATCATCAATTCCTCTCCTCCCAAAGGTCCTAGCAGTAAATCTTGCCTTCCCCAAGCTTGGTCTTGTAGATGATCACTACCTGGCAAAGGTTTTGGGATGAAGTGGGATGTAATGGGGGTTATGGTTTTGTGGAGTAGGGTGAAAAGGTAAGATTTTGAGGGAATGGTGTGGGATTTGGGGTTGGAGAGGGTTTAGGATGGAAGAGGATGAGTTTTGGAGAGATGATAGGGGAGATTTGGTATGATAGGGTTATGAAATGGAGAACGAGGGAAAAAGAATGTTGGGCCAATGCGTTGATATGTGAGAATTTTGGGCGAGCATGGCCGTGCTCGATTTCGGCACGGCCGTGCCACTTTGGTTGCTAATTTGGCAAAAGTCGATTGTAACCAGCACGACCGTGTCGAATTTAGCACGGCCATGTCCCCATGTGCATAAGTTACGCTTTTCCTCCTGGGGATCAGCACGGTCGTGCCGATTGAGCGACACAACTGGATCTGTACAGTCTACAGAACTGGCCTACTGTGTTTAATTTGACACAGCCGTGCCGAAAGTATGCAAGGCCTTATTGCTACTCCTTCTAATTCAAATGATTTTCTAGGCACTAGCACGGTCGTGCGTGCATAAGTACAGCCGTGCAGAACTCTTTCACATAAATGTAAGGTGTCTTATGGCTTAAAACTTCTAGTGTTATTCAAAACTTTTATACTAAGTAAAATGAAACTAGAATAAGCCAGAATTAAGACTAGAAACATGGATTGCCTCACATGAAGCACTTGTTTAACGTCGTAAACTTGACAAGCCATGAGAATTAATCATTCGACTTGGTGGGTTTAGAGGACGTCGCTTCGGTATGTCTCGATCGTCAGAATGGCATGACATATAGATGCTTAATCTCAGTGTGGATGTCCTCCATCTTCATTTCACCCCCGTGATGATGTAATGGTTCCTTTTTAGTTTCGTTTCTGTGGCTTGCTTGTTCTTCGACTTTTCCTTGATGGGGGCTTTGCCGCATCGTTAGATCACTTCCCTTTGCTATTAAAGATCCCCTGAAGAAAAGAAAAGGGGTTATGCAATCAAACTTCGTCTGTTCCTGTTCACTCTTTGGGACAAAGCAGCTTATTGGTTAAGGATGCATCCTACCAATGCTTTCAAGACTTGGGAGCAGTTAGCCCAAGCCTTTGTGAACAAATATTATCCACCGTCCAAGATGGTGAGGATTAGGAGCGCCATCACATCTTTTTAATAGTCCCCCCCAGGAATCACTTTATGAAGTTTGAGAACGCTTCAAGGATCTTCAGCATCAATGCCCACATCATGGTGTTCAGGACTTGGACCTCATTCATAGTTTTTATAATGATCTGAAGCCTGATACGAAGATGATTATTGATGCCTCGGCAAATAGCACATTATTAACAAAGCAACCTGAGGAGGCCACTCCGCTTTTGGAGCAGATGGCCTCCAATAATCAACAATAGAGCCATTCTGAGATGAAGGTAGCTACACATCTTGATGGGAAACTTGAGACCCTCTTTAAGAAAGTTGCAAGAATTGAGAAAATGTTGAGTGCCATTCCTACTCCTCTAAGTGATCCGGTATGTGCTACTTATGATGATTACACCGAGCAAGGGTACACTCCAATTGAATGTTCCTATGAAGGAATGGGCATACTGATCGCTCCGTATTTTACACCCTTTTTCTGCATGTTTGCATGCCACTTTGATCGCTCATATCGTGTTTTTCACGATTATTCGACAATATTGCGATGCTTTTCACGATTTCTTGTTTTTGTCGTATTTCAGGAGATATGGAGCGATTCGAAGTGATTTTTGAGATCAAGAGGATTTGCACCCACTCCGGAGTGTCACCCAAGGCCCTTTTGAGGGGAATTCGGCGATGGAAGACAAGTGGGAGAAGAAGGAATGTTGTAGGAGCGACGAGGAAGCGAAAAGACGAAGATTGGGCATTTGTAGCATCTCACTCGGCCGAGTGAACCACTCACTCGGCCGAGCAAGAAGACCACTCAGTCGACCAGACCGGACAAGCATCAACAGAAGGAAATAGGCGTGCACTCGGCCGAGTGACGATAGTCCACTCGGCCGAGCATGGAGACCCCCTCACCCGAGTGGCATGGGAAAATCCACTTCAAAAGAGGCCGACTTACTGTAAATGTACAGGCTTTTGACGATTCCGACTCGGCCGAGCAAGAATTACCCCTCGGTCGAGTGAGTAAAGTCACTCGGCCGGGTCACCTCCGAAGACAAACCCCCGAAAATCCCCGACTTACTGGAAATGTACAGGGTTTGTCACTCGGCCAAGTGACATTTGTCACTCGGCCGAGTGAGCCGCCCCGCCTGCTGCGTAAACTGCGATTTCTGGGCTGCGCAGAGGCATTTTTGTCACGAATTTCTGGGCGATTTTGAGGGGTATTTAAACCCAATTTTTGCCCTAGTTAGAGAGAACTTTTTGATACTTTTTGCAGCCTTTTTAGAAGCTTTTTAGTTAATTAGATTTAGGCTTTTGAGAGATTAGAAAGGGGATTTTTGTTGGATGATATTTGATTCTCATTGGGTTGTCTCCTTTCTTGTCAAAACTCTATTTTTATTGATAATTTCTCCATTGCAATAAATTGTGCTGAATTTTCTATTGAATTTCTTATGAATTGCATGATGATTAGTGAGTAGTTCTATTCTCCTAGGGCATAGGGATGAACCCTATGAACCCTATTTCTGAATTGTGATGAATTGGTGAAATTCTTGCTAGAATTGATTAGGGTTAGGTTGGGATTGATTTATTACGGATAGCTAGGGACTCATATTGATTGGGATTTGCAAGAGATTGGATCCCAATTGATAGGAAGCCCTAGAGATTCGATTTAGATTTACGATTGGACTCCCCTAGAATGGGTTTACAAGAGATTGGGCCAAAGCTAGGGTTTTTAATCGTGCTTCTATACTAATACCCGCTTGCAAGAGATTGGATGGGTAGGAACTATCTCAACCTCGGTCGTAGCTCGAGTTTGCACGAGAGTGGGCTCGAGATACGATTGAACGATGATGTCGATCCTAATGCTAGCGGCTTAGGTTAGGGTTTGCAAGAGATTGGGCCCTAACCTAGGTTCGCTATAGACCGGCAATAGCGTGAGAGCGTGAGCTTGGTTCCATATTTAGTTGAGACTAGTTCACCTAAAATTCAAGTCTAGCAATGATTTAACCTACGAATCACAACGATGAGATACGGTTTGTAGCGGGGATTCCCTATCCCTAGGAGATTTATTTCATTGATATTTCTATCAATATACGAATGATTGTGACAATTTTACCCCAAATTATTCTCGACAATTTCGATAGCTAGGTGATTAGAACAAGACACTATCATTGTCCCTCCCTGAGTTCGATACCCGCTCACCACTACGCCGTGCGCTTGCGGTAAAACTACGAGTCGCTTGTCCCGTGTGCGTGTGCATACCAGGGCCACGACCAAGTTTTTGGCGCCGTTGCTGGGGAGGTGTTTCCCGTTGGGTGCCAATTTGTACAATTAGGTTGATTAGACTACGAAAATTTTTTTTTAACATAAATAAATTTTCACCCCCGCCACCATTATTATCATTTCTATATTCTTTTGTGCCACTGATAGTTTTCTCCAGGTATTTATCTTTGTTGATCAGGTGCTATGGATTATACTACGTGGACCACAGATTTTGATCATAGTGCTCAGATGGAAGAATACTATTTTGATCAGAGTGCTCAGATGGGAGAATAATATTTTGATCAGAGTGCTCAGACGGGAGAAAACTTTTTTGATGAGATGCATGCACACCAAGTTGAAATACATGCCAGGCTTGATAAGGGCGACCTTCAATTGGAATGGGTGAAGAGGGAACTTGAAATGAATGCGCTCATGCTTAAGGTTGCAGAGATTTCCAAAGATATCAGTTCTGCTTCTTAATTTTATGTGCAAGAAGCATCACCGGTCATATTACCAGAGCCAGAATGTGACGTCATCGATCCCACATCCTACGATACAATTATTACATATAAAGAATGGATGGACGAAGAGGCAGTGGAGGAAGCAGAAATTGAGTCATATACGCATCCAGAGGAGGACGCATTTCAGATATTATTGGGGGGCCTCTTGGAGTCAGTTAGGTCGCCGGTTCAGAGAGCATTACAGCAGGTGATGCATTTGAGCTACGATTTGCATATTTTGTTATGAACCGTATTTCATTTACAGGAACAATTGAGGAGGACATCCATGTCAGTCTTGAGGGGGATAGACTATATTTTCGGATTACCTGCGGGCATTTCCCTCCACATGATACATCCCCACAAGTTGACACACCTGAGCAGCCAGCATCACCATTCCAGAGAGAGCCTACATTGATAGTTGATGAGAAGGCAAAGGAGCACACTGTCAAGCCAGAGCATATTGACGAGGAGGTCTCACATGCGGAGCCAGAGCATGCTTTTGAGGAGGCCTTACACACAGAGCCAGAGCTTATCACTGAGGAGGTCGTGCATCAGGATGAGGACACAGCCATTCATAAAGATCCCGAGCACTACCCTCCTCTATTGGAGCTCCCGCAGCCACCTCATTCTTCCACTGACGTCGAGGACTATCTCACCGAGCTTACTGATCCCACTCAGGGAGATATTTTTACCCACTCCATTTCTGAATCATGCATTCCATTCGATATTTATTTTGATTCAGATATTTTTGACACGTCATACCTTTTGCAGCACACATACGATTATGGACCGGAGGTATGCTTGGACGTGTCACAGTTTGACGAGCCCATCGAGGAAGTCCACACATATGGTCTAGATTTACCTGAGCAGCTTAGAGAGGACATCATGGAGACTGCTATCACAGCACGGGAGGATATTGGATTATTTCCAGTGAAGTATCTTCTACCATTATTTATTTCATATATTTCTATAAACGATCCTCGTTGGGATACTTTTATTATGAGGGTGAATTTTTTGCAGCGAACTGATGCATCCTATTCTCTGCAGGGTACAGGTGAAGTCCTTGTGTGAATGCTGGAGGAGGATGCATTGCTGGAGTACATTGGTGTTTGTGGACATACGCACCTGGCAGAGCCACGGAAAGAGCAGTTGGAGCAGTTGCCTGCAATGACAAAGATACTGGATCCGCCTTTTGCTATAGGTGATATCAATCCAGTAGTGTAGAAATTTTTATGCTTTTAATAAACACGAATCCTCTCGACAGTGAGAGGACCATATAGATTTGCTCGAATAAATATCACCGCATATGACGGCAACAAAATTTTTTACACCCCAAACCCATTATATATATTAATTGCCCTCTTCATATTTTGATATGTCACACCCTTTTACTCACCACCCATCGAGCATTTCTTTCAAGTGAATACTCACATTCTTATTCGTTTGACTCAATCTCGCTTAGCAAAGCCATGACATTTTTGATCGAGTCATTTGAATAGGATTGTTTAGCATAAGCTTGGGGGAAAGCGCTCTCATGCATCATTGCATGTGCATGTAATTGCATTAGGATTTCATGTCATTCATTTCATCATTTTTCATTCACCTCCCTCATATTTATCGTTGTTCCTCATATTTTTCCTTTTATGATCACATTGAGGACAATGTGAAGTTTAAGCTTAGGGGAGTGCATTGCCATGCCATTTAATTGCACTTTTACCTTATTGTAAGGGTTTTTAGAAATTTTCAAAATTTTTTGCATCATATTTTTGATTTTTCCAACTTATTTTTCTTTTATGTATGTTCATGCATCATATTGTGTGCTTGGTTTTCTTTTCTTTCCTCTCTTTTATTTTTATTTCTTTATTTTCCTTTCTCTTCTTCCGCTAGATGAGTTTTGTATGATGATATCTCTTATTGCTTTACCAACCATCACGATGCTTATTATTCCTTGCCATGCTACTTTGAGTATTCCATAGTCTTGCTATCCATGTGCTTGCTTATATATTCTTTTGATGATTCCTCTATATGAATGCATGATACTAATTGAAGCTGAATGTATTGATTAGTGTTTAGTATGCTTTTGTTGGAAATGCACCAAGATTCACGCATCATTATTATATCTGAAGCATCAGGTTTATTGTCTTATTCACCTTTTGTTGCATGCCTGATATGGTTGTAAACTTTACTGCTTGACTTCACTATTTATTGAAATGATTGAGAATATCCATGCTTACATATGAATTTTAGTTGAAGTATTATTTTATTGAACCGTTCGTGCACATCTTAGCGTGAACCGAGTGCTACATTATTTCTTTCTCCACATATATCTTTTTATTCTATACATGTCACTTGAGTTTACCTCCTAAAGCTACTTATATCGCATCTATTTCCCAAAAATCCCTACAAAAGAAAAAGTTAGCTCCAAAAAGTCCAAAAAGCCAAAAAGGAGCCAAAATCCAAGAATACAAATCAAATAGCTCCTACAAAAATTCAAAAAGAAAAATGAGAAACAAAGTCCAAAAGAAAAAGAAAAATATTTCTCTTTCTCATTACTGGAGCCACAAAATACTTGGGAAAACCAAGGCAAAAATCCCATTTTCCACTATCATATTCCTTTAGATGTGATGCCTCAAGCTAAGCTTGGGGGGTGAATTCATTTGACCATATGAGTGAGTATGACATTAGAGTGGAGACGTGCATGAATAGGAATATTCGATAATGCTTAGACTTTGCAAAATATATTAGATATGTAGATTTTTCATGATTTGAAATAAATATGTGAATGCCATGACTCTTATTCTATTCTCTATTGCATGCTTGGTATGTATCTTATATGCTTCATTTATAACTTTTGATTGAAAAATGCATCGCCAACATTTGTATATTAAATTCTATGAAATGTGTGATGTGGATATAAATTGATTGTATGAATTTAGAGAGTCCCTTTTGTTATTCTTAAAAGCTTGCAAGTATCATGCCTAAGTAAGATATGAAATCCTTATAGCATGTGATTCGTATTTTCCAAGTTATCGTGATGTGTAGCTTATGGCTTGAGATCTGAGAGAATAATCTAGCGACCCCTTCCACCTCGTGTTCTTTCTTTTTCATTTCATTTTCTTTGTTTTCATATTTCGAGTTCGTCTCTCTACACATCTTCCTCGAGGATGAGTAAGAGGTAAGCTTGGGGGATTTTGATCACTCCATATTTTACACCCTTTTTCTGCATGTTTGCATGCCACTTTGATCGCTCATATCACGTTTTTCACTATTATTCGACAATATTACGATGCTTTTCACGATTTCTTGTTTTTGTCGTATTTCAGGAGATATGGAGCGATTTGGAGCGATTTTGAGATCAAGAGGATTTGCACCCACTATGGAGTGTCGCCCACGACTCATTTGCAGACTTATCGACGATGGAGGATGAGTGGAAGAAGAAGAAACTTCATAGGAGCGACGAGGAGGAGAAATGGAGAAGATTGGGCATTTACAGCATGCCACTCGGCCGAGTGAAGCACACACTCGGCCGAGCAAGAAAGCCCACTCGGCCGACCAGAACGGATACGTGTACAATGTTTTTCAGCGTATACTCGGCCGAATGACAAAGTTCTACTCGGCCGAGTGAGGAAGCTCACTCGCCCGAGTACGTCAGGGAAATTTTCCAGAGAAGAGGCCGAATCTACTGCTATTCCTAGAGACCCGTCGATGGCCTACTCGGCCGAGTACACATTACCACGCGGCCGAATGTTGAAAGCTACTCGGCCGAGCCACCCCCAGAGACAGACCCCTGAGGACCTCGAAGTTATTGTTTTTCTACAGAGTCTGTCACTCAGCCGAGTAGAGAAGTCCACTCGACCGAGTGAAGAATCCCACTCGGCCGAGTGACGCCGAGGACACGCAGCGCCCAGATTTTCAGATAGTCGTTCACTCTTTTGAAATTTGCTTTCATTCCAGATCTCAAAGTATTTTTCTCATATTTTTTATGGATAGTAGACTTCATGACGATTCCAACGCCACCAAGAACGCATCAATCGAAGGTCGGATGAAATCTGGGGAATTTCTGCAAGTTGATGCTGCAGTTCTGGAATTTCCACTCGGCCGAGTCACATGTTCCACTCGGCCGAGTCGGCGGAGGGCCCAGATTTTAAGTTGCGGTTAGGGCTGTTTTTGGGCATGAATTTGAGGGGTTTTCTAGGGTTATTTGCTAGGGTTTTGGGGGGCTATATAAGAGGGTTGTAGCCGTCATTAGAGGGGCTCCCATGATGTTTTCTTAGTGATTATTTTAGAGGTTAGGCCATGCCCTAGGCCCCCTCTTGGATCTAAAAGCTTGTATTTGGATTGAAGATCTTCATCAAAGCTAAGTATTTTGTTCTTGTTATTTGAATCTTTGTTTTTCTATCTTTTTGTATGCAAGCAATGATTTTTATTGATTCTCATATCGTTATTGCTATGCTTGAGTAGATTTGTTGTTCTAGGGCATGTGGATGAACCCTATGGATCTAATTTCAGATTTGTGATAAATGAATTTTTAAATTGCTAGAATTGCTAGGAGGTTAGGTTGTGATCGATTTATTACGGATATCTAGGGATTTCCATCGATTGGGATTTGCAAGAGATTGGATTCTAATCGATGGGAATGCCTAGATATTCGATATAGGTTTATAATCGAGATTCTCTAGACTTGGTTTGCAAGAGATTGGACCAAAGCTAGGATTTTTATTATAAATCTATACATATATTCATTTACAAGAGCTTGGACGAATACGAACTATCACAACCAAGATCGTAACTCGAGTTTGCACGAGAGTGGGCTCGAGGAGCGATTGGACGATGATGTCAATCTTCATGCTAGCGGCTTAGGTTAGGGTTTGCACAAGAGTGGGCTCTAATCTAGGTTTCTATCGACCGGCAATAGCGCGAGAGCATGCGTTTGGTTCTACATTAAGTTGTGACTAGTTCACCTCAACACAAGTCTAGTAATATTGAGATTCGCTATTTACAATGAGGTATGATGATCCATAGTGGGAATTCCCTACCCCTAGACACTTTTATTATATTGTATTTGAATCGATATTTGACCGACTTCTTTATCACCGACACCGACATCCACCACCATTTCCATTATATCATTCCATAACCATCTCCACCAATAAAACATTTGTAGTCGAGCCGACCTAGGATAGATTGGAGCCAACACCACCTCCTCGTGTTCGATACCCGCTCGCCACATGACCGTGCGCTTGCGGGAAAACTACAATCTTTCTTCGGGTGTATATCCGGGGCCGATCACATACCGAGTGAGCAAATCAAATATATATTGGGTGAGGGGAGCAATCCTAGACCTCAGTGGTCAAATCCGGCATGGAAAACACATCCAGGATTCTGTTACACACCTGAATGGAGCCATACAACCACCCTCTCAACCAAGGCCACCACAACCTCCCTCATAACAAGCACCACCTCCACAGCAACATCAATACGGATTTAGGCCAGCTGGGCCCTATAGACATTCGAGATGTTATAATTATCAACCATATCAGCAACAACAACAATAATACAAACCGACGATGGCACAAAAATCTAGAGTAGAGGAGGCATTAGAAGGTTTTATAAGTGCTCAAACAAAGAAAAATGCGGAGTTGATGGCCACCCAAAGGCAATTTTTCACCACCATAGATAATATATCGGTCCAAACGAGCCAACTTACTAAAGCTCAATGGAGATTGACATCTCAACCTGAGAAGAATCCACGGGGGAAAGTTATTGCGGTGTTGGCAGTGACAGCTTGATGAGGTAAGAGTACCGATACAGTGATGGTACCGGTTTCTAAGCATGTTGACCCATAATCGTTGACGAATATTCATGTGGAGGATCCCATAATTTCTGATCCCATCATTACGGTGAATGAGGAGAGAGATGTTAACGAGCCATCTACTGCTATAGAAAAGGAGACTTCACCTACCCCCATTACCCGTTCCTACCAATACGGTACCGACGGACACTCCACCTTTTGTGAAATCTATGCTAAAGGATGCCGACAAAGATAAGGGAAGTCTTCCTTTGCCTCCATATCTGTAAAGACTAGTCATGGAGAAGCTCAAAAAGAAGTATGCCAAATTCATAGAGCTTGTCAAGGGTGTTAACTTGAACATCCCTTTCATGGATGCACTTACGGAGATCCCCACCTACGATAAGTTTTTGAAGAATTTGATAGCGGGAAGGAGAAAAGAAGAAGCTGTGATGTTTGTGGATAATTGCACTTCAGTTCCAAAGAACACCCTACTGAAGAAATTGCCCAATCTTGAAAGCTTTACTATGCCGTGCTCCATTGGCGACATCCCCATCAATAGAGCGCTAGTTGGCTTAGGGTCGAGCATTAGCTTGATGTCGCTATCCATTTTCAAGAGATTAAACACGGGAATTGAGCTAGAGCCCACGATTATGAGCATACAGTTGATGTATCAATCCATCACCTACCCGGTTGGTATTGCACGCGACGTTATCTTGCAAGTTCCACGAGGGATTAGTGTATCGGTGGACTTTGTGATCATGGACATGTCTGAGGAGGGGAGTTCTCAAATTATCTTGGGACGTCTTTTCATGGCCACAACTGGATTTTTGATAGACGTCCGTCAAGGGACGTTATCTATGAATGTTGGCAATATTGAGATTCAGTTCCATCTGTAAAACCTGATGAAGTAGTTCTTCTCGCACAAAGATGCTAGTTATCTAGAGATAATAGAAAATAAAGCTACAGAAGAGTATTCCATAGAGGAGGTTATGTGAGACCCCATGATGAAGGACATAGATGATGACAACGATGTCATACATGATAAGTCGTTGGCCGCCTATTTGAAAGTCTTGGATGAGGAGCCGTCTGGTATACCACTTCATCACCAACAACTAGAGGCTATAATCACTATGACCGCTGAAGATTAAGAAAGAAAGATGAGCCAACCACACCTCATGGTCTCATACGGAAGCACGACGAGCGCATCTCGTGGTTGCCCAACATTAAGAAGGATCGTTGAAACCCAAGAGGAGTCGAGCTTACAACTTTCAAGAAGCACTTATCGGGCGGCAACCCGAATTTTTTTTATTTTTAGTTTTTATTTCTAGATTAGTTTTTCATTCTTATTCAAAAAAAACAAAATAAAAACGTTTTTAATTCCTTTGAAAATCTTTAAAATATAAATTTCTGACGCATATGTTCATTTGCAGGTGACTGATGAATGGAGTGCTATAAACAATGCAGAAACAAAGAATGATTCAAGTGGATAAGAAGAAGGGAGTGTAGCTTAACCATTGAAGACAAAGAGGAGCTACTCGACTGAGCAAAACTGCTGCTCGGTTGAGCTCAGAGCAGTCGCAGAAAGACTAAAATTCAGGGTTCTGATCATATTTCAGCTCGACCGAGTTGAGTAAGCAGCTCAGTCGAGTAGCAGAGGCCTGCAGGATAAGGAAAATTTTTTCGGTCTAATTATATTTCAGCTCGATCGAGCTGAGTAAACAGCTCGGTCGAGCGGCAGTGCCACAGAGTAAGGGGAATAGTCGGTCTATTTTAATTTCAGCTCGACCGAGCAGCTTACTTAGCTCGATCGAGCAGTGACTAACAAGTGGGGGCCACACTTTTCTGCAAACAAACCGATCGAGCTGCCCTAGCCCGGTCAGCCCCCTATAAATAACAGCCCGACCCAACCCCTCACATCCTCACAATTAAACCATGTGCCCAAGCTACCCTCTCTCCCAAACCCTCTTGCTCGACTCCAAACCCTATCGCTCGACCCGCTACCATGCGTCGCCCGAGTTCGACTGAACACCCAGCTCAGTCCACCCCTCCTTCCCCCTTCATCCACACCTCCCCTATCACCTCTCTTTCCCATACAAATCTCTCTCTCTCTCTCTCTCTCTCTCTCTCTCTCTCTCAATTTCAAACCCTAAAACTCAAATTCTACCAATTTTGAACCCTAAACCCTATCGATTTCATTGATTTGCAATTAATACTCTTTCTATCTTATCATGCAAGTATACCTGGAGCGCTAGTAGACCATGTTTGGGCCTAGAATACTTTGGAGCTAGCTTGTGGGAGGATTATCACTTTGAGGCTTCGCACATTCATTTCACTTGCGATTTCTGCGCTACATGAGATTCGATACACTTGTTCCTTTATACTTTTTACAACACCATATCTCGTGTTCGCATTCCTTCATACACACCACTCCATGCCTCTTAGGACATGGGGTAGGAAACCTCCAGCGAAGAAGAGGAAAGCCGATGATTCCAGTGCTTCCTCTTCTTGTCGTACACGCAAATACCGTCAGTCTCCATCCCCTACTCCATCTCCATCCCCACCCCCTCATGATCCCCATCTCCCACACCACTTGCACTAGAGGGACGATAAGCTATTGCTGACATTCCCACTACCACACACCAATCCCCACCTCAGCCACCCCAGGATACCCTGAAAACATATGGCATTGTCTTCAGGAATGATGCTCACCGCGATAAGTTTGCGCTCGTATCCAAACGCCCCATTATCCCTACTAGATTCTCTGACATTCCAGCCCTCGAGAGTCTAGGGTTGTTAGAGGGGGTCCAGCACCTATATTAGGCCATAGGTTGGATGCACTTCTTGCAGATAACCACGACCACCTATGTTCGCCTCACCTATAAGGTGATGAGCTCCATTTTGTGGGGAGACCAGGGCATCAGGTTTAGGCTTTTGGATTGTGACGTAGTCACTTTCGACACAATCTGAACCTTCTTTAGTTGGCCCCCCATCCCAGATCCTACCTAGGCCTTTTCACCTAGTACAGATCCACTATATTTTAATTCTTAGGGTTTTTGGCCCTAGCAGGGCTAAGCCGTCCTCCATCGTCCATCCATGTCTTCGCTACACTCAACGCCATCTAGCCACGACTATATTCTCTAGGCTTAAGCTTGGCACCATCTCCTTCCCTGAATTGGTCCACTTTAGTAGGATGACCAGACGCATTAGACGTGCTGATGATGGTACACTACGTCCTCACCTCCTGTCAGACAAGGCCCTTGGCTGTGCAACCGTCTGGTTTCCACTTTCACCTCGGCCATGGAGATTTGTTGCGACAGTTTCGTTACCTTCTTCGCCCTCATGCTAGGACTTAACCTTCATGTTGACCACTTAGTTGTGACCGGGCCCACCACACTGATGCTTGACTTGCTTGCACGCATGCATATCATTCGGCCCCAGGTGAGCACCATTGGGCCTATTATTTAGGTCCTCAACAAGAGCACATGGTCCTACCCCGCCCTAACCTCACACGCGTTGAGCCTGTCCACTTGCAGTGGCTACTTCCTGGCATGCTCCACATTCCACACATACACAAGCTAGAGCCTAGAGTACCAGTCACTGAGGAGGGTGATGATGATTGGGTACTCAGTTCTGATAAGGAGCCAGAGAGAGCCGCTATCCCTACCACATCTGCCCCAGTAGTGAGCACTTTTGTCCCCACTTCTGTCAGTGCTCCTACCACCACCACACCCTCCACTATTCCAGCCGAGAGTTCCGGGGTAGTTCCCACTTCTGTCCCCCATGTAACCATATTATCACCTTCATTGCATGCCTGTGAGGGCATTTCTGTATCTACTGCTCATGCACCCACCTTAGAGCATACCCATATTGAGCATGTCCTACCGAGCCTACTCTCATTGATATCCTTACCTCTACTAAATCTGCATCTGTTAAATCCATCATTATCACTCCTATCACATCCGAGTCCACACCCGCCCAATCTACACCTCCTTCTGGCAACACTTCGGTCCCCACCACTGTCATTTACACTAAGACCATCCTGGTATCTGTCGCCACGACATATCTACTTACTGATATTCATACCCTACTTCTGCACCAGATCTCACACATGTTCCTGTATCCACTTCTGTTGAGATCCTGCGTAGGTCACCCTCTCCTGATTTTGCTTTCCAACCTCATGCACCACATGCATAAACCCATATAGAGAGAGGTGCACTTAGTGGCACACGTCAGCCTGGTAGCTTCGCAGCCTGATGCAAGCCTGTCAGCGGTTGAGGCTGAGGTTGCTGGGCTGAGGCGTGACTTCCTCGACTTCACCCAGATGGTCACTTCTACCACCAGTCAGTGTGACGGGACATCACAAAGAATATAGATATCCTTCGAGCATAAGGTGCACCACCTGCCACAATTGCACCAGCGGCTCCTTCTGTACCACCCACACCACCTGTTGCACCACCTCCCAACCTTTCTACACCACTATCTGATGCTATTTTTTGTTCCACAGTAGCAGGCCCATCGCCACCTCCAGAGGGTGGTGCTACTGCCTAACTCATCCTTTTGCTCCTGTTCTCCCCTCTCATTATTTTCAGTGCCCATCTGTCCACAGGGGCCTAGTATTGCATAGATTGGGGGAGAACACATTTCATTCATTGCATATACATCATACCATCATTTGCATTCAATAGATATTCATATTGATCTTCCTTTTTCTGTGATTTTTCTTTTATCTTGCCCACCCCCACCCCAACATCATTTTCCACCTTTCACACGTGTTCTCAGTAGTGAGGACACTGCTGTGTTTAACTTGGAGAATGAGCGCTATCGATTTTTATTTTTTGATTTTTTTGTCTTATTTTTCCCTCCTTTTTCACCACATTTTTTTCTTTTTAGCATCATAGTTTCCTTTTTTGGTGTGTATGCATGCATGCTTTTATTTTTCTCTATTTTCTTTTCTTTCCTTTTGCTAGATGAATTCTTTGTGATGATATCTCTTATACTTTCACCACCATCACGATACTTATTTCCCATGCCATGCTACTTAGGGTTATTTCATAATCTTACCCTTAACAAGTACTTGCAACTATAATTCTTTTGATGATCTCTCTCTGAGTAAATGCATGAATCTTATTTAAACTAAATGTGTAAAGTAGTGTTTAGTATGCTTTCATTGGAAATACACCAAGATTCACACATCATTAGCATATCTGAAGCCTCGCTTTCATTCTTTATTCGCATTCTTGTTGCTTGATCGATAAGATTGAAAAATCTCACTGCTTGACTTCGTAACTCATTGATATGATTAAGAACACACATGCATATGTATGAGTTCAATTGATATGATTATTTTACTAAACTATTAGTGCACACTTTTGAGTGAATCGAGCGTTATATCTATTCATTCTCCACATATATCTTACATTTTCTACTTGTCACTTGATTTTACTCCACAGAGCTATTTCTACCGCATCAATTCCCAAAATTCTCTACCATTGCAAAATTTGCTCCAGAAAAGTACAAAAAGCCAAAAAGGAGCCAAAAATGAGCCAAAAAGCCAAAATACAAATCCTATCGCTCCTACAAAAATCCAAAAAGAAAAAGAAGAAACAAAAGCTTCAAAAGTGAATAGAAAAACTCAAAATTCATTATTCAGAGAAATACTTATATTCTTGGGAAAAACAAAACAAAAATCCCAAATCCATAAATATTTCTTTGGAAACAACGCCTTAATTCAAGCTTGGGTGGGTGAAATCTTTTGACCATATGAGTGAGCATGACATTAGAGTGGAGTTGTGCACAAATGGAAGGTTTAATAATACTGAAACTTAGCGAAATAATATGGTTATGGTAATTTCCTATGATTTGATATGAGTATGTGCATGTCTTGACACCTATTATATTCTTTGTTGCATGCTTGGTGTGAATTTTCCATGCTTCAGTTATAACTTTTGATTGAAAATTGTGTTGCCAATGTTGTGTATATTTGATACTATGATTCGTATGACGTAAATATAGGTTGATTGAAGGAACTTTGGAGAAATCCCTCTTTTTCGATATTAAACTCTCAAGTACTTTATTTATCTAAGATATGAGATCTCTTAATAGCATGTGATTTATTTTCTGATAGTTGTGATGTACGGTGAATGGCAGGAGATTTGAGAGAATAATCTAGCAACCCCCTCATCTTTGTGTTCTTTCCCCTTTTCTTATTTTTACTTCCCGGTGAAGTTCATATTAGTCTTCCTCGAGGACGAGGAAAAGGTAAGCTTGGTGGATTTTGATGTGTCCATATTTTCTATACTTTTACTTTATATTTTCATAGCATTTTCATCGTCCAAATTTCTATACATTATTGCGCTTTTCAAGATATATTTGATTCTCGAGGAGATTTCTGGATTTTCAGGAACTTTGGAGCGATTTGGAGCAAATCTTGGACATGGACACATCCAAGCTAGCCAGAGCATCAATGGCAAGGTCCACTAGGTGCTTGACGAGGTGGAGAAGAAGATGACATGAGTAGAAGAGAGAAGGAGGAAAGAGAGCTGAAAGCGGAGTCTTCACAATGCTACTTAGGTTTCTTACTCAGCTCGATCGAGTAGATGTCGACTCGGGTCGAGCTGCCATAGCCAAAGAAAGGAGCTTCGACATTCAAGATTTATGTATCACTCGGACCGATCAGAGCCATCACTCGATCAGAATAACTCGACGGCTGCACTTCAAGTTCCATCACTTAGCAGTTAGCAAAGATGAAAAAGTTACTCGACCGAGCAGAGCTACTACTTGGTCGAGTTGAAAATGCAGCAGAGCGACATATTCATGCCTTCCCAACTTCATGCAGCTCGTTCGAGCAAACAATGTGACTCGACCGAGTAGCCGAGCAACTCGACCGAGCTGGACTGAAGGCAAAACAACTTTTCGAGGCCAAGCAGCAGCCTCTACAGCTCGACCAAGTGGGACATCCACTCGATCTGAGCTCCCAAGCACCCATGCCAATGTTCAAGACGATGTCGACGGCGATGGAGCCCTACTCAGACCGAGTGGCACCACCACTTGATCGAGTAGGGCGACACATCCAATTTTTTATTGGGTCGACTTAGGCTTTTCAAAAAAATTTGTGGAGTCCATCCCCTTTGTATATAAACCTATTTTCTACCCTAGGTTTAGAGAGCTTGCTTTATTATTCTAATTTTAGTTTTAGAGAGAGTTTTTGAGCCGTCATTAATTTTTGGAGCCAAAGACTTGGTTTTTATTATTGCGTTTTGCTTTGGAATTTTTGGATCATAATTTTCTGGAGTTTAGTTCTTCATCTCTATCGGTTTGGTAACGATCTCTTGTCTCTCTTATTTAGCTTTGATGTTTAGTCTTGCAATGTTGAGTATTATTAATATTGTTATTGTTTTTATTTATATTTCTACGAATTGTGACGTTTCTAGGGCTAATGGATGAGCTCTAGGATCTTAGGATTTAGATGTAAGGTTACGATTTTTACATTGCTTTGGTATAAAAGGGATGTGATTTGGTTGCTCCAGTCAAGTTTGTAGGAAATCCTATTTAGGGTTTGTTATCCACGATAGTGGCACACATCCTAGCCGTGCTATCCTATGAACTTAATTAGGCTCATTAGTGAATTCGATTAGAGTTCGTGATCCACGATAGTGGCACACACTTTGATGGTTTCCACCGACGTCCTGTATTACCGATAGTAGCATCAATAAGAGCCATTACTTCACAGATCGAAACTCTAATCCACGATGGTGGCATGAGTAGATATTGAAAATAGTTGTAGTTTGTAATGCACGGATCGCATGCAAGGCCATCCACAGGTGGGGCTAAGCACGGGATACATTTGATGATTGGTACAACAATAGTTGGCCATGAATTCCACATTCTAAATGCGACAATCTCTCCCTATAAAACCAATTCACCGTAGAAATTATAGCTTAGCATCGACATCTGATGATCCTAGTGGTGACTCCTATTTCCCTGGTCTTTATTATATTGTTAATCTGAGATAAGAAATACATGTGACAACCTTCAGAAATGCCCACAACTGACATTGTCTTGCGACTTTGAATAAACCCAAGACCTTAAATCAACTGCCCCCCTGTGGGATTGATATCTTTCTATATTACAAAGCTTTGACACCGTGCACTTGCAATACGTTTTCAGAGTTAAATCCGGAGCACATCAATTAGTCATAAGTAAGCTCTTAGTTTACATTCCAAAGGCGGAATGAGATCCTGTTATCCATGCGGTATAAGAAGAACACGAGAGTAGGGTGCACATAGGTTTCTGCATGTGTGTGTGAAGGAAAACGGTCCAACCAATGTTTTCAAACAATGTTTCTACACCCTCAAGAACTCCTAAAGTTAGGAGTGCATCAAGGCTTACGGACCTAGTCGGTGACATAATGCATGTGAGGACCCGAGCCATGGCCGTCCTATGTGGCTCGTCCAGGAAGACTATGCCGTGAAGTTGGAGAGTGGGTGGTAGGATAGGCTCGGGTTCTAGCCGGGATGACTCCCCGCCCCTTTGGGAGCGAGTTTTCTGCTCGACCGAAACATTCTTGCTAGGCCTTTTGGACATGGTAGGTGTGTGTGTGTGTGGATGATGCAAATGAATGAGACACCCACTAATTAGCAAAATACAAGGAGAAATTAAACAAAAATTTAAAAGCAAGCCTCCAAAAGATGAGAAGATGGAGAGAAGTTGCCAAAATCCAGCGAAAGGTTGTTGGATCATTGGTCGTTCGCTTCTTCCTTGCTAACAGAGCTCCCCCAAGCTATCCATGATGACGATGCTTCCCAAATTTGAGGTGGAATGGTGAAGAGGATGGAGGATTTGGGGTTAGGGTTTTATTGGAGGAGGGAGATGGTGGAGAAATTGAGGGGTTTGGAGGGCTTGGTGGGTGAAGAAGGGTTTAGGAAGGTGGGGGAAAGAGTTTTAGGAGATGGGTTAAGGGAGTTTTGAAAATTGGAGATTTGAATGCGAAGAGGGCACAAATGAGAAAGAATGAATAAGATGGGTTGATACTGGGAAATTATAGGGGTACACGATCGTGAACGGTTTTTGCACGACAGTTCCGCTTTGTTAGCAGCATTCTCGTAACTTTGCATGGAGCGTGCATGGGTGTGCATCTTGCCCATGTAACTTCTAGGTGCTCTGTCAATTTGGTACGGCCATGCTCCAAGACCATGCCACTGTTGATTTCTTATGGGCCTTCTCGTCTGGGATATTAGCACATCCATGCATGATACAAGCACGGCCATGCACAGTTCCTGTATAGAAAATGAAGTGAAAACATTAAGTGCACTCCTACCCAAAGTATTGTACGGATCTTATTCAACTAAACAAAGTTAAAAAATGCTAGATAAGGGTTATAAAAGTGGGTTTCCTCCCCACTAAGTGCTTTATTTAACGTCGTTAGCTCAACGATCCGTGAAATCAAGCGTCCAGTGCGACATATTTGGTGACATGCCTGGGTCCTTGAAACGGTGTCACATAAACTTCTCTAGACCTTTAGGAGAGCTCGTCGGCAGGTGTAGGCTTCTTCTCCTTAACGGCTCTCTCCCCAGTGTCCATTGTCCCCAGCTTCTTCAACGATGCGGGTTTTTCAGTAATCCCCGGTCTTTTTCCTTTGCTTGCCTTAAATAACTCCTGAATATGAGAAAAAAGGTTAGGAAAGGGAAGAGAGGGCAAGCATAGATTAAAGCTAGAGGATGTTTCATAAATAGAAGTTGAGGGTTCTCCCTTAAGGGGTTTCTCCGTATGTTCTGGCCTTGTCATTGCAAGCGTGTCAATGTGGAGGCACTCCTTGGGTGAGGTTGCCTTCAAGCACTCTCGAAACTCGTAGTCGAGCTTCTGTTCTCATATGCTAAATGATAGCTTTCCATTCTTAACATCTATGACCACACCCGATGTGGCTAGGAAGGGCCTTTCCAAGATGATAGGCGTCCTAGAATCCTCGTCCATGTCGAGGACAACAAAGTCACAGGGGATCTTGATACCCTCCACCTTAACTAGAACATCATGCAGTGTCCCCATGGGGTACTTGATTAATCGGTCGGAGAGCTGTAGTGTTATCATGATCGGATTAGGTTCTCACATATCTAACTTCCTGCCAATAGACAAATGCATCAAACTCATGCTAGCTCCCAAGTCGCATAAAGTGCGACGGATGGGTAAATCTTTGATTATGCAAGGGATTGAGAAACTCCCTGGGCCATCTAGTTTTGTCGGCAGCTCATTTTGCAGAATTGTGTCGTATTTCTCAGAGAGGGCCACCATGGAAGCCTTCATCTTTTTCAGCAAGTCCTTGAGAAATTGGCAAAATGATGTGATCTCTGTTAGGGCATCCAGGAATGAGATGTGTAGGCTCAACTACTTTAGAGACCTAGAAAATTTTCCATTTCTCTCCTTTAGCTTCCCTTTAGCCAACCTTGATGGGTATGTCATCGGTGGGACATAGACATATGTCGGCTCCATGACATCTTCCTTATCCTTCAGCTCTCCAGAATCATCCTCCTTCTCGGGGATATGTTGCCTAACTTGGCGTCCAGCTAGCTTCTTACCACTCCTCAGCATGACAGCATTCATCGTTCTCGGGTTATGCTCTGGCTGAGCAAGGAGTGATCCTTGATTGTTCACCATGGCGCCCACCTGCTGCATCAACTGGGCCAACTGAGTCTCCAACATCTTGTTGGAGGTAGTAAGTGCATCAATTCTAGTACTCCCCTCCAAGATGGTAGTCTGTAAGCTATCGTCCCTCTGTGCCAGATGGGCCATGAAGCCCTCAATAGTAGTCTCTAAGCTAGAATTCGAAAGTTGTGCTGGCACATTCCCCATTGCCCTTGGCTGCTGGAATACAGCCTGCTGGGTTGATGGAGCTTGGAAGTTACATCCCCGATATGAGAAATTCGGGTGGGGTTGTGATCGCGTCCGGATATACACTCGAAAAACGACTTGTAGTCTTACCGCAAGCGCACGGTATAGTGGCGAGCGGGTATCGAACATAGGGAGGACAAATTACAGTATCTTACTTTGATTACCTAGCTATCAAGAGAACAAGAATAGTTTTGATGTAATAGTCACAATCGTTCAAATAGTAATAATATCAATATAATAAAAGGCGTCTAGGGATAGGAAATCCCCACTACGGACCGTCTCTCATCGTTGTGAATCATAAATTTCATTGTTGCTAAGCTTGAATATATGTGAACTAGTCACAACTTAATGTAGAACCAAGCTCACGCTCTGGCGCTATTGCCGGTCTGTAGCAAACCTAGAATAGAGCCCACTCTCGCGCAAACCCTACCCTAAGCCGCTAGCGTGAGGATCGACATCATCGTCCAATCGCATCTCGAGCCCACTCTCGTGGAAACTCGAGCTACGATCTAGGTTGTGATAGTTCGTATTCATACAATCTCTTGCAAACGAATATTAGCAAAGATTAATAATAAAAATCCTAGCTTTGGTCCAATCTCTTGCAAACTAAACCTAGAGAATTTCATTTATCAATCTAAATCGAATATCCAGGCCTTCCTATCAATTGAGATCCAATCTCTTGTAAATCCCAATCGATATGAATTCCTAGCTACTCGTAATTAATCAATCACAACCAAACCAATATCAATTCTAGCAACAAATCTACAAATTCATCACAATTCAAAGATCGGGTCCATAGGGTTCATCCCCATGCCCTAGAACGACTGAAATACTCACTAATCATCATGAAAATCTCAGAAATAATAGATGGAATCATAGCACAATTCATTGCAAATAAGAAATAATTCATAAAAATGAGTTTTTTAACAAGAAAGAACAAACCAACGTTGTTGCCAATGATCTCCAACTGAGATTTTTCCAAAGGATAGCCGTCAAAAACCTAATAGAAGTCTCTAAAACTAATTCATCAAACTAGAGTAAAAACTAGGCTTAAATACAAGCCAAAATCGTCCAAAAAAATTGTGACAAACCTGCCCCTGCGCAGCCCAGAATTCGCAGCCCTAGCAGCAGTCAGAGAGGGTCACTCGGTGAGTGACCCTTGTCACTCGCCCGAGTTACAAACCCAGTAAAATAACTGTAACTTCGGGGTTTTCAGGGGTCTGTCTCTCGGGGTGGCTCGGCCGAGTAGTCTTCTTCATTCGGCCGAGTGAGCAATCATGCTCGGCCGAGTGGGCTTCCTCTGAAATTCCAGTAAGTCGGCAGCTTCTCTGGACGAATTCTCTGTACCACTCGGACGAGTGAGCTTTCATACTCGGCAGAGTGGACTTCCTTACTCAGCCGAGGAAAACGTGGAAAATCTTCATTGCATATCCGTTTCACTCGGGCGAGGGTGATCCTTCACTCGGCCGAATGAGCAGTCTTGCTCGGCCGAGTGTGGTGCTCCTGAGCTCCTTTCTTCTCCTTTTTGTCTCCTCGTCGATCCTATGAAATTCCTTCTTCTTCCGCTCATCCTCTATCGTTGATAAGTCCTCAAATAAGCCGTGGGTGACACTCCGAAGTGCGTGAAAAATCCTCTGATCTCATTTTCACTCCAAATCGCTCCATATTTCCTGAAAGGCGACAAAAACAAGAAATAGTGAAAAGCATCGCAATATCGTCGAATAATCATGAAAAACACAATATGGGTGATCAAAACGTCATGAAAACATGCAGAAAAAAGTTGTAAAATATGGAGTGATCAAAATCCTCCAAGCTTACCTCTTACTCGTCCTCAAGGAAGGAAAGTAAAAGGCGAACCCGGTGGATAAAAATAAGGAAAAGGACGTGGGTTTTGCTTACTCATATAGCACACGCCAAATATAAAACATATGCCAAAGATTTTTATCTCGATATCATAATCATATAGGGATGCATGCATAATAGAAACCCAAGAATATCAAAACAGTACGAAATATGGAATCATTCTAGAATTAACATCGTCCGAAGCATCTAAAGCGATATACATAATCATAGACCACACACTTTTCAATTGAGTGCTTTCTATTTGGAGTATAAGAGATATCACACAATATGAAGCAATAAGAATATAAAGGAGTGGTTTTCATGAAATGCATGCTAAGTTTCAATTCCTGGATTTCGTAAAAGTTTTAGTAATCTCACCGAGTATAGAAAATTACATACCTTAGGTTTCATGCACAATCAAGTAGTCACTCTCTTACACATCATTGGATCCTCTCCTCCAAGCTTATCTATAAGTGTGGTGGCATCAAATCTAGCAATAAGAACATTCCCCATTTTTGAAGCTCCAAAAAAATAAAATAAAAGAGGGGAGAAAGAGACAAAGATTATGATATGAGATCATGTATGAACTTCAAAACTCTTTTCATTTCATTTTTTTCATGGTCATATATACAACTGTGATCCCAAATCAAAAGATAGAAAGATATACAAGAAATTTTTTCTTTTTTTCTTTTTGATTTGGCGGTATAGGAGCATGGATCTTTTGTAGCGGGGGAAAATGCCAATATAAGAATCGCTAAAGGGAGATTCACCAATGATTCTATGTATAGAAATAATGCTCAAGATATGTGGAGAAAGAAATATATGTAACACTCGGTTCACTCTATAGAATGTGCACGACAACTTTCAGCAGAGTAATGTACTCTACTCAGTTTAATCACAGAAAGCAAACTAATCCAGTTATATCAACCTAGCATACATTCAATCAACCTAAAAGTGAAGCATACAACTTTCATGCAATAAGAAGTGATATAAGACAAGAAAGCAGTACTCCAGATTTAAGCAATCAATGCGTGAAGCTTGGTGTGTTTTCTATGAAGAGTATACAGTAAAAATCATCAGACTCAACTAATAAAAGAATTTCATCCACATTCATACATGAAAAGGCGGGTTACCATCTCAAATACATAGCAAGACATAGCATATGATATTTGAAATAAAAACTATGTTATGACAAGATAATATGCATATAGAGATACGCTAATACCTCGTCATCATCATCACATAAAATTCATCTCTAGAAAAAAGGATAAAAGAAATAAGGATAAATGAAAATAAAAACTATTGTACAATGCAACACACTCAAAAAGAAAGAAAAACGTGGTGCATGAGAAAAAAAGAAAAAGTGGGTGAAAATAAGTGTAAACACAAAGAAAAGTGGGAAAATGAAAAAAATAAAAGGCGACAAAAATAAAAAGTGCATGAGAACTCACTCCCCCAAGCTAAAGTGTACAGTGTCCTCAATGTGCAAAGTGTGGCACACTTAGAGACAAAATATGGGTGGGGTGGGTGAGAATGCATGCATGATGAAAATAAAAATAAAAATGAGATGGGTATGCAAATGATGCATGCAGAGATCAAAATAGTACCATGTAAGTGTCCCCAAAATTACTCCCCATCTCCCAAAAGGTATAGACATATAAGACCAAAAAGTGACCAAAACGTGTGTGGAGGAGAGGGTGCAAAATCAGCAGGCAGAAAATATCCAGAATATCAGCAGCAGAAATATGGAAGGCATCCAGTGTGTGCCTAGGGTGGTGGTGGGACACCAGCACCGGCCTTTGGTGGAGGTGGTGGTCGTGGAGGCTGCTGGGTGGATAGGAGGCTGAGGCAGACGCTCAAGAATCTGGTTCAGGCAAGCCTGAATACCAGGAAGTAACGCGACGCAGGTCTGGACAGCACTGACGGTAGAGGAGAGAGCCCGAAAATCTGCTCTAAGTCCACTCATCGTCCCCTCTAGAGCACGAAGGTGCTGAACTAGGGTGTCGGGGGGAGGTGGAGCAGAGGGTCGTACAGGTCGAACAGGTGAAGAGCAGGGCTGTCTCGCATGGCTATCGAAAAGGATATGTGCGACTATGGGGTGGTGTGGTGGTGCTGTGCTCGCGAAGTGACGCTCAGCCTCTGTGGGAGGCCGAGACGTAGGCAAGGTCGAAGAGGATGGAGCAGAAGCAGAAGCAGAAGTGGTGGCAGACGACGAGGCGGGCAGAGAGGTCAGTGACACAGACGTGGGGACAGACGTCACAACAATCTCAGAGAATACATCGACAGTGGAGACAGAAGAGTCGACGGCTGGCGAGGCCGTGAAGTGTGCAGGAATGACTCCTCAGGGGTCGAAAACAACAATGAGGAAAGGGTCTCCACTGCGGAGGCAAAAGAGGGCTCGCCGCACTCAACTATGGTGGGGGGGACGCTCTGGGCTCGCCGCAGAAATGGGATCTATGGACATGGGCACAATGGTGGTGGTGGTGGTGGTGGTGGACGCAGCAAAAGTGCTCCCGACACTAACAGACGTGTGGACAGAGGTGTCGGGAGGTGCAGACAGATCTGGAGCAGGCTGGGGTATCACATGGTCAAGGGGTGGAAGGAGGGGCTCCTGCTGAGTACCCTCAGGCTCAAGCACGTATGCGGCAGGGATGAGGAGATCCATCACTGGAATCCACTCCCCACCCGCGGGTCCAATATGCGTCCGAGCAGGGCTCGACAGAATCATATAATCGGCACTGTGGAGACCGTGTAGCCACACCCAGTGGTGCTGACGAAAAAGATTCCTCATCTGGGCCATAACATCTATGGAAAGAGAAGTGGGGCTCGGGGGTCGCAGAAGCCAGCTGGGACGTCAACTCCGCACAAAAGGGCCAAGAGGGTAATCAGACCGCCGCAACAGATGGGCGTACGAGCGCCGACAGAAATAATGATGCGGTCGATGTACCAACTGGCAATATCAATCTCGATGACGGGGAGTAAAACGTCTCCTCCTTGCTCGAAGGCCCGTGATCGTGTCATCGCGTAGAGCATGTAGAGCTCTGGTGTCGACATCGTCCATAGCTCATACCTCGTAAGAAAAGTGGTCACCATAAAGCACTGTGCAATGCGGAGGCATGGGTGGAGGATGGCGGAGGCTTTGGCCCGACTAGGGTCAAAGGCGAGGGGAGAGCCCGTGATACGTGTCCAAAAAGCGTGCGTGTCGAATGATGGGGGTGGGATGTGCGTGGGACTGTAGGCTCTGTCAGGGTCTGGGACAGGGGGCCACTGGAAGAATGCTCGAAGCATGTCGAGAGTGACCTCGCACTCTCGATCTATCAGACGAAAGGAGCATCCTCTAGGGGTCCGGTCAATAGAACTAAGGACCTCTAGTGTCAGGCGGATGTAAGTGTCTGCCGACACCGACAAGAAATCATGCCACCCCACGTTGTCATACAACTGGAGTAGCCCCTCTAGAACCCCTAGGAGCTCAAAGTCAGCGAGGTACGCGAACCTAGTGGGTACGATCGAGCGATGGGAGATACGCTCAAATCTGGTGCGCTGAGCGTCATCTCTGAACATAATCCCCGTCGCATTGATAGCGGGGGCGGGCTGCGCCGGTGGTGGAATGGGTGCAGCAAGAGGCGAATTTGTAGGTGGTGGTGGGCTAGGTGGAGGGGAGTCTGCCCTAGCACAAGAGGAGCCAGGCTCGTCTGACCTCTTCCGCTTGGAAGCGTGCTCCCAAGTGTGTGGCCTAAGACATGGGTGCATGTGGCCAGTGAGTCGTGCCCACCCAAATGAAATGTGAAGTGCTACAAAATGGAACGAGTATACTTGAGCACGACGCGAGAGCAAATGGTGTAGTGTGCGAAGAATCGCCTCCTTCGCGGAGCTCAGAAGCATCCTGAATCTCCCCCAAGATCCCCCAAGCTAGCCTGAAAAACAAAAAATCAAATCAGTGATGTATATCAATATATATAGGGTGAGATGGGGTATAATATATGTATATAAGAATTAATTTGAATTTTGGGCGCAATGGGCTTACGGATTGGGAGAATGGAGAAGAAATAGGAGTTTTTGGGCGAAATGGGGGGTTTGCGGCAGCGGGAGAGGCGGCGCCAGCGGGTGCAGGTGGCGGACCGTCGTCGGCGACCGGCATGGGGCGACGGTCGGCCTGTGTCAGGCGGTTCGATTGAGGAGGAAGGGATTCGGGCAAGGGGAGTCGAAGATGTTGAGTATTGGTGTTTCATACCAATCTTATTTTGATGATGATCACAACATTATGTTGTTGCTAATGAATCTCATGTTTTAGTCTCTCAGTTTATTTCAAGGGTATCTTTCTTGGAGACTAATAATTTGGTGTAAGGATGGACATCATGTGAAGAAGGGCCAAAGTTTGGACTCAAGGAGTGCCAAAGCTTGGATATGGTGGAGAGCAATCAAGGCATCAAGATTGAAGACTTAGACTCTTTGAGAAGCATTGTAATCCATGTAATTTACGTTATTGCTTTCTCTCTCTTTTGAGTCTAGGGTTAATGTAATGCCTTGTTAGATGGTTTACTTTTCATGCATATGCATTTAACCATCTTAGTGAACCTTAGGATTATCATAGAATCCAACCCAATAGGTTCACTCTATCCAAAGACTCATTTGGTGTTTCTGGCTTTCCTTCAGTCGCCTGATGAGGGAAACACAGCCGACTGGGTGATTTCCAGTCACATGTAGATCCTTCTACAGTCGCCTGATATACACAGGTCAAGTCAACATTTCAATTGACTCAAACTTGAGCTTTACGCACAGCCGCCTGACGATCAGTTTACAGTCGCCTGTATATTTACAGTCACCTAGAAATTGGCCAACAGTCGCCTGTCTAACGTAAGTACAATCACTGCATCTCTCTGTCTTCTCTCCATATTTTACAGTAGTCGACTGATGCAGAATATACAGTCGCCTGACTATTTGACAGTCAACTGTAGTATTAACATCAGTCGCCTGTGCGAAGAATTGGAGAAAGAGTGCAGCTCTCTGTTTCGATCCATCCCCTGCAGCAGTCATCTGTTGAAGGTTTAACAGGCGCCTGTCCTGTTTGTCAGTCGACTGTATTAACTTCGTCAGTCGACTGTCCTGGCTCAGATTATAGCCGTTGGATATTTTCTAGCCGTTGATCAGTCGACTATCTTTTGATCAACAGTCGACTGTTCCTGTCATTTTCACCCAGTTTCTAGCCGTTGCAGATTTGGTTATTTGGCTGTTTCTTTGGATTTTTGGGCTTGACATAGGATTCCTCTATATATGAGTGTGCTGCCATCACTTGAGAACTCTTGACAACACTTGATAACTCTTGACTCTATAGAAAATCTCAAGAGATCAATAAGCCGCTCTCAAGCTCCCTCATTTCCCTCTATTGAGCATTCATCTTCCTTCATGCATTGAAGTCAAGCTCAAGGGAAATCATCCATGTGCTCTCAAGCATATTCCAACACTTGGAGATCCTCTTCCATGCCTTGCATTCATTCACGAGTAAGCATCTCAAGGCATAGGTAAGAGTATTTACTTTACAGGGTGTAATTTGTTTTCCTATTTCTCTTTGTGGGATTAGGATACTCTCTTTGTGGGAATTTCTATCTTTGTGGGGGTTGTCTCTTTGTGGGACTAGGGAATTCTCTTTGTGGGAATTAACTCTCTTTGTGGAGTTCTTGTTTCTTAGTGTAGGGCTAATCCTAATTCTCTGAGTGGGAGTTAGTGATTCTCTGTGTGGGAGTCTTGATCCTTATGTAGGATTGCTTGGGTCCTTGGGTAGGGCATAAATTCTCTTTGTGGGGTATCTCCTTGTGAGATTTGTATTCACTTCTCTGTGTGGGATTATAGTGAATATTGGTATGGCTGGATGTACCCAAGTTTGGGGAACCAGGGTAAAACTTTGTGTTTGCGTTTGGATTGATTGTGCCTTTTAATTCCTCTTGCATTTATAATTCCGCATTTGCAAGTTATATTTTAATTGGACAATTTTATTGCCATTACACTATTCACCCCCCCTCTAGTGTGTGTTGTTAGTATTGCAAGGGTTAGATGATCCCTACAATTGGTATCAGAGCGAGGTTAAAGCATACTGCAACGATGGCATTCAATGCTACTTCTTCACCTCATGAAGAAGGTCTTTCTACCGTCCGACCCCCGCTCTTCAATGGAACTAACTACCCAAGTTGGAAGATCAGGATGATGGTCTACTTGAAGAGTCATGACCTTTGGGACATAACGGAGTCACCTTTCGAGGAGCCTACTTCACCCGCGACCTTGAGAACTAAAGCGGAGAAGGACTTGATCAAAGTCAATGCTAGGGCTATGTGTGTTATCCATTGCGCTCTCACTCCGGATGAGTTCGATCGCATCTCCATGTGCAAATCGGTCAATAGTATTTGGCATACATTGGAGATCTCTCATGAAGTGCTTCTTCAACATAAGGAAGAGATCCAGTCAACCAAGCCCGAGAAGAAAAAGGGCGTTGCTCTTCATGGTGAGAAGGAGCCAATCAAGTGGAAAAAGAAGTTCCAACAAGAAGCTCAGAGTGAAGATGAAGAAGATCTTAATGACGATGACTACATCGAGCTTGCCAAGCAATTCAAGAATTTCAAGGCATTCATCAAGGACAATCAAGGTATGTCTTCATCAAAGTTTGTCTCACAGTCTAACAAGTTGGTTTGTTTCAACTGCAGTGGAATAGGTCATATGGCTACCGAATGCCCTTCCAAATCCAACATAGATACCAGTAAGGGTAAATGGAAGAAACATTGGAAAGCCAAGTCCGAGGTCAAGAACCAAAAGAAGGGACTTATCGGTACATTTGATGATTCCAATGGGGACACATCTAATGATGAAGAAGAGGATGACAAGGAGCACGATCAAAGGTGTTTCGTTGCCTTTGATGATTCTTCATCAACTTCATCTAACTCTAGAGATGAAGAGATACAGACATGGCTCAACTCCAAAGAAGAAGGTTGATTTATGGCTAATGGGGAAGAGTCTTCGTCAAGCTCAGACGTGGAGGAAAGTGATGAGGAATCCGAGGAGGAAAACTTATCCTATGAGGAGCTTGAATACCGCCTAAATATGGCCTCCAATTTGGCTAGTAAGTGCATCGACTCATATGAGAAAATGAAAGCTAAACTTGATAATGCTATGAGTAGGATGCATGATTTAGAATCTTCTAGTGAAAATATTCATAATGAAAAGCATGTTTATGACACTTGTGAGAGAGACACACTTCTCTCTCAAATTAAGGAATTGAGTCTTTCAAATGAAAATCTCATTGCTCAAAACCTTAGCTTAGATGCTCACATTCAACAACTTACGTTGAAATGTGAAGAGGAATCCCGGAAGCTTATAAGCTTTGTGTATTCTAGGGATTCACTCCACAATTTGTTGGAAAAACAACATCCAGCAAATCATAGAGGAGGTTTGGGTTATATTCAAAATGTGGTTCCCAAACGCACCTCTAATTCTTCTTTTAGTGCAAATTCAAGAAATATTGCTAAAGCACCTAAGAAGAATCACCATGCCTTCTTGGACAACAATAACACCAAAAAGAAGCATGTAGATCACAAGGTGATGAGGAAGAATGAAAAATCTTCATTTTTTGCTAAGAAGCAAAATCCTCATCTTTGCATGCTAAGAAATTTGATTCTACACCTAAGCATGCCACATCCTTCCCTCTTGCAAAGGCAAAACCATTGCCAAGGAAATCCTTGAGATTATGGATTCCCCCTAAGGTTAGTGTGCAAGAGAGAGATAGTTACATCAACTCTCTAGTTAGGGATGTGATCACCAGGTGTGATTACGTTGGGAAATCAAACTCCTCTTGGGTTTGGTTACCTAATGTTTAGGTTCCTCACACATATGCATATTGCATATGTATTGTGCTTAATGCTATATTTCTGCATATCCATTGGTTGTGTGTGTGTGTTTCATGCTTTTGAAAATACTTTCAAATATATGTATTTTTCATGAAAATGGGAATCTTGGGGTTTGTTGACATACATGCATTTTTGATCCATGTGTATGTCAATGGGGGAGTTAATATATTATATGTTTAAATTATTTTAAGACATATTTTAACTCTCATTTTGGAGGTTTTTGTTTGAGATCATTATTTATATTTGGTTATTTTGGGTCTCAAACCAAACCTCTCGCTTATTGCCAACTTGTTTCATGTCTCATTGTTTTTGGCAATATCCTTGTGTATCATAGAAGCTTGATGTATTTCCATATCTATTGCTTTGATACACTTTTTGGCCCATGGCTCCATTTCTTATAATTGGTATTAAATACTAGAAGTCAAAAGTTGACCATTTCTATGATCTAGGGGGAGCATGGGATAGTGAATTGATACCCACTAAATTTTAAAATTTGGTATCATACATATCTTTCTTTTCTTGCATATTGTCACATCTTGGTTAAGATGACAAAGGGGGATATATTTGATGTCCACCTTTTTGACGATGTGAAGGGGGAGAGATATATGCATTTTATGATCATATCTATAGGGGGAGAGATATATACATATGCATATGGGGAGAGATATCTCTATAGGGAGAGATATATGGGATTAGATAAACCATTCTTGTATGCAAGCTTTTATTCTTTGCATTTGGTTTATGTGATCCATGCATATTATATGTCACCATGTTTTTATTGGTATTATGAGTACTTACATTTGTGTAGCTCATTATATAATTGGTACATATAAGTAGGGGGAGATCATTAGCATTGTGCTTTAATTCTTTATGATTTACATAATGTGTGTCATCATCAAAAAGGGGGAGATTGTTGAGTATTGGTGTTTCATACCAATCTTATTTTGATGATGATCACAACATTATATTGTTGCTAATGAATCTCATGTTTTAGTCTCTCAGTTTATTTTAAGGATATCTTTCTTGGAGACTAATCACTTGGTGTAAGGATGGACATCATGTGAAGAAGGGCCAAAGTTTGGACTCAAGGAGTGCCAAAGCTTGGAGATGGTGTAGAGCAATCAAGGCATCAAGATTGAAGACTTAGACTCTTTGAGAAGCATTGTAATCCATGTAATTTACGTTATTGCTTTCTCTCTCTTTTGAGTCTAGGGTTCAATGTAATGCCTTGTTAGATGGTTTACTTTTCATGCATATGCATTTAACCATCTTAGTGAACCTTAGGATTATCATAGAATCCAACCCAATAGGTTCACTCTGTCCAAAGACTCATTTGGAGTCTCTGGCTTTCCTTCAGTCGCCTGATGAGGGAAACATAGCCGACTCGGTGATTTCCAGTCGCCTGTAGATCCTTCTACAGTCGCCTGATATGCACAGCTCAAGTAAACATTTCAATTGACTCAAACTTGAGCTTTACGCATAGTCACCTGACGATCAGTTTACAGTCGCCTGTATATTTACATTCGCCTGGAAATTGGCCAACAGTCGCCTGTCTAACGTAAGTGCAATCACTGCATCTCTATGTCTTCTCTCCATATTTTACAGTAGTCGACTGATGCAGAATATAAAGTCGCCTGACTATTTGACAGTCGACTGTAGTATTAACATCAGTCGCCTGTGCGAAGAATTGGAGAAAGAGTGCAGCTCTCTGTTTTGATCCATCCCCTGCAGCAGTCGTCTACTGAATGTTTAACAAGCGCATGTCCTGTTTGTCAGTCGACTGTATTGACTTCGTCAATCGACTGTCCTGGCTCAGATTATAGCCGTTGGATATTTTCTAGCCGTTGATCAGTCGACTGTCTTTTGATCAAAAGTCGCCTGTTCCTGTCGTTTTCACCCAGTTTCTAGCCGTTGTAGATTTGGTTATTTGGCTGTTTCTTTGGGTTTTTGGGCTAGATATAGGATTCATATATATATATGAGTGTGCTGCCATCACTTGAGAACTCTTGACAACACTTGATAACTCTTGACTCTATAGAAAATCTCAAGAGATCAATAAGCCACTCTCAAGCTCCCACATTTCCCTCTATTGAGCATTCATCTTCCTTCATGCAGTGAAGTCCAGCTCAAGGGAAATTATCCAAGTGCTCTAAAGCATATTCCAACACTTGGAGATCATCTTCCATGCATTGCAGTCATTCATGAATAAGCATCTCAAGGCATAGGTAACAATATTTACTTTACCGGGTGTAATTTGAATTCCTATTTCTCTTTGTCGGATTAGGATACTCTCTTTGTGGGAGGTTGTCTCTTTGTGGGACTAGGGAATTCTCTTTGTGGGAATTAACTCTCTTTGTGGGAGTTCTTGTGTCCTAGTGTATGGCTAACCCTAATTCTCTGAGTGGGAGTTAGTGATTCTCTGTGTGGGAGTCTTGATCCTTGTGTAGGATTGGTTGGGTCCTTGTGTAGGGCATAAATCCTCTTTATGGGGTATCTCCTTGTGAGATTTGTATTCACTTCTCTGTGTGGGATTATAGTGAATACTGGTGTGGCTGGATGTACCCAAGTTTGGGGAACCAGGGTAAAACTTTGTGTTTGCGTTTGGATTGATTATGCCTTTTAATTCCTCTTGCATTTATAATTCCGCATTTGCAAGTTATATTTTAATTGGAAAATTTTATTTCCATTACACTATTCACCCCCACCTCTAGTGTGTGTTGTTAGTATTGCAAGGGTTAGACAATCCCTACAGAAGAGGCTCGGGCGATGCAAGAAGAAATTGGGAAATTTGGGGTTTTCAAAATTTGTGCAGCGCCCGTTGGTTATAGATAGAGTGATGTGTTCACTCGGTCGAACGGCTCGGCGTTAAAATTTTTTCGAATTTCAGCCTATACTTACGAATCGGCCGAGCAGCTTTTCCCATTCAGCCGAATGGACAAGTTCCACTTGGCTGAGTAGCAAGGCCACTCGGTGATAATGAAGCGTGCAGGGTATCAGATTCACTCAGCCGAGTAACATAGTCATTTGGCCGAGTGGCAATAAAAACTGAAAATCACAGAAAATAATAGAGAGTGTGTCTGTAGGATCTTCTCTGATCGGTACTCTACTCGGTCGAGAAGAGTCTTCACTTGGCCGAATGAAAAGTTCATTCGGTCGAGTGGCTTGCTGTTTTCTATCTCGGCTCTCTGTTTTCGCTCCATTCTCAGTTTTCCCCTCCCCGTCAGTTTCTTCCTTCTCCTGGGGCCTGAGCGTGTTCCTGGAGCGCTCTCCCTTGCCATGGTCATCCTCCATATGAATGATTTATCTTTCACCGTCTCCTGTCATGAAAATTAGAGCCCGTTGTCACGATTTTTATTGACTCTAGACTCTAAACACTAAGAAAAATCTAAAACAAAAATAAAATTCAACTAAGAATAATATAAAAACCGTCGGGTTGCCTCCCTACAAATGCTCATTTAAGGTCTTCAGCTCGACCCCTTAATATATTTGTTTAGTGCGCAATATTCGGCGCATGTGTGATGCGCCCGTCAAACTTGCCGGGAAGCACACTTGGATTTAATTGTTGATGCTCGTGGGCTTTCCTTGGTTTCCCCTCATCATGGGTAGTGTTGGGGGATAAGTCCCCCAAGCTTGAGCTTGTACCATTCTTTTTCTTCACCGGTGATGATACTTTCTTGTCTGGCAGAGCTTTCTTCAATTTGTTGGCCATGGAGAGCTTGCATAGCTCCCTAATTCTTGCGACATCAGCGTCGTCTTTGTCATCAACCAGGGAGTGGTCCGGCGGGTCCTCTAACTTTTCTCTATTGCTAGAAGATTGGCCTTCTTCGAAGCCATCATCGTGCAAGGCACCAATAGAATGTGGTATAGCTTCATCGATCACCACAATAAGGAGGTCCACGTAATCTACTTCCTCTTGGTAGGGCATATGCTTCATTGCTTTAGGGATATGGAGCTCTACCTCGATGTTTCTGACATTTAAAGACAAGGTACCCTCTCTCACGTCAACTATCATGCCGGCGGTGGCCAAGAAGGGGCGTCCAAGATTAGCGATGTATCGCCCTCCTCCTTGATGTCCATGATTACGAAGTCACACGGCATGCAAATTCCTGCCGGCACTTGGAGCGGTATGTTCTCCGCAATTCCCAATGACCTAGTGACCGACCATCCGCGAGTTGTATTCTCATATCCGTCCGCTTCAAGTCGGTTCCCGTATTCAATTTCTCAAACATACTTAGGGGCATTATGCTCACATTTGCTCCCAAATCTACCAAAGCCTTTTGTAGCGGGACTCCTCCAAGTGTGCATGGAATGCGGAAGCTTCCTAGATCTTTGAATTTGTGGGCTCCTTCACCTTCCGGGTGAACCATGTACCTTGCTCAGTGAACATTATCTTCTCCTTTCTCTTCTTTCCCGAAATCAACTCTTTCAAAAACTTGGCATATGACGGGATCTCTACAATAGCGTCCAAGAAAGGTATGTTGAGGCTTACTCCCCGCAAGTACTCAAGGAATTTGGCTAGCTGCTTCTCAATCTTAGCTCTTGCCAACCCTTGTGGAAAGGGTACCGGTGGCATATAGGTGCGCTCCTCGTGTGGCTTCATAATTTTAGAATTTTCTCTTTCTTGCGGCTCTTTTGGGCACTCCTCCTCAATAGCCGGCTCCTTGTCATCCAAAATTTCTTCCATGGGCTCCTTGGTTTGAACCATGGCGGGAGTAGTGTCCTTCCTGCCACTAGTAGTAACCGCTACCACCGCATTGATGTGGCCGGTATTTCCCCGTGGGTTTGGCTCCGGTTGGGCCGGTAATTGTTGAGTGTTTTTGTTAAGCAACGCAAGTTGCTCCGCTAGTTGAGCCACGACGGTATTGATAGAGTCTTGTTGAGACGTCAATCTAGCATTTATTTTCTTTTGCTCCACCATAAATTCTTCCACCCTAGCTTCATGATCCGACCTTGGTGGCGCTTGTGATGGGTTTGGAGCTCTCCACCCTTGATTATAACCCGGTGGCCTATACGGTCCCGCTTGTTGCCTAGGCGGGTAGCTTGGTTGTGGTGGCCCTCTCGGTTGATATTGAGGTTGTGAAGGTGGAGGCCGAGCTTGAGGTTGTTGCAGTGGTGGTGGGTTCAAGGCTTCATCATTATTAGCATATGAGAAGCCCAGATGATTCCTCATGGCCGGGTTGGCCCAATAACTAGTGTTCCCTGCAACATATTGGACTTGTTCAATAGCACCCTCTCCTTGCTATCCTACAACGAACATAACTTGAGATTGGTCTTGCTAATCGCTCATATTGCCTCCCGGCGTAGATGTGGCGGGAGTGCCATACGGCTCGGTGATCAACTTCTCCAATCTCTCCACGACCTTGTGGAGAGAATCAAACTTCGTTGAAAGCTCCGCTACGGCCTTGGCCTCATAAATGCTTGTTGGCTCAAGGAGGATAAATAATGTCCTCTCTCGTCGATCCATTGTTGGTTGTTAGAGGCCATCTCCTCTAGTAGGGTCGTAGCTTCATCCGGTGTCATAGATAGAATGGTTCCATTAGCGGTTGCATCGATGATTTGCTTGGTGCCCGGTTGGAGTCCATTGTAAAAGCTATGTACTAGCTCCCATGCTTCAATGCTATGATGGGGGCATTGGTGTTGGAGATCTTTAAAGCGCTCCCATGCCTCAAATAGAGTCTCCTGTGGTCCTTGCTTGAAGGACATGAGCGCTCTCCTTATCTTGACGGTCTTGGATGGTGGGTAGAATTTGTTCACAAAAGCACTCGTCAACTCATCCCATGTAGTAAAGATCCCCTCCGCTTGCGTCCTCAACCAATACAAAGCTTTGTCTCTGAGAGTGAATGGGAAGAGGCGCAGTCGGATAGCATCGACCGGTACACCGGGCATCTGAAAGGTGGCACTAATGGACACAAATAATTGAAGATGGTAATGTGGATTCTCATGGGAGTTCCAATGGAATGGGTTTTGTTGCATTAAGACCACAAGTCCCATTTTTAGCTCGAAATTCTTGTCCGTCGCCAACTCCGGCATCGCAATAGATGAGGTAGTAGAAGTAGTCTTAGGCCGAAGCCTATCTCTGATAGATATTAGCCTAGCCATGCATGCCGCTAATTCCTCCGGTGTCTCCCGTCGGTTCATACAATCGTCCTCTATAGCAAGTCTTCTCTCCACTCTAAGCCTCCTTGTCGTGCGCTCGATCTCCGGGTCAAATAATAGATCTTCTTGATGCTCCGTCAATCTCGTGTACATGCACAGAAAAATAGAGCTTCGATGGAATTGTTAGCATGATAGAGGAATAAAAAGATAAAAATAATAAAACAAAAAGAAATAACTAAGTAAGAAAATAAAATACCGTCGCCTCCCGGCAACGGCGCCAAAAACTTGATCGCGTCCAGATATACACCTGAAAATCAACTTGTAGTCTTATCGTAAGCGCACGGTGTAGTGGCGAGCGGGTATCGAACACAAGGAGGACAAATGACAGTATCTTACTTTGATTACCTAGATATCAAGAGAACAAGAATAGTTCTGATGTAATAGTCACAATCATTCAAATAGTAAGAATATCAATATAATAAAAGGCGTCTAGGGATAGGAAATCCCCATTACGGACCGTCTTTCATCCTTGTGAATCATAAATTTCATTGTTGCTAAGCTTGAATATATGTGAACTAGTCACAACTTAATGTAGAACCAAGCTCACGCTCTGGTGCTATTGCCGGTCTGTAGCAAACCTAGAATAGAGCCCACTCTCGTGCAAACCCTACCCTAAGCCACTAGCGTGAGGATCGACATCATCGTCCAATCGTATCTCGAGCCCACTCTCATGCAAACTCGAGCTACGATCTAGGTTGTGATAGTTCGTATTCGTCCAATCTCTTGCAAACAAATATTAGCAAAGATTCATAATAAAAATCCTAGCTTTGGTCCAATCTCTTGCAAACTAAACCTAGAGAATTTTAATTATCAATCTAAATCAAATATCTACGCCTTCCTATCAATTGAGATCCAATTTCTTGCAAATCCCAATCGATATGAATTCCTAGCTACTCGTAATTAATCAATCACAACCAAACCAATATCAATTCTAGCAACAAATCTACAAATTCATCAGAATTCAAAGATCGGGTCCATAGGGTTCATCCCCATGCCCTAGAACGACGGAAATACTCACTAATCATCATGAAAATCTCAGAAATAATAGATGGAATCATAGCACAATTCATTGCAAATAAGAAATAATTCATAAAAATGAGTTTTTAACAAGAAAGAACAAACCAACGCCGTTGCCAATGATCTCCAGCTGAGATTTTTCCAAAGGATAGCCATCAAAAACCTAATAGAAGTATCTAAAAATAATTCCTCACACTAGAGTAAAAACTAGGCTTAAATACAAGCCAAAATCGTCCAAAAAAATTGTGACAAAACTGCCCCTGCGCAGCCTAGAATTCGCAGCCCTAGCAGCAGTCGGAGAGGGTCACTCGGTGAGTGACCCTTGTCACTCGCCCGAGTTACAAACCCAGTAAAATAACTGTAACTTCGGGGTTTTCAGGGGTCTGTCTCTCGGGGTGGCTCAGCCGAGTAGTCTTCTTCATTCGGCCGAGTGAGCAATCATGCTCGGCCGAGTGGGCTTCCTCTGAAATTCCAGTAAGTCGGCAGCTTCTCTGGACGAATTCTCTGTACCACTCGGATGAGTAAGCTTTCATACTCGGCAGAGTGGACTTCCTTACTCAGCCGAGGAAAACGTGGAAAATCTTCATTACGTATCCGTTTCACTCGGGCGAGGGTGATCCTTCACTCGGCCGAATGAGCAGTCTTGCTCGGCCGAGTGAGGTGCTCTTGAGCTCATTTCTTCTCCTTTTTGCCTCCTCGTCGATCCTATGAAATTCCTTCTTCTTCCGCTCATCCTCTATCCCTGATAAGTCCTCAAATAAGCTGTGGGTGACACTCCGAAGTGCGTGAAAATCCTCTGATCTCATTTTCGCTCCAAATCGTTCCATATTTCCTGAAATGCGAGAAAAACAAGAAATAGTGAAAAGCATTGCAATATCGTCAAATAATCGTGAAAAATGCAATATGGGTGATCAAAACGTCATGAAAACATGCAGAAAAAAGGTGTAAAATATGGAGTGATCAGTTTGCCACCCTGGATTATATGTCTGGGAATAAGAGTTTCCATGGGGTCTTTGATTGTACAAGGCATTCACTTGCTCCAATGATATGCATTAGGTCTGTGTTGCTCCAAACTGGCATTCAAGTGATCGGTGCCCCTGAACTCTGCATATCTCTCAATTTGCCACCATGACCGGCAAAGAGGAAGCTCCCTTTGATTCAACCTTGATCTGAGAGATTTGTTGGGCTAAGCTGTCGAACTTGCTCTCAAAGAGCATAATCACATCAACCTAAAGCTTGCCGCCCTTCCTGGCGGAATCCCTCCCGTTTCCCCAATGGTAGTTGTTTGAAGCCATTTCTTTCGACAATGTCTTAACCACTAATGTGGTCTTTGTCATGATGGCTCCACTTGCCACAACATCAATCGAGTTTTTCGTCTGATTCTTTATGCCATTATAGAAGGTCTGAATTAGTAACCACTCTGGTAACCCATGGTTGGGGCATCTCCTTTGGAGCTCATTGTACTACTCCCATGCTCATATAGGATCTCCTTGTCCAGCTGCCCAAATGAGGTGATTTCATTTCTATACTTCATGGTTTTTTTTCGGGCGGGAAGAACTTGTTCAAGAAAGCCCTTGCTACGGATTTCCAAGTGGTAGAAACATCTGCTTCATTGCTCTTTAGCCATTCCTTGTCTTTGTCCCTTAAATAGAAGGGGAACAACTGCAATCTTATAGCGTCCTCAGAAACGTTGTTCAGCTTGATGGTGTCACACTTCTCCAGGAAATTTTTCAGATGCTCATTTGGGCTTTCAAAGTGATGAGCGATGAACTGGTTCTATTGAATAAATTGAATGAGGCCCAGCTTTAGCTCAAAATATGTTGTCGTGACTACATGGCACCGAATGCTAGAAATAGGGCTGCTCGAGGGTAGACGAAGTCCATGAGAAACTTCGAAAGTTCCGTTTTGTTAGCCATTCTTTCCTGCAATTCCCGTCTGCACCTTTCCCCATTTAATCTTCTCAGTGTAGCTTCAAGTTCGGGGTCGAGATGTACTACGTTTCTCGAACTGTGACATCTCCTGGGCATAAGAGAAGAACAAGGACTAAAACAATTGTCAGTAGTACGGTTAGTGTTAAAAAGAATAAAACTAAGGAAAAGAGAACATGGTCTACTAAACACAAAATCAATCTAAAGTCAAGCCGATTGCCTCCTCGGCAACGGTGCCAAAAGCTTGTTGTGTGCTTTAATAATGCCGCAAGCGCATGGGTCGTGTAGCCTATGGGTGTCGAACACGAGGAGGCAAACGATTGAAACCTAGGACCGTGTCGTCTTTTGTATAGCCATGAGAGTGAGTAAGGTGGGCGTAGAGAAAAAAAACAGAGGAGAATTCAATAGGAGGAAGAGCTAGGCTGACATATCACCGCTATTGCAAGGATTTAGGGCAATGTATCTAACTTCTTGACACAAGGAATGTAGAAATCAATGAGGGCTATGCCTTAATCATCATCCCCTCGACGTCTAACCATGAGAGGTGATTCGAATGATAATTTGGATACCTATCGTAGCCCTGATGGTTAGTCGCGAGCTACAATATTTGTAGTTCTAATGAGTGTGCCTGATTGGTCGTCGACACCGGGAACTAGATAGTCAATCCTCCGTATGGGGCGTCAAATCCAAATCTCAAAGGCTAGGTGACGATTTGGATTATGTCGCGTCCATATTGGGTGGATTGAATGAGGTTCAACTGTAAGGGACTCTGCGGGGCTACACACACACACACACACACTAGAGGGAGGGTGAATAGTGTAATAGCAAGCAAAGTTCTTAATTAAAAGTTACTGAAATTAAACCACAATAAGCAGTAGAAAATAAACAGAGTGCTCAACAACAACAATCTCAAACACAATGATTTTACCCTGGTTCCACAAAACTTGGGTACGTCCAGCCACACCAGTATTCACTATATTTCTACACAGAGAAGTCAATACAATCTCACACAGTGATACCTCACACAGAGGATTTGGATTCTCACACAGAAAAATCCTTACTCTCACACAGAGAGACCTCACACAGAGGATTTTGTTCTCTCACACAGAAAGAACCAAACTCTCACAAAGAGAGTAACTCCCACAAAGAGAGTAACTAATTTCCACAAAGAGAATTAGGGCTAACACAAAGGTGAAACAAAATAACACTTACCGATGCCATGATATGATCTTACCAATGTGAAGAAGAAGGCATGCAAGTGAGACTCAAGTGCTTGAGATGAGGCTTTGATTGCACTTGATGATCTTTCTCTCTTCTAGGAATGAATCATATAACACTTCTCACTTGAGTGTATGAAATGAAGAGAAGAAAGATGTTCTCCAAGAAAAGGAATGAGATTGAAATCCCTTGGAGAAATTCCCTAGAGCTTAGATGCTATAGCATAAGCTTGAAGCTCTAAATGAGGGAATAGGAGAGATTAGGAATGGCTATTGATTCTATAAGATATTCAATAATAACCAAGATTTCTAAATGAACTAAGCCAACTCCTATATATAGGGAGCCCAAAGGAAACCCATAAAACCAGCCAAAAACCCAAAGGGAAGAAATCTGCAACGGCGAGATTTTGGCAGTTTATGGCCCAGACAGTCAACTGATGAACAAGTGACAGTCAACTGTTCAACGGCTAGAAAAATCCCAACGACTATAATTTGAGCCATGACAGTCGACTATAGAAGACTACACAGGTTAGGTGACGATTTGGATTATGTAGAATCCATATTGGGTGGATTGAATGAGGTTCAATTATAAGGGACTCTGCGGGGCTACACACACACACACACACACACACACACACACACACACACACACACACACTAGAGGGAGGGTGAATAGTGTAATAGCAAGCAAAGTTCTTAATTAAAAGTTACTGAAATTAAACCACAATAAGCAGCAGAAAATAAACAGAGTGCTCAACAACAACAATCTCAAACACAATGATTTTACCCTGGTTCCACAAAACTTGGGTACGTCCAGCCACACCAGTTTTCACTATATTTCTACACAGAGAAGTCAATACAATCTCACACAGAGATACCTCACACAGAGGATTTGGATTCTCACACAGAAAAATCCTTACTCTCACACAGAGAGACCTCACATAGAGGATTTTGTTCTCTCACACAGAAAGAACCAAACTCTCACAAAGAGAGTAACTCCCACAAAGAGAGTAACTAATTTCCACAAAGAGAATTAGGGATAACACAAAGGTGAAACTAAATAACACTTACCTATGCCTTGATATGATCTTACCAATGTGAAGAAGAAGGCATGCAAGTGAGACTCAAGTGCTTGAGATGAGGCTTTGATTGCACTTGATGATCTTTCTCTCTTCTAGGAATGAATCCTATAACACTTCTCACTTGAGTGTATGAAATGAAGAGAAGAAAGATGTTCTCCAAGAAAAGGAATGAGATTGAAATCCCTTGGAGAAATTCCCTAGAGCTTAGATGCTATAGCATAAGCTTGAAGCTCTAAATGAGGGAATGGGAGAGATTAGGAATGGCTATTGATTCTCTAAGATATTCAATAATAACCAAGATTTCTAAATGAACTAAGCCAACTCCTATATATAGGGAGCCCAAAGGAAACCCATAAAACCAGCCAAAACCCAAAGGGAAGAAATCTGCAACGGCGAGATTTTGGCAGTTTATGGCCCAGACAATCGACTGATGAACAAGTGACAGTCAACTGTTCAACGGCTAGAAAAATCCCAACGACTATAATTTGAGCCATGACAGTCGACTATAGAAGACTACACAGGCGACTGTAAAACAGACAGTCGACTGTATATCCTTCATTAGGCGACTGTTGCAGGGGATGGAGAAAAAGAAAGAGTTGCAACTTTCTCCCACTATGCATACATGTGACTGATGACCAGAGTACAGTTGACTGTAAAATAGACATGCGACTGTATATCCTTCATCAGTCGACTGCTACAGAGGATGGAAGTAAAACAGAGAGAGATGCAATTTTCGCACTTACGCCTTTCAGACGACTGTTGACCATTTCACAGGCGATTGTAAATATACATGCGACTGTAAAACGTCATCAGTCGACTGTCTTGCAAATTGGGATGAAGCCCAGAAAATGCAAGATGCGCACAGTCGACTGTCGACCAATTCACATGCGACTGTAGAAACATAGCGACTGTAAATTGAACATCAATCGACTGATGCGAAGCTCAAGAAGGGTCAGTAAAAATGTTGACTTGAGCAATGCACCACAGTCGACTGTAGAAGGCTCGACAATCGACTGGAATCACCCAGTCGACTGTAAAACCTTCATGAGACGACTGTTGGAGAGCCATAGACTCCAATCGAGTCTTTGGGCTAGATGAACCTATTGGTTTGGATTCTATGATAATCCTAAGGCTTACTAAGATGGTTAAATGCATATGCATGAGAGTATGACCATCTATCAAGGCATTACAATAATCCTAGACTCAAAAAGAGAAATGCAAGTAATAGAAGAAATTACATGGATTACATATAGCATCTCCTAGAGTATAAGTCTTCAAGCTCACGATACCTTGATGCTCCCCATCATCTCAAAGATTTGGCATTCCTTGATGGGCTTCCCTTCATCAAGCTCCAAGCTTTGACAACGCTTCTCTAGATGTCCATCCATCATCATGCTCCAAGTTTTGGCTTCATTAGATGATCCTCATCACTTCATCCAAGCTTGAGCACACCATCACTCTAGGAGGTCTTTAATATATTCCTTGTAATATCCTCCAAGCATTATGCTTTGTCTCATCGACATATAATCATTAAGATAAACTGAGACTAAAATATAAGATTGATTAGCACACTAACATAATGTATTTATCATCATCAAAACAACGATTGTCTTGAACCCAAGAACTAACATCAACATCCAACCTAAATCGTGACTACAATCGACATTGGGTCAATATTTGGGGCAATCCATTGCATCAACCCTTGCAATAGGGATCTACATGGCCCTAGCTAAATAGACTACTCACTATTCTTTGCTAAAACTAATGGAATCAATGAAATGAGATTCATGGCTAAACAAGAAATGAAAATGATAGAAAAACAATGACAATCAATCACAATGCAAATAAGGAAACAAAAGAGATTAATTAAACTATATTAGAGAGCAATGGGTCTTACAATGACAGTAGCAGGAAAACAGCAAGAAATCCCTAGGAAATCGCCTAAAGTCGCTAACCAAGAGTTCTGCAATCTAAAAAACTTAATATCTTGTTCGTTACACAAATATATAAAAAACACTATGCACAACCGTGCCGCTAATCAGCACGACCATGCAAAGGCCTAAAACCTATGTAGGAGATGTGTCGTATCTCTTGCACAGCCGTGCTGCTAATCAACATGGCCATGCTGGCCAACTTACTGCTCCCAGATCTCCCAACTGCCCAAAACTTGCACGACCATGCAAGCTCAACCATGCATCTCTGGAGTCTTCTGTCTAATTTGCACGGCCGTATAGGACTGCTGTAGAGTAGCCTCGATTGAAAGGGGCAATGGCACGACTGTGCAAGTGCATGCACGACCGTGTCAACACTTCTCTTCTCACAAATCGATCTCTGGGTCATGGCAAGGTCCTCGCCGCTCTTCGCTCTATCTCCACCGGCCTCAAAATTGCCTAGAATACATTATTTCTAGCTCGATCACCTGCACAATATGAAACAAACACAAAAAGCATGAAAGTGGTAAAAGAAAAGAAAATGCGAGGAAAATAAAAGCGATGGTGGAAAATAAACCGATAAAAATACGAAAAAGGGTGGAAAATAAAGGTATACAATATGTCCAACACAAGCTTTTATAGGGCATCGGTTCGATGGTTCTTTGATATAGGGACATGATGGATTTCCACTCAATTGAATTTGGTTAGCACAGATTTGGCAATCTGCATGTAGTTATGCATCGTCTCTTCTCGGGCCTCGTATGTAAGGACCTTCTACCTTGCAATACTAACAACAAACACTCTAAGGGGGGTGAATAGAGTAATGGAAATAATTGGACAAGTAAAATTAAACTTGCAAATGCGAAATAATAAGTGCAAGAGAAATTAATCAATACAATCAATCCAAATGCAAACAAAAGATTTTACACTGGTTCCCCAAATTAGGTATGTCCAGCCACACCAAATATTCACTATGAATCCTACACAGGATAATGAATACATTCTCACACAGAGATACCTACCATAGAGGATTTAAATTCTCACACAGAGAAATCATTGCTCTCACACAGAGAGACTCCAACTCTCATAAAGAGAGATCTCAACCAACCATACACAAGGGTTATACTCTCACAAAGAGAGTAACTAGCTGTCACACAGAAACATCAAATGCCGAATCTCCAACTCTTCATCGCTTGAACGTAAGGAGATTGATAATGAATCATCAAATGTCACAAAAGTACATGTGAGCTCTCTCTTTGTTATCATCTTCTTCGTCACTTAATGTGACCTCATCCGAGTCATCAAAAGTGCCGGCAAGACCCTTCTTTTGGTTCTTGAACTTAGACTTTCCTTTCGAATGCCTCTTCCCTTTACCCTTGTAAGTCTCTTTGCTGGGGTTAGAAGTGCATTCGGTAGAGAGATGACCTTTTTCTCTACAATTGAAACAAATCGGATTGTTAGATTTAGATGTAAACTTTGAATAAGATTTACCTTGCTTGCTTTTGAGGAATGCTCTTAGTTTCTTGGCAAGCTCCATGCTTTCATCTCCACTAGCCTCTTCTTCTTCTTCTTCTTCACTAGAAGCTTCTCGATGGAATTTCTTCCTCCATTTGATTGGCTCCTCCTCGGCATGGAATGCAATCCCCTTTTGCTTTTCTGGCTTCTAGGGCTTGCTTGGTTGAATCTCCTTCTTGTATTGAAGCTTCACTTTATACGCCATGAGATTCCCAATGCACTCCTCACCAGTGTATTTGGTCATATCGTTAGACTCCAAAATAACGTTGGCCTTTGACTCCCATTGGGGTGTAAGAGAGTCAAGGATATTCTCCCCACGATCCTCTTGAGAAAAATCACCTTCTCAAGTCCTTCCAAAGCGTTCATGATGTCTGTAAAGCTTATGAACATATCTGAGATACTTTCTCCTTCCCGGATTTTGAACATTTCATTTTTAGATCTAAACATTGTTGGTTTTGATTTCTTTACCTTTGTCATCCCTTCATGATAAATCTTCAAAGTATGCCAAATTTCGTTTGCCGTTTTGCACATGGAGATGCAGTTGAACTCATTGTTTGAGAGGGTACAATGGAATGTGTTCATAGCCCTCGCTTTGAATTTGATTGAGTCCCTCTCTGCTTTTGTCCTTGTAGCCACGGATGTAGTAGGCTTCTTAAATGAATACTCTGTGATATCCCATAGGTCTTGACCCTCCAAGTAGATCATCATCTTGATCTTCTAACTTGGGTAGTTGGTTCCATTGAAGAGCGGGGGTCAAACGATTAATAGACCTTCTTCATGAGATGTAGATGTAGTGTTGAATGCCGTCCTTATTGTATGTTATAACCTCCCTCTGATACCAATTGTAAGGACCGTCTACCTTGCAATACTAAAAACAAAAAATCTAGAGGGGTGATGAATAGAGTAATTGCAATAAATTGTGCAATTAAAATTAAACTTGCAAATGAAAAATAATATGCAAGAGGAATTAATCAACACAATCAATCTAAACGCAAACACAAGGTTTTACCCTGGTTCCCCAAATTGGGTACGTCCAGCCACACCAAATATTCTATATGAATCCTACACAATGTAGTGAATACAATCTCACACAGAGATACATCACATAGAGGATTTTGAATTCTCCCACAGAGAAATCATTGCTCTTACACAGAGTGACTCTAACTCTCCCAAAGAGATATCTCAACCAACCCTACACAAGGGTTATACTCTCACAGAGAGTAAATAGCTCTCACACAGAAAGCTAGGGTTTCAAAGAAAACAAAGTAAAACAAATAATCTTACTTATGCCTAGATGATGAACTTACTCATATGAAGAAGAAGGCATAGAAGAGAATCTCCAAGTGATTCGATTTAGTTTGATTGCACTTGGATGATTTCCCTTGAGCTTGACTTCAATGCATGAAGAGGAATAAGAGATCTAAAAGGGAAATGAGAGAGTTTGAGAGTGTCTTAATCAATCTCTAATGATTTGTAATAGTTCCAAGAAGTTCTAAATGAACTAAGCCCTCTCCTTTATAAAGGAACACCAAATAAACCCTCAAACCTAAGCAAAAAGCCCAAATGAATAAATCTGCAACAGCTAGATTTTGGAAGTTTACGCTTCGGACAATCGATTGATGAATAACTAACATAGACTGGTCAACGGTTATAAAAAATCCCAGCTACTATAATCTGAGCCAGGAAAGGTGACTGTAGAAGACTACACAGGTGCATGTACAAGGTGCAGGCGCCTGAATATCCTTCAGTAGGTGACTGTCATATGAAATAGAAAGGAGCTGAGAAAAACACGACTTTTGCACTAGCGTCTTCAGACGATAGATGACCAATTCTCAGGTACCTGTAATTTGACAGGCGACTAAAAACCTCTCATCAATCGACTGACTTTTAAAGTGGGTTGAAACCCAGAAAATGCAAGTTACGCACTTTGGCACACAGACGACTGGATAACAAATCCCAGGCGCCTGATGGAAGACATGCGCCTGTAATATGAACATCAGTCATCTGTTTCCAAGAACTCAAGAAAGAGTCAAGAAATGTTGACTTGAGCTGTGCACACCAGTTGGCTGTAGAAGAATGGCCAGATGCCTGGAGGTCATCAAGTCACCTGTCATGCCTTTATTAGTTGACTGTAGGAGAGCCAAAAACTCCAGTTTGAGTTGAAGGCATGGTGAACCTATTAGGATGATTTCTATGATAGTCATGCGGCTCACTAGGATGGAAAATGCATATGCATGAATGAGTTAGTCCATCTATCAAGGCATTACAATAAACTTAGACTCAAAAAGAGAAAAGCAATAAATGAAATAATGCATGAATTATATTTCTTCCTTTAGAGTCTAATAATCAATCTGTTGATGCATTGATGCTCCCCGTTTTCTTCCAAGCTTTGGCGCCCCTTGAGTCCAAGCTTTGGCATTGCCCCTCTTGATGTCCATCCTTACACCAAGCATTTAGTCTCCAAAAATGATATTCTTCATTTGTTAACTATGAGTCTAAAACATGAGATACATTAGCAACAACATAATGTTGTGATCATCATCAAAATAATATTAATATGAACCACCAATACCTAAAAATCTCCCCCTTTTGATGATGACACGCATTATGTAAACATAAAGAAAATAAAGCAGAATGCTAATGAGCTCCCCCTACTTAAGTATATGCACCAATTGTAAAATGAGATAAACCAATTGAAATAATAAGAAACAATGGTGACATATAATTGGCATAGATTACATAAACCAATTGAAATAAAATCAATAACATTCTCCACATGCATGGTTTACATATATCTCTCCCATATGCATATCTCTCTCCCCATAGAAGTTATGATTTACATAATTCTATCTCTCTCCACCTTGTCATTGTCAAAAAGGTGGACATCAAACATGCAAGAAATAATATCTTGTCATTGATACCAATCATAAAAAATGACAAATAATCAAGAGATTAAGAGATGTATGATACCAAGTTATAAAAATTTAGTGGGTATCAATCAATATCCCATGAACCCCTTAGATCATAGAAATTGGTCAAATGGTTGACTTGTAGGATCTAATACCAATTGTAAAGAAAAAGATAAAAAAAATCTTTAACAATTGAGAAAATACCAATTGTAAGATATTCCTTTAACAATTGTAATTTATAATACTTGGACCCATATGCCTAAAATGTATCAAAGCATAGATGTAGACAGAATCATGTAATATTGATGCAAGCGACATTGCCAAAAGAAAATATATCATTAAAAACGATGGAATATCCAAGGGTTGAATTTGAGACCCATTAAAACCAATAGTAAACAGCGATATCAAAAAAACCCGAAATGAGAGTTAAAATATGTATTAAAATAATTTTAAACAAACTGAACATATTAACTACCCCATTGACATACATATGGATCAACACATACATGTATACCAATGTATTCCCCAAGGTTCCTATTTTCATAAAAAATAATTTTTTAAAACATTTTCAAAAACATGAAAATTCACACACAATCAATGGGTATGCTAAGAAGAAACATTAAGCATAATAAACATGCAATATGCATATGTGTGTGAGACCTAAGCATTAGAGAACCAAATCCAAGAAGAGTTTGATTTCCTAATGTAATCACATGAGGTGATCACATCCCTAACTAATGAGTTGATGTAACTATCCCTCTCTTGCACACTACACCTAGTGGGAATCCAAAGACTCAAGGATTTCCTAGGCCAGGGTTTTGCCTTTGCTAGAGGGGTGGATGTGGCATACTTAGGTGTAGAAAATATTTTCTTGGCATGCATAGAATGAGTATTATGCTTCTTAGCAAAAAAAGTGGATTTTCTTTTTTCCTCACCACTTGTTATTTACATGTTTTTTGTTAGCGTTATTGTTATACAAGAAAGCATGTTGATTCTTCTTAGGTGCTTTAGCAATATTTCTTGTATTTGCACCAAAAGAACAATTAGAGATATGTTTGGATACCACATTTTGAATAAACCCCAAACCTCATGTATGACTTGTCGGATATTGTTTTTCCAACAAATCGTGGAGTGAATCCCTAGAATGAACAAAGCTTATGAGCTTTTGGGATTCCTATTTGTATTTCAACGTAAATTGTTAAGTGAGAAATTCAAAGCTAAGGCTTTGAGATACTAATTTTTCATTAATCATGCTCAAATCCTTAACTTGGGAGAGAATTGTGTCACTCTCACTAGTGTCACAAATACGCAAAGTATCATTATTATTAACACCAGTAGATTCTAACTCATGCACCATACTCATAGCATTTTTAAATTTAGCTTTCAACTTAGCGTATGATTCGATGCACTTACTTGCCCCATTGGAGACCACATTGTTGGGGTATTCTATCTCCTCATATGATATCTTCACCTTCTCAACTTCCTCATAACTTTCCTCCTCGCTAGAACTTGATGGTGACTCTTCCCATTTTGCCATGAAGTACATTTCTTCGTTTAGGTTGAGCCACGCCTCCACCTTATCATTGCTTGACCTTGAGGAGATTGATGACAAATCATCAAATGTCGCAAAGCATATGCGAGCTCTCTCCTTGTCGTCCTCTTCTTCGTCATTTGATGTGACCTCATCTAAGTCATCAAAAGTGCCAACAAGCCCATTTTTTGTTCTTGAACTTGATCCCTTTTCAATGCCTCTTCCCTTTACCCTTGTAAGTCTCTTTGGTGGGTTTGAAAGGGCATTCGGTGAAGAGATGACCTTTTCCTCTACAATTGAAACAAATCAGATTGTTAGATTTAGAGGCAAACTTTAAAGAAGATTTACCTTGCTTGCTTTTGAGGAATACTCTTAGTTGCTTGGCAAGCTCTATGATTTCATCTCCATTTGCCTCATCTACTTCATCTTCTTCACTAGAAGCTTGTCGATGGAATTTCATTCTCCATTTGATTGGCTCCTCCTCGGTAAGGAATGCAACCCCCTTTGCTTTTTCGGCTTCTCGGGCTTGGTTGATAGAATCTCCTTCTTGTGTTGAAGCTTCACTTCATATGCCATGAGATTCCCAATGCACTCCTCAACAGTGTAATTGGTCATGTAATTAGACTCTAAAATACGGTTGACCTTTGACTCCCATTGAAGTGTAAGAGAGTCAAGGATCTTCTCCACACGATCCTCTTGGAAAATCACCTTTCTAAGTCCTTCCAAAGCGTTCACGATGTCTGTGAACCTTGTGAACATATCTGAGATGCTTTCTCCTTCCTGCATCTTAAACATTTCATTTTTAGATCTAAACACAGTTTGCTTAGATTTTGTTACCTTTGTCATCCCTTCATGACAAATCTCAAAAGTATGCCAAATTTCTTTGGCTGTTTTGCACATGGAGATGCGGTTGAACTTATTGTATGTAAGGGCATAATGGAATGCGTTCATAACCCTCGCATTAAATTTGATTGAGTCCCTCTATACTTTTGTCCTTGTAGTCGCGGGTATAGTAGGCTTCTCAAAAGGGGACTCCGTGATGTCCATAGGTTTTGACCCTCCAAATATATCATCATCTTGATCTTCCTACTTGGACAGTTAGTACTGTTGAAGAGTGGGGTTTGAACGGTTTATAGACCTTCTTCATGAGACACGGATGTAGCGTTGAACACCATCATTGTTTTATGATATAACCTCGCTCTGATACCAATTGTAAGGACCGTTTACCTTGCAATACTAACAACAAACACTCTAGAGGGGTTGAATAGAGCAATGTCAATAACTTGTGCAATTAAAATGAAACTTGTAAATACAGAATAATAAGTGTAAGAGGAATTAATCAACACAATCAATCCAAATACAAACACAAGATTTTACCCTGATTCCCCAAATTGGGAACTGATGGGAAATCTAGTCCAACCCCTAAGTGGTTTTGATGATGAGCACACCAAATGATGTTAACGTACTAATTACATATCTAAGTGTGTAGGTTGTGCGATCAATTGATGAAATATTTATGCATACTTCGAAAAGAAGAAGCTCAACCACACTCAGAAGATAAAGATGAAATTGGTAGGTCGCATTATACATCAAGCACAATTGAAGCTCAAAGATGAAGCTCATAAAACGTGCTCAAGCTTAAGCTAAGGAGGAGTTCCAATTCAAAGTGAAGCGTGCATCTACATCAATATCTTATCAGCTTCAGAAGTCTTCATCTAAGTCTAAGTGTGTGAGTTGTTCTTTTTAGGAATATGTTAAAGCCAAGATATATTGCACACACACAAAAACGTTTTCGAAACAAAGTTTTTAAACTCGTTTTAAAACTCGTTGAGAGCTAAGCTATGTGATTCAATTCTTGTAGTCAATCTCCAAACACCCAGGAGTTGATTACTCACCTTTATAGCAGAGTTTCCCTGAAAAATCTGCTCTGGGAGTCGACTACCAAAGGAGGGAGTTGACTACCTGCTGTAGTAGAGTTTTTAGTGAAAACTCTCTGGGAGTCGACTACCAGCTGCATTTTTGACTTCCCAAATTTCACTCCTTCATATACTCATTTGCTTGATTGGTGGGCTAAAGTCAAACCGTTTTTGAAATTCAAAATCTCTTTTGAAACTCTATAAATAGTGAGCCTGTGAGAACCATTCACAACACCAATTCTCTCTATTCTTGAGCTAAACTAAACTCTTGTGAATTCTCAATCGCTCTCTTCGCTCTCAAATCGTCGAAGCCAAAATCTGGTTCTTAATTTCTGATCTTACTGTTTTTTATTCTAAATTCTTTTAAGATCACTTTATTTTTTGCTAGTGTAAATTTTTTTCAAAATCCTTTCTTTTTGATTTAATATTCTTCAAAGGATTTTTGAGACTCAAGATTCTAGCTCACAACGAATTCAACTATATTCTTTGTGTGATCTAAGAACGTTTTAATTCTTTTAGCCACATAAGCACAATTGTGATAATATCTTGGCTATAGAATTATATTGGGTATATACCAATCTCCACCAATCATTGTGGTGAATTGGATTTTTGATCTTTTACTTGGAGTCCCTTGTTGATAAGGGTTGTTGAAAATCCTAGTCAAGAATATGTGGTTGGAAATCTAGGGAGGGATACTAGGTCGTTGGAAATCCTAACGAGTGAATTTAGGTACTTGTATTGCTAATGCAATAGTGTATTAAATCGCGTACCGGAATGGTCGGGGACTAGACGTACCAAGGTTGCGGTGAACCAAGATAAAATTTCTTGTCGTTTTGTGTGCTTGCTATGTTTGTATTTATTTACTTGTGCAAGCAATTCATTTGTTGTTTATATATTCTCATCGTACTTCTTTCTTTGTTAATATTATAAAGATTGCAATTTTTATTCTGCTATGTAATCTATTGGTTGCTTGTAATTAATCTGTGTATTTGTTTAAGTTTATTTTGTTGATTAAGGACCAAGTGTAGATCACTCTACTTGGTTCCTTAGGCAACATTGGAAGGGAAACCTATTGTGTTATAATAATCAATGAAAAGTTTTTAACTTATACAACACTATTCAACCCCCCTCCTAGAGTTGTTTGCCATCCACAAGATCCGACACTTGATATCAAAGCAGGGCTAAAAGAAGATGGCATCAACACATTTCCACTCCCAAGGACTCAACACCATGCAACCACCGTTGTTCAATGGAACAAACTACACGAGCTGGAAGATATGCATGAAGACTCATCATGATTCGCTGGATATTGAGACATGGATCGTCACCAAGGATCCATACAAAGCGCCTACTGAAGTTGACATCGAAAAATGGTCCGCTGATAAAAAGAAGAAAGCCAACCTGCACGCCAAAGCATTGAACACATTATTCTGTGCAGTAACAGGTAATGAGTTCAACCGTCTCTCCTAATGTGAAACGACACATCAAATTCGGCATACTCTTCAGGTAAGTCACGAAGGAACCGAGAAGGTAAAAGAATATCGAATAAATGTTTTACATTCAAAATTTGAGTCTTTTACGATGGAAGAAGGAGAGAGTATTACCAATGTGACTACTCGTTTTACTAACATAATAAATGAGCTTGCAGGTCTAGGCAAAAAATTATCTGAATATGATCAGGTAATGAAGATATTGAGATCGCTCAGACTCGAATGGAAAGGGAAGACAATGGCTATTCGAGAAGCTCATAATGTAAGAGACCTCACGTTTGAAGAATTGATGGAAAATATCATGGCATATGAGATTGAGCTTAAGGAAGACAAGAAGATAGAGGAGAAACCAAAGAAAAAGAACCTAGCGTTCAACGTCAACGATGAAGACTATGACTTCACCGACAAAGAAGATCATATTACCTTCATCTCAAAGAACTTCAAAGACTTCATGACAAGTAAGTTTGGTATACGATCTTTTCGTTCTACTAATAATATTATTTGTTTTGGTTGCAACAAACAAGGACATGTAAAAAGAGATTGTCTGTTGGAGAAGAACAACAGAGACACCAAAGACCATGGCAAAAACAAATAGAACAATGAAAGAAAGAATGACCTAAGAAACAAGACTCGACGACCAAGCAAGCATATTCAGCTTTCGATCAAAGTAATGATTCTACTCCGACGAATCATCATCAGATGACAAAGAAAATAGAAGTGAAACAGCTCATATGTGCTTCCTAGCTTCAATATCATCTCAAGTAAGTTCATTTCATAATTCATCATTTAATGAAGATGATTCATTATCAAGTGATGATGAAGACATGGATTATAGGAGTGCATATAAGGAGTTTTGCTCACTTCATGAGAAGATCTTTAAAGAACATAGAAAAACATTGAGATTAGTTAAAAAAGGATGCAAAAGATAAAGGGGAGCTTCTTAAAGAAAATATTGCACTAAAAGAGAAGAACGAATTATTAGAAAAAGGCATGTATTCCATGAAAAAGAAAATTGAGGGTTTGGATAATCTTCTAGTGTCTATCAAAGACAAATATGATTCTACGATGAAGATTGTTGAAAACTTCAATAAAGGAAAAGGAAAATTAGATGGTTTTATAAATAGTCAACAAGCATCATCTGGCAAAATTGGACTTGGTTATGATTCTAATCATGCCAAGAAAGGGATTAAGTATACTAGGATGCATCATGCTAACCCAAATTTTTTAAGCATATGGATTCCTAAGCATATGGTAGATCAAAAGAAACAAAGGTACGCAATCGATTTTGTTCAAAAAAATTCATTTAAATAAAAATTACAAGTATATTTCTATCGAAGGAACTAAACCATATTGGGTTTGGTTTCTTAAGGACTAATCCTTTGGACTCAAATGAATAAAGAGTACCACAATGTTCATATTTTTCAGGTACTCTAAACAAAGGAGGAGGAACACAAAAATCAATGCTTTGCGGGAGAAGTGGTTAAAAAATTTCATCCCTTCGTAAAAGCTTCAACATATGATGTTTAAATAAATGTTTAAAATATTTTTGTTGCTATATATGATGCTTGAATGTGTTATTTATTTTGCTTGTTAAAGATTTTGGCTAAATACTTAATCCAAAAGTCGAAAATCCCTCGGGATGAGAAAATTCTCAAACCCAGAAGGGAGTCGACTACCAAGACTGGGAGTCCACTCCCCGAGCAGGGCCTGTCGAAATCTATGTTTGTTTTTTTTCACTTTTTGACTAACTCTTATTGGGGTTTTAGAGATTATTGGGCTCATAACCAGTTGATGACTTAAACCCATTAAAGGGAATTGATCATAGCCATTCCACTTCTTGATCTAATGGCTTCCATTCATCTCCCTCTTCATTTCAAAATCAAAACCCTCTCATCTAAACCCTAGGTAGCCGACTACCTCATTTGGGTTTCTTATTTTGAAAGTTTTTGTGTGCACTTGCTTATCTCTCTCTAGGAGCTCTTGATCTTTCATCCTCCTTCAAGAAAATCTCCATCACCAAGGTATAAACTTCACCTATCTCCTTAAATACTTCATATATCTCTTTCATTATTTCATATTTTCATTATCAATATGCCTAAGAAAATTCTTGCAATCAAAAATAGAAAGGTTAATGAAACTTCTCATCCTCTCACTGAGAGAGAAGTGATTGAACCTTATTTGGTCAACTTTTCTAGTTATGCTAAATTTCTAAACATCACTAAGAGGCAAATCCTCCATAAGAGGTATGCCAATATTGAGGATGTAGAGAACTATGGCATTGATGTTATTCTGGAATTTCAAAATCTATTGAACCTATTTTCCAAGAATAATCCATATTTGTGTTATCCAAGACTTATTCATCTTTTCTATGCAAATATGGATCCTGATCTTGCAAAAACTCGATTTAGAACTAAGGTCTTTGATACCCAACTTCAGATCACTGTCAAATCTTTAGGTTAAGCCTTAGGGATTACCACACCGAGAAACTGCTAGACGAGATTGAAATGGTTGACGGGAATGTTTTAGATAAAATGTATCTGCATGGAAAGTTTCCTCACTAAGTCACCCTAGTGGCGATCTTTGTTATCATACTAGGATATTGGCGAACATCGTATCCTACAACATAATCCAAAAGTCTGGCAGCCATTCTGTTCTATCTGAAAAACAAGCAAAGTGTATTTACGCTATGCTTGGAAATATTAAAGTTAATTGGCCTAGAATTATCATGGATTCAATTCTTTACTCTGCTCTGTCTACTAGAGTTATATCTCCATTGGCTCATGGTCATTTCTTAACCATTCTCTTTAATGCTTATGATATTCCACTGGTTAATGAGTCGAGGTTCTGGATCCTGCTCTTGTGTTTGATGCTTATACACTTGGCCGAATGGGTCTTCATCGAGACCTTAACGAGAGAAAAAGCTAGTTGGTGAAGCTAGCTCCACCTCAAGAAAGGGTAAGAAAATTGTTATTGAAGACTCAGAAGAAGAAGCTGAAGAAGGAAGCGAGAATGAAGATGAAGCACCACTGAGGAGGTTCCCCACTACATTGTTGAGCTTAAGAAATGCTTCTAAACAAGATTGAAAGGCTAAAAATTTCTCAATCTAGAGGCTTTGAAGAACTCAACAAGAAGGTAGAGAATTTGAAAGACTTCGTGGTGAGCAGCAATGAGATGACAGAAAAGACGCTCGGGATGATCCTTGATGAAATCAAGGAGCTGAAGAAAGAAAAGAAGAATGGTGGTTCTGCTTGAAACATTGAGTATCTTGTTACTTGGTTTTTAAAACAATGCTTTCTATAATAATGATTTGGTCTGTAATATTTCTACTCTGGTGTGATGGTTTCAACATTTGGTATCAACTCTCGGTAGTTGTTGCAATACTACTATGTTATCCTATTTGACATGCCATGTTTTTATCTTTTGATATCTCTATATTTTTGCTTTCATGCCATCTTATTTATACATGTAATATATATTGATCAACTAACCCTATTTTGCAGATAATTCGTTGGTTGATTATTTCTTTTCTTCTGTACTTGGTATAAACGCTTGGTTTGTTTGTTGAATATACTTGGTTGTTAATGATTAATTATATATTCAACACATTGTGTTATTATCATGGTTGTCATCATTATTTTTTGATTGATGACAAGGGGATAAGAAAATTGGTAAATGCAAAAACGAAAATGAATAACTGATATTGCTAACCAGCTTTGATACTTGGGGAATATGAATATATCATTCATCTAAGCAGGGGGTAAGTAATCTTGTTCGATTCTACTATTAATTTGTTTTTCATTTGGGTGTCATAATCAAAAAGGGGGAGAATGATGGGAAATCTAGTCCAAACCCTAAGTGGTTTTGATGATGAACACACCAAATGATGTTAACGTACTAATTACATTATCTAAGTGTGTAGGTTGTGTGATCAATTGATGAAAGATTTATACATACTCTAAAAAGAAGAAGCTCAACCACACTTAGAAGATGAAGATGAAATTGGTAGCTCGCATTATACATCAAGCACAATTGAAGCTCAAAGATGAAGCTCATGAAACGTGCTCAAGCTTAAGCTAATGAGGAGTTTCAATTCAAAGTGAAGCGTGCATCTACATGAATATCTTATCGGCTTCAGAAGTCTTCATCTAAGTCTAAGTGTGTGAGTTGTTCTTTTTAGGAATATGTTAAAGACAAGATATATGGCACACACACAAAAACATTTTCGAAACAAAGTTTTTGAACTCGTTTTACAACTCGTTGAGAGCTAAGCTATTTGATTCAATTCTTGTAGTCAATCTCCAAACACCCAGGAGTTGATTACTTACCTTAATAGCATGTTTCCCTGAAAAAACTGCTCTGTGAGTCGACTACCAAAGGAGAGAGTATACTACCTGCTGTAGCAGAGTTTTCAGTGAAAACTCTCTGGGAGTCGACTACCTCCCTTGGGAGTCAACTACCAGATGCGTTTTTGACTGCCCAGATTTCACTCCTTCATTTACTCATTTGCTTGATTGGTGGGCTAAAGTCAAACCGTTTTTGAAATTAAAAATCTCTTTTGAAACTTTATAAATAGTGAGCCTGTGAGAACCATTCACAACAACAATTTTCTCTATTCTTGAGCTAAGCTAAACTCTTGTGAATTCTCAATCGCTCTCATCGCTCTGAAATCGTCGTAGCCAAAATCTGGTTCTTAATTTCTGACCTTACTGTTTTTAATTCTAAATTCTTTTAAGATCACTTTATTTTTTGCTATTGTAAAATTGTTTTTCAAAATCCTTTCTTTTTGATTTAATATTCTTCAAAGGATTTTTGAGAATCAAGATTCTAGCTCACAACAATTTCATCTATATTCTTTGTGTGATCTAAGAACTTTTTAATTCTTTTATCCACATAAGCACAATTGTGATAATATCTTGGCTATAGAAGTATATTGGGTGTAAACCAATCTCCACCAATCATTGTGGTGAAATGGATTTTTTGATCTTTTACTTGGAGTCCCTTGGTGATTAGAGTTGTTGAAAATCCTAGTCAAGACTAGGTGGTTGGAAATTCTGGTAGGGACAGTAGGTTGTTGGAAATCCTAACGACTGAAGTTTGGTACTTGTATTGCTAAGACAATAATGGATGAAATCTCATACCAAATTAGTCAGGGACTAGACGTACCCATGTTGCGGGGAACTAGGATAAAATCGCTTGTCTTTCTGTGTTCTTTCTGTGTTTATATTTATTTACTTGTGCAAGCAATTCATTTGTTGTTTATATATTCTCATTGTAATTCTTTCATTGTTAATAATATAAAGGTTGCAATTTTTATTCCGTTGTGTAATCTCTTGGTTTCTTGTAATTAATCTTCATATTTGTTTAAGTTTATCTTGTTGATTAATGACCATAACTTTACTTGGTTCCTTAGGCAACATTGGAAGGGAAACCTATTGTGCTATAATAATCAACGAAAAAGTTTTAACTTATACAACACTATTCAAACCCCCCTTCTAGTGTTGTTTGCCATCCACAAGATCCAACAGGTACGTCCAGCCACACCAAATATTCACTATGAATCCTACACAAGGTAATGAATACAATCTCACACATAGGATTTTGGAATCTCACATAGAGAAATCCTTGTTCTCTTCAAGAGAAACTCTAACTTTCACAAATAAAGATCTCAACCAACCCTACACAAGGGTTTACTCTCACACAAAAAGTAACTAGCTCTCACATAGAAAGCTAGGGTTTCAAAGCAAACAAAGTAAAACAAATACTCTTACGTATGTCTTGGTGATGAACTTACTCATATGTAGAAGAAGGCATGGAAGAAAATCTCCAAGTGATGCGATTTAGCTAGATTGCACTTGGATGATTTTCCTTGAGCTTGACTTCAACGTATGAACAAGAATAAGAGCTCTAAAAGGGAAATGAGAGAGTTTGAGAGTGGCTTAATCAATCTCTAATGATTTGCAATAGTTCGAAGAAGTTCTAAATGAACTAAGCGCTCTTCTATATGTAGGAACCCCAAATAAACCCTCAAACCTAAGCAAAAAGCCCAAATGAATAAATCTGCAACGGCTAGATTTTGGCAGTTTTCGCTTCGGACAACCGATTGATGAATAATTGACATGACTGGTCAATGACTATAAAAATCCCAATAGCTATAATCTGATCTAGGACACGAGACTTTAGAAGACTACACATGCGTCTGTACAAGGTGATGGTGCCTGAATATCCTTCACCAGGCGACTGTCACATGAGATGGAAAGGAGCCGGGAAAAATGCAACTTTTGCTCTAGAGCCTTAGACGATAGATAACCAATTCTCATGCACATGTAATTTGACATGCGACTGAAAACATCTCATCAGTTGACTGCCTTGCAAAGTGGGTTGAAACCTAAAAAATGCAAGTTACACACTTTGGGACTCAGACAACTAGAGAACAAATCTCAGGCACTGATGGAAGACATATGCATGTAATATGAACGTCAGTCATCTGTTTTCAAGAGCTCAAGAAAGAATCAAGAAATGTTGACTTAAGCTATGCACACCAGTCGGCTGTAGAAGGATGGACAAACACCTGGAGGTCATCCTGGCGCATGGCATGCCTTCATCAGTCGACTATTTGAGAGCCAAAAACTCCAATTTGAGTTTAAGGCATGGTGAACCTATTGGGATGATTTCGATGTTAGTCCTAAAGCTCACAAGGATGGAAAATATATATGCATGAATGAGTTAGTCCATCTATCAAGGCATTACAATAAACCTTGCTCAAAAAGAGAAAATCAATAACTGAAATAATACATAGATTACTTTGCATTCCTTTGAGTCTAATCTTCAATCGCTTGATCCCTTGATGCTCCTCCTTGAGTCCAAGCTTTGGCATCCCTTGAGTCCAAGCTTTGGCATTGCCCCTCTTTATGTACATCCTTGCACCATGCATTTAGTCTCTGAAAAAATGATAGTCTTCATTTGTTAACTATTAGATTAAAACATAAGAGACATTAGCAAAAACATAATGTTGTGATTATCATCAAAATAATATTGGCATGAAGCACCAATACCTAACATCGTAACCTCCATTCAGTAGGTGGTTGATCAAGTTGGAGTCGTTGTGGAGGTGGACCACCTTTTCCTCCAAACGCTCGAGCCAACCTGAGCCCGTTAATGGCAGCTTCATATTTTGCCCCATTGTTTGTGGTTTGGAAGTCGAACTGAAGAGGTACTTGAGTATATGGCCGTCTGGCGTTTGGACAATTATACCGGCTCTACATCCGGTTCGAGTTGATCAGTCATTGACTTGCACGATCCAGATCCCTTCCTCTCCACATGCAGCTGTTGATGAGCCAATTCCTATCGAGGAAGATGAAGGAAGGTTGAGGTGTAAGTTAGCGACTAATACCTTCATTGGTGGCTCATTATTAGAGGTGAGTTCGATGAAGAAGTCTGCTAGGGCTTGCCCTTTGATGGTAGTCCTTGGTTTGTACTGGATGTCTAATTCACTCAATTCGACCCCGACTTGGTCATCCTCCTTGATTGCTCAAGCCTCTTTAGAGTTTGCTCCAGGGAGTGTCAGTAAGTACCAGAATAGTGTGTGCTTGGAAATAGGGTCGAAGACCTCTTGATGACTGGACAAGAGCAAATGCTATCTTCTCTATTCTGGAATAGTTGATCTCAACCCCACAGAGGACTTGACTCATATAGTAGACTGGTCACTGCACTCCCAAATCCTCTTTGACGTGGGCCGAGCTTATAGCCTCAGTGGTGGCATCTAAGTAGATAATTAGGTGATCACCCACATCAGGCTTAGTCAAGAGTGGCGGGTGACGAATGTATTCCTTAAGCTCAAAGAAAGCCTTCTTACAGTACAAGTCCCAATCGACGATCTTTTTCTCTTTCGTTGGTGATGCCATTGATTTCTTCAACACATTGAAGAAAGGTAGTGATCATTTGGTTGATTTCGAGAGAAATCGACCGAGGGCTGTTATCCTTCCATTTAGCCGTTGAAGTGCTCTGATAGTAGAGGTCTCCTTTATTTCGACGACCATTGTGACTTTGTCAGGGTTTGCTTCGATTCCTCGACTCATTAACATGAATCCAAGGAACTTCACAGATCGAACCCCAAATGTACACTTTGCAGTGTTTAATCGAAGTTTGTAGCGATGAATCTCTGCAAATGTCTCATGAATATCTGTGATATGATCGGTCGGCCTCTTTGATTTGACCAGCATATCATCAGCATAGACCTCCAAGTTCCGCCTAATTTGTGTCTTGAGACTTTTTCCATCTTATGTTGATACGTCGCTCGTGTATTCTTTAAACGAAATGGCATATTTTTATAACAAAAAATACCTCGATCAACGATGAAGGGGGTCAATTCTTCGTCGTCTGGTGCCATTTGGATTTGTTTGTAGCCGGAGAAAGCTTCTATGAAGCTCAAGAGCTCATAGCTAAAGAGCCGTCGACATGATGGTCCATTCGAGGCAAAGGGTACTTGTTCCTTCGGGCATGATTTGTTGAGGCTGGTAAAGTCAATGCACATTCTCCACTTGTCGTTGGCCTTCTTCATCATTACAACATTGGAGAGCCATTCAGGATATTTGATTTCCCGAATGAACCCCACTGACAGAAGCCGATCTACTTCTTCATTGACATCTTTCATCTTTTCGTTCCCAATGTTCCTCTTCTTCTGTTTCACAGTTTTGGATGTTGAGTTGACGTCCAATTTGTGGGAGATCACCCGAGGGTCGATGTCGGTCATGTCTTCTAAAGACTAGGCGAACACGTTGGCATTCTCTTTTAGGAGTGTAATCAATTGTTCCCTTAGGTTGAATGGAAGCATCGATCCAATGGAAACAGTCTTTCCTTCTACTTTAGAGATCTGGATGTTTTCAAGTCTCTTCGATCGCTAAGGGTAGTCGCTTTTCATGTTTATCCTTGATGATGAGATCATCTGGATCTACTTGATCCACCCTTCTCAATGAATTCGATAAGAGGTAATATGATTGGGCTTGCACCTGATTTCCTTTTCCTTTTCCAACTCCCTCAGGAGTTTGGAATTTGATCATATGGTGAAATGTCAAGACCACCACCTCCACAGCATTAAGCAGTAGTCTGCCGATGATTCCGTTGTATACAAAGTTAATCTTTATCACGATGAAGTTGGTCAAACAGGTGACCTGTCGTGGATAGGTCCCAAGGGTCACCGGTAGCATGATGATTCCCGATACATGTGCATAATGTCTGTTGAAACCCACTAGATGCCCTGGACATTCCCTCAACTCTGATGAAGAGAGTTTCATTTTCTCCAACATGGTGAAAAAGAGCACGTCACACTACCACCCAGTGTCGATGGTGGCACTGATGACAACGACATCGTCATGTGACAACTCCACACCATCCAAATCCTCATCAAAAAGATATTGGAGGTGTAGAATCTCTAGGACGCTTCTTTCCCATCGACATAGTCATTAACCTCCCGGCATAAGAACTTTGGAGGGAGGTCGATACATCTGGATTGGGCGGACCTCCCAATATCATGTCCAGGACCCCGGTACTGGGAGATGCCATGATGTTCTCTTCAGGTATTACTGGGCGAGTCGACATTGTAAAGGTAGATAGATGACGGTGATGCCGACTCGGGTTTCCCACAAATGGCATCAACTGTTAATGCCAAAATTGGCATCAATAGTGATTGGGCTGACGTGGACTCCCTTGCTTAAGTGGATCCTCGTCAGCAGTTGAAATGGGACCCTTTGTAACGATCTTTATTTTTAGCTATGCTGGAGTCAAGCTTTATTATTACTATGGCTATTATTATTATTATTATTATTATTATTATTATTATTATTATTATTATATGCTAATAATTTATATAATTCAGATATGATTTTTATTAAATTCAAATTTCAAAGTTTAAAAACTCAAATTCAAATCTCTTTAAAACTTTCTTATTAATTCCTAACAAATCCTATTAAACCTATAGTAAATTATGAAATATTTCCTCTCACTAAATCCCATTAATCCCTCCATCATTATTGTTTTAATTCAAAAAGTTTCCTTGTTTCATCTTGGTAATTAACCTTGACGTGCGTTTATATTTCATATATTCACGCACGTCTTCTTTTGTGTTTTTCCGCTATTTTCCGCCGTCTTGTATTCGTTTTCTCGTGTTTACTTTTTTTCTTTCACTTTTCCGTGTTTTCGTATGTTTGTAGGAGTTTACCTGTGTAGGGGACATAAAACGACGATATCATGATGTTGAATATTGGACTCCCCGGATTTGGTTTTGATGATGAGCAAACATAAATAATCCATGAACTAACAATTTGTGAGCGCAGTATTGGAGATCGTCGCCAAATTCACGAGAACATTCGAAGCGACATCTCAACACTTCCCAAAGCTCGTATTCATGCCCAAAGCTTCGTTGAAGCTCTTGCGCCGTTTTGGAAGTTATGAAGATTCAATCGAAGCTCTCGAAGACCGTTTATTAAGGTTTTATTTATAGTCTTTTTAGCTTCGATATATAGAATGTTAAGCCTTGAGTATATCTTACGTTTCTATCTTCATTACGCTCATTTCGTAGCTCTAGGATCCTTGCACAAGTTCATTCTAACTTCCTCGAAGCGTCGCGCTTCGATTCGGACTTGTATGTGCATGTTAGTTGGTACAAGAACAAGTACTGACCGACTAGATGGTGATCTAGTCGGTCGGCAACTGTTCTTGGACCGACTAGTTTGATTCCTTAATTTCTTGGACTTTACTGTTTACAGTTAGTCGGTCTACGTTGACTCACCGACCGACTAGTTTGTGAACTAGTCGGTCAGTGATGCTTCTTTGACCGACTAGTTGTGACTTACTGTTCATGCTAAAATTCTCCTAAGCTACTGTTTATCGTTAATCGGTCTAAGAACGTTTGGTTACCGACTAGTTGACAATCTAGTCGGTCAACTTTTGTTCTTGGACCGACTAAGTCAACTTGTGTTCAGACTATTTCATTTTGCCTCTTAGTCGGTCTACGTTCACTGACTGACCGACTAGTTGTGAAACTAGTCGGACAGAAATTCTTCTTGGACCGACTAGATTTCTATGTCTGAAATTCTATCTCTTCTCAGATCTACACTTATTCGGTCCATGCTGTTTGACTGACCGACTAGTTGATGAACTAGTCGGTCAGTGATTGTTCTTTGACCGACTAATTCTCACAGATTTCTATCCGTTGGAGAATGACCTAACTTGTTTTTATGGGACCCTATAAATACGAACCTAGGTCATTTCTATCTAGATTAGAGCTGCCATTAAGAGATTCATTGAGTTCTAAAGAGATAGCCATTCTCACTCAAATCAAAAGCTCTCTTCCTCACAAGAAACCCATTCTCTCTCATTTCTAGATCTAGAATCCTTCTAGAGATAAGGTTGTTCTTGGTGAGCTCTTCAAGCTATTGCTTGATCCAAGTCTCCATATCATCCCTAGGCACCGATTGCTGGTCATTTCCTTGGTGCTAGGTCTTGGTGACTTCATCTTCCTCAAATCCTTCATTTCACCATTTGGGTAAGAAAAACTCAAGGTATAGGATTTTGTGGTAAGATTGTTTATTTCATATTAAACTCTTTAATATTGCTTTGTGATTCTCTCGGTTGTGAGAGAAGTTTGTGATCCCGGGTTGTGGGATTCACGTTTGCTATTGCATGTATGATTTGATCTTGTGAAGGTTTTTCACAAGATATTCATAGTGGAAATCTTGAGTTAGGGTTTCTAACTCAAGTATCCGGAGGGGATCCGGGTGGTTGGGACGTAGGATCACCGGGAACAAGTCGGGGAGACTTGGGTGGATCCGAACCCATTAACATCATTTGTTTGCATTGTTAATTTTGTGTTGTCATTCAATTTAAGCTTCCGCAAATTGATTTGGTAGTTGTTTGCAATTTAATTTGGAATTATACTACTTATTATTTTAAAGTACTATTCACCCCCCCTCTAGTACTTGTGCAGTAGCTAGTAGGGCATTACATTTGGTATCAGAGCCAGATACTCAGCTATGTCTGCCAACGACAACAAGACCGTGCCTCCACCTTCCAACTATGACTCCTTCAGGAACCGTGAAGGAGCATCTTCGGTGATGGAAGGACATTCCTCTACGAGGTCTCCATTCTTCAACAGTACCAACTATGGGTATTGGAAATGCCGGATGGAAACCTTCCTCCGGAGTGCATCCTTATGGAGGACTACAATGAAGGAATACATCGAACCCAAAGAAGAAGACTTTGAGAAATGGACTACCGCGGAGGTCGCCGCGGAGGTAAGCAATGCCAAGGCAATGAACGCCTTGCAATGCGCATTGGAGCCCGAGGACTTCAATAAGATATGCACATGTAAGAGTGCATATCAAATTTGGAACTCCGTCCTCATTCTTCATGAAGGGACGAGTAGGGTAAGAGACTCTAAACTCGTAGTCGTAAACAAAGATTACGAAATGTTTCATATGCAACAGGGCGAGAAGATGAAAGAATATTACGCTCGCTTCGTTGACATAATAAACGAGTTAGAGGCCCTCGGCAAGTCCTACACTCAAAAGGAGAAGTGCTCAAAGCTTATTGAAGGACTACCCTCTTCTTGGGAAAAACGTACCTTCGCCATCGAGGAAGGTAATGACATGAACAAATATACCGTAGTTCAACTAATGGGTACTTTGATGTCATACGAGGTACGCAAAGATAGCAAGGTGAAGTTACAAGAAAAGATGAAGTCCTATTTGAACCTAGATGCGCCTAAGAAAAAGGCGATTGCATTCAAGGCGGCTTCATCCACCTCTACCGATGATGAGGACTCGGAAGAAGAAATGGACATGGAATCCGTAGCTCTCATGGCAAAGAAGTTCAATCGCTTTTTCCGAAAGGGTAACTTCAAACAAAAATCTAAGTTTACTTCTACTAACGCCTCTCCACCTTTGTGCTTTAAATGTAATAAGCCAGGACACATCAAAGCGGATTGTCCTCAAAACAAGCAAAAGGAGAAGTGGAAGGCGCCGAAGTTCGACAAGTCAAAGAAGTACAAAAAGGGGTACAAAAAGGGACTTGTCGGAACAACATTCACCGACTCCGAGGATTCCTCAAGCGGAGAGTCGGATGATGAGAAAGTGGAGCAAGCGCACATGTGCTTCATGGCAAGAGAGGAGCATGATCAAGGATCTTCCTCCTCCGATGATAGCGACGACGAAGGCGATGAGGTAACTATGGATGACCTTAGGGATGCTAACTCTCATTTATGGTCTAAGTACACTAAGTTAGTAAATAGATATACTAAAGTAAAAGATGACCTAGCTAGCATTCAAACTTCGCCTAAGACTATCGTCACCAACAACGACACCGTTGTTGAAGAGTTAAGAAATGAGATTGCTAATCTCAAATCTAAACTTGAACATGTTAGCATTGATGATCCGGAAGAACATAGGATAGCAGATTTAACTTCTCAAAAATAGACTTTGAGTATTGAGAACGAGAATCTTAAATCTCGTGTGTATGTGCTCACATCGCAAGTATCCACACTAGATACTTCTATGCGTTCTCTCAAAGAGAAATATGAGAACACATTAGGCCGAATCAATAGATTCAATAAGGGTAAGGACCATTTGGATAAAATCCTAAGTGACTTACTTCCGGCCAATCACCACATTGGTTTGGGGTATACGATGGGATGTCCATCCAAAGCGGCCACTACTTTTGTTAGGCCAACTTCCGGTGACTCTACGAGTGGTAGCAAACACTCTATTGGTAGTTTATCTACCAATGGTGCTTCCACCTCGTCCACACCCTCTTTTGGAAAGAAACCCACTTTGGGTGGACCTCCAAAGAAGGGGCATGCTTATATGTACACCAATACCATGCCACGTAGGAACACATGTCCTACTCCACCATCTCACACATATGATGATTTTTATGCAACACATTCTCGGGCACGTGCACACCATGTGAGACACCCTCACGCACATGTTCCCACACAAGCATATGTACACCCAGCTCATCATGTGAATAATTCTCGTCGTGCACCATTCCATCATGTTCCGTATGCCTATCCACGTCATGCATCACGTAGAAATCAATGTTGCATGCATGCACCCAATAGGATGATGGCTCCCAAAATTTTCACTATTTGGAGCCCTAAGGACACAAGCATGGACGAAAAACAAATGTATATGAATGCTTATTTTTCGAATGTTGTGCATAGTAGGAATTATGTGGGGAAGTCAAAGTCCAATTGGACTTGGCTTCCAAAGGTCTAACCTTTGAGGACCCAATGACCTTGGGTACCATGATATGAAAGTTTCTATCTTTAGGTACTCAAGGAAAAGAAAAAGAAAAGGAGCAACAAATATAAATTTAGCTCCAAAGGGAATTGGATACTCGATAGCGGGTGTTCAAAACACATGACGGGTGACGCTCGATTGCTCTCCGGAGTGGTTCCCATTGCGAATGGAAACTGCGTCGTATTTGGAGGCAACGAGAGCGGAACCATCATAGGTGTTGGTAAAGTGGGTAACCCTTCTAAACCCTTAATTAGTGATGTTTATCTAGTTGATGGTTTAAATCATAATCTTATTTCAATAAGCCAACTTTGTGACAAAGGTTACAAAGTTAGCTTTGCGAAAGGATTGTGTCATATTTCAAATGATAATAATAAATTATTATTTTCCGGCACACGCCATAAAGATATTTATATTTTGGATCTTCCTAAGTCATATGAACAATGTCTCGTTGCCAACACAAGTGAACAACACTTATGGCATCGACGCTTTGGACATGTGAACTTTGGAACACTTTATAAGCTTTCAAAATTAAATTCCATTAAAGGTTTTCCGAAGCTCGTTTTTGAAAAGAAAAGTTTTTGTGATTCTTGTCAACGTGGCAAGCTTCCTAAATCTTCATTTAAACCTAAGAAAAGCATTTCTACGAAACGGCCACTAGAGCTATTACATCTAGATTTATTTGGGCCAACTAGAGTTGCTTCCTTAGGAAATGCAAGATATGGACTAGTCATCGTTGATGATTATTCAAGATTTACATGGGTATTTTTCTTAAGTAATAAAAATGAAGCTTTTGAAAACTTCACAATATTTGCAAAGAAAGTACAAAATCTCATCGGAACCACCATTGTCACTATTCGTAGTGATCATGGGGGTGAATTTGAGAATGAGTCTTTCTCAAATTTTTGTGATGATCTTGGAATTACTCACACGTTTTCTTTCCCTCGCGCACCTCCTCAAAATGGTGTTGTTGAGAGGAAGAATAGAACGCTTGTGGAGTGTGCTCGCACTATGCTCGAAGATAGTCAACTTGGTTATCAATTTTGGGCGGAAGCGGTACACACCGCTTGCTATGTGTTTAATAGAATACTTTTGAGGCCCGGCACCAAACAAACTTGCTATGAATTGTTGTTTGGTAGATTGCCTCAAGTTAAACATTTTCGTGTTTTCGGCGCAAAATGTTTTATTAAAAACACATATGATAATTTGGACAAGTTTGATCCGAGATCGGATGAGGGGATATTTGTTGGGTATTCCTCACGTAGCAAAGCCTACCGGATATACAACAAAAGATCCTCTACGATCGAGGAATCACTTCATGTCTCTTTTAATGAGAATTTTACTACTTCTAGAATTTCAAATGATAATGATTCTATGGATGTTTTATGTGATTCATTTGAAAATTCTAAGTCTATTGATTCAATTGATTCTATTGAGACTAACCCGACTAATGAAGTTGTTGAGAATGTGCCTAGTGATCAAGTTATTCCCAAGCGGCTTCATACCGTTCGCGACCATCCCCATGAGCAAGTTATTGGCAATATTAATGACAGTGTCAAGACGAGATCTCAAGTCCACCACTTCGCGAATTGTGCCTTTGCCTCATCGATAGAGCCAAAGAATATCGTTGAAGCGTGCAAAGATAGTGCTTGGATCCTTGCCATGGAGGAGGAACTCATTCAATTCGAAAGGAATGAGGTATGGGAGCTTGTTCCTTTGCCATCGAAGAACCACACCGTCATAGGGACAAAGTGGATCTTCAAGAACAAAACCGACGAAAACCAAGTCGTCGTCTGGAACAAAGCAAGGTTAGTTGCTCAAGGCTATCGCCAAGAGGAAGGTATCGATTTCGAAGAATCCTTTGCTCCGGTAGCTAGATTAGAATCAATTAGACTTTTATTGTCTTATGCATGCCATAAAAATTTTAAGTTATTTCAAATGGATGTTAAAAGTGCATTTTTAAACGGAGATGTCGTTGAGGAAGTTTACGTTTCTCAACCTCCGGGCTTCATAAATGAAAAATTTCCAAATCATGTTTTTAAACTAAAGAAAGCTCTTTATGGTTTGAGACAAGCTCCTCGAGCTTGGTATGATCGCCTAAAGAATTTTCTTTTGGATTTGAATTTTAAAATGGGCGAAGCCGATTCTACACTTTTTGTTAAGCATGCGAATAATGATATTTTATTAGTTCAAATTTATGTTGATGATATCATTTTCGGTGCTACTAACTTCACTCTTTGCGAAGAGTTTTCTAATGTTATGAAGGACCAATTTGAGATGAGCCACATGGGCGAGCTCAAATATTTCTTAGGTCTCCAAATTCGCCAAATGAACGATGCAATCTTCATCCACCAAACGAAGTATACGGTGGAGTTGCTTAAGCGATTTGGAATGGAAAGTGCTTCCGGGAAAAAGACTCCAATGAGAACGACTACGCATCTTGACAAGGATACGGGCGGTAAGGATGTAGACATTCGTCTATATCGAGGTATGATAGGTAGCTTACTTTATCTTACCGCAAGTAGGCCCGATATTATGTTTGCCGTATGCATATGTGCTCGTTATCAGTCTCAACCTAAGGAGTCTCACTTAGTAGCGGTAAAGCGTATTTTCCGTTATCTAAGTTACACTTTAGATTTTGGATTACTTTATCCGAAATCTAGCACGTATGAGTTAGTCTCATACAGTGATGCCGATTATGCGGGATGCAAATCCGACAGGAAAAGTACTAGTGGCACTTGCCATTTTCTAGGAAATTCTCTTGTCTCTTGGTTTTCCAAGAAGCAAAATTCCGTATCACTTTCAACCACCGAGGCGGAATATATTGCCGCCGGTGCCGCTTATGCCCAGGTTCTTTGGATGAGACACACTTTGAAGGATTTTGGTATTCACTGTGATACTAGCCCTATCATGGTGGATAACCAAAGTGCTATCTGTCTTTCAAAGAATCCGGTGCACCATTCCCGATCAAAACACATAGATGTCCGACACCATTTCTTAGATGATCATGTTGCTAAAAAGGACATCATTTTAGTGTACGTTGAAACCCAAAAGCAAATCGCCGATATTTTCACGAAACCCCTAAAGGAGGACTCCTTTGTGCGGTTGCGTCGAGAATTGGGAATTATGGGTGAATCCGAGATATAGGATTCATATTTCATTCAATTATCTTGCATGCTATTATATTTTGCGATATTTCATTCATGCTAGATTTATTGAATTTTTGGGAATTTTATGTGATATGTTTGAATTTATGATCGAATTGGTATTTCAATGTCGTATTTAAGATTTCGACGTTTTATGGGGTAATATAGATGACTAATGAGAGTTTTAAGTTGTTTCATCCAAGCGGTTTGTGAAGAGAAATCAATTATCAAATTTTGAACTCTTCTAGTCGGTCTAAGTTCATTTGTCAACCGACTAGATGCTCATCTAGTCGGTCAGCAAGTGAACTCAGACCGACTAGATCAAGCTTTCATCCATCTCCTATCATTTTCTTTCGTTAGTCAGTCATAGTACACCTACCGACCGACTAGATTGAAAACTAGTCGGTCAGTGAATATACTGCGACCGACTAAATCTTGCCCTAAAATTTGCTGTTTGCCTCTGTTTTGACTTAGTCGGTTCAAGCTCATTGACCGACCGACTAGATCGTAATCTAGTCGGTCAGTGCTTGAACTGTGACCGACTAAGTGGGTTAGGGCAAATGTGTCTTTTCCAGATCTCGACCGACTTATATCGATTTCATCCGACTAAAAATGCTTTTAGTCGGTAGTCTCTCCAGCTCCAGCCCGATATCTCCCAAACCCCCACTCGAAACCCTTCGACTTCCGGCCATCTCTCCGTCGATCGCCGCCGTCCGCCGCCATTGACTCCTCCTCCTAGGTAAAACCCCCTCTCCTAGGTGTCGATTTCCTATTCTAGGGTTTGCTCTCCTTGATTTCAAGTTCTAGCTCCTAGGGTTTCATTTTTAACCTAGGGCTTGTGCTTTTCGGATTCTAGTTTCTTAGGGCTGAGTGCTAGGGTGTTTGATCTTCCCGTCGTTTGGTTGTACTCGTCATGCCACGACCATGGCAAAGACGAGGATTCCAATCACTCCCTCTGGGGCATCCCCCATGACCGTAGAACAACCTACCGCTAGGAATCCACCTAAGCCTAAGCGTCGTGCCAAGTCAACCCAAGCCTCTCCATCTTCGCCTCATCCTAAGAAGCCGAGGACGGCCATAGCTAAACCCCGAAAATCAAAGACCAAGAAGCCTATTCTTCAAACTCCAGCTACTCCTCCCGATTCCGACTCTGAATTTATCCCTGAGGATGAGCCTACTAGGGAACCTACTCCTCCTCCGAAGACCCGTAAGGCTAAGGGTAAAGCTCCTATGCCAGTCGGCGGTGTAGACATATCGTTGTGTCGCGATGACCCTCAGTGTCTCGTAGCGTACAACCGTATAGAGCACTGTCCACTGTTGTTAGAGCATTACGTTCAGTTTTCTGATTTTCTCGGCCTTGCTGATCTTCTGTCCTATAGTGGTCTTCTTGATTATCTCTGATATGACCCCAAGGCCAATCCCAAACCTTATCCTCGCCTAGTGAAATTGTTCTATGCCAATCGTGTTCGAGGCCAGTACGATGCCAGCCACTCCATTGAGACTACTGTCTTGGGAACTCCTATAGTTCTCACGGCAGAAATCTTGGGGGAGATTCTTGGTTGCTCGTCGTGTGGTCTCCTTCCTTCGGACATTTCGGTCGATGATATTTCCTCCTTGGATCAGTCAGTTCTTGCAGATATCTTCCAGGTTATCCCCTCCGCATTCATTGGTGTTCCATCGAAATCTTTCAAGCCGAATGCGTGGGTCCTTAACCTGATCTTGAAGTCATGCCTTCTTCCTAAATATGGATCATCTTCACTTCCATCCCAGTCGTTCTTGAAATTGATCTACGCTCTTTTCTTGGGGTGCGAGATTAATTGGGCTCGCGTGATACTCGATAAGATGGACTCTTTCGAGTGTATACGCAAGACCAATAAGTCTACGCATATTCCATATCCTTGTCTGTTGACCCTTGTGTTTCGTCATTTCCGAGTCCCTCTCCCTCCTGACGATGAGCGTCCCTTGGGTACTCCTCTGAACGCGACGGCCGTGAAGAAATCTCTAGCGGCGCTTCATCACGTACAGAGGTCTACCACATCTGCTTCTCAGGCGACTCCCTCTGCTGCTGGTGCCCCCTCTCGTCCTGCTACTTTGGATGATGTCGTACGGATACTTCGTCGGCACGAGTCTCGCTTGGCTCGTACCGAGGAGGTAGTTTGCCGTATGGCTCGTCAGATGGGCATTGATCTTCCTCCGTCCGTGTCTGAGGACGAGGAGATGGACGATGAGGAGCTTGACGAGCTTGTCACTTCTTTAGCCCATGGCGATGAGGCCACTGCTGCTGCTGCTACCTCTTCTGCTCCTGGTGTTGGCACCTCTTCCGGTGCTCCAGAGACTTCTGCTGCAGTAGTTCAGACTTCTGAGCCTGCTGACACTCCTGACGTGCCTGCTGATGTTGAGCCTGTTGCTGTTGCTTCCACACCTACCCCGACGATCCCGTCTGTTGAGACACCTCTACTCCCTGCAGAGCCTGAGTCCACTCCCTCGTGATTGTCAGTTTCGAGGACTCTCCACTACACTTCGGATGATATATTTTTTTAGTGAGAGTATTTTGGGTTTGGATGGGGTTTGAGAGTTGTTTTGATGTATTTTTGAGCTTTCAAGGTTTCGGTGTTGGTTGTTTTGATACACTTTGGATGATGTTGCTGATGGTTATTTTGTTGTATTTTGATGTTGACGATGATGATGTATCTTTTGATGTTTATATCCATGGTCGTTTGTATTTTGATGTACTCGTTGGGATATCTCTTTGGATGTACTCATGATGTTATCATTTATATATATACATCGTCGTTCTCTTTGTCTTAATTCGTCGTGCACATTTAATATTCGTTCAATGCATATAATGTGTGAATACATCGTTCGACGCATGAAAACTTGGTTAAATAGATTTAAATTCTAGAATTGTATAGAATTGTTTTCCATGCACAAATTTAACCAAGAATATTGAATATTGAAGAGTATGTTTCATTATTCAAGAAATTAATAATTATTTGGTATCTTTGATGATTTTCATTATCGGTTTTTGATAATGGACAATTTTGGCACACCTTGATTTGATTTTATCGCTTTTCCTTGGTGTCAATTAGTTCCATCGTCATTGTCTACGACTCACGATGTTGGATTTTCCATTTCCTAATTGTTGTCGTTGTATGCCCCCCATTTTTGGGATAATGCCAAAGGGGGAGAGATAATGATAATAAATAGCGCAAATGAAAATTTAACTCAATTTCCAAGAATCTAGTTTGATATGTTAGATTCAGGGGGAGTTAAGATACATATAAGGATTTTCAAAATCCGATATTTCGAAAATTGATTCTCTTTATTTATCTTACTCATCTGATTGATGCAATTCATATATATTCATTTTGGAATTAACGTGTCATCAATGCAGGGGGAGTAAGTATTTTACATTTGAATCATTATTTTTTATTATTATTTATGTTGGTTTGTCATCACCAAAAAGGGGGAGAATGTTGAATATTGGACTCCCCGGATTTGGTTTTGATGATGAGCAAACATAAATAATCCATGAACTAACAATTTGTGAGCGCAGTATTGGAGATCGTCGCCAAATTCACGAGAACATTCGAAGCGACATCTCAACACTTCCCAAAGCTCGTATTCATGCCCAAAGCTTCGTTGAAGCTCTTGCGCCGTTTTGGAAGTTATGAAGATTCAATCGAAGCTCTCGAAGACCGTTTATTAAGGTTTTATTTATAGTATTTTTAGCTTCGATATATAGAATGTTAAGCCTTGAGTATATCTTACGTTTCTATCTTCATTACACTCATTTCGTAGCTCTAGGATCCTTGCACAAGTTCATTCTAACTTCCTCGAAACGTCGCGCTTCGATTCGGACTTGTATGTGCATGTTAGTTGGTACAAGAACAAGTACGGACCGACTAGATGGTGATCTAGTCGGTCGGCAACTGTTCTTGGACCGACTAGTTTGATTCCTTAATTTCTTGGACTTTACTGTTTACAGTTAGTCGGTCTACGTTGACTCACCGACCGACTAGTTTGTGAACTAGTCGGTCAGTGATGCTTCTTTGACCGACTAGTTGTGACTTACTGTTCATGCTAAAATTCTCCTAAGCTACTGTTTATCGTTAGTCGGTCTAAGAACGTTTGGTGACCGACTAGTTGACAATCTAGTCGGTCAACTTTTGTTCTTGGACCGACTAAGTCAACTTGTGTTCAGACTATTTCATTTTGCCTCTTAGTCGGTCTACGTTCACTGACTGACCGACTAGTTGTGAAACTAGTCGGTCAGAAAGTCTTCTTGGACAGACTAGATTTCTAGGTCTGAAATTCTATCTCTTCTCAGATCTACACTTATTCGGTCCATGCTGTTTGACTGACCGACTAGTTGATGAACTAGTCGGTCAGTGATTGTTCTTTGACCGACTAATTCTCACAGATTTCTATCCGTTGGAGAATGACCTAACTTGTTTTTATGGGACCCTATAAATACGAACCTAGGTCATTTCTATCTAGGTTAGAGCTGCCATTAAGAGATTCATTGAGTTCTAAAGAGATAGCCATTCTCACTCAAATCAAAAGCTCTCTTCCTCACAAGAAACCCATTCTCTCTCATTTCTAGATCTAGAATCCATCTAGAGATAAGGTTGTTCTTGGTGAGCTCTTCAAGCTATTGCTTGATCCAAGTCTCCATATCATCCCTAGGCACCGATTGCTGGTCATTTCCTTGGTGCTAGGTCTTGGTGACTTCATCTTCCTCAAATCCTTCATTTCACCATTTGGGTAAGAAAAACTCAAGGTATAGGATTTTGTGGTAAGATTGTTTATTTCATATTAAACTCTTTAATATTGCTTTGTGATTCTCTCGGTTGTGAGAGAAGTTTGTGATCCCGGGTTGTGGGATTCACGTTTGCTATTGCATGTATGATTTGATCTTGTGAAGGTTTTTCACAAGATATTCATAGTGGAAATCTTGAGTTAGGGTTTCTAACTCAAGTATCCGGAGGGGATCCGGGTGGTTGGGACGTAGGATCACCGGGAACAAGTCGGGGAGACTTGGGTGGATCCGAACCCATTAACATCATTTGTTTGCATTGTTAATTTTGTGTTGTCATTCAATTTAAGCTTCCGCAAATTGATTTGGTAGTTGTTTGCAATTTAATTTGGAATTATACTACTTATTATTTTAAAGTACTATTCACCCCCCCCCTCTAGTACTTGTGCAGTAGCTAGTAGGGCATTACACATGAGTCCCCGGAGCAACGGGAGGAGTCACGCGTGATCCAGGGGGTCAAACAACAAAGATCGCATCTTTCAGCCCCCCACCCGATCGGTTGGACACAGCCAACCAATCGGGTGATGCATGCGTGCACGACCCGGTCAGCCGCTGAAGCAACGAATGTATCAACCGACCGGGTCGCCGACCGGTTCAACCGACTGATCTCTTTGGAAACTGGAGCTGAAACTCAACCGATCAGGTGATCTTCACCCGATCGATTCACCTGTAACCGTTTCCCCGAAGAATATGACCCGGAGAGCTCACCCGACCGTCAGCAGACCGCGCCGAACGTCTGAAGTTACTGTCTTTTGGGCAACAATTATCAACCGATCGGGTCACCCGATGAACTCAAGATCCAAACGATGAGCAGCTTCCATCAACCGACCGTGTCGTCTGACCGGGTGAAGTCTCGAAGATGGCTGTCGAAGTTCGCAGCAGGTCACCCGATCGGGTGATTCTTCACCCGATCGAGTGATGTCGTTTTCTATATATACAGAACCTAGGTTTCCAGATTCGGGAGTTGTTATTTTTTGCTGTTTTTTCTCTCTCTTGACCGCTGTAAATTTCTAGATATTTGTAAGTTGTCTGATCTTTACCAAACTTTAATATAGTGTTAATTGCATTGCTCTTACTGCTTTTCAATCTCTTGATCATGTTTTTAACGACGATTTCGATTTAGATTGCTTTTTTGTAAATATGTGTGTGTAGTTTCCAAATCTGGGATTTCGGTGGAAACCCCTTCGTTGGTTCTCCTCGATGCGTCCATAGGACTAGGAAATCGATAGGGATTAGGAATCTACCGGTTACACGGGGTGTTTTTTTGTCATCGGCAGGAAAAAGATCGCCTTTGACTGTTGGGCCAAGGGGGAATACACTTGGCGGTTGACTCCATAGCCATAGCTCACACCCTTAGCGTAGACGTCGAATCCTAGCGCGCGGGAGCGGCATGATGAGATGTTGGGAGTTATCGTTGCGAGCTTAGTGATCCTGGAGTCGGTCAGTGTTAATGGACATGGGAATACCCACTGACCGAACCCGGGTAGTCCGGCGTATCATCCTGGGCTCCGACCGGAATATCGGGCCCATGGGACGCTGGTACCACTCTTAGAGGCAACGTCTCACCATTAGACCCTAATTTCAATCGTTTTCCTACTCGTAGGCCGTGTTGGCGAGAATCGCATGATAGGGTGGAAACCGAAGTCCCGGGTTTTCCCTTTATATTGTTTATCCCTTGCATTCTATTTTCTGTGACAACCCATCTACCGATTCGGGCTAGCTCACCCATGGGGTGAATTTGGTCCTTCTTGACACAAGCACAACCACGTCTCCCTGAGTTCGACCCCCCAAGCCACACTACAACACCGTGCTCTTGCGGTTACAAATATTTAAATCTCACGCCCCCAATCATATATATTTCACACTTCTGACACACACATCACGGGGACGTCAAGTTTTATGGCGCCGTTGCCGGGGAGGCAACGTGCTTGTTATTCTAGGATCTCATGAACCCATTAGTCTAGCTCTCATCTCTATCTTGCGATAATTTTCGCATTCTACACTTTTTGATTTCACTTATACATATTGTAAATAGTAGTTGTATAGAACTAATTGACTGAGTCGCCGTGCTGCTATCGCTGCACTCGCCTCCCGTTTATACAACCCGTGCTTTTGACGTGTTTGCTATCGGTGCAGTTCTGTCTCTCTCCTTTCTTATAGGTTTTCTGCCCCATGACGAGGATGTTGTATGCCGTTTCGGGTGATATCTGGGATCATTCGCACCACATCCGCTGTTTGGCACAAAGCTTGACAGAATCCCTAAATGCTTCGAATATTCTAACCCTTCTGTCTGCCGCTGTAGAAAATCAGAGGATGTATCATGATGTGCAGTAGGATCCAGTCACGACAACTCTCCTTCCTCCTGATGATGTGGCGTATATCGACATGCCCAGTCCTGAATTCAGGGGAGAGGAATTGTTCACGGGGTCTGGTCAGGAGAACCACCAGGTAGAGTCTGTCGGTTGCGTTGGACAGGGGCCGATCTATTCCTTGCAGACTTTTATCGAGCATCTCGGATCTTGGGATAATGAGGAAGCTGTAAGCAATGGAGAGGAACCATCGACTGTTGAAACCTGTTTTCACTTTGAAGCCTTCTTCCCGGATAATTATTATGAGCTTGTGAAAGACCCAGCATCCACTAGTGAAACCACGATACCTTGCAAGGCTTTGCCATGCGGAACCACGGCTGTGAGTGAAGTTTCGGATGCTGGCTTTCAGGAGATCCACGAAGAAGTCCTTTCATTAGAGGATGCTCAGCTTGAGAAATATGCGTCAGGACCTCATGAAGTTGAAATGAAAGAGTTGCCCCCGGGACTAAAGTATGAATATTTGGGGAAGGGCTCGACCCTTCCGGTCATAGTGAACTCCTCGCTGCCCGAAGACCAGATGACCAAACTTCTTGGTGTTTTAAAAAGGTTTAAGAGTGTTTTCGGGTATGCAATTGAAGATTTGAAAGGAGTTAGCTTGGGCCTCTGCTCCCATAGAATACTACTTGAGGATGAGCAAGCCTCCTCAATTGAGCCGCATCGGAGACTCAATCCTATAATGATGGAGGTGCTCAAAAAGGAGATTGTTAGGCTTCTACATGCCGGTATCATATACCCTATCTTCGACAGTCACTGGGTTAGCCCGGTGCACGTCGTACCCAAGAAAGGAGGAATGACGGTGGTTCGCAACGAGAAAAACGAGCTCATACCTACCATGACCGTCACTGGGTACCAGATGTGCATTGACTATAGGAAGCTGAACAAGGCCACGAGGAAGGATCACTACCCTCTCCCATTCATTGATCAGATGCTAGAGAGGCTGGCGAAGAACAACTACTTCTGTTTCATGGACGGCTACTCCGGATTCCTTCAAATCCCTATCCTTAGCGATGACCAGGAGAAGACTACTTTCACATGCCTATTTGGGCCGTATGCACACAGAAGAATGCCGTTTGGGCTTTGCAACGCCCCGGTTACATTCCAAAGACTAATGTCCCCAATCTTCTTTGACTACTCCCAGGACATCATGGATGTTTTCATGGACGATTTTTCCGTCTATGGAACTGAGTTTGACTCATGCCTCAGCAATCTAACTAAAGTCCTGGAGAGGTGTCAAGACAAGGGTCTAGTCCTGAACTGGGAGAAATGCCATTTCATGGTCCAAGAAGGAGTTGTGCTGGGACACGTCGTTTCTTCGAGGGGAATTGAGGTTGATAAGGCAAAAGTTGAGGTGATTGAAAAGCTTCCACCACCACTCAATCTTCGAGGAGTCCGTGGTTTTTAGGGCATGCAGGATTTTACCGCCGCTTCATAAAAGACTTCTCAATGATTTCCAGGCAGCTGACCCAACTCCTCGTGAAGGATGCACCTTTCATCTTCAACGAGGAGTGCATGGAAGCCTTCCGCCTTCTTAAGCAAGCCTTGATTTCCGCGCCCGTAATTCAGCAGCCGGACTGGAATCTACCCTTCGAGCTAATGTGCGACGCTAGTGATTACGACGTTGGAGCCGTCTTGGGGCAGAGGAAGGATAAAAATCTGCATGTGATATATTATACGAGCAAGACCCTTGACATTGCCCAAAGAAATTACACAACCACGGAAAAAGAATTGCTATCGGTCATCTACACGATGGAAAAGTTTCGGTAATATCTCGTTGGGGCGAAGGTGATCGTGCACATTGATCACGCGGCTCTCAAATACCTATTGAGCAATAAAGAGGCTAAGTCGCGGCTCATTAGATGGATTCTCCTCCTCCAGGAATTCGACCTGGAAATCAAAGACAAGAAGGGGGCGGAGAATGTCGTTGCCGATCACCTGTCCAGAATGCCTACCCTCAATTTGAATGCTACTCCGATTGATGATTCGCTCCCTGACGAGCATCTCTTCTCCGTCTCTTCTGCTTGGACCCCTTGGTACGCCGACATCGCAAACTATCTGACTTATGCCATCATCCCCACAACGTGAGCTATCAGTATAAGAAGAAATTCTTCCATGAGGTCCGAAAATTTTATTGGGACGACCCCCATTTGTACAAGACTTGTAACGATGGGGTGATTCGAAGGTGGATTCCTGAGACTGAGGAGACCTCCATAATATCTCATTGCCATGATCAGCAATATGGACGGCAGCACCTATAAGACGACTGCAAAAATCCTCTAGAGCGGATTCTACTGGCCAACCCTATTTAAAGACACCCATGCTTATGTCCAAGCCTGCGACAAATGCCAAAGGACGGGGAACGTCTCCAAGAGAAACGAGATGCCTCAGCACTACATCTTAGAGGTAGAGATCTTCGATGTGTGGGGAATCGACTTCATGGGACCGTTTCCCTCCTCCTCTGGGAACCAGTATATCTTGGTAGCCGTGGACTACGTATCGAAGTGGGTTGAAGCGATGGCCAGTCCTACTAATGATTCCCGTGTGGTTGCCAAGTTCTTTAAAAACAACATCTTCCCGCGGTTCGGTGTGCCTTGAATTTTGATCAGTGACGGAGGGAGCCACTTTATAGAGAAGAAATTCGAAGCTCTCTTAAAGAAGTACGGGATGCAACACCGAGTCGGGCGCGCCTACCACCCGTAGACTAGCAGCCAAGTGGAAGTTTCTAACCAGGAGATTAAGAGCATACTGGAGAAGACGATGGCCAACTCTAGGAAGGATTGGTCATCAAAACTTCCTGACGCGCTCTGGGCTTACAGGATTGCATTTAAAACTCCGATTGGGACGACCCCCTATCGGCTTGTCTATGGGAAGGCGTGCCATCTCCCGGTGGAATTGGAACACAAGGCGTTTTGGGCAATCAAGAACCTAAACTTTGACGCCAATGAGGTTAGAGGGCACCGGCAGTTACAACTTAACGAGCTCGACGAGATCCGGCTCAATGCTTATGAAAATGCCCGGATCTACAAGGAGAAGCTGAAGCGGTGGCACGATAAGCGCATCCTGAAGAGGGAATTCAAGGAAGGAGACTTAGTTCTCCTATTCAACTCGAGGCTGAAGCTCTTTCCTGGAAAGCTCAAGTCAAGGTGGTCGGGGCCTTTTCGCGTCACTAAGGTCTTCCCGCATGGGGCTATTGAGATAATGGGAAGAGATGAGCCATTCAAAGTCAACAGGCAGTGCCTTAAACACTATGCGGTAGGAGAACCAGCATTCTCTCCGGTCGGATTCTCAGCGACCGACGACTCTTCCTCAAACCATCCGGATCCTAATTGACCACCATATGAGGCGTCGAGCAAACGACGTTAAACAAAAGCGCTTCATGGGAGGCAACCCATGTTCTAAACTCTCACCCTTATTTTTAGGCTTATTTTTAACTTGATTATTTCTAATATAATAATTAAATTCAGCCACGAGATCATCCGTCGAGAAACTTAGGCCATTCGTGAATTTTTGCAGGAAATAAGCCCTCACCCGATCGGGTAACTACTCAACCGATCGGGTGAGACGTATTAGACGATGGCCATATCTGCTCTCCTTGCGAACCAGTCGGGTGAAGCATTGCGTGACCGGGTGACAGACCTTGTGAGAAGGGCTGAATTCTCGGGAAATTTAGGGGTTATACCAACCGATCGGTTGAGTGAAGCCGCTGTCGTGTGATTGACCTGGTGAAAAGTTACAGACTCGCGGGAAGAAATGGGAAGCGGTCAACCGATCGGGTGAATCCTCACCCGATCGGTTCACCTGTAGCTGTTGGCGACGGAAGATTTTCGAGACTTAACCACCCGATCGGGTGAATCCTCACCCGATCGGGTGAATCCTCACCCGATCGGTTCGTCCCAATAAATATCCCTGTCGCGCGATTTCGTCCACTCGACCCCCAAACTTCCATTCGCGTGACCTCTCTCCCTCCAACTACCGAATCAATCTCCTCCATCCATCCCACTGCCCCTAGATCTTCATCCCCACTCATTCCCATACTCCCCCACCCTCGCCACCTCCACATCAACAACATTCTCTCATCAAACGTCCAAACCCTAACCCTAACCCCCAAAATTTTCGAAAATTTCGATTCTTGTCGGATCAACAAGCAACGGCTTCCCAAATTGCTTCCTTATATTGCGTGGGGTCTTTCGGGTGCTTGATCTTACAATGTTGATGGGTAACCTCTTTCCACTCTTCACATTTATTTCATTTTATGTAATGTCTTGAATTTGTGTTTGCACACTTTATCTGCTTCATAATCTTCATAGACACCATATCCCGCTCCATCATTCTTCCCCTCGCCGTCACCATGTCTGGGAAGGGAAAGGAAATAGACGCGTCGTCACGTAGACATCCCCTATACGGTCCCTTTTCCCCATCTTTCCTCGGCATAAACCCTTCGTCTGAAGAGCAATCCGATCGCTTGCAAGCCCTTCTTCATCGCCCAATGCGACCTACTCTTTTCGCCGACTTCCCCACCATACAATCTCTTGGACTATTTAGGGGCGTCTGTGCACTTTTTCGCTTCATAGGTTGCGATTATCTTCTGAGGACCCACGCCAATACACACAGGAATCTCACACTCGAGTTTCTCAGTTCTCTCGAAGTATCCGATTATGGTTTCACCTTCCAAACCTTCAATTGTGATTTTTCCATGAGCTTCAACACGCTTAATGACATTCTATAATTTCCTCACCCCGATCGCCATGTTGAATGCTCAACTCTTGATCGATCTGACATCTTTTCTCGCTTTCGGGCCGATGGCGCTTGGCAAAGATTCACCCGATATACCACCTTTCCAGCGGTAGCCCTCGCCTCCTACGTCATACACCCATGATACCATTTCGCCCATTGCTTCCTTGCCAACACCATTTTCGCTCACGTAGATGTATCCACGGTGTCTAAGGATGAGTTGTTCTTTCTTTATGCCATGTCCCATGACCGGATTCATGGCAATATCCCTTTACCCTTAAACACCGCTCATTGGATCATCCACGAGATCCTATCCGTTAGCCGCGCAGCTTCCGGCTCTATCTGCTGTGGGGGGATTGTCACTCTTATTGTCAGTTGTGTCTTGAGGATGCCGCCCGACCTCCCTATTGTCCCGGGACATAGCCGTATCGATCACGACTACTTGATCTCTATCAGGATGCTTAATCCTTTTAGGGAGGATCGTGCAGCCTACCTCTATAGTCCTGCCTACACTCCTTTTGCCATCCTCCCACCCTCGTCTCCGGAGCGCTTCCCCTTACGCCTTACACACCTACCCTGGGAGTTCTACCCTGATCCTTGGTACGCTTCACTCGTTCACTTCCCACCCATGGATCCTCCCGATTGGCACCGGTGTGTCGGCCCACCCCGTCCCACCATCATCCACCACGATTCACCGATATATCCCGATCCTCCGATAGTCCTTCATGTTGCTCCTCCTTCTCATATTCGCACACCCTCTCCTTTGTCCTCGGAGGATTCCTTCTACCATTATTCACCACCCTCCTCGCCATCTCCTTACCATTCTACCGCAAAGCGACTCCAATTGACCTCCCCCTTACATATCTCTGCATTTTCATGATCACATCATATCGCTAGCCTTGTCACGTCTAGCTTGGGGGAAGTCAAATTTTTCTATGTGCTATCGTGTGTCGGTTTTCTTTGTGTGTTTGTTTATTTGTCGTGTGGTGTGATTTTTATTTTTATTCTTATTTTCAGTTTCGTTTGTGTGATTTTCTTGTCTTTCATGTCTTTTTGTGTCTGTGCGTATTCCCCCCATATTCATTACCCTCCCGTATTTAATTCTTTTGCATTGAGGGCAATGCAAGCTTCAGCTTGGGGGAGTCGCACTTTGTGCGTCATTTGCGTCTTTTTCTTTGTTTTGAGTCGTTTTTCTTCGTCTTTCTCTTTTCCTCTTTCTTTTCTTCTTTTTTATCTCTTTCTCCTAGAGATGAACCCTATGATGAATTGCAACAAAAATCACACACACACCTAGCATGGCTTCGATAATCACATTCACTAACCCTAGGAAGTCGAGTCCTCTTGCATTTCATGCATCGTGGGTCCATTTTGCTTTTTTGTGAGTCGTGTGTCGTGCCTAGCTGTTTGGTGTGCTTCTACTTCGTGATTTTGATTTATATACCTATCAAGGAATGACCCCTAGATTATCATGCTTCGATTTGAATATGCGGTATTTGCCTCTCTTATCTGTTTCTGTACGCATGAAGATATATATCGTATGCTTAATTTCGCATGTGTCAAGATTCCACAGTTAGGACTAGGATAACCCATTTTAGCCTATGCTCTGATTAGCAAAATATCTCCCTTGCCCAAGTGTTTAGAATCTGATTTCTTTTTTATTTTACTTGGTGCAAATCCCATCGTCGTGTACTGTTCTCCCACTTGGGAGAGTACACATGTATATATCCCAAAATCCAAAAATAAAAAAAAGAGAAAAGAAAAACCAAAAAGAAAAGAAAAGAGAAAAGAATATATATATATATATATATATATATATATATATGTATGTATGTATGTATGTATGTATGTATGTATGTATAGCCAAAAATCCAAAAAAAATACATATATCCAAAACCCAAAAAATGTGTGTGAATATTTCCCTACCTATCGAGAATAAAGGGAAGGCGAGAATTTGCACCGAGTGTTCTACTCCACATCATCTCAACCCCCGTCGCTTTTGAAAACACTTGGAATAGGAAATTTCAAGCTATTATATGGGCGATAGTGTGGTGATGTCCGAGTCCCTAGCTGTGGAGTCCTTGACACATGATGCGTTTCTATTCTCATACTCTTCTCATGCATGCTTGAGCTATATATTCACCGCTATTTCTAAATTGAATCGATATTTGGTTCATTTCTTGGATTTGTGTATATGGAGCTTATTGCACGATGTAGATAGTGACACCGACTGCTAGCACATGACCACACTCATTTGCTCTTCACGGCGTGGGCCCACGGCACTTGTCTGGACTCGTATTCCTTGGTTTAGTGATGTGATTTGGCGTTTGCTTTCTTGGTGTGTCGTTTTTGGTTTTGTTGGCCCTGACGGGCGATTTAGGATTTACAGTTCTCGTCTTTCTCTTTTTCTCTCTATTTTTCCCTCCGAGCTCCTACTCTCACTCGTCTTCCTCGAGGACGAGGAAGGGTTCAGCTTGGGGGATTTTGACGTGCGTTTATATTTCATATATTCACGCACGTCTTCTTTTGTGTTTTTCCGCTATTTTCCGTCGTCTTGTATTCGTTTTCTCGTGTTTTCTTGTTTTCTTTCACTTTTCCGTGTTTTCGTATGTTTGTAGGAGTTTACTGGCATAGGGGACATAAAACGACGATATCATGAGTCCCCGGAGCAACGGGAGGAGTCACGCGTGATCCAGGGGGTCAAACGATGAAGATCGCATCTTTCAGCCCCCCACCCGATCGGTTGGACACAGCCAACCGATCGGGTGATGCACGCGTGCACGACCCGGTCAGCCGCTGAAGCAACGAAGGTATCAACCGACTGGGTCACCGACCGGTTCAACCGACTGATCTCTCTGGAAACTGGAGCTGAAACTCAACCGATCGGGTGATCTTCACCCGATCGATTCACATGTAGTCGTTTCCCCGAAGAAGATGACCCGGAGAGCTCACCCGACCGTCAGCAGACCGCGCCAAACGTCCGAAGTTACTGTCTTTTGGGCAACAATTCCAACCGATCGGTTGATTTATCAACCGATCGGGTCACCCGATGAACTCAAGGTCCAAATGACGAGCAGCTTCCATCAACCGACCGTGTCATCTGACCGGGTGAAGTCTCGAAGATGGCTGTCGAAGTTCGCAGTAGGTCACCCGATCGGGTGATTCTTCACCTGATCGGGTGATGTCGTTTTCTATATATACAGAACCTAGGTTTCCAGATTCGGGAGTTGTTATTTTTTGCTGTTTTTTCTCTCTGTTGACGCCTGTAATTTTCTAGATATTTGTAAGTTGTCTGATCTTTACCAAACTTTAATATAGTGTTATTTGCATTGCTCTTACTGCTTTTCAATCGCTTGATCATGTTTTTAACGGTCAATTTCGATTTAGATTGCTTTTTTTGTAAATATGTGTGAATAGTTCCCAAATCTGGGATTTCGGTGGAAACCCCTTCGTGGGTTCTCCTCGATGCGTCCATAGGACTAGGAAATCTATAGGGATTAGGAATCTACCGGTTACACGGGGTGTTTTATTGTCATCGGCTGGAAAAAGATCGCCTTTGACCGTTGGGCCAAGGGGGAATAAACTTGGCGGTTGACTCCCTAGCCATAGCTCACGCCCTTAGCGTAGACGTCGAATCCTAGCGCGCGGGAGCGGCATGATGAGATGTTGGGAGTTATCGTTGCGAGCTTAGTGCTCCAGGAGTCGGTCAGTGTTAATGGACATGGGAATGCCCACTGACTGAACCCGGGTAGTCCGGCGTATCATCCTGGGCACCGACCGGAATATCGGGCCCATGGGACGCTAGTACCACTCTTAGAGGCAACGTCTCACCATTAGACCCTAATTCCGATCGTTTTCCTATCCGTAGGCCTTGTTGGCGAGAATCGCATGATAGGGTGGAAACCGAAGTCCCGGGTTTTCCCTTTATATTGTTTATCCCTCGCATTCTATTTTCTGTGACAACCCATCTACCGATTCGGGCTAGCTCACCCATGGGGTGAATTTGGTCCTTCTTAACACAAGCACAACCACGCCTCCCTGAGTTCGACCCCCAAGCCACACTACAACACCGTGCACTTGCAGGTACAAATATTTAAATCTCACGCCCCCAATCATATATATTGCACACTTCTGACACGCACATCGCGGCGACGTCAAACCTCTACCATTATTTGCAATTATTCCTTTGTTCTTGCCATTTCTTCCTCCTTCCAAAACCCTAACCCAACCCTAACTTAAATACTCATACACACAACCCCCTCTACAAAGATAAAGCCCTCTAAACCTTAAGGAAACCGCACCCCCTCATATACATAACAGCCCCACGTCCCCTTCAAGATCGTGCGGCCTCCGCCTTACTCTGACCTCTCACCCACAACCCTCCTCCGCCGACTACAAGCCACCGCAACCCCCAGCCTCCTCTCCCCCTCGAACCTACCTGCACTGTCCTCCTCTCTCCTCCGCGACCACCAGCCCCCGACCTCACCGCGGCCACCTCCTGCGTCCACAACCACCCCGATAGCCCCCACATCATCTACCACCCTGGCATCAACCTCGACCCCCAACGCCGTCCCCGCCGTGGCAACCACTCTCTCTCTCTCTCTCTCTCTCTCTCTCTCTCTCTCTCTCTCTCTCTCTCTCTAAAAAGCCCTCCGATGCCATCTTAAACAGCAGCCTGCCCCCGCAGCTGCACCGCCTTCGATGCCACCTGTAGACCCCGGCCCCGACCACTGCACAGCACCACCACCTTCGATGCCACTCCTCCCATCATCAACCCTCACCCCCCCAACTTCACCTGCCACCCGACAGCACCACACCTATAACCTGTTACCTATCTCCGATGACCCCCACGGTACCGTCCATGTCGACAACACCTCCTCCCGCCACCTTCCACCACCTCCTCCCATTGAAACCGCACCACCCCGTTCTCCTCCTCCCAAAACTCTCCGACCCTCCCTCAACTCACCGCCATTACCCCGCCTTCCACCTCCCTTTGCCAAACACCACCACAGGCCCCGACTCCCATACCCAACTCCGATGCCATCATGTCAGCATACAGCAACCCTACTTCTTTCGACCACAACGACACAGACCTCCCAACGCCAGCCCCTCAACCGCCAGCGCATCCTCCACCAACTATCACCTCCGGTGTCGACCACCTGCCGGCCACGTCCAACTTGTCTCCACCTGGAAGTACAAACGGGGGTGTGTGGTGAAAATACAAGCAAGGCAAGAAAGTGTTTCAAAAATAAAAAAACGACAAGTGTGTGGTGATTCCTTACATCCTAGAGATTGATAGTTATTCCCATGATTCATTTCTATTCTTTCTTACTTCTTCATGCTTGTTTGGGTATCTTGTATTCACCGTTTGGAAGATTTGATATGAATTTTGAGCGTCCTCATATTTGGGCATATTATCTGCTATAACATGCTATGATAGCTATGCCTTTGCCAATGTCACACTTCTATCTCTTTTGTGCTCTATTGATATGAACCCATGATGCTATATTATGAGAATTGAATTCTTGATTTAGATTGAGATATGCTTCTCCCTTGTGCTTAATTGTGTTGGTGATTACATTTGTGGTTTAGAGAGGGTGATCAAGGATTCTTTGTTTTTCCTTCTTGCTCTCGCATCCGAACTTCATTCCAACTCGTCTTCCTCAGGATGAGGAAGAGTTTAGCTTGGGGGCTTGATGCTGTTCATATTTAACCTTTTGCACATGCTATTTATCGTGTTCTCATATGCATTTCATCTCATTCCATGTTGTATATATGACTTTTTTGGTTCATATTTACTATTGGGTGTATTGTTTGTATTTCAGGAAAATGTCAGCATTTCGGTGTCTTCTGGGATCAACCTTGCATGTCGAGACGAAGGCGTGCTTATACGGCGAAGGTCCAATGGCCAAAGACGAGGATTTGATGATTTGGAGCTTCAATCGATCGGGTGGATAGACCCACCCGATCGGTTCGTGCACACGTATCTGACCCGACGAAGAGCAGCAAAGGAGCAGATCTCACCCGATCGGTTAAGTGATCGGGTGGATGCCGCAGTACTCTCTATCTTTGAGAGAGCTTCTCAACCGATCGGTTCATCCATCGGGTCATTTTTTGGTAAGAACTCACCTGACCGGTTGACATGTCTACCGATCGGGTGGCCTTTTCTTTCCCTTTCGTGTACTTCTGCTCATTCATTGAAGATCTGCTATCATTCCACTGGGAGTTTGGGTGGTCTCTTATTTTTCTACGTCGGCATCGTCGTTAGCTTTCCAACGATAGGTCGCATGCCTAAATCCGATTTTTCTACATTTTTCTGGAATTTTCTAAGCGTAGCTGGGTGCTGAAATTGGGAGCTGTCTGGAATTTGCACTTCAACCGATCGGTTGGAAGTCCAACCGATCGTTGGAAGTCCAACCGATCGGTTCTGGTCATTTTCAGAAGTTTAGAGTTTCTGTTTGTTTCCACCCGATCAGGTGAACTTCCACCCGATCGGGTGGTCCTGTTTTAGCAGTTTTATTGTGTTTTTGGACCCAAACTGTTTAGGGTTTTAATGGGGCTTATAATATAAGAGTGGACACGACTTGAGAGAGGTTCTCCCCTATTTTTCCAGGAGTTTTCAGCCCTTTTCATGGGAGCTTAGGTTAGTTTAGATTAGGGTTTTATCTTCCAATAATTCTCGTAATGGATTGATGAATTCAAATGCAAGATAAGTATCTTTTCTCTTTTTTCAATTGTTTTGCGTTGTTTTCATTGTGCTTAATGGTGAATGTTTGTTTGTCTCTTTTATTACTTGCTATCATGTTCTTCACCATTGAGTAGTGTTTGATGAACCCTTATATGGGTTAGAGTAGGATTGATGCTTGGGATATTTCATTTGACTTGATTGCATGGCAAGTGTTTGATGGAATGTGTCAATGGGGATTTCTAGCAATCTGAGTCCAATTCGTACGACAACACACTAGATGTGTTGGGGGTTGCGGTCCGGATGCTTGTCCTGTCAAGATCCGCTTTGATGTATTGCTAGAAATCACATTCGACCTATTTGTCCATTGGGTTACGCGGGGTGTTTTATTGTCACTGACGGGAGATAGACCGCCTTTGACCGTCGGGCCGAGGGGAAAAAACTGGCGTTTGATTCCCTAGCAACAGCTCACGCCCCTAGCATTGACATCGAGTCTTTATGCATGGGAACGGCTTGGATGAAATGTTGGGAGGTATCACTGTGGCCTTAATGCTCCTGGTTACGGAGGGTGTTGGACATAGGAATGCCCACCGTCCGAAACTGGGTAGACCTAGCGTATCATCTTGGGCACCGATCAGAATATCGGGCCCATGGGGCACTAGGTACCACCTTTTGGGGCAGTGTCACACCCTGGGTCGAGTCGAATGCCAAGTGTTTGCGGGGATTCTTTTCTTGTCCTTTTCATTTCTTTCTTTTATTGATACACTTCCATTCATATAATCCGCATAGCTCTCACACAACCTAGGCTAGGCTAGTAGCCATTCAAGCCATCCACCTCCCTGAGTTTGATATACCCGCACCCTACACTAACCGTGCACTTGCGGTAAAACGACACCGCGCCCAAACTGTAAACGGGGCGCCGGTCAATTTTTTGGCGCCGTTGCCGGGGAGGCATTCGGTTTGTTATTAGTTTAGCTTGGGTTCGTTAGACTACACATAAAAGCATAAAAAACAAAAAAAAAACAAATACAATAACCAAGAAATTTTCCCCCATCATTATATTATCTTTTTGTTATTCTCTTGTACTATTGATGCTCCTCTCTAGTTTTCTTATTTTTGTTGTCCAAGTATCTTTGATATTACTATGTAGAGACCCAATTTCGATGCTCAGATGGGAGAATATTATTTCGATCAGGGTGCTCAGATGGGACAATACTATCTAGATGAGAGTGCTCAAACGATCGATGAGATTCTTGCACATTAGATTGAAATGCAAGCCAGAATTGAAAGGGGTGATTTTCTATTGGAATCGGTGAAAAGTGACCTTGAAACCAATGTGCTCATACCTATGGCTACAATGGTTTCCAAGGATATCAGTTCTACTTCCTCATCTTATGGGCAAGAATCATCGCCAGTCATATTGCCAGAGCCAGAATGTGCCATCGTCGATCCCACATCTCACGATACAGCTATTGCATATGAAGGTTGGATGGACGAAGGGGCAGTGGGGGAAGCAGAAATTGAATAATATGTGCCGCCAGAGGAGGACACATTTTAGAGCATATTAGTGGGCCTCTTGGAGTCAGTGAGGTTCACCGGTTCAGTCAGCGTCACGGTAGGCGATGCTTTTGAGCTACGCGTTACAGATTTTGTTATGAATCGTGTTTCGGCTAAAGGAACAATTGGGGGGACATCCGTGTCAGTTTTGATTTTCTGGGGAGTAGACTACTTTTTTGGATTGCTTGCTGGCATTCTCCCCCACTTTATACGTCCCCACAAGTTGACACACATAAGCAGCCGGCATCGCCATTCCAGAGAGAGCCTGCATTGATAGTTTTTGAGGAGGCCTTACATGCAGAGCCAGAGCTTATCAATGAGGTGGTCGTGCATCGAGACGGGGACACAGATGACCGGCGCCCTAGCGATCTGCGGTGTGGGCGCGGTGTCGTTTACTGCAAGTGCATGGTTAGTGTAGGGTGCGGGAATATCGAACTCAGGGAGGCGAGGTTGTGCTTGGGTCAGGTAGGACCTAAATCACCCCGAGGGGCGAGCTAGCCCGAATCGGTAAATGGTTGTCACTGAAAGAAATAAAGGGTATGAACAATAAAGAAATAAACCCGGGACTTTGGTTTCCGCTCCAACGAGCGGCTCTCGCCGTTACGGCCTACGGGTATGGATAACGATCGGGATTAGGGTCTAATGGTGAGACGTTGCCTCTGAAAGTGGTACCGGCGTCCCATGGGCCCGATATTCCGGTCGGTGCCCAGGATGATACACCGGACTTCCCAGATTCGATCGGTGGGAACTCCCGTGTCCATTTACACTGATCGATCCCGGGAGCACTAAGCCCGCAACGATAACTCCCAACGTCTCATCCTGCCGCTCCCGCGTGCTAGGATTCGATGTCTACGCTATGGGTGTGAGCTATGGCTAGGGAGTCAACCGCCAAGTTTATTCCCCCTTGGCCCAACGGTCAAAGGCGGTCTTTTTCCCGCTGATGACAAAGAAACACCACGCGTAACCGTTAGATTCCTAATCCCTATCGATTTCCTAACCCTATGGACGCATCGGGAAGAGCCCCCGAAGGGGTTTCCACCAAAATCCCAGCTTTGGGAACTACTCACAAAAATCCATGAAAAAGCGATCTAAATAAAAATTAACCGTTGGAATCATAATCGGACAATTGCAATGCGGAAGTAATAGATTAGATAAGACAATACTAAAATTTGAGAAAGATCTGAAAACTTACAATAGAGTAACAATTACAGCCGTCACAAAGTGAGAAAACAGTAAAAAACTAGCAGCTCCCGTTTCTGGAACCCTAGGGGTTCTATTTATAGACTCTCGCATCAACCGATCGGTTGACAAGTCAACCGATCGGTTGATCCGTTACAAAATAATAACAGAAAACGGCGAGCTTTCACCCGATCACATGAACCGGTCGGGTGAGTTCTTGAGTGACCGGTTGGATCTTGGAGCCGTCGGGTGAAGCGATCGGTTTGGCACCCGTGTCTTCAGCTCTTCATCTTCAGCTACAGATGAACCGATCGGGTGAGTCACCCGATCGGTTGGCATTTTGCTCGAGAAAACAGAGAACATGCCCCCGCTGAACCGGTCTGCGAACCGGTCGGGTGACTTCCATGTGAGCTCCGGCTGAGACCGGGTGGTGCACGCGTGCATCACCCGATCGGTTGGAGATGACCAACCGACCGGCTGAGGGGCTGAAAGATGAATTCTTCGACGTTTGACCCCCTGGATCACGCGTGACTTCTCCCGTTGCTCCGGGGACTTGGGATATCATCGTTAAACGTCCCCTACGTGGTCAATCCCCTGCAATCATGGATAAACAAAGAAAAGTGAAAGAAAACGAGAAAATACAAGAAAACGAAAAAAAGACGGAGGAAAAACACGGAGAAACACAAAAGAAAACGTGCGTGAATATATGAAATATAAACGCACGTCAAAATCCCCCAAGCTGAACTCTTCCTCGTCCTCGAGGAAGACGAGTGAGAGTAGGAGCTTGGAAGGGGAAAATAGAGAGGAAGAAAGAAAAAGAAAACTCTAAATCGTAGATCGTCCGTCAGAGCCACAAAAATAAAAAACGACACACCAAGCAAGCAAGCGCCAAATCACACCATTAAACCTAGGAAAACGAGTCCAAATAAGTGTCGTGGGCCCATGCGGTGAAGCGCGAGTGAGTGTGGTCGTGTGCTAGCAAATGGGGTCACTTTCTACAATGTGCTATGAGGCTCGATATACACAAATCCAAGATATGACCCAAATATAGATTCGAATTGAATTAAGCGACGAATATAAGTTCAAGCATGCATGAGAAGAGTAAGAATAGAAGCGTATCATGCATCGGGGACTCCACAACTAGGGTTAAGGAAATCACGCCACTATAGCCTAGATACTAGCTAAAAAGTTCCTAAGCCAAGTGTTTTCAATAACGAAGGGGGTTGAGATGATGTGGAGTAGAACACTCGGTGCAAATTCTCGCATTCCCTTTATTCTCGGCAAGTAGGAAAAAATATTCACACTGAAAATTTTTTTTGGGTTTTGGGCATTTGTATTTTTTTTGGCTTTTTGGCTATACAAAATTTTTCTTTTCTTTTCTTTTTTTGGGTTTTTCTTTTCATTTCTCTTTTTTTTGGATCTTTGGGTTTTTGGCTATACACATGTGCACTCTCCCAAGTGGGAGAACGGAACACGACTAGGGGATTTGCACCAAGTAAAACAAAAAAGAAGTCGAAATCTAAACACTCGGGCAAAGGAAACTATTCTCGCTAAATAGAGCATAGGCTAAATGGGTTATCCTAGTCCTTAGTTGTGGAATCCCGACGCATGCGAATTGAAATATACGATATAAATATAGCATGTATATAGTAGAAACAAATACCGCATATTCAAATCGAAGCATGATAATCTAGGGGTCATTCCTGGACAGGTATATAAAGTAAAATCACAAAGCAGAAGCACACCAAATAGACAGGCACGACGCACGACTCACAAGAAAGCTAAGTGGACCCACAATGCGTGAAATGCAAGAGGACTCGAAATCCTAGAGTTAGTGAGTGTGATTATCGATGCAATGCTAGGTGTGTGTGACCTTGTGGCGATTCATCATAGGATTCATCTCTAGGAGAAAGAGCTAAAAAAGAAGAAAAGAAAAAATAAAAACACGATGAAAACGACACAAAAAACGAAAAAGAAGGACTCAAACGACGCACACAGTGCGACTCCCCCAAGCTGAAGTTTGCATTGCCCTCAATGCAATATGAGTGAGTACGGGAGGGCAATGAAAGTGGGGGGGAATACGCACTAACACAAAAAGAAATAAAAACGAGGAAAACACATAGATAAAACTGAAAAGGAAAGAAAGATCAAAATCAAAATCAAACAACACGAAAAATAAAAATAAAAATAAAAATAAAACCACACGACACGACACTCGAAAAATGAAAAGCAAGCACACACACAAAAATGGGAAAACAAACAAAACACGACAGCACACAAAAGTAGACGTCCCCCAAGCTAAACATGATAGTGCTAGCAAAATGATATGATCAATGAAATCCAGAGATATGCAAGGGGGAGTCAAAAACAAAAGAGGTGAATTCAGAAAGCAACACGCAAATAGTCCCCCCTCCCGACAGAGACAAAGCAGGGCCCCGAAAAGACAGATGGGCACAAATATGGGGGGGGGCAAAAGTGGGAGAGAAAAATTAAGCAGGGGCACCACCCTCTGGGGGTGGTGACGGTGGCCTGCGCTGAGGACCAGGAATCGTGGGGGGTGGAATGTGGAGCTCGGAGACGTCGGGTGGGTCTTCACGGATGTGGCGAATGAAGCTTTGAAGAAACGGGAGGTCTCGGTTGACGGACTCCTCGGTTATCCGACCACCCTGACCAGCTAGGAGGACCATGGCCGTGAATCGGTCGGCATGGTCATCGGTTTGGAATTGCATCCCATATTCGGGATCGTAAACGTGAGGTGGGGAAGTGGTGCGTGGTGTGGTGGATGGGTTGGAGGTGGTGGGCTGTGTGCGACGGGTACGACAGGTGGGCCTAGGGTTCGAAGAGCTGGCGTCGGTGGGCTTAACACGGCGGGGAGGCATTGTGTGGGTGTCGTTCGTGCGCGTAGGTGCGTAAGAGTACAATGAATTCAACACAAACACGAAATACGACCAACAAGCAAATGGAATATTTGGGGTAAGATTAAAATTAAGCAAAGGAGCGAGTTTACCCAAATGAGATGAAGATAGTTGCTCGTAGACGCCCCGATGCTACTCTATTGGAGCACGCTGTGAAGCCGCAGCGATCTCTTCAGCAAGCTTCAAAATTGGGGAAAAACGGGTGGAGGTTAGGGTTTTGTGTATTGGTGGAATCGAGGAGAATGGAGAGAAATCGATGGTGGATGGGTAGGGGGATGGGGGAAAAGGTGATTGAGGTTGATTGAAGGGAAGAAAGAGGGCAGGCGCACGAGGGAGAGGTGAAACGGTGGATCCGGATTCGAAAATGACGAGTGCGGATCGAACGGGCGGTTGGGGGTATTTATAGGGTTTTAAGTCGAACCGATCGGGTGACTTGTCACCTGATCGGTTGACGGTTAGGTCGAAATCCTTGCCGAAGAAATGCTACAGACGAACCGGTCGGTTGACTTGTCAACCGATCGGTTGGCCGCTCCACTCATTTTCCCGAGAACTTAGGGCTGCTCACCCGGTCTCATCAACCGATCGCGCTCGAACTCAACCGATCGGTTGATATTCCCCAAAAATTTCTGAGAGTTCTCCCCAGCTCACCCGGTCTGTCACCCGGTCTCTTCATTCCTCAAGCGATCGGGTCATATGGGGGCAGATCTCGTCATGTATCAGATACATCCCAACCGATCGGGTGAGTTATCAACCGATCGGTTGGGGCTTTGTTCCTGCAAAAACCAACAGATTTGTCTAAGTCCCCGAACGGCTGTTCTCGCGGCTGATTTTATTTATAAAAATAGATAAAATAAAGTCAAAAATAACGCTAAAAATGGGGAGAAAGTTTAGAACATGGGTTGCCTCCCATGAAGCGCACTTGTTTAACGTCGTTGGCTCGACGCCCGCAGCGGTGGTCAATTAGGATCCGGAGGGTTAGAGGAAGAGTTGTCGCTCGTTGGGGATCCGACCGGAGAGAATTCTGGTTCTCCAACTGCATAGTGTTTCAGACGCTGCCCGTTCACTTTAAACGGCTCATCCCTTCCCATTATCTCGATAGCCCCATGCGGGAAAACCTTGGTGACGCGGAACGGTCCCGACCATCTTGACTTGAGTTTCCCAGGAAAGAGCTTCAGCCTTGAGTTGAACAGGAGAACTAAGTCCCCTTCTTTGAATTCCCTCTTTAAGATTCGCTTATCGTGCCACCGCTTCAGCTTCTCCTTGTAGATCTTGGCGTTCTCATAGGCATTGAGCCGGATTTCGTCGAGCTCGTTGAGTTGTAGCTGCCGGTGCACTCCTACCTTCTTGGTGTCGAAGTTCAGATTCTTAACTGCCCAATATGCCTTATGTTCCATTTCCACGGGAAGATGGCAAGCTTTCCTATAGACGAGCCGGTAGGGAGTTGTGCCGATAGGAGTTTTAAATGCCGTCCTGTAAGCCCAAAGTGCGTCAGGGAGCTTTGATGACCAGTCCTTTCTGGAATTGGCCACCGTCTTTTCTAGTATGCTTTTAATCTCCCGGTTAGAGACTTCCGCCTGACCGCTGGTCTGCGGGTGGTAGGCACGCCCCACCCGGTGTTGTACCCTGTATTTTTTTAAGAGGGCCTCAAATTTCTTCTCTATAAAGTGGCTCCCTCCGTCACTGATCAGTTCACGAGGTACACCGAACCGCGGGAAGATGTTGCTTTTAAAGAACTTGGCAACCATTCTGGAATCGTTGGTTGGACTGGCCACCGCTTCAACCCATTTCGACACGTAGTCCACGGCCACCAAGATATACTGGTTCCCCGAGGAAGAAGGGAACGGTCCCATAAAGTCCACTCCCCATACGTCAAAGATTTCTATCTCCAGGATGTAGTGCTGAGGCATCTCATTCCTTTTGGAGATACTCCCAGCTCTTTGGCATTTATCGCAGGCTTGGACATAATCATGTGTGTCTCTGAAGAGTGTAGGCCAGTAGAACCCGCTTTGGAGAATTTTTGCGGTGGTCTTGTAGGTGCTCGCGTGCCCTCCACATTGCTGCCCATGGCAGTGGGAAATGATAGAGGTAGCCTCAGTTTCAGGGACGCATCTTTGTATCACCCCATCGTTGCAGGTTTTGTATAGGTGGGGGTCATCCCAATAAAATTTGCGGACCTCATGGAAAAACTTCTTCTTCTGCTGAAAGCTCACATTATGGGGGACGATGGCACACGCCAGATAATTTGCGATGTCGGCGTACCAGGGGGTCCAGGAGGAAGAGACAGAGAAGAGATGCTCGTCAGGGAGTGAATCATCAATCGGTGTAGCATTTAAATCGAGAGTGGGCATCCTGGACAGGTGATCGGCAACAACATTCTCTGCCCCCTTCTTGTCTCTGATTTCCAGGTTGAATTCCCGAGGAGGAGGATCCATCTAATGAGACGTGGCTTAGCTTCTTTCTTGTTCAAAAGGTATTTAAGAGCCGCGTGGTCCGTGTGCACGATCACCTTGGCGCCAACGAGGTATTGTCGGAACTTATCCATGGCGTAGATCACCGCGAGCAATTCCTTTTCCGTGGTAGTGTAGTTTCTTTGGGCGGCATCAAGGGTTTTGCTCGTATAATATATGACATGAAGATTTTTATCCTTTCTCTGCCCCAAGACTGCACCAACCACATAATCACTAGCGTCGCACATCAGCTCAAAGGGTAGATTCCAGTTCGGTGGCTGTATTATGGGTGCGGAAATCAATGCTTGCTTCAAAGTACGGAAGGCCTCCATACACTCCTCGCCGAAGATGAAAGGTGCGTCCTTCACGAGGAGTTGGGTCAGAGGCCTAGAAATCTTCGAGAAGTCTTTTATAAAGCGGCGATAAAATCCCGCGTGTCCTAAGAAACCACGGACTCCTCGAAGATTGTGCGGTGGTGGAAGATTTTCAATCACTTCAACTTTAGCCTTATCAACCTCGATTCCCCTCGAAGAGATGATGTGTCCCAGCACAACTCCCTCTTGGACATGAAGTGGCACTTCTCCCAATTTAGGACTAGTCCCTTTTCCTGACATCTCTCTAGGACCTTAGTGAGATTACTGAGGCACGAGTCAAATTTAGTTCCGTATATGGAGAAGTCGTCCATGAAAACCTCCATGATGTCTTGGGAGTAGTCGGAGAAGATAGCGGACATGAGTCTTTGGAATGTAGCTGGGGCGTTACAAAGTCAGAACGGCATTCTTCTATAGGCATACGTCCCGAATGGGCAAGTGAAAGTCGTCTTCTCCTGGTCATCGTTATGAATAGGGATCTGAAGAAATCCTGAATACCCGTCCGTGAAACAGAAATAATTATGCTTCGCCAACCTCTCGAGCATCTGGTCAATAAAGGGGAGGGGGTAATGATCCTTCCTTGTGGCTTTGTTCAGTTTTCTATAGTCAATGCACATCCTGTACCTCGTGACGGTCCTCGTTGGTATTAGCTCATTCTTTTCATTGCGAACCACCGTCATTCCTCCTTTCTTGGGTACAACGTGCACCGGGCTAACCCAGTGACTATTGGAGATAGGGTATATAATACCGGCATGTAAAAGCCTAACAATCTCCTTTTTTACAACTTCCATCATTATGGGATTCAACCTCCGTTGTGGCTCAATCGAGGAGGCTTGCTCATCTTCAAGCAGAATTCTGTGTGAGCAGAGGCCTAAGCTAACCCCTTTTAAATCCTCAATTGCATATCTGAAAACTCCTTTAAACCTTTTTAGAACACCAAGAAGTTTGGTCATTTGGTCTTCGGGTAGTGAAGAGTTGACTATAACCGGAAGGGTCGAGCCTGCTCCCAAATATTCATATTTAAGCCCCGGCGGTAATTCTTTCATCTCAACTTCTTGGGGCCCTGACGCATACTTTTCAAGCTGAGCATCCTCAAGGGAAAGGAGTTCTTCACGGATTCCTCAGAAGCCAGCATCCGGAATCTCACCCTCGGCCGTGGCTCCGCACGGTGAAATTTCGCAAGGTATAGTGGGAACGATCGAGGGATGCACCGGGTCTCTTCCGAGATCATCATAATTATCCGGGAAGAAGGCTTGTAGGTGAAAATAGGTTTCAATCATCGATTATTCTCCACAACTGTTTCTAGCTTCACCATTGTCCAAAGACCGGGGACGCTCAATAGAAGTCTGCAAGGGATAGATTGATTCCTGTCCAGCGTAGCCTACAAACCCGGTCGGGTGGCTTTCCTGGCAAAACTCTGCGGTTAACTCTTCTTCACTACATTCGAGACCATGGTTGTCGATATACACCACTTCACCGTGGGGAAAGGGAGTTGCCATGGCAAGGTGCTCCTGCGCATCTCGATATCTCTGGCCTTCCACGGCGGCAGACAGGAGGGATAGTATATTCGAAGTATTCAGTGATTCTGCTAAGCTCTGCGCCAAACAGCGGATATGGTGAGAGTGATCCCAGATGTCTCCTTAGACTGCATGCAACATCCTTACCGTGGGGGCCAGGATCTTATACGAAAAGGGAGAGAGAGAACTGCACAAGTGGCAAACACGTCAAAAGAACAGGTTGCATAAACGGGAACCGCAAGTTGCGATGGAAGTACGGTGATTCAGTCAATTAGCACTATACAATTACTATCCACAGTATTTCCAAGTGAAATCTAAAAGTGTAGAGTGCGAAAATTATCACGAGGTAGGAATGAGAGCTAGACACGAGGGTTCAATAGATCCTAAAATAACAAGCACGTTGCCTCCCCGGCAACGGCGCCATAAACTTGACCGGCGCCCCAGCGATCTGCGGTGTGGGCGCGGTGTCGTTTACCGCAAGTGCACGGTTAGTGTAGGGTGCGGGAATATCGAACTCAGGGAGGCGAGGTTATGCTTGGGTCAGGTAGGACCTAAATCTCCCCGAGGGGCAAGCTAGCCCGAATCGGTAAATGGTTGTCACGAAAAGAAATAAAGGGTACGAACAATAAAGAAATAAACCCAGGACTTTGGTTTCCGCTCCAACGAGCGGCTCTCACCGTTACGGCCTACGGGTATGGATAACGATCTGGATTAGGGTCTAATGGTGAGACGTTGCCTCTGAAAGTGGTACCGGCGTCCCATGGGCCCGATATTCCGGTCGGTGCCCAGGATGATACACCGGACATCCCGGATTCGATCAGTGGGCACTCCCGTGTCCATTAACACTGATCGATCCCGGGAGCACTAAGCCCGCAACGATAACTCCCAACGTCTCATCCTGCCGCTCCCGCGTGCTAGGATTCGACGTCTACGCTATGGGTGTGAGCTATGGCTAGGGAGTCAACCGCCAAGTTTATTCCCCCTTGGCCCAACGGTCAAAGGCGGTCTTTTTCCCGCCGATGACAATGAAACACCCCGCGTAACCGTTAGATTCCTAATCCCTATCGATTTCCTAACCCTATGGACGCATCGGGAAGAGCCCCCGAAGGGGTTTCCACCAAAATCCCAGCTTTGGGAACTACTCACAAAAATCCATGAAAAAGCGATCTAAATAAAAATTAACCGTTGGAATCATAATCAGACAATTGCAATGCGGAAGTAATAGAGTAGATAAGACAATACTAAAATTTGAGAAAGATATGAAAACTTACAATAGAGTAACAATTACAGCCGTCACAAAGTGAGAAAACAGTAAAAAACTAGCAGCTCCCGTTTCTGGAACCCTAGGGGTTCTATTTATAGACTCTCGCATCAACCGATCGGTTGACAAGTCAACCGATCGGTTGATCCATTACAAAATAATAACAGAAAACGGCGAGCTTTAACCCGATCACATGAACCGGTCGGGTGAGTTCTTGAGTGACCGGTTGGATCTTGGAGCCGTCGGGTGAAGCGATCGGTTTGGCGCCCGTGTCTTCAGCTCTTCATCTTCAGCTACAGATGAACCGATCGGGTGAGAGTCACCCGATCGGTTGGCATTTTTCTCGAGAAAACAGAGAATAGGCCCCCGCTGAACCGGTCTGCGAACCGGTCGGGTGACTTCCATGTGAGCTCCGGCTGAGACCGGGTGGTGCACGCTTGCATCACCCGATCGGTTGGAGATGACCAACCGACCGGGTGAGGGGCTGAAAGATGAATTCTTCGACGTTTGACCCCCTAGATCACGCGTGACTTATTCCATTGCTCCGGGGACTTGGGATATCATCGTTAAACGTCCCCTACGTGGTCAATCCCCTGCAATCATGGATAAACAAAGAAAAGTGAAAGAAAACGAGAAAATACAAGAAAACGAATAAAAGACGGCGGAAAAACACGGAGAAACACAAAAGAAAACGTGCATGAATATATGAAATATAAACGCACGTTAACAGCCATTCGTGATGGTCCCGAGCACTGACTCCTCTATTTGAGCTACCGCAGCCACCTCATTCTTCCACTGACACCGAGGAGACTACAGAGCTTATGCATACCGGCGAGGAGGATGTGCGTGAGGACGAGGATGGCACGACCACATACGCATGGTCCACTCCACATCCACCTCCACAGCCATCTCTGTTGCAGCTTATTCCTTGGCCTGTGGTCAAGCACGATGATGTCATTCAGGACATCGGGCAGATGGTGGAGCATGAGCATATCGTCGAGGAGAATGTGCATGAGGGCTTGGATACGATGGTCCACTTCATGGAGTCCGAGTCACATCTACCTCTACTGTTACTCTCCACTTCTTCTGCGGCTGAGCATCTACTTGAGCATATTGCCCCTATTTAGAGAGATTTTCATACTCACTCTCACTCCACATTTGAGTCTCGCTTTTCACGACCTATTTCTTTAGACTCATATATTTTTGACACACCATATCTCTCGCAGGACACATGATCTACTTCCCTTGAGGTATGCTGTGGTGCGTCACCACCTGAAGAGCCACTTCTCATGGAGAGCGAGAATTTGGTCGTCACTAGTACAGAGGATAGCGACCCATTCTCATGGAGTATTCGTCACCCTTTCATTATTTTTCCATCTTATTTTGACGATTATATCTAGGATACATTTATTTTGGAAAATGATTTCTTGCCATGGGCTAATGCACCATATTCTTTGCATTCTTTGCAGGTTACATGTGGACACCTACGAGGGATGCTTGGAGGTGCATTGCTTGGGTCCATTGGCACACGTGGCACGGCGCTTCTGGCAGAGCCACAGAAGGAGCAGTTAGAGCATCTACCTGCCCTACTCCAGATTCTGGATCCACCTATGCTCAGGTGTATCCTAATCTAGTAGTGTAAATATTTACCGCTTTCTAATTTAGATTAGAATAATCCCGTCTCCCCTCATTAGCGAGGGGAGCGTATCTAGGGTTTGCTTTTGCATCATAATAACCCATCATGTCGTGCCCTTCTATCATTTCACCCCCATCACCCTATCCTTGTTCGTTTGGCACTTTTCTTGGCCCCGTTGTCATTTTTCTCCATGAGACCACTACCACCTCTAAAGGGTGGTGATGCCTGTTTTGCCTATTGTTCACTCTCCCCTTTATCTTTTATGCCATATATCGGATTTTCATATCTTTTGGGGATAGCTTATATTAGCTTGGGGGAGAGTATCACCCATAGTCATTTTTGTTATTTTTGATGCATTTTCCCTCTCATTTTATCTTTGCCCTCTCATGTGTGATCTTATTGCATTGAGGGCAATGCAAGCTTTAGCTTGGGGGAGTTGCATTTCATGCATGTTTCCTTTATTTTCTTCCATTTTTCACCTTTTTCATGCATCAAAAATTTTTCTTTTCATTTTTATGCATCATTCCCATCATGTATTTTTCTTTTTCCACTTCATTCTTGCCTCTTTCTAGAGATGAACCCTCAATGATATTTTGCCACTCATGCTTCAATTTTCGCATTTGAGCACTTTTTTCCATCTCCATATTTCTTTGATTATTCAATGCTCATATATGCGTTTTGCCATATTTTGGGTTTATTTGCTATATTTCGAGATTGTTGGTTGTGATTGTGTTTAAGTCATGCTTCTAGCTATATATCATATTTTAATATGCCCCTCTATTTGAAGTTCCTAGATTTTCACGCTTCATTTCCAAGAAACGGTTATTTTACCATCCTACCCCCGTGCTACTAACTCTTGCATGAAATACTATATGTGTACTCTTATCGCATGTGTTAGCTACCTTTCAACGGGATTAGGATATCCACAACTTTGTCCCGTGCTTGAATTCATGGAGGATTTTCTTTCCATGTTTGGATTTCTCAAAAATTCTCTTTTGTTTTACTTTGTACATTTCCCCTCGTCGTGCAACGTTCTCCCATTTGGGAGAGTGCACATTTTTCATATTTTTGTATAATATTCCTTCGCAGTTCTTCATAACCCGACGTCCTAAAGCCATCTGGTTCGGGATGCGTAGGCCGCCCTTGCATTCCATTGCGATTTAGCAAGTTTGCAAGACAAAAATATTAAAATCAAAAACAACAAAAACAAACCAAAAACCAAAAATATGTATATATGCCACATTCTCTCCTTTTCATTCGCTCTCCACATCTCCTATATTTAAGAGCATCAATGTATATAGGGAAGGCGAGAGTTTGTATAAAGTGATATTTCCACTTCTCCTCCATCTCCTTTTGAAAATACAAGCAAGGCAAGAAAGTGTTTCAAAAATAAAAAAACGACAAGTGTGTGTGGTGATCCTTACATCCTAGAGATTGATAGTTATTCCCATGATTCATATCTATTCTTTCCTACTTCTTCATGCTTGTATGGGTATCTCGTATTCACCCTTTGGAAGATTTGATATGAATTTTAAGCTTCCTAATATTTGGGCATATTATCTACTATAACATGCCATGATAGCTATGCATTTGCCAATGTCACGCTTCTATCTCTTTTGTGCTCTATTGATATAAACCCATGATGCTATATTATGAGAATTAAATTCTTGATTTAGATTGTGATATGCTTCTCCCTTGTGCTTAATTGTGTTGGTGATTACATTTGTGGTTTAGAAGGGGTGATCAAGGATTCTTCGCTTTCCCTTCTTGCTCTCGCACCCGAACTTCAATCCAACTCGTCTTCCTCGGGACAAGGAAGAGTTTAGCTTGGGGGCTTAACAAGTGTTCGTATTTCACCGTTTGCACGCGCTCTTTATCGTGTTTTCATATGCATTTCATCTCATTCCATGTTGTATATATCACTTTTTTGGTTCATATTGACAATTGGGTGTATTGTTTGTATTTCAGGCAAATGTCAGCATTTCGGTGTCTTCTGGGATCAACCTTGCATGTCGCGACCAAGACGCGCTTATACGGCAAATATCCGATGGCCAAAGATGAGGATTTGATGATTTGGAGCTTCAACCGATCGGGTGGACAGACCAACCCGATCGGTTCGTGCACACGTATCTAACCCGACGAGGAGCAGCAAAGGAGCAGATCCCACCCAATCAGTTCAGTGATCGGGTGGATGCCGCAGTGCTCTTTGTCTTTGAGAGAGCTTCCCAACCGATCGGTTCATCCCTCGGGTCATTTTTGGGGAAAAACTCACCCGACCGGTTGACACGTCAACCGATCAGGTGGCCTTTTCTTTCCTTTTCGCGTACTGCTGCTTATTCAATGAAGATCTGCTATTATTCCAGTGGGAGTTTGGGTGATCTCTTATTTTTCTAGCATCGGCATCGTCGTTATCTTTCCAACGATAAGTCGCATGCCCAAATCCGACTTTTCTACATTTTTCTGGAATTTTCTGAGCACAGCTGGGTGCTGAAATTGGGAGCTGTCTGGAATTTGCACTTCAACCGATCGGTTGGAAGTCCAACCTATCGGTTCTGGTCATTTTCAGAAGTTTAGAGTTTCTGTTTGTTTCCACCCGATCGGGTGGCCCAGTTTTAGCAGTTTGATTGGATTTTTGGACCCGAACCGTTAGGGTTTTTAATGGGGCTTATAAATATAAGAGTGGGCACGACTTGAGAGAGGTTCTCCCCTATTTTTCCAAGAGTTTTCAGCCCCTTTCATGGGAGCTTAGGTTAGTTTAGATTAGGGTTTTATCTTCCAATAATTCTCGTAATTGATTGATGAATTCAAATGCAAGATAAGTATATTTTCTCTTATTTCAATTGTTTTGTGTTGTTTTCATTGTGCTTGATGGTGAATGTTTGTTTGTCTCTTTTATTACTTGCTACCATGTTCTTCGCCATTGAGTAGTGTTTGATGAACCCTAATATGGGTTAGAGTAGGATTGATGCTTGGGATATTTCATTTTACTTTATTGCATGGCAAGCGTTTGATGGAATGTGTCAATGGGGATTTCTAGCAATCTGAGTCCAATTCGTACGACAACACACTAGATGTGTTGGAGGTTGGGATCCGAATGCTTGTCCTGTCAAGATCCGCTTTGATGTATTTCTAGAAATAATATTCGACCTATTTGGCCATTAGGGATACGCGGGGTGTTTTATTGTCACTGGCGGGAGAAAGACCGCCTTTGACCATCGGGCCGAGGGGAAATAAAACTGGTGTTTGATCCCCTAGCCATAGCTCACGCCCTAGCGTTGACATCGAGTCCTCGCACATGGGAATGGCTTTGACGAAATGTTGGGGGTATCAATGTGGCATTAATGCTCCCAGTTACAGAGGGTGTTGGACATGGGAATGCCCACCATCCGAAACCGGGTAGACCTAGCGTATCATCCTGGGCACCGACCGGAATATCGGGCCCATGGGGAACTAGGTACCACCTTTTGGGGCAATGTCTCACCTTGGGTCGAGTCGAATGCCAAGTGTCATGAGTGCTCTAGCCCGTGTTAGCGGGGATTCTTTTCTTGTCTTTTCCATTTCTTTCTTTTATTTCTACACTTCCACTCATATAATCCACGTAGCTCTCACACAACCTATGCGAGGCTAGTAGCTATTCAAGCCATCCACCTCCCTGAGCTCGATATACACACACCCTACACTAACTGTGCACTTGCGGTAAAACAACACCGAGCCCAAACCGTAAACTGGGTGCCGGTCAGAGAGCGAGAGAAAAGAGCTAAGGCTTCAACCCAGTTCAGTTTCCCAGGCGACTCGACCCGAGTATCAAACAACTACTCGGTCGAGCTGACACACAGATCTCGCGAGGAAACAGCTACACCCTACTCGACCGAGCAGACAGCCGACTCAACCCGAGTCGCACCAAACAGAGCAATGATTCTGCGCTTCTCCCCTGCAACTCGATCGAGCAGGTCACCTACTCCACCAGGGTAGCTTTCAGACAGGGTAGAATTTTGGAGGCAAGTTCTGACCTACTGTAGCTCGACTGAGTAGAGGGGCTACTCGACCGAGTATCCTGTATCAGCCAGAAGCAGAGTAGTAGCAAGCAAAGCCCGAAGTCGACTCGACCGAGCAGGCACCGCTACTCGGTCGAGTAGCACGATGTGCCCATCAAGTTGCGGGCCCAAGTACCTAGATTTTCTGATATTCTTTGTGGGGTCCCTACCCCTTGTATATAAGCACATTTTTACACAATTTTTGAGAGATCGAGAGTTTTAGCCTATCTTTAGTTTTAATTAGTGTTTTAGATCTAGTTTTAGTTTTGTGCCAACGTTATTTTATGAAGACCAAAGATCAGATTTTTATTGTTCTATTGCACAAGGAATCTTATTATTCTTAATTGTCTTTGCCTGGCTATTGCGCTGCAACGCTTTGGTACGTTATTCTAAACTTGCAATGCTTTTGGTTGTCGATATGAATTTTCTTGTTATTCTAGCATCTTTTATTGTTTTTTCTATGATGCGTGCGTAGTTCCATCTAGGGCTAATGGATTAGCTCATGGATCATAGGATTTAGATGTAAAGAATGGATTTTTAAGTTGCATTGGTATAAAAGGGACGTATTTTGGTCAATCTAGCAAAGTTTGTGGGAGAGCTCGTACTGAGATCGTGCCCACGGTCAGTGGAATCAATTGGCTTAAGGAGTATCCTACAAACTTAATTAGGGAGTTAATGGATTCAATTAGGGCTCGTGACCAAGTCCGGCTCGTGTCTTGATGAGATCCACCGATGAACTATATTACTAATTGACGGTTATCGTCATTGCGTCAATAAGAGCCACCAAAATATATCGAAACTCTAACCCACGAGAGTGGGATGAGTTGAGATCATTCTTACCACGAGAGTGGCATGAATATTGTCAATTCTTAATGCACGGATCCTGTGCGCCTGTCGCAAGAGCGGGGTAAATGTGATAAGTTAGATTCATGGCACTTAGATCCATGAATTCCACATCTTATATGCGACAATCCCTAATAAAGCCAATGCAACGCAAGAGTCTTAACCTAGCATCAAAATCCAATGATCCTAGCGGTGAGTCCTAAAGCCCTATTCTTTATTAATTGATCACAATCCCAAAAAAATAATCTATTGAAACTGACTGCTACCTAAATTTTGAGATTTAGAAATAGCCCGTGACAATAACATCCCTACCCTCCATGTGGGATCGATAATATTTTATACTATTACTTGACAACGTATGCTTGCATAAAGTGCCAGGAATTCGCATTTGGGATACATCTAGACCTTGGCATTCGTGCCATTTCTAGGTGGCTTCTAGGTATAGGTTTCGGGAGCATCAAGTTTTTGGCGCCGTTGCCGGGGAAGGTAACAGTGTTACTTGGGTTATTCCTTTATCAACGAATTGTTAGCAAATATTATCTTCTCTTATCTTTCCACATTTGTATTTTCGTTTATTACTTTGCTACTGACGGTGTTTTTTCTGAGTTTTTGTTGTGCATGAATACTCACCTTGGGGGTCTTGACAAAGAATTTGACCCCGAGATAGAAAAGACCGCAAGAAGGCTCATAGCAGAGAAGAAGAGTCAGACTATTATAGATCCAATGGCAGAGTGTAATACTACTCCTCCACGGAGAGGGTCCATTCGGGACCATATAAAGCAAAATTTTACTGGTGCTTCTTCTATCTTGAGGCTGCAGCTGGCGACAGTAAGCTTTGAGCGTAATACGGTGTTGATAAATCTAATGCAGCAGGACCCCTTTCACGGGCACCCACATGAAAACCCAAACCACCATATAGACACATTCTTGGTGAAGTATGACACATTCTTGGCCAAAGACAGGAGTGAAGATGCTATCAAGCTCAGACTATTCCCATTCACTCTGAGGGACAAGGCCTCTTATTGTTTACGAACGCATTCTTCTAATACCTTCACGACTTGGGAGCAGTTGGCTACAGCCTTTGTGAACAAGTTCTATCCACTGTCCAAAATGGTGAGGATTTGAGGAGGGATCTAAAATTTTAAGCAACTTCCTCGGGAGTCGTTGTATGAGGCTTGGAAAAGATTTAAAGACCTGCAGCATCAATGCCCGCACCATGGAGTCCTGTAGTGGGATCTTGTTCAGAGCATTTATAGTGGGCTCTAACCAAGTACAAAGATGATTATCGACGCCTCCACTCAAGGTGCTCTCTTGGACAAGCCATCCGATGAAGCTCTATCTGTGCTGGAGCAAATGGCCACAAATACTCAGCAGTGGGGCAACGAAGGCTCAATTACTAGAGGCCCCGAGGTAAAAATCGCTACCCATCTTAATAGTCATATTGAGACTGTTTGCCAACAGGTGGCTAGGATTGAACAGATGTTGGACACTATTCCAACCACTTCTAGAGCTCCAGCTTATCCCACACATGATTACTATGTGGAGCAAGGCTATGCTCCTAATGAAGGACCCTATGAAGGAGCAGACATACAAGCTAAGCAGGTACACTTTGTAGTTGGAGAGGGAAGGAATCAATGGCAACATCCAGTGGCGAGAAACCATCCCAGACTTTCTTATGGTAACCCCAATGGAGGATTGCAACCTCCTCAGCAGCAGAGACCTCTACCACCTCCTCAGCAACAAGGAACACCTCCACAAAACCAACAGTATGGGTTTAGGCCATCTGGGCCTTATAGACCGTCGGGATACAACAGCCACCTGCCATAATAACAATACCAACCGGAGGCCCCGAGACATAATCTAGAGGCAACCTTGGATGCCTTTATGAGTGGACAAGCCAAGGTAAATGCAGATACTTTCGCTCACTTCAAGTCCATCAACGCCTCCATTGATGATCTCAAAGGCCAAATGTCCCAATTTATGAAGATGCAAGGGAAATTGCATTCTCAGCCAGAGCCCAATCCTAGGGCCCAAGTAAATGCAGTGGTTGCAGTTACCACAAGAGGAGGAAAGATTACCGACACTATCATGGTGTCGGTTTCTAGCAATGTGAACCAACGGTCATCCACTCAAGCTCAAGACGAAGATATTTCTACTGAAAAGGACATGGAAAAGGCTACAGAGGATCCCAAGGTTATTAGAGATAGGCAGGCTTCGCCTTCTACCTTGCCAACTACCATTATGGCACCGAAGGACACTACTACTTCCAACAAGTCCACTCCAAAGGATGTCACCAGAGACAAGGCAAGTCGACCTCCTCCCCCGTATCCTCAAAGGTTGGCACTAGCAAAGATGGAGAAAAAATACGCCAAGTTCTCTGAGCTCTTCAAACGTATCCAATTGAACATCCCCTTTATGGACGCTATCACAGAAATCCCCACATATCACAGAAATCCCCACATATGATAAGTTCTTGAAGGATCTTATTAAAGGGAAGCGCAAGCAAGAGGAGGTGAATCTTTTGGAAAATTCCACCTCCGTCATCAAGAAATACCTATCGAAGAAGATGACGGATCCTAGAAGTTTCACGGTGCCATGCTTCGTTGGCGGCACCCCCATTAGTAGAGCTTTGGTTGACTTAGGAGCGAGCATTAGTTTGATGCCGCTCTATATCTTTAAGAGGTTAAACAAGGGAACAGAACATGAACCGACGGACATGAAAATCCAATTGGTAGATCATTCTATTACCTATCCGGTATGCATCACCCGCGACATCATCTTGCAAATACCTCCCGGGTTCTACAGTCGATAGACTTTGTAATCATGGATATGCCAGAGGAAGGTAGCTCCTAACTTATATTGGGTCGTCCATTCATGGCGACGACCGGAGTCTTCATCGACGTCCGTGAGGGGACGTTATCTTTGAACGTGGGAAATATTGAGGTCGAGTTCCGCTTGGTAAAGCCTTGAAGGAACACCCACCACCGGGAAGATGCTAATTACTTTGATCTCTTGGAGGACGAAGCTACTTATGAACATACCATGGAGGATATTTCCAAAGATCCAATAAAGATAAGCTTAGACGACGAGGACAACATCGTATACAACAAGGTAGTGGCTGCCTATTTACAAGTACTTGACGAGGAGCCCCTGGACATACCCTTGCAGCATCAAGAACCAGAGGCTACTACCTTCTTGGCCGCTGAGGGCCGACATGGAGAGGCACGCCAAATTCTGTCGCATGGGATCATTGGTAAGCATGACATGCATATTTCATATGCGCACAACATCCTTGATCGTCGTTGAAAATCTTGAGGGAGTCGAGCTTACGATTTAAAACAAGCGCTTATCGGGATGCAACCCGATTTTCTTTCCTTTATCTTTATTTTTTCTTTTTGTTCTTCTTTTTCTATTCAAAACCCATATAAACACGTTTTTAATTCTAGAAAAATACAAAACCATAAAAATTTGTTGAGTTCTTCCTTCTACAGGTTGAACAATGAGGAGAGCGTGCCTAACGATGAAATGAAGGGAAAGGAACCAAGGGAAGAGCACGATAGAGCAATACAAGATTTTGGGAAGAGTTACAGGTGACTCAACCGAGTAGGTACCCTACTCGATTGACCTACACTCAGATGGAGAAAGCTGCAGAAAAAGTCGCTCTGGAAATCAATTGCGACTCGACCAAGGAGTACCCTACTCTGTCGAGCTACAAGCATAGCCTAAAAACATCGAAAAAGAGCACATGTTTCTAATTCGACTCGACTGAGTAGCTACCCTACTCGGTCGAGCTACAGGAAGAGCAAAAGAGAGCTGAAAAAAACACTATGTGTAATTCAGTTTGACCGAGCTGAATAAGCCGCTCAGTCGAGTACTAGGGCGTAAATTCTAAGCTTAAATTAAAATTTTTACTATCTTTTATACTCTGGCGAGTAGATATCACTACTCGACTGAGCAGCAACTTACTCATTGGGGACCACAACTTAGCTGAGCTCGACTCGGCTTATACAAATTCGAACCCGACACGGATTAAAACCATAAACCAATTCGAATCCCCCCAAATTACCTCGAGCTCCCTTAACCCTAGCCCTAACCTGACTCGGTCCGACTTCTGCTGCCATCGCTGTTGTGCTCCGCTCGAGCACCGCCGCCCGTCGTTGCTTGGTTTGCCTCCCCTCTTCCATCTCATCCCCTCTCTCCCCCCTCTCTATCTCTCTCCACCCCCAATTGAGGGCCCCCTGTCCGACAACTCGTCGGACCGCTGTTGCTTCCACCGCCTGCACCACCCCGCGCCGGTGATGCTTCGCCCTCTCTTATCTGCCTCCTCTCATTAACCCCCCCGCTCCCTGTTGTGCCCTAATTCCCACAGCTCCGGCGTCTCGCCGGAGCAGTGCCACACGCGCCACCTGAGCACCACCGGTGCTCGAGCTCAAGCCGAGCACCCCCACCTCTGACCCATTCCCCCCACTTCCAGCTCCTCATCCCTCTCGACATCTTCATTTTTCCCAAATCCATCCCATATTCTTCATTTTTTCTAATTACAAACCCCAAACCATATTAAATTTCTTAATTGCCTATTGATATTATTTTCTTATCTTATTGCATGTACATTTGGAGCTCTTCGAGGAGGAGCTTGGTTTGGAGCAGTTTGGGGGATCGTTTTGGGTCGAGACTATGCACGTGCACGCTACTTTTCTTTCGCAGTGACACGGTTTCGGTACATTCGCTTCACTTATCAATTTTCATTACCGTAGCTAGTCGTTTACCACTTTAGCACAATGTCTCCTCGCCGATTTAGGCCGAGGAAGCCACCTACGGCCAAGAAAAGGAAGGCCGACACTGGTCCCTCCTCTTCTAGGCCGGTACGCCACCCACGCCGACGCTCACCCACACCTGAAGAGGAGTACTTGGGTGATTCTGTAGGAAGATATATACCCTTGAGGCAATTTATCCTAATATACCATCTTGTTCTGGTAATAATTGTCCTAGAAAAAATTCTATGAATTAAATACTTGGATAATTTTCTTAGAATTAAAGTGAGGTCATTACGTATCTAGATGTAGATCTCGATTATGGGAAGTGAATGATCAATAATAACTTAAGACTTAAAACGTTCGTGGTCATAGATGTATCGAGAAAAAGGATATCAGCACATCAGACATACCATTGTGTCTTTGTCTTACCCTTAACGGTGATGACGATCTAATAGTCATTCAACCTGGCGAAGTCAGAGACAGGGCACAGGTGCTCATTAAAGAATGAGTTCACTGAACGACACAATTAATAGTTATTAAATTGTTAAACTACTGTCATTAATAACTCTATAGTGATGATATGCAAGTTGGTCTTTAAGACCTGAAGTCATTTGTACAAACTTATGCGTGAATAGTGTCACTTAGATCTATGATCTAGCTTCGAGGCCTGGCATGCTGTCATAGATTTGGTGACACCTGATGTCACGCCCCGCTTCCCAAGTATGGAAGGCGAGACATTAAAAGGTCCGCTCAGATGATTCGGGTTGAATATTGCGTATTTAACCCCCTAATTAGTCCTATGACGTGCCTATATAATGCTTAATTGCTCTCTAATATGTGTGTATTTTGTACACCATTAATTATTAGAGAAATCACCTTATTTGTGCACAAAACATGAATTCTATTGAGTATTTCTGCATTTTTATATTTTTCTTAGCATCGTCTCGATCTCACGATTCCAACGACTATTTATATGTATTTTTCTGAGATCTGTGTTAATTTCTATGAATTTTTGAATGCAGAATACCATTTAATTGAAGAAATACGGAAGAAATACGCTGAAAATACGTATATACGGTCGCTGCACGAATCTTGGCGGCCACACGGTGCAATCTGAGCAACTCCTGCCCATATCCAACGAACGAGAGCAGCGGGACGACGTGGCTTATCGGCAGCCGCTCGATTACAATGCGACGCCCCAAATCGAATCCAGACAAACGACGACGCGGCAAATCGATGGCCGTTGGATCTCGATCCAACGGCCCGCATCAGCGGCGCTCGAGAATTAAAATGCGGGCGACGTGGCTCCATCGGAGCCGTCGACCCCCGATCCAACGGACGACGCTCGCCCCGACATTTCGAAGCGCAGCCGCTGAGATCGCTCCGAAGCGGGCACACGTGGCATTCATCGGACGGTCTCGGACTCGATCAAACGGCTGCGGTCGTCTCCGATTCGAACTCGAATTAGGGCGTGCACGAATTTTGGAGCGCACGTGGCGCTCCGTGAGCCGATCCCGCATGATATCAACGGCCAGGATCTCGAGCTGTTAATGGGTGCGGGTTTAAAGCGAAGCGGATGCGGGTTTGAACCCGTTAACACCCCCAAACACGCAATGTTAATATATAAGCGTATTTCTAGGGTTTTGGGGGGAATTCTGGCGTATTTTGGGACTTTTGGAGCGGCTACTGTGCGTATTTCTCCAGGGGAAAATTCTGAAAAATTCCAGAGGCTATTCTTCCTATTCTAAAGGAGTTTTGGGTTCTAAAGTGGAGATTTGGTGATAAATTCTTGAACTTATACCCCGTATTTGGTGTATTTTATCGTATTTTGGCTATTATAACGATGTATTTGGCTATGAAATCTGATTTTCTTTGCACCATGCGTGGCTAATCTCCTTGTGCTATGGTTGTGAAGTAATTAGGAGTATTTAATTGATGAATTTCATGTCTTTAGCCCTATTTTCATGTCAAAATCACTCGTAACATTGATTTCTACAACGTATTTGTTGGGTATTTGCTTAGTGTCGATATTATTTACATCCCGTATGGCTAGGCCCTGACAAGGCTAGCCAATTCATGTTCACTAATCTGAACTTATTGTTGCATTTATCGTTTAATGAAATCAATGTTGCTAGTGATGCGTATACGGCCACTTTGACTAGTTTTCATCGTTTTATCTTCCGACGTCTTCGTACCCTGACCGGACGAAGCGTTGAGCTATATAAAAGACGTGATATTTCAGCGATTATTATCTCCTAATGAAATCACAACCGTAGCACATCTACTTCATATGTGTTGGTGTTGACGTAGTTAGGGTGTCGTAATTATTGATGCTTATATCGTTTCGCCCTATTTGCACTTGATTAATTCTTTGGCACGATTTCATATGCTTGATCGCCGTACTTTCCGACGTTCTCGTGCCCTGACCGGACGAGACGTTGAGTTATAGAAAAGGTATTGATATTCAGTGGTTGCACACACCCTAACGAAATCAAACCCAACACAAACTCCCCATACTTGTACCCCTACCAAAGTCACCATAAATACCGTAGGATTTTCATTTCTTATTACACACTCTTGATCATATATTTTTGTGCTCGATAGGTGGTTAGTTAACATCGTATTATTACTCTTTTCAGATTGACGTTCGTAGTTTTGCAGGTCAGTTGTCCCGCGGATTCGATACCTGGACTCACCAGGATATTACTTGCACGATCTCCTGCGCTTGGGAGTAGTTCTCACATCATTTGAGATGAGGCAAGTTTTTGGCGCCGTTGCCGGGGACAACAGTACTTGCAATCTACGATTTCAGTTCGTTTGGAGGAACATTCGGTGAGATCCTTCCATCTTATAGTCTAGGATTATCATCATCATTATTATTATTATTATTTTAAAATGGAGTATATGGAATACATGAAATTCTATTGCACGAACAATTTGTATGATGCAGAATATTATAAGGCACACAAACATAGGATGGAGAAGCTCAAGATCGTTGGTTTTAATCAGACTGATTGTGAAACTTTCTTTCAGGCCTGGAGGAGGTTCACAGACATAATTTCGAGCTATCCGCAGCATGGGTTTACGAAGAAAGAGCTTATGGAGTCCTTCCTAGGTGGACTACAACCACAGCTGCAGGAATTGTTGGGAGTCATGACGCCGACATAGGCGTGGAATTATATGGAGTCTTTGCAAGAGGATGATGAAATCATGAAAGAGACTTCAGAGTGCGATTCAACGGGACCTTCAAGCCTTGATCAAGGAGAGCAAAGCGTAGACGTACCTTTGCACCACTTGAAAGAGGAAGTTCGATTGCTCATTCAGACACAGGAGGCCACATCCCATCAATTCCAAGAAAACTTCCTTGCTCGAAGTCGGCAGATTCAGCAATCAATTGAAAATCTTACGCTGATTTCCACTTACGTAGAAGAAAATAATTCGTTTGAAATTCAATTTCCAAAATCTAATTTGATTTCATCTTCTATTGCAGGTACATCGAGCGAGCCATGTCACGATGAAGTCACGAATGAAAACATTGACACGGCAGGAAGTGTGTGCAAAGTAGAGGATGAGCGAGCAATTTTGGATGAACAGGAGGAGGAGACGACAAGGGACATTGGTTTAAAGAATATCGCTATGGAGCCCGAACCATTCCCTTCCCCAGTTCTTTCCCAAAATCATTTAACCCTCTCCACATTGACTGAGCATCATACTGAGCGTAGTGCACATTTTTCAGGGAGTTGTCATCACCATGCTCTATTTTACTTCACCTATTTTGATGACTATATTTGGAATGTGTTTATGGCGAAGAATTTTAAAATAAATTGGATTGACGTGACTCATCTCTTGCAGGATACAGGTGACCAGATTATAGAGATGCTGGGAGTTACGTTGCTGGGGTCCAATTTAGCTAAAGGAGGAAGAATAATCGCCGAGGAGTGCAAGGAACAAAATGAACAACTTCCTCCACCATTAAAGATTCAGGATCCGCCATTTGAACACGGTGTGTTCTTTCCAGTAGCGTAGAATTTTATTTGCTTTCTAGGATGCTTGTTAGAATAAACTCGTACCCTCTTCGACATTGAGGACAATGTCCATCTTTAGTTGGGGGGTGTGTATGAGACCTTAGGATTTTTTTTTTCAAAAGCATGGCATAAGGAAAGAATGAACCACCAATCTCACATTTTTAAACTCCTTCATATACCTCAAATGCGGATGATTATGCATTAACGGAGTTCTAAAATTTTTTTTATGGCTTGAATTAATTTTTTTTCCTCCATGAATTACCGTTAATATGCTATTCATGAAAAAATTTTCAATTGCCATGATTAATATCTCGAAATAGTTTGAATTTATTTCATGCATGCTAATGTGATGAAAAAGCTTGAGTATACGCGATTTTTCTGAAAAGTCTTCAAGTTGAAGAGGAATTTGGCCTTGGTTATTAATGCTTTGTTTAAAAAAAATGATGGGTATTGAGTTGCTTAAGAAAAGAAAAATGAATGACAAAATAATGATGAAAAATGAATGAATAAGTATGTCACTAATAAATAACTTGGTTGGCTCGAGTAGTACAGTCCGAGGGGTCCTTTTTGGCCTAATGCCCTATTATCGTCTGATTTGGGAGCCATTGACAGGAAACTCACTCATTTGATGGAGCGATCCAAGTTATACATTTTTCTGCGAATGTTGCTTGATGCGCGTTACGCGGAACGATTAAAAGAAAAGAAATGGTGAATATATATTAAGCAAATTAATTACCCATATCTCGAATGATTGTTTTGATAGGCCAATTCCTTGGAAACAAGAAAACTAGAGAAAAACGACGTGTTATACTTTCGCTTGCGCAAAACGATGCTTGTATGTTATTTATTCATACTAAATTAGAGAAAACATCATGTGAATGATCTTGGTCATGGATGTGTATATTGATGGTATAAATCATGTTGGAAAGCGTATTGTTGAGCCAGGCCATAAGCGATTGATAGAATTATTTTTTATTGATCATCCGTATTTATCGCTCTTTTTGCTAGAGACTAGCAAAATGCTAGTTGGGGGGTGTGATTCGGGTTGAATATTGCGTATTTAACCCCCTAATTAGTCCTATGACGTGCCTATATAATGCTTAATTGCTCTCTAATATGTGTGTATTTTGTACACCATTAATTATTAGAGAAATCACCTTATTTGTGCACAAAACATGAATTCTATTGAGTATTTCTGCATTTTTATATTTTTCTTAGCATCTTCTCGATCTCACGATTCCAACGACTATTTATTTGTATTTTTCTGAGATATGTGCTAATTTCTATGAATTTTTGAATGCAGAATACCATTTAATTGAAGAAATACGGAAGAAATACGCTGAAAATACGTATCTACGGTCGCCGCACGAATCTTGGCAGCCACGCGGCGCAATCTGAGCAACTCCCGCCCATATCCAACGAACGAGAGCAGCGGGACGACGTGGCTTATCGGCAGCCGCTCGATCACAATCCGACGCCCCAAAACGAATCCAGACAAACGACGACGCGGCAAATCGATGGCCGTTGGATCTCGATCCAACAGCCCGCATCAGCGGCGCTCGAGAATTAAAATGCGGGCGACGTGGCTCCATCGGAGCCGTCGACCCCCGATCCAACGGACGACGCTCGCCCCGACATTTCGAAGCGCAGCCGCTGAGATCGCTCCGAAGCGGGCACACGTGGCATTCATCGGACGGTCTCGAACTCGATCGAACGGCTGCGGTCATCTCCGATTCGAATTCGAATTAGGGCGTGCACAAATTTTGGAGCGCACGTGGCGCTCCGTGAGCCGATCCCGCATGATATCAACGGCCAGGATCTCGAGCTGTTAATGGGTGCGGGTTTAAAGCGAAGCGGATGCGGGTTTGAACCCGTTAACACCCCCAAACTCGCAATGTTAATAAATAAGCGTATTTCTAGGGTTTTTGGGGGAATTCTGGCATATTTTGGGACTTTTGGAGCGGCTACTGTGCGTATTTCTCCAGGGGAAAATTCTGAAAAATTCCAGAGGCTATTCTTCCTATTCTAAAGGAGTTTTGGGTTCTAAAGTGGAGATTTGGTGATAAATTCTTAAACTTATACCCCGTATTTGGTGTATTTTATCGTATTTTGGCTATTATAACGATGTATTTGGCTATGAAATCTGATTCTCTTTGCACCATGCGTGGCTAATCTCCTTGTGCTATGGTTGTGATGTAATTAGGAGTATTTAGTTGACGAATTTCATGTCTTTAGCCCTATTTTCATGTCAAAATCACTCGTAACATTGATTTCTACAACGTATTTGTTGGGTATTTGTTTATTGTCGATATTATTTACATCCCGTATGGCTAGGCCCTGACAAGGCTAGCCAATTCATGTTCACTAATCTGAACTTATTGTTGCATTTATCGTTTAATGAAATCAATGTTGCTAGTGATGCGTATACGGCCACTTTGACTAGTTTTCATCGTTTTATCTTCCGACGTCTTCGTACCCTGACCGGACGAAGCGTTGAGCTATATAAAAGACGTGATATTTCAGCGATTATTATCTCCTAATGAAATCACAACCGTAGCACATCTACTTCATATGTGTTGGTGTTGACGTAGTTAGGGTGTCGTAATTATTGATGCTTATATCGTTTCGCCCTATTTGCACTTGATTAATTCTTTGGCACGATTTCATATGCTTGATCGCCGTACTTTCCGACGTTCTCGTGCCCTGACCGGACGAGACGTTGAGTTATAGAAAAGGTATTGATATTCAGTGGTTGCACACACCCTAACGAAATCAAACCCAACACAAACTCCCCATACTTGTACCCTTACCAAAGTCACCGTAAATATCGTAGGATTTTCATTTCTTATTACACACTCTTGATCCTATATCTTTGTGCTCGATAGGTGGTTGGTTAACATCGTATTATTACTCTTTTCAGATTGACGTTCGTAGTTTTGCAGGTCAGTTGTCCCGCGGATTCGATACCTGGACTCACCAGGATATTACTTGCACGATCTCCTGCGCTTGGGAGTAGTTCTCACATCATTTGAGATGAGGCATCAGACTTGGAGCTATGAAGCTGCAGTCTGATAAGCATCTGTGTATGATACCAATAGCAGATTCTTGCAAATGCGACGAAACAACAATAATGATAAATATAAAGAAGACATAGAAATGTCCAACACCAACATCCAACTAATATTCCAACATCACAAAGAAAAGTTACAAAAGTACATCGTCTGAACAAAGGCCTAAAACATGGCCGAAATATAAACAGAGAGAGATAAGTGCTACGCACCGAAACTTAACAGCAACTACTAAAAGAACAACAACTAAAAGAAGTCTCCAAGTGAGTCTGAGACTGGTCACCAATGTCCTCAAACTCAGCCTCTACATGGACCTCGAACTCAACGTCCGCGTACTGCTCGTCCACTGTAACTGACTCTATCTCTAAACCTGACATGTGACACCCAAAGAGAAGAAGGCACATGTCAGCAAAAGTCTCCCAAGGAAAGCGGAGGACTTTTGTGCAAGGATACAAACAAAAGTAAAGTGACTAACAGTTCTAATATGATGAAATGACATGACATTAAAAGTATGCAACAATTAAAATGACATGATGTAACAAGCATGCACATCGTAGCAGAAACTACGAAAACACTAGTTCACGATTCAAGATTCACTGATTTATCACTTTGTGCACGGAGTTTACGCCTTACAGCTGAAGTGGCTGTACGGGCACACTTCAACGCTGAGTTGTCGCTTTACCCTACCCCTCCACGTGTATCGAGCATTGGTTTCCCAACTACGGTGTGCTCGCTTCTGGATCACGAGCCAGGAAGTGTTTTTCAATTTGGCATAGGGGTGCAGCTAGCCTCAATCAATATGTATGAGTCAAGATCCTACTCGCCGCGGCTTACATTTTAAAGTAGCGTGTGTTACACAATCATAATAAAGCAAGATTATGCATGAAATGACATGGCAATAAGCAATTAAGAGTGCATACAGCTAATTTGAAAGTAAACGTGACAGGCAGCATGAAATAATAGCATAGTAAAGGTGTCTAGATTCGTTGTCAAGCTAGATCAAGTAAGGGTGTCTAGGCGACTATCATTTCATCGCCTAGTCTCTTTTACGCTAGTACACAAATTGGCCTAAAACTTGGCCTAAACAAACACTGGCAAGTATCACTTGCATGTTTTCGGTGGTATTGGTTGTCGTGGGTTTGTCTCGACAGGTACTACGTGTTGATACTTTGGGTTCTCTATTTTAGTTAGACATATCACTGAATTAGATATATTGCGAGATAGTCAAAATATTAAGTTAATTCTTAAAGTGGGTTCGTCTAATTTTACTGGGTTCGTTGGCTAGGGTGATGTTTATATAATGTTACACTAACATGATACGCCTCATTTTATACCATTATTATTATCCTAACATTGTTTACAACTAACATTCTGAAACTAATTGATACTAACAAATTAACCTATAAACTTATCATTAACAACCTATTTATACTAATATTAACTTAAGCTAATGGTATGTTTAACATTCCAATTAATACTATCACCAACTTATACCTACCTCTAACATATAATAATACCCCCTTACACATTTATTAATAATATATTAACTTTCCTCTCTACCTTATCTGTTAACTGCCCCCCTCTCTTTTTCTATCACTCTCTTACTCTTTTTCTTTATTAAGGCTAGGATAGGCCATCTTATTTATTAACTTGTCTCCCCTCATCTTTATTAATTTTCTTAGGCTCTCTCTCTCTGTTTCTCTCTTTCTCACTTTCTTCTACTGTCGTTTCTTTCATTTTCTCTTTTATGTTGTTTCAATGTTGCAGCAGCAACTTGCGCAAGCAAAACGGGAGGGGTCTCACCTTTGCACGCTTGGGGAGGAAGAACGGAGGGGCCGGTGGTCAGGCGTCTCACGGTGGCGTTGCCCGGCGGCTTCCAGCCAGGGGCACCGGTGTACGGCGCAGCAGGCGCGACCTCCGACGTTCGTGCACGCACGTCCGACGTTTACATGCGCAAGGCATTGGGGTGGCTGGCCTTCAAGCGATTGTGCGCGGCTTCGGTGAGGGGAGCTCAGGAAGAGGAGAAATGGGGAAGGAAATCACTTTGATCTAAAATTGGTTTGGGTCTAGCTTGATTTCAGATCTGAAGTCCTGTGTTTTCAGATTTAAGTTCTCTTGTTTCCCCTTTCAGTTTTGAGTTTGGACATATGATTTTGGAAAGGTGAACTGATTTGGGAGAAATCGTTTGGGTTTGGCAGAATGGTTTTTGTTTGATGGACTGATTTGTTTGAGGGATGAACAGATTGTTGGCTTGGGTTTGCAAAATGTTTTGGGGCTGCTTCGTTTGCTGATTGATTTGTTTGATCAGGGAGATGATTTATACGAATTTGTAATGAACTTTTAGTAGTGTTTAAGTCAAAGTTCCCTTCAGCTTTAATTTAATTTAATTTTTCTTATGCAGAATGTGGTGTTGGTTTGTCTGTAGATTTACTCAAGGATTAGGTTTGTGATTAGGGTAGGTATTACTGTAAGCTTGACTAATCGTGAGGGGTAATGTATCTGATATGAGAAACGTGTTTCTCTCCTCTACCCCTTGTGTTTTAAAATTTAACATGAAAGATGAGTTAAGATAATAGATAGAAGGGTTAAAGTAATTAAGTAATTTAGTAAAATTAATGTGAATGGTAAAATAATTGAATTAAAGTAATTAGTAACTTTTAGAAGTGATTAGCAAAGTGTAATTACTAAGATATTTAAGTTAAAGCGATTTGTTAAACAAGGTAGTTAATTAATTAGGATACGGTAACAACGAAATACAGAGATTTATACGCGTCGACGCGTAACGAAGAAAGTACGGACGAAAAGCTTATCCGGACGACTGAATAAAAATACAGGTACACACGATCGAAAACACGTCTAACAATACAGGCCGTTACATTCTACCCACCTTAAGAAAAAAATTCCGTCCTCAGAATTCTTATCAACTAATGAATATGAAACGAGTATGGATGACGCTCTCATATTTCTATTATGACCTGAAATACTCCGAGACGAAGAAATGAAATTGGTTGGGAAAGACACAAGTGATGTGGTTAAGACTGAGTTTCAAAAAAAATTCGGATGACTAAGCATCATCGTTGGCCTTAACCGTTAGTGGGCAAGTGAAAAGACTAGGGATGGCTACCCAAGATGTGCAGATGAGTGATAATAATGTATATACGTATCCTCCAAGAAGCAACCCCAATATTCTAATACACAAGTTGCTAAACTCATAACCTCAAACAATGTTCCTAAAATAAATCATTACTTCTCGTCTTGTCACTGAATAATGTTATAACTATAAGTATATCCTGAACTCAAATACAGGTCCAAATACTTCCCCTTTTCTTTTTGACTTCTATCTCATAATTCTTGCCTTAAACAATTAATACTTTAAACAAGGCAACCTCGGAGGGGGAAATACCAACTATCATCGACCAATACTTCTTATAAATTTTCTCGCTCTTCGCTCACCAATGCGATAAGACAGTAACGTATTTTCGGGGGTGTATAATGTACGATATCCTCTATACCAAAGTTCTCCAAAAAGCTGTACATTCTCATAGGTTGTCCCATCCGTAGTGTATCATCCCTTGCTCATCGTATAACCTAACTTGTAGTACTGTAATTATGACATCCACGAATTCCAATATGAATCTTATGCTTGTGTTCATCTATTGATATAATGGCACTCTACCAAGTACTAACATACGACAACAAGTAAAGATACGCCTAGTATACATCACCATCAACATTTATCATGCTCCCAACTCATCCTTCATCGAGACAACTGATAAGTTTAAACACCTTAATTAACAAACTATTAAATCACATCTCATCATTTCTTATTGTATCTTATCCTAAGAAACTTAGATCAATCTAAGCAACTATCCATTCGTATCACATATCATATTATTTCCAACGTCTCCATCACTATACATATACGATGAAGTCTTGTAACTTTACTTACTATACTAATCGTCATCGTCATCATAAATCATGATGTGAATTCCAAATCCGTGATGTACTCGTCTTCCTGTGCACCATTCATAGTATGGAATCATATTGAAGCCATTATGTATGGGCATATCAAAATGTGAAATACAACTCTTGAACACATCATTCTATTTATTATATAGTAAACAATCAATATAACTACACTTTACATCATCTCAACTACTCTTATCCGTAATTATAATCCCCTTATAATAATAATCATATCTAACATCCTATCAATATAACGCATAACAAAAGTCAACACTGTTGATGATAGAAATAAAGGTAAAAGAATAACATTTTAAAAAGAAAAGGGTTATAACGCAAATGTAAAACTAATCTCGCTAAAGTAAGTAAATAGATGCACTAATGTGTAACTATGAGATAGTGTAGGATACAGAGTTGTTTGATGTAACGAATCAAATTTGCAACGAATGGGTTCAGCTGAGGCAAGGACATGGAGTTAGCTTGATCAGAAAGATGATCTTACAGATGCAAAAAGTAAAGTAAGAACAGACATGCATATACGAGGAAAAGTAAAGTACTGGTGGTTTCTCAAGTGTAGTAAGTAAAGTGTATGTAATGCATAAAGTAAAGGTGATTGTGCAAGTGCAAAAGTAACGACGGTGGCACGGTATATGGTAGAAACACTGTTTTAACCAACAGACAATGTGATGACAATAGTAACGCGACCAGGTGGACGCAGTAACACTGAAAAGACAAGTAATGTGCGAGTATAAGGAAAAAAATGTTGCTTGACTATCTAATAGTGTAGGTTGGCCTAATAAAAGAAGTCTAGCTCAACTCCCAAACCAGCCAGGCGGTCAGTGCTTGAAGGCACAGATCACTTCTATGACCGCAGGACAAGTCCATTGGTTGACTAACCCCCTTCCCATTCCTTTCTAGACACTGATCCAGTAGTAATTTAAGACCGCTTATTATTATACCGTTCTATCACGTTCGAGTAGTCTCGACTTAGTCTGTAGAACAGTGGTATCAAATCAGTAGTCCTGACAAGAGTTAGCTTGATTAGGTGGCATAGAGATGGTTATAAATGATTAAATAGGAGAATGGGAGGCATAGGTAAAATGTGACAATATCTCAATAACGTATATAAGAATAGTGAGTATGGTATAAGTAAAAATAGTAGATACGTAAAAGACGAAAGAGCCATGGGTGTGGAGATGTAGTGTTTGCTTCGTAAATGGAGATAGATTTTTTTTAATACAAAATCTTAAAGTATAAATAGGATGAATACAGAACTAATACACTGAAATAGTTGAAGTTTTATTTAGCATAAAAAGTATTTAAAATTAGTATATAGTCGGTTGTTTTGAAATCTGTTGTAATATAGTAAGAAGGAAAATGCCATACATAATCATGATTCATGTCCTTGCGGTCCAGCGGACACAGCCAGGGAAGTGACTATGCCAAGATCACTTACCCCCAGTCTAGCAAGGGTGATCCAACAAACTTAGCCAAGTACATTGACCGGATCATGGTCCATTGAAGGAAACTTATCATTTTTATGTGTGATATCAACAAAAGAGTTTTCAAGATAAATGTAGAAAGTAGAATATGTGGGCATGGATGGTATATATTAGAAATCATTAAAAATTTAGTGACTAAAATTTTCAACGAAGGTAAATCAAATAAATCAAAGGATGAATTTAAGTCAGTTGAAAAATATAAGGCATATGTATATATATTAAAGCTTTTTAAAGAAGTTTAAACTGGGCGAGGAATTCCATAAAAGGGATATCGACAGTAGAATCAGTATAGTAATGCATGTGATTCAAAGGATAATAATAGCTGTCAGGAAGATCACGTGGATCAAGAGCATGGATGAGAATCGGATGATCAAATGTGAGTACGTGTAGAAATGACTTGTAAATAGGCTACGATGGATTCCTAAGGTCAAAAGGGGATATAAAATGAAGAGAGATTTAAACATCAAGGATATACTGTTTTGGTTGACTAAGGATCGAAAACTTAGGACTGGAATTTTCTACTGAAGTTGGTCGGGGTAGAAGATGCTAGGGAAGGTATTGTTTGACCTCAGGGAGTTCAGTTGAGGACGAAAAGTTGGAGGGAACTCTCAGACTACCCTTGAAACATATAAGGGAGGAAAGTATACGATCATGATCTTAGTCCAGACCTAGGACAAACTCATCGATGCGTTGAAGATCAGCACCAAAGGAGATCTGCCTATCATTAAGGCGAGTATTCATGTTGACAAGAAAGGAAATTCTGGTTCTGATCTCCTCAAAAGGGTTTCAAACACAGGAGAGTCGAAAATCACAGGGACTTTCTCACTAGCTGGTGGAGTAAACCGGGAATAGATTAACTGAGCTGATCCCATGGTGACAGAGACACTCCTCGACTCCTAGAACACATAAAAGCCTTGGTGATGGAGATTGGTGACTTACATGAACATTTTGTTCGAGCATTGTCGTAACCCTAGAAAGTTGTTTTTGATAGAATAGAGTTTAATCGAAACCCTAGATATCAAAATGATCGGAGTAAATAAATGAGTTTCGATTTACCTCAAATCAGACAAGTGTTTGTCGAAAGATCGTCGAGACTGTAAAGGCAGACGAAGGAGCAGATGAAAGAGTTTGATAATTTAAGCCCTAATCTAGTCGAATCAGGGTTTATAATGATCAATCGAAAAATCTCATCCATTTGAGTATTGGACTTCTTCCTACTTGGTTTTTATGATGAGCAAACATAAATACTTGTGACTAATCTCCTACTTGCAGTTAATGCATTGCCTAAGCATATCATGAAGAGCAATTAGCAATGAATGTCACTCAAGGATCAATCAAAGCATGAAAAGTGGATTGGATGATCGAAGATGATGATTGAAGCTCCTAGAAGACTTCAAGCTCATTCAATAGAAAGAAGAGAGGTAAAAAGAAGATGTAATCTTTTTATTCTCTTCTAGGTTGTAGCTTAGAAGTAGAATTATGTAGGAGCGCACACACATCTTTCTTTCTGTTCTAGGAAATCATTATAACTCATTTCATTGGCCTCCAATTCATCACTCTCTAGCATATGCATTTGGACTTTAACAGTCGACTGCTGAATGTTTTACAGGCGCTATCTCCAAACAGTCGTCCGTGATTTGTTCTATAGTCATATGTTTTGCATATACTTTGTCACTTGTTTTTTGGGCTTTCTGCTATAACTTTCATCAGAAGACTGTTGTACAAAGTACAGGCGCCTGTCTAGTTACATGCTCCTGTGACGTGTTAGGCAGTCGCATGTCTCTCTCTTGCCCAAAGAACCCTAACTTGTCATCTTTCAATCAGACGACTGATGTTGCTTTCACAGTCTCCTGCCTATAGCACAAGCACCTATGAATGCTTCTACAGTTGCTTGTCGATCCTTATCCTGAGACTTTGTGTTTGTCAAGTTACGCAAGTTTCGGCCAGACGACTGATGTTGATTTCACAGGTGCCTGCCTATAACACAGTCGCCTACGAATGCTTCTACAGTAGCCTGTCGATCCTTGTCCTAACACTTTATGTTTGGCAAGTTACGCAAGTTTCGGCCAGACGACTGATGTTGGTTTCACAGTCTCCTACTCATGGCTCATGTGCCTGTGAATACCACATCAGTTGCATGCCCTGTCTTTCCAAAACTTCCTGAGTTTTCATAACTTACTCATGTTTCGCTCAGTCGCCTGTAGAATGTTTCTCAGTTTCCTGTTGATTTACAGGGGCAGGTTTAACCTTCATCAGTCGACCTTCCTATATGGTAAGTTACCATTTGAATTCTCACCTACCCTCTAACACAATACAGCATGCAACTGTGATTTCTTCATCAGTCGACTGTCTGCTGGGTAAATTCTATCCGTTGGCTATTTCCACATGGATTTCAAAGAGGGTTTTGGGTATTCTGTTTGACGGTTTTGGAGAACCTATAAGTTGGGCTTCTACTATAACATTGGAATCCCTTAGTTATACTTTTAGCTATTTAAGCATTCATCTCTAAGCTCTTGGTTTGTGAAAGTGGGTTGCTTGATCCCAAGTTGTGGGAGTCAAGGACATCGATTGTGTTTCGATTACACTTGTAGGGTTGCTACAAATGGGTTTAAAGAAAACCTCAAGTTATGGTTCTAATTTAAGTATCCGGAGGTATCCGGGTGGAAGGGACATAGGATTACTAGGAACAAGTCGGGATTGGACTTGGGTAATCCGAACCATTGAAACGTCCTTTGTGTTAGCTTGTTTCAATTTGGGTTAATTTATAATTCTTCATTTAATGTTTATTAGGAATTTAAATTGGTATAACTATCGTTTAAATTTTATAAACACTATTCAACCCACCTTCTAGTGTTTTCTTCATAGCCAGGGTCCTTATAATTGGTATCAGAGCACAAGGTTTACAGCTATGGTATCTAACAACAACAACAACAACAACAACAACGTTCCTCCACCTCCTTCATACGACAATCACCATCGTGATGGTGCGTCTACCGTCTTCGAAGAATAAACAACGGTTTGTCCTCCGCGTTTCAATGGCACTCATTAGTTTCATCCCTCCTCCTTTGGATGCCTTGTTGATTGTTGTTGTTGTTGAAGGGTTGACGATACGATGGTTGAGCTTGTTGTTGTCTTTGGGATCCCCAATTCAAATTCGGGCTATTCCTCCAAATCGGGCCTTGATTGTGGGAATTGTTATATCCTTGCCCTTGGTTGGAATTTGCCATATAATTTACTTGAGTGGGGTCTTGAAGTACTTCTTTGCTAGCGGTAGGTTAGGACATTGAGTCATACCATGGTCTGCGCTACTGCAAAGGTTACATAGCCCTTTATTACCAAGCGTCACGGCCTTCACTCCTTTCAACTGCAACCCTTCAAGTCTCTTGCAAATGATGGCCTCCATTCTTGCTTCTAAGGCTTCCTCTTGGTTCAATGTAAGGATCTCCATGGCCCAAAGTGTCACGGTCTGTTTTCGATCGTACGCTTTTCGTGCACGTAATCTTGTTCGTACACGTTTTATTTTGGACTTTTCTTGTATCTGAACCCTATGACGTTATATGTCGTTGTGACCCTCTCGAAGAGTATTTATTTGTGGAAATATTTTGGAACGTCATTTCACGGGTCGTTCTCCCACAATTTGACTTTGTTTGAAGATGCGTCGTGATTTTCACTTTTGTCGTGAGACGTTTTTATTTTTTAGTTTCGTTTCTCATCCCCCTAGCCATGATCGATCTCTTTAGTTTCGTTTATCATGTCGACATGGTCGTCCCGGTATTTTTCTCGTAATTATCGGGTATCGTTTGACCCACTTGTGCACTAATTTCATCATTAATCAATGTTAAGCCTAAGTTTTCACATGATATTTTCCCTAAACTAGGCTCACCCTCTTTTCCCCTTAACTGCACCCTGCCCTCTCACATTCTCTCTCCCATTTACCCTCAACTACCCAAAAATCCCTAGTTGTATAGCAATGGGAATCAAATCCCTCATGCGTAACAACTCAAAACAGATTTGACTATTCACACCATTATTTCCATCATTTTCCTAAGTCCACTCCTCTCCCAACCCCTTAAGTGCACCCCAAAACTCAAACCTATATAGCAAACCCTTGTTTTTTAAAACGCAGCAGCCTAGGGCATTTTCTCTTCACACAAGTACCACCATCTTTCTTTTTCTCTCCGACGTTGCTCTAACCCCCGACTTCCTCCGACCTGAACCCCGCACGGCCCAGCCCTTCGTGCCACCAGCCTCGTCAGACCACCCCCGACCTTCGCCCGACGTCCTCCAGGTGCTGCAGCTACCCTCACAGCAGCCAGCAACTGTTGCTCTTCGCAGCAGCGTGCAGCGGTGCCTGCAACATCGCTCAGGCCACGACGGTGCCGGCCCACGTCGCGCAAACCCACCGGCGTTCCCTGAACCCTGACCGCCCCTTCTCCGGCCGTGCTCAGCCATAGAACGCGGTAGAAAACTTCCCAGGGAGTGACGAGCACTGCCCTAGCACCGACAGCAGCAACTAGAGCGCTGACCGCGCCACCAACCTCCCCGACGCGCGCCACGAAATCCTCGTTGTGTCACAGCGACGCATGGCTATCCACTATCTGTGAACGACTCACGACGACCCCCGTAAGTTTCGTGGGATCTCTTATTCACAACGGTTAGTAAACGTTCACTAGAATATCCTAAGATTGGTTGCCAATAGTTTTGTGAACTATTATATGTTCATGATCAGTTAGTACCTTCTATATATTGATGTTAACGGGATGATCTATAGAATATAGATGTTGGTTACAACTATTAGCATGTTGGTCTACGTTGCTTTGTACTTTTGTATTAATACTTGATGTAGTAACGTGTTAGCTATTTAACGTTTGTTAATATTGCTATGAAACCCATCGTAGGACAGTGAACTTAAATTAAAATTGGGTCATTAGACGTTTTAGGATTTGTCTAAAAATTCTAGCCGTCGTCACAAACTTATTCGTGCACGTATTTTTATTGAAAGAGAACTTGTCATTCTGTACCGTTCGCGATACCGGATTCAACCCCTTACGTAGCTATCCGACGTCAGAGTAGCTCTCGCGTCGTGTTGAGGTAAGTCTCTCTCCGTAGGAACCCCACCTCACCTGTTAATCAACTTAAAAAATCATAGTCTCTAATCGTTTTGTAACTCACTAATCAAGAATAATAAATTGGGACTGTATGCTGGATTGCGTTGTGAGCACGTAGATAGACTCAGACTGATTGAGCAGGATCGTGACTTGGTTGTTTTTCAGGCAAGTGATACTTGCCAGTTTTCTGTCTAGGCCACGTCTTAGGCCATTTTGTTCAGTAGCGTAAAAGAGACTAGGCGGTGAAATGATAGTTGCCTAGACGCTCCTATTTGATCTAGTTTGACAACGAAACTAGATCCAACATCCTACTTGATCTAGCTTGACAATGAAGCTAGACCCAACACCTTTATCATGCTTGCATTCATGCTGCCATGCCATGTTTAATTTCAATTAACTATACCCAATTCAACTGCTCATTGCCATGTCATTTCATGCATTCAATGTTTCATCGTGATTGCGTAGCACACACTACACTTATTGTAATGATTGAGGCTAGGCACCTGCTTTTGGGCACAACCCTATGCCAAAAACACTTCATGGCTCATGATCCAGAAGATGGACGCCAGTCCATACTGAGAAACACTTCTTGGACTCGTGATCCAGAAGCGAGCTCACGTACTTGGGAAACCAAGGTTCGACACACGTGGGAGGCGTAGGGTTAAGCGAGCAGTGAGCGTAGAAGTGTGCTCGTACAACCACTTCGGCCAAAAGGTGTAAACCATGTGCACATCGTGAAATGATAATGTTCGTGAAATGATAATGTTCGTGACTTGAAACAGTGTTTTTCGTAGCTTCTGCTACGACGTGCATGCATGTCATTATGTCATCTTAAATTGTAGCATTCTTTAAATGTCGTGTCATTTCATTATATTTAGAACTGCTAGTCACTTCATTTTATTTGTATCCTTGCACAAAAGTTCTCCGCTTTCTTTGGGAGACTTTTACTGACATGTGCCCTTTTCTCTTTGGGTGTCACATGTCAGGTTTGAGCCTGACTTAGTTGCAGAGGGTGACATGTTGCTGACATTCAGTTCGAGGATTTTGGTCCTACCCTTAGTCTTATTCGGTGACTCTCTTTACTTTTGTTTCGACCATACTTTAGGCCTATTGTTCAGACTTTTACTTTTGTGACTATTCTGTGATGTTGGAATAATTGTTGGATGTTTTGTAGGTGGATGTTCTTTTATCTGCTTTATTGTTGTTGTTGTTGTTTCGTCGCAATGCAAGGACCTGCTATTATTTGTAATTTTTACAGACGCTTATCATACTGCAGCTTAACAGCTCCTCGTCCGAGCGGACCTCCTCACGTCTCGTCTTCTATACTTGGGAAGCGGGGCGTGACAGGTTTTGTTGGTGGCCCATGCAGGTCCTTTTTGCATCTGCGAAATATCGGAACAACAATAATGATAAACAACATCCAATTAAATATTCGGTACATCCAAGTCATGATTAAGTTTAATCTGAATGGTTCCCTGTCCTAGATGGTAAAAAGACTTAGGTAGAAGTCCAGGTTTGATAGTCAGGAGCCTTTGTCAAGATTTAGTTGAACTCGCATAAGTTGCCTTAGTAGTCTCTCTACCAGCCCTGATCATATTAGACTTCTAGGGCTTTTCTTTTAGTCGTTCGTCGAGTCCATCGATTTCGGGCCCAGCAGAACGTAATCTTGTTACTCTTAGGACCCCACCCCGATACATCTATTACAGTCTAATCTATTAGAGAGTTTTAGTGTTAATTTTCTCTTGACCTTTAGTCAACCCGATAATTAAAAACCCTTGATTCTATCGTTTTCCTGATCATTACACTACAGTGTTATCGACCGTAGAATCCCATCGTAGCTTTTCATGAATCGTATCCTAGGCGTATTCATTACGCAATCATATTCTTTGCACTCGATACACGTGATCGTTTTTTCGACGATTCTCGTTAAATTTTTTCGAATCTTCTCCGTTGCAGATCTTGATTCTTCCAAAGTTATTTTCGATTCTCCTTACTAAAAGTGTTCACTCAGTTTAAAATTTTGTTTTTTTTAAAAAACCCCCTTCTTATATATTTAAATTCCTTACTTTCGGTTGAGTTAAAATACTTTTTTAGATTTGAAGTCGTCTTGGTCGTAAATTTTATTACAATCTCGAGACCATTTTCTAACCTATATCTTTCGCATTTCAGTTTTAAAACTTTATTATTATTTTGATAATTCGATATACCATCTTTCTCTAAAGTACGAAATTTATTTTAACCGCATACCATATATACTTTTAGATGTTGTGAATGGGTAATTACTGGGTTGGATGAGTTATTGGGCCAACCCAAGTGTTTGGGCCCATATCTGTATAAGCCCAGTTGTATTCTCCCCTTTGGCTATAAATATAGACCTGAGGGCTCTCCCCTCAGTAGTTGATTCATAACACGTTATCAGCACGAGTCTCTAAAATTTTTCTTTTCCACAAATTTTTTCCGTTCGTTGCGAAGGCGAATGCGAAGGCGAGACGGTAGATCCACGAGCGCGGTGCAAGGCTTCCTCCATCAAGGGTCATCATCCGCGTAGGGCTTCGAGCAACCGTCGCTATATCCGGAGGACGGATATAGAGGGAAAAACTCTTAAAACAAAGTTTTTAATCATACGTATGATTACTCCTCCTCTAGATCTCACAAGATCGTCATGGGGATTCATCATCGCCTTGAAAACGACGGATTTTTATTCCCAAAAATCAAATTTTTTTTGGGTTTTTGGATTTTGTCAAACCCTAAATCAAGACCCGCCGGCGGCCTCGCCGCCAGCCCCCCCCCCCCCCCCCCCCCCCCGCCCGCCCGCCGCGCCGTCCCCCCCTAGGGGGGCGGCAGCCGCCGCGCCCCCCTGCAGGGGGGGCGGCGGCGGCCCCTGCCGCCACCCTCCCCTGCAGGGGGGCGGCTGCCGCCGCTCCCCCCTGCAGGGGGGGGGGGGGGCGGCGGCCCCTGCCGCCACCCTCCCCTGCAGGGGGGCGGCCGCCGCCGCTCCCCCCCTGCAGGGGGGGCGACGGCCCCCGTGGCCGCCCCCCTCTCTGCAGGGGGGGCGGCCCCCGCCGTCCCCCCCCCCCCCCCCGCAGAGGGGGGCGGCTGCCCCCACCCCCCCTCGTGCCCGCCGTCCCCCCCCCCCCCCCCCTCGGCCACGCCCCCCTCTGCGGGGGCGGCGGCCCCCGTCGCTCCCCCCGCAGCGGGGGGCGGCGGCCCCCTGGCCACTCCCCCTCTGCAGGGGGTGGCGGCCCCCGCCGCTCCCCCCCCGCAACGGGGGGCGGCGGCCCCCTGGCCACGCCCCCCTCTGCGGGGGGCGGCGGCCTCCGCCGCTCCCCCCGCAGCGAGGGGCGGCGGCCCCCCGGCGGCGCCCTAAACCCTAAACCAGTTTCAAAAAAAACGCAGAGCTGTGGGCCTGAAGCCCACAGCAGATCTGTGGGCTTCAGGCCCACAGAATTCAACACAAAAAAAAATTTCAGATCTATGGGCCTGAAGCCCACAGCAGATCTGTGGGCTTCAGGCCCACAGATTTCCAAAAAAAAGCCAGAACTGTGGGCCTGAATCCCACAGCAGATCTGTGGGCTTCAGGCCCAGAGATTTTCAAAAAAAAGAAAATTTGGGGGGGAGGCAATAGGGTTATGAATGTGCCTCAAAAGGCAACCTATTAGCCTAAAATATTAATGGGGATTCAAAAGGCAAAATATTCGTGAAAAATCACGGTAAATTACGGGGCAAATATCGGGCAGACAAGGGCGTTTTGGGGATTTGTTGGGGGACTTTTTGGGACGACGAGGGAGACTTTTGCCTCTGACAAAGAAAATGTTAATTTTGGCTCTTAATCAATTTGATTGATTAAACCATTTACTTTACAACCTATGCATCGTAATCTCTTTTACATGCTTTACATCTCTGGCAAAATTATGTGGATATTATTTGCGTGGCTGTACATTTTATTTAAAAACTTAATAATTAGGAAGATCCTGCGACCGCTCTGCCGTTAGTTACCTAACCTAACGGTGTATGACGTTGCCCAGTGGTCCAATAATTATTAAGTGATTAAATATTGTTTTATCCTCATATGAATAAACTGCCTGTGATGTCTGTGGATGAAAATGTCGATGAGCACAATATTCTTGCATGAATTGCTAAATGTGGTTTTTGGATCGGCCGTTTAGTCCCACAATTTATTTCCCGCACTTTTCTTTTATTTTTGAGAGAAATTGTAGTGAGGAATTTATGTAAATGTCAAAGAAAGAAGACCTACTTCCATGGAGTCGGAAGATACGCTTGAAGACGAAGATATTAAATGGGACCCACGGGATTTCCAAAGTTGTATTTTCATTTTAATTCAAGCTGCAAATTTGTATAATTTGGACTGTGGACTCTTGGACTTTTTCTTGTGGGACTGGCCGATCCACACATTTAGCTTTTCATTAAATATTGCTTCCGCATGAAAATGTCTTTCTGGTTGATTATTAATTCATGCATGTTTGTGCTCTGCTAGATAAATGGCTAAAATTGCAAGCGTTGACTTTGAAGTGCTGGATGCATCAGGCAGAAACTATCTAAGCTGGCAGCTAGATGTTAAGTTTCACCTGCGGGCAAAGTCCCTCATCACTGCTGTGACTGAAAAAGAAAATGTTAGCGATATAGAGAAGGTGCAAGCCATCATCTATATTCGCCGCCATGTGGACAAGACCTTAAAGGCTGAGTACCTTACGGTCGAAGATCCACTTGAGCTATGGACCGCCCTTGAGGACAGGTATAAACATCAGAGAGATGTTATACTCCCAAGGGCGAGATATGAGTGGGAGAACCTGAGACTGCAGGACTTTAAGTCCATTGCTGAGTACAACTCAGCACTTTTTAGCATCACCTCACGCCTGAAGTTGTGTGGTGAAAAAGTCTAAGAAGATCGCATGCTGGAAAAGACGTATACGTCTTTCCATGAACAGGATGCGATACTTATGCAGCAATACCGTGAACGTAAGTTCACCAAGTATTCTGAGCTGCTGTCATGTCTTCTCATGGCCGAACAAAACAGAGAGCTTCTTCTCGCCACTCACAATATGCGCCCTCCCGGCACTGTCCCCCTACCAGAAGCTCACCATACCTCTTCCTTCAAAAAGAAGAGGGACAATAAAAGAAAAGAAAGACCACAGAAAGGGGGACAACAGAAAAGAGCCAAGGGCCCACCACAGCAGCGCAAGAATGAAGGGAAGCGCAAGTTCACCTGGCGCAGGAATGATAACAAGAAAAACAATGCACCCCCACCCAAGAGGGACTGGGAAGACCAGTGACACAGCTGTGGCATGACAGGCCACTGGTCTAGAGTGTGCAGGACCCCAGTGCATCTCCAGGAGCTTTATAAACAAAGCAAGAAAAAGAATGCTGAATCAAACCTGGTGGCTGTGAATAATGCAGTCAAATTTACAGCAAAAGACTTCGAGTCAGATAATCTGCTTGATTAGCCTGTTATCATTTATCTTAGCATTTCTATTGTATGAACATCTTTATTTCATGAGAGCTTTTATGTATCTTCAATTCTGTTGAATAAAATTTAGCTTTTCTGAATGCAAATGTTTACTCATTTTTTTAGATGGCATGCTCTCATGACTGCTTAGTAGACAGCGCGTCAACACATACGATCCTTCAACACAAATGCTATTTTCATAGCATTATCCCGTATAAGAGCCCTGTAAACACAATTTCAGGGCCATCGGACATAATTGAAGGTTCTGGGCATGCAACCTTGTTGCTCCCCAATGGAACAGAACTAAAAATAAAAGATGCACTTTACTCTCCGAATTCCAAGAGAAACTTACTAAGTTTCAAAGATATCCGTTTTAACGGATTCCACTTGGAAACAGCAAATATCAAAGAAAATGAATTACTGTATGTAACGTCTCAAGAAAATGGAGTTAAAACCATTCTTGAACGTTTTGAGAGCCTCTCATCAGGTCTCTACCATACAAAAATTCGGAGAGAGGAAGCAAACCTGACGGAGCACCTGAAGTGTCCGACATCGGCCAAATTCTTACTTTGGCACGATAGACTTGGCCACCCTGGATCTGTGATGATGCACCGCATCCTAGCACAATCCCATGGGCATAACCTGAAGAACCAGAAGATTCTTCAGAAGGGAGAATTCCCTTGTGTACCCTGCTTTAAGGGTAAATTAATAACAAGGCCATCACCACTTAAAGTGGATATTGAGTCTCCTAGCTTCCTTGAAAGAATACACGGAGACATATGTGGACCTATCCACCCCCCTAGCGGGCCTTTTCGGTACTTTATGGTACTGATTGATGCATCTTCGAAATACTCGTATGTGTGTCTACTTTCAACCCGCAACTTAGCTTTTCCAAATCTTTTGGCACAAATAATAAAATTGCGGGCGCATTTCCCAGACAACCAAATAAAGAAAATACGTCTGGATAATGCGGGGGAATTTACCTCTCAGCCATTCCAAGAATATTGCCAGGCAACGGGAATAGAAATTGAACATCCGGTGCCACATGTTCACACCCAAAATGGGTTAGCTGAGTCGCTAATTAAAAACTCCAATGGATCGCACGACCATTGCTGATGAAATCCCAGTTGCCGGTGGATGCTTGGGGACATGCAATTTTGCATACTGCATCACTAATAAAAATTAGACCCTCAGGAGGTCAGAGTCTATCCCCAATGCAACTCGCATATGGAACGCCGCCGAACATCTCTCACTTGAGAATCTTCGGCTGCGCAGTTTATATCCCCATTGCACCACCACAGAGGACCAAGATGGGCCCTCAACGTCGCCTAGGTATCTACGTAGGGTTTGACTCACTCTCCATTATAAGATACCTAGAACCCCAAACGGGGGATGCTTTCAAGGCACGCCTTGAAGACTGTAATTTTGATGAGACGTATTTCCCCAAAATGGGCATAGACATCAAAAAGTCTAGTGCAAAGCAAATGTTGACGTGGGATACAAAAAGCTTGACCCACTACGATCCGGTAACAAGACAATGTGATAATGAGATCCGGAAGATCTTACACATCCAAAAGATTGTCAGATCACACATCCCTGCTGCGAACACTCCAGCTAGGATTGACATCCCGAAGGATGGATGCAATCCACCTGCAGCAGAAGTGGTTGCACCTCAACAGAAAAGAGGCAGACCACCAGGCTCCAAGGATAAAAATCCAAGAAAAAGAAAAATATCCGGAGACCTTGCGACGATACCCCCACAAAGAAACGAGCTCGTGTCCATACCCTCTCCCCTCCCGGAATCCACTGCAGAGGAACTGCCGGGAGAAACAGAAATATCACTAAATTATGTACGTACAGGGGAGGTATTGAACAGAAAGAGTACAGTCGTCGACGATGACTTCACGTTTCACATTGCCATTCACGTCGCAAGAAGCGATGATGATTATGAACCACACTCCGTTGCTGAATGCAAACGTAGAGATGATTGGCCAAAGTGGAATCAGGCAATAGAAGCCGAGTTGGACTCGCTTCAGAAACGAAAAGTCTTTGGGCAAATAGTCCAGACACCTACCGGTGTCAAACCTGTGGGATACAAATGGGTATTCGTCAGAAAAAGAAACGAAAATAATGAGATCGCACGCTACAAAGCTAGACTTGTAGCACAGGGATTTTCCCAAAGATCGGGTATAGACTATGACGAAACATACTCCCCGGTCATGGATGCGATCACATTCAGATTCCTGATAAGCTTAACAGCAAAGGAAAGCCTAGATATGCAGCTAATGGATGTTGTGACTGCGTATCTATACGACAATCTCGACAAAGAGATCTACATGAAACTTCCTGATGGCTTTTTAATGCCTGCTGAACTGAAAGATAGACCTCGGGACGTCTATTCTGTTAAGCTACAAAGATCATTGTATGGTCTCAAACAATCAGGAAGAATGTGGTATAATAGACTCAGTGAGTTCCTTGTACAACAAGGATTCACGAACAATGAAGTCTGCCCTTGTATCTTCATAAGAACAAAGGGAAAAGGATTCGTGATAATAGCTGTCTACGTAGACAACCTGAATCTCATAGGATCTCCCGAAGAGATCACTGAGATATCTGTAAGCCTAACAAAAGAATTCGAAATGAAAGACCTAGGCAAAACCAAATTCTGCCTTGGCTTACAGATTGAACATCAGAAAGACGGAATCCTATTACACCAAACCACATATAAGAAGAAAATGTTGCAAAGATTCCATATGGACCATTGCCATCCATTAAGTACACCTATGGTAGTACGATCCCTGGATGCACATAAAGACCCCTTCCGGCCGCTGGAAGAGGGGGAGGATATACTTGGTTCGGAAGTTCCCTATCTGAGTGTCATCGGAGCACTACTATATCTGGCAAACTGCACGCGTCCCGATATAGCGTTCGCAGTAAATTTGCTTGCCAGATACAGTGCAGCGCCTACGCAGCGCCACTGGACCGGGGTAAAGCACCTTCTGCGCTACCTCCAAGGGTCTACAGATTTGGGACTCTTCTACAAAAATGGAACATCCTCTACACTTGCAGGTTATGCTGATGCAGGGTACTTGTCTGATCCCCACAAGGCAAACTCACAGACTGGGTACGTGTTTACCTACGGAGGGACAGCCATTTCCTGGAGATCCATCAAGCAAACCTTGACGGCAACCTCATCCAATCACTCGGAGATCATTGCCATCCATGAAGCAAGCAGAGAATGCGTATGGCTACATTCAGTCATCCACCACATCTTTTCTACGACCGGACTGAAGACTGGAGACCTCGAGCCCACTACCATGTTCGAGGACAATGCTGCTTGCATAGCTCAGCTACGAGGTGGCTTCATCAAAGGCGACAGAACGAAACACATTTCACCAAAGTTCTTCTGGACGCACGAGCTACAGAGAGATGGCAAGATCGACATCAGACAAGTGCAGATATGTGACAATTTGGCAGATTTGTTCATTAAAGCCCTTCCTACTGCTACCTTTAGAAAACTTGTACATAGGATTGGAATGAGACGCCTAAGAGATCTGAAAGCTTGAGAGCTTGTACAGATCAGGGGGAGTTTGGCAGAGTTTGTACTCTTTTTCCTTAACTATGGTTTTTCCCACTGGGTTTTCCATAGCCAAAGGTTTTAACGAGGCAAATCTCACCAACTCAGGATCCTGAAGTATCCACCCCATGTGAGACCCATACAGGCTCAGAATCCTGAAGCATTCATGAGCAGGGTCCACAACTATGGCTGGATAAGGGGGAGTGTTGTGAATGGGTATTTACTGGGTTGGATGAGTTATTGGGCCAACCCAAGTGTTTGGGCCCATATCTGTATAAGCCCAGTTGTATTCTCCCCTTTGGCTATAAATATAGACCTGAGAGCTCTCCCCTCAGTAGTTGATTCATAACATTAGAATATTTTTCCAAGCTAAATAAAACTTCAATATTTTATAAATATATCAGTTCTAGGTTCATCGTACTCATACTTCAAAAATCATTATATAACCCCGTTTCTTTTGGCAAATCCTGGTTTCTCTAAAAGTATTTCCAATATTATTTATTCTAAATTTCTCCCCAGTTTAAAGACTTTGAGAACATTTAGCATGAGCTTAGATTTCTTACACTTCAGTTGATTTAATTTCATTCTTTGAATTTCGAAACTTTTGTCGAAATTATTAAATTACTACCGTATAATATTTTCTAACATATGTCTTTAATGTTTGTGTGAATGTTTTACCTCTTTCTTATAATGATTTCTCAATAAGCCAATAAACCATTTTTCTCTTACTTACGATCAAACTTGTTTCGAACAACTAGTTTTATCGACCTCCAAATATTTTTCTATGCAAGGGAACTCCAACTTTTGACGTACGACAGTTGTTTATACTTTTCGTATTTTAACTTATGTCGTTTACACACTATTTTCTTTTATCCTATAAGGGTATTATTACATCTTCCTTTCCTCTACCTAAACATTCACAATTATATCCTTATTTTGCTTAACCAAGCTGTCTCATTATCCTCGCCATATCTGAACTCGTTCTTTCCGATATTTTCTTCCTTACGCTCTTGGTTTCGGTTTCCTTTCTATTGTTTAGCAAATAGTGCTTGTCGTTGCCTGTGTCAACTCTAGTTTAGTAGTGGGCCCATTGATTTATATTTTTTGTGATGTCGTGGTAGTGCATGTTTATAGGTAGAGTGTGTGAACCTGTATGAGTGTGCTACCCTCACTATATTAATAATTGTCTCGCGTGTTATATATGTGTATTCAGTGTTATTCGTGATACATATGTGAAGTTGTATGAATAATATTAGTTATGTAAGTGTGGATAACTATACCACTTTAGGAATGTCTATATTTATATTGGAAATTGTATTGGAGTATATACTAGTAGTGTATGTAGTTTGAAGATACTTGTAAATACTTGATATATATATATATATAGGAAAATTTTCAAATGAGAACATTTCGCACCGTGCGAAAATGTTTTTATCTTTTTTTTGAAATTTTTTTTTTCAAAAATTCTTTTTTCCACCCTCATTATATGTTGTTATACCCCCCTCAAAAAATAATGGTTGAGAAATAATGTCATTTGGCCTTCGATCAAGCCATTTCATCAAATTCGCACGTTTTGAGACCGTTAAATTTGTAACGGGTGGATGGGTGCTCTAATGCCCAACGGGTTCACCCATTATTTTCCCTGGGGTATATAATTGTATGGATTAAACATCAAAAAAGGAATTTTTGAAAAAAAAAATTTCAAAAAAAAATAAAAATCTTTTCGCACGGTGCGAAAAGCCTCTTTTTCGCATTTGAAGATCACTCTATATATATATATATATATATATATATATATATATATATATATATATAAGTAAGTCATGTGAATGTTAGGTGTAATAATGATGGGTGTACTTATAGTTAAATGTGTAGGCCTATTATATGACATATATGTTAGTACGTGTGAGCGTGTGCTCGTACGTAGATATGTATTGTGCTTAGTCGTAAGGAGGTATGTATTTGCTGCATGAATATGGGTGTTACGTATGGTAATATGATTATAATTTTGTTTGGTATTGCTTGTCTTTATGGGATGTTGTGTATGTATGTGCATGGATAGGTATATGTAGTAGTGTATTGATTATATCTGATATTGCTATGGCGTGAATATATTACATGCGTGTGACTACGCGGTGAATGCATGTATTAGAAGGTGTATTATAAATATAAGTGTGCTGATATTTGTAATATTGTTATAGGGTGTAAAGTGATTGCATTATGTGTGCTTTACTTGACTAAATATTAGGTGTGATTGATATTACGATACGTGTGTGGTTACGTTGGTAGATATTCATATTGGAGTGGTATTGGTATATGTATAGATACCGTGTTATGTATATAAAGTTTTCTGATGTGGGCTTTGGAGTCTCACTCAAGATTGAGTGGGTATACTAAGTATATTGTTACATATGTCTGTGGATTGCGTGTAGTACTATGAATGTAGTAATGGATGATGTATGTATAGTGATAGGATTGGTTGTGTCTGGTGGTGTTACGCACATGATTGTGGGTGGCTATACTATAATATAGTTATATGTGTTAGTCTTGTGGTATAGTTAATTACTAAGGACTTACATGTTGAATGTATATGTGCTAGCTGAACTAGGTGTGCAGTTGTGCTAAGTATATAGTGGTATGAGCGGTATGTATGAATGTTATGATAGCGTGTGCGGGCGTGCACCGTGCGCGGGTAATTATGTGCTTAGTTATAGGTATTTGTGACTATGGTATGTGTGGCGTGTCTTGAAATATAGTTATAGGACTATATGTGTTGTGAATATATGGTGAAATATTTGCGTGCATTTGAATAGCTATATCTTTGTGAAAGTATAGTAGTGGTGAATGTATATTAGATATAGTAAGCCTGATTTAATATTATATGGTGTGATTACATGTGTTGATATGTTGGTGTTGGATGTGTACTAGGAGATATGGGGAGTAGAATATCCATGTTTGTGGTACGTAGGTAGTTATTTATACGTAAGTACTAGGATCGTATTTGCTAATGTGAAACTATTTTGTGTATGTATATGTACCTTGGTTGTGATAAATGAGTGATAGTAATATAAGGATGTCCGTGACTATATGAATGATTGAAGTACGTGTATGAATTTGACTGACTGTGATATGTATATGTATAGAATGAGCATATATTTATACATGTTGGTAGTATTAATGTTTGACTACCTAGTGCATATATAAGCACTTGTAGAGACTATATCTGGTTTGAAATATAATGTGGTATGATTAGGGTAATTACTAGGGTGGCTAGATATATTTATAGTTAGAAAGTCCGAGGACGGACTTTATTCTAAGGTGGGTAGGATGTCACTGTCTGTTTTTGTTCGTACGCTTTTCATGCACGTACTCTTGTTCGTACACGTTTTATTTTGGACCTTTCCTGTATCCGAACCCTATAATGTTATATGCAGTTATGACCCTCTCGAAGAGTATTTATTTGTGGAAATATTTTGGAACGTCATTTTACGGGTCGTTCTCCCACAATTTGACTTTGTTTGAAGAGTCGTCGTGATTTTCACTTTTGTCGTGAGACGTTTTTATTTTTTAGTTTCGTTTCTCGTCGCCCTAGCCATGATCGATCTATTTAGTTTCGTTTCTCTTGTCGACACGGTCGCCCTGGTATTTTTCTCGTAATTATCGGGTATCATTTGACCCACTTGTGCACTAATTTCATCATTAATCAACGTTAAGCCTAAGTTTTCACATGATATTTTCCCTAAACTAGGCTCACCCTCTTTTCCCCTTAAATGCACCCTGCCCTCTCACATTCTCTCTTCCATTTACCCTCAACTACCCAAAAATCCCTAGTTGTATAACAATGGTAATCAAATCCCTCATGCGTAACAACTCAAAACAATTTGACCATTCACACCCTTATTTCCATCATTTTCCTAAGTCCACTCCTCTCCCAACCCCTAAAGTGCACCCCAAAACTCAAACCTATATATCAAACCATAGTTTTTTAAAACGAAGCACCCTAGGGCATTTTCTCTTCACGCAAGCGTCGCCATCTTTCTTTTTCTCTCCGACGCTGCTCTAACCACCGACTTCCTCCGACGTCGAACCTCCCCCGACCTTCGCCCGGCGTCCCCCAGCCACCGCAGCGACCCTCGCAGCAGCCAACAGTTGCTACTCTTCGCAGCAGCGTGCAGCATCGCCCACAGAGTCGCTCAGGCCACGGCGGCACCGCCCCGAGTTGCGCAGACCCCACCGGCGTCCCTGAACCCCGACCGCCCCTTCACCGGCCGTGCTCGGCCCTAGCACGCGGTAGCAAACTTCCCAGGCAATGACGAGCGCTGTCCTAGCATCGACAGCGGCAATTAGAGCGCTGACCGCGTCAGCGACCTCCCCGATGCGTGCCGCGACATCCTCTTTGTGTCACAGCGACGCACGGCCGTCCTCTAGCCGTGAACGACTCACGACGACCCCCGAAAGTTTTGTGGGATCTCTTCTTCACTACAGTTAGTAAACGTTCACTAGAATATCCTAAGATTGGTTGCCAATAGTTTTGTGAACTATCATACGTTCATGATCAATTAGTACCTTCTATATATTGATGTTAACGGGATGATCTATAGAATATATAGATGTTGGTTACAACTATTAGCATGTTGGTCTACGTTGCTTTGTACTTTCGTATTAATACTTGATGTAGTAACATGTTAGCTATTTAACGTTCGTTAATATTTCTATGAAACCCATCGTAGGAGAGTGAACTTAATTAAAATTGGGTCATTAGACGTTTTAGGATTTGTCTAAAAAATCTAGCAGTCGTCACAAACTTATTCGTGCACGTATTTTTATTGACAGAGAACTCGTCATTTCGTATCGTTCGTGATACTCGAATTCAACCCCTGACGTCGCTACCCGACGTCAGAGTAGCTCTCGCATCGTGTTGAGGTAAGTCTCTCTCCGTAGGAACCCCACCTCGCTTGTTAATCAACTTAAAAATCATAGTCTCTAATCGTTTTGTTACTCACTAATCAAGAATAATAAATTGGGACTGTAGGCTGGATTGCGTTGTGAGCACGAAGGTAGACTCTGACGGATTGAGCAGGATCGTGACTTGGTTGTTTTTCAGGCAAGTGATACTTGACAGTTTTCTGTCTAGGCCACGTCTTAGGCCATTTTGTTCAATAGCGTAAAAGAGAATAGGCGGTGAAATGATAGTCACCTAGACGCCCCTATTTGATGTAGTTTGACACCGAAACTAGATACGACACCTACTTGATCTAGCCTGACAACAGAGCTAGACCCGACACCTTTATCATGCTTGCATTCATGCTACCATGTCATGTTTAATTTCAATTAACAGTACACAATTCAACAGCTCATTGCCATGTCATTTCATGCATTCAATGTTTCATCGTGATTGCGTAGCACACGCTACACTTATTGTAATGATTGTGGCTAGGCTACTGCTTTACGGGCACAACCCTATGCCAAAAACACTTCTTGGCTCGTGATCTAGAAGATGGAAGCCAGTCCATATTGAGAAACACTTCCTGGACTCGTGAGCCAGAAGCGAGCTCACGTACTTGGGAAACCAAGGCTCGACACACGTGTGAGGCATAGGGTTAAGCGATCACTTAAGCGTAGAAGTGTGCCCGTACAGCTACATCAGCCAAAAGGCGTAAACCCTTGCACATCGTGAAATGATAATGTTCGTGAACTGATAATGTTCGTTACTCGTGAAACATTGTTTTTCGTAGCTTCTGCTACGTCGTGCATGCATGTCATCATGTCATCTTAAATTTTTGCATTATTTAAATGTCATGTCATTTCATTATATTTAGAACTGCTAGTCGCTTTATTTTATTTGTATCCATGCACAAAAGTTTTCCGCTTTCTTTGGAAGACTTTTGCTGACATGTGCCCTTTTCTCTTTGGGTATCACATGTCAAGTTTTGAGCCTGACTTAGTTGCAGAGGACGACATGTTGCTGACATTCAGCTCGAGGATTCCGGTCCTACCCTTAGTCTCAGTCGGTGACTCTCTTTACTTTTGTTTCAGCCATGCTTTAGGCCTATTGTTCAGACTTGTACTTTTGTGACTATTCTGTGATGTTGGAATAATTGTTGGAAATTTTGTTGGTGGATGTTCTCTTATCTGCTTCATTATTATTGTTGTTGTTTCGTCGCAATGCAAGGACATGCTATTCTTTGTAATTTTTACAGCTTATCAGACTACAGCTTCACAGCTCCACGTCTGAGTGTACCTCCTCACGTCTCGCCTTCTGTACTTGGGAAGCGGGGCGTGACACAAAGGTTGAGGTAATTCTCTTCTCTCAGATTTAGGAGTCGCCTCCCAACTTCGTGCATTCTCAGCTGTGGACTCTAAGTAGTCCCATGCCTCCTCCGGTGTCTTATCCAAGAATTCCCCGTTGGACATCATTTCCATGAATTGCTTCATGGATGGGATGTGTCCGTCGAAAAAGAAACCGATGAGACGGTATTCATCAAATCCATGGTGTGGACATGCTAGTAGCAGCTCCTTGAACCTTTCCTAAGTGATATCAAAGATTTCGTTTGGCTTCTAAGAAAAATTTGACATTTACCACTTTAATCCCTGAGTCCTGTGCAAGGGAACAAACTTTTTCAGAAATTCAGCTTGCATTGCTAACCAGGAGTTAATAGAATGAGGGGGTATAGCATTAAACCAATTTTTAGCTTTATCCTTTAAAGAAAAAGGAAACATTTTTAGATAAATGGTTTCATTGCTTGCCTTCCCATCAGAACATGTGAGGCAGACATCTTCGAACTCCTTTATGTGTAGATAAGGGTTCTCCTTCTCTACACCATGAAAAGTGGGAAGAATTTGAAATATTCCAGGTCTTGGGCTAAAGGAATGTGCATCGGCTGAAAGCACAATGCATGAGTCGGTAGCAGACATACTCGGTCTTAACACATATCTCAAACTTCGATCAACCTCATGTTGAGAGTGATCGTCGTCACTATAATTGGTGTTGTCATTACCGTTGGTGTTGGTATTGTTATCGGCCATGTTTATGTTTCTTACTAGTCTATGTGTTCGAGAAGTCCTTAACCACATAAACTAGACAAGTGAGTTCAAGCCAAAACTTTCCAAGATTAGCCCAAAATTTTTTTATAGTGTCACTGATTATAAAAATTGAAAAACAAACTCGAATATTCACAATGAATATAAATAATAGAATGGAAAGATCTCACAAAATTTTCACGACTAAAACCAAAGTGTGAAATGAAGATACGCCGTCACTGGCAACGACGCCAATTTGCTTGACTCTCCCTAAAAGGTGATACTCGTCGGTGTACGAGGTCAGTAAATAATAAACCTGGTAAGTACGGGATCGTATCCACATAGACGGAACTAATATGTAAATTCATACAAATAGTTAGAGCATGTAAAGAATGGTTGAGGGTTCTTACCACCCTATGGGCGTGAATGGTTGTTTTGATAATTGGTTTATCTACATGCCCTAGAGTTAGGATAATGTCCTAAGATTTGGATGCAAGGCAGAGAAAGAGTGCTGGTGTTGAGGATATCGGTAGGATTACTCAATTGCTCTGCTAAATATTAATTCCATGATAACTGGATCGCTCATCCATTTCAAGGTATGAGGATCGGAAAATAAATCAATTAAACAAATATGGGGTGCACCAAAGGTAATTTATAACTGGGTTCTTCCCCTAATTAAAGCTCATGAATCACTCTCGCATCTATTTCAAGGTATGTGAGAGTAGTGCATGTAGGTTGTGGAGCGCAGCGCACAACCACCGTTCTGCAGCCCCTTTCGGGTAATGCACGATTCAACAGATGGGTCACAACCCAATTAAAAATTTGAATTGATGGATGAATTGAACTTCTAAATAATGAAATATGGATTGAAAGAGTCTTGCATTCATTTCAAGATATGCAATACCCATTGGATACATAGATGCAACAATTACGAAGCACCACCGTTCTTCACCTCCTCCATGGATAGTATCAAACCCAATTACTTATAAGTTTAGTTCACCCAACAACATAGATTAACAAGGAGTGCTGGAAATTAACATTAGCAAGTCAATCAATACATCCTACATCAATCCAAAACACCCACACAATGAATCTAGCCTAGCATATCAAGAACAGAATCAGCATTCATAAAAATAGACATAGTTCAATGCAAAGGATGAAAGCAAATATGTATTAGAAAGAGGTTTGGAGATTTGTCATCAAATACAAGCTTCTTCAATCAGCAATCAGTCTCAGCAATAGCAAAAACGAAATCAGAAAGCTCAAAACTCTCAAAACCCCTAATCCCCTTCTCAAGGAAGAAGATGATCTAAAATAGCAGAAGATTAAGTTCTATTTAGTTCTCTCTTATTACATCTGAATAGTATTTTTTTATACCCCTAGGGGTTAAAACTCATCCATCCAAATCCTCATCCAACGATTCACAGCAACTAGAGAGAAATCAGGTTTAGAAAAATCTGTTTCTCGTAACTCAGACTGCGGCCGAAAAACCCCGATCAGTCGACTGTCGAACAAACAATAGTTGACTGATGCGAAGATGACTGTCGTTCTTACCAAAGGGCAACATGCGACTGTCTTTAAAACTTACAGTCTCCTGTGCAATCCACATGCGACTGTAGTTTGCTCTTCAGTCGCCTGCGGTAGAAATATCAAAATAACAGAGAATTGGCCCTTTTTGCTTCCTCAGGAATATGAAATATATGTCGACTGATGTGAAGATGACAGGCGACTGCACAATATTACAGTCGAATGTGAATCCTCTTACAGGCGACTGTAGTTGGGCTTCAGCTTCTCCAGCTTCAATTTTTTAAGGCAAGCGACTGCCGTTGTTTGGGCAGTCAACAGTTGGGTTTCCCAGGCTGCTATCTTTGCTTCTACATGCGCCTGTTTTGCACTCCTCTTCTTGAGTTGATTTAGTCCCTTTCGTGGCACCTGAAAATTCCAGAAAAATCCCTATAAATATAATAGACATTTACAATGCTTATGGAAGTGAAAATGTGCAAGAATAAAATTGTATGCTCATAAATGATGATTTAGCGTAAATGTAGTTAATAGAGCATGATTCCATGTGTTATATGCACAAGAGGAGAGGATTATAAGGTTAGAATATGCAATATTTATTCATAATCAGTAGTAAGATTGAGGTGGCTGGGAAATATGGATTGAATGTCACATCTTATTGAAGTTTCGTAGCCAAACGACTATGTAAAGGTATGGTTTCTACTCTGAACTTAATGCATGCCTTCATAGTTTTTTGTGTGTGCTTGACTTTTTATTTTTATATTGTTTGCTAATTTGTTTGCTTTCTAGCTTGTTTAGTTCCTTATAAATGAAAAATAAAAAAATAAAAAAGACAAACAGCAAAAAAATGGGGCTTAATGCATATTTTTATTTTGCACCATTTAAGTGGCAAAAATCATATCTATGTAGAAATTGATGTATTATTGGTATGGCTATATGTACATGTTTGATTTTTCAAGTAGGCATGACATGTTCAATGATTTGAATAATATGATTTCTACACCTACACTTTCACTTCCACGAGCATTAAATTTTGTTGTACATTTGGAGACACCTTTATGAAATATTGGAAAGTGAATGTAAGATGAAAAATAACCGAAAATCTAAGGGATATGATGTGTTTTTCCAAGGATAAAAATTGAGCACAAAAGAATTGAATATGAAACAAAAAATTGGAAAAGAAATAAAAGAGCTCCATACGTAAAATGGGTACAATCCTTGGCAACGACACTACCCACGATATCCAACATATGCTTTACGGGTAATCTTTAGCGTTGGTGTTATACTCGTCAAGCACTGCTACCCCCATATCTAAAAGTCCTTATAGGCTATATTTTTGGGTGTGGTGCCTTGAACCCATTTTTAATGAGATGGTAAAAATTAATTCTAGTGATATCATGTTAAATGGAAAATGTGGATTGGTTTTGGTTAGATTTTATGAAAGTTTCTTCCTTTGTACTTCAATGTTTAATCCTCACATATACACGATGGTGTAGAAGTCCATGCAATAAGTTTCATTGAATATTGACTTGCCTATTCTAAGAATGTCTACATACAAATGATGGTTGTATTTTATAATACTCTTTATTTTACAGGTGGTATGAAATTTGCATTCATATATACACTTTTGATGATAACAAAAGGGGGAGAATATTGTGGAAAGATTTGATGTGTATTGTGCATTAATGAAGATTTGATGTGTATTGTGTTGTATTGTGCATTAATGCTTGTTGAATAAATATGACTATTGGTTCAAGGGGGAGCATGCCATGCTTATATGTATCACATCATTGTTATATCTTTGCATGCTTGTATATTGCACACCATTGTCACAATTGTTGCATACATCCTCCACACCACACTTCACACACACATGCCACGATGATATTATATAAATTGTTATTACAAATCTAACATTATTTTGTCATCATCAAAAGGGGGAGATTGTTGGATATAACGTGTAGTTGGATACAACGATCAATGACTTCGTATTTGATTATAACAAACATGTGTGAACAATTTGATGTGTGTGCTAAGTGTTTTTTTAGGAGTGGCACTCTCGCAAATACGCAAGGGGAGACTTAGTGAAAATGATGGAGGAATTCCAATTCATATAAAGTGATGATTTGGTCAACGGTGGAAAGATAAGGAGGCTATTTACATGACATTGAGTCAAATCTTTGGGTGATTATTTGAAAACCAAGTCCTATTTCATATTCTATTCAAACTGATTACAAAACTCTTTCAAAACACAATCCCAATCAAAATCCAATTACAAATCACCAATCCCCTCATCCAAGGGATTCTCCTTGCCAACCTCAACCATTGCCATGGGCTTCCCTCTTGCCGCAACCAAACCCTCGCTCTCCTCCTATATAAACCCTTTCATCAAAAGGGAGCAAAAGTTACGGCATACACAAGAAGCTAGTCGAACAAAAAAATCACAAAGCCAAAGCTACAAGCTTTCATCTTCAACCATCCATTGCTGCATCCTAGCAACAAAGTCCAAACTTCAATTGCCTCATCTCCATTGGCTCAAGCACAAAGCAAGAAAACAACAAGCATCAGACACAAGCTTCAATCAAGGAGATCGACCAAAATCCACCCCAAGGGATCAAGTCCCCAGGCCCATATTTTATGCAAGGGAAGTTGTGTGTGTCAACTCTCTTCTCAAGTAAAGCAAAAGGATTTCAGCCGCAATGTTTGACCAAGTTGAAGCATCTCTATTGTCATTGAAGAGGATTAGGCAACAATTGCAAGCCACAATGCTTGACCAAGATTGAATCAGCTCTCACATCACCTTGCCAACCACACAATTACCGCACCAACCATCTTTGCCGACCAGTGCCGAAGCCTAACATCCTAGCTGTCGACCCATGCCAATTGAGGGCTACCGACCTATGTGCTAACTACCGCAACTTTGGGTTGTCGACCGAAGAGACAAGTGCAGCAGCCGCACATCCTTGCTTAGTCATTGCCAAGAGCTACACCATAAAGACCAAGCACTTGCCATCTTGCCTTGTCATTGCCAAGAGCCGCAAGATTCAAGGAGGGGTCAAAGCTGTTATATTCTACTATCATCAAGCCATCATTGCCAACTACATCATCTAGGGGCCGAGATCTACATCATTGGAGAGGAAGCCGCAACTTGAGTTGCAGATCGTGACTACATCAAAGTCAGATTCTGATCTAACCTGAGCTGATTGACATAGACGACTACACCATCACTGAGCTATTCTAAACTCATATTTATTTATCTTTGTTTATTGGTGTATAGATCTTTGTAGGGAAAGCTTTACCATACTTGTTTTGGGGTCTTGTCTAGTTTGGTACTAGACGAGTTGGGGCTCGTTAAGAGAGAGAGCATCTTACTAGGTTGATAGTGTTGAGCACTTTGGGGAGTGCATTCGAACTAGGTGAGAGTTGAGTTGGGACTCTAGCTCATTATACTTGTACCAGATAACATATTAATCTAGTATTTGGTTTCGGGGCTGGACATAGGTCGTTGGGGCGACCGAACCATGGTAAATCTTTTCTGCACTCTGTGATTGCTTACCATTTTCTCTGTGCTTGATTATAATTGCCTGTGATTATGTGTGAGTTGCACGAGTATTTTTATTAGCCTATTCATCTCCCCTCTAGGCTTAGATCCAGATCCAACACAAATCACATATACAATCATCATATATGATATCTATTCAAATCAAATACATAGTGCTCAAAAGTATCATAGGAAACTGATATATCTCATGAAGTAAATATACAAATTTTAAAAAGAGAGATATATGTGTCCTATAGAAATTGATTTATAGCATGAGAAATTCATATTGTGAGATGAAATATACTCGTTAATAGGAAAATGATCTTCTAGAGTTTAGATTCACCCATAATACCCAATTCTCTCCTAAGCCTCATAAAAGAGTCTCCTTTGATAGATTTGGTGAAAAGATCGGCAATTTGGTTTTGGATGTCGATGTACTTTAGACAAACATCCTTCTTGAGGACATGATTGTTAATAAAATGATGTCTAATATAAATGTGTTTGGTACGGGAGTGTTGTAGCAGGTTCTTGGATAGACTAATAGCACTCTGGTTATCAACCATGATTGGACATGTACCACACTCAATACCATAATCTTTGAGTGTTTGTCTCATCCATAGAACTTATGCACTACCTAACCTTGCGGTAATGTATTCTTCTTCAGTTGTAGAAAGAGATACCGAATTTTGTTTCTTGCAAAACCAAGACACCAATGGAATTTCCTAAGAAATGACGTGTGTCACTAGTACTTTCCCTATCAGATTTACATCCGACAAAGTCGACATGAAACTTGTTCATAAAAGCATGACTTAGGATAAAATAATCCATAGTCAAGTGATTGGTTTAAATGACGAAAAATCCGTTTGACCGCAATCAAATGTGAATGTTTTGGTCAAGATTCATAATGTGCACATAAGCATGCCGAAAACGTAATATCAGGGCTACTTGCATAAGATAGAGTAAGATACCTACCATACCTCTATATTGACGAATGTCAACGTTCGTTCCATGTTCATCTTTATCAAGATGTGTCGTAGTACTCATTAATTAGAGTACACTTGGATGAAGATGACCCCATCCCAGAGAGCTTGATTAATTCCACCGTGTACTTTGTTTGGTGGACGAAGTTCCCTTACTCCAATTGACGAATTTGAAGGCCTAGAAAGTAGATCAGCTCTCCCATATGGCTCATCTCAAATTCGTCCTGCATGGACTTAATAAACTATAGACAAAATGAAGAGATAGTGGAACCAAATATAATGTCATCAACATATATTTGAAGCAATAGTATGTCATTATCGAAATACTTAGTGAAAAGTGTTGAGTCTAAACACATGATTTGGTAATTTTTCATTAATCACACCTAGTGGTTGTGAAACATAAACTTCCTCAACTACATGTCCATTTAAAAATGCAATTTTTACATCCATTTGAAAAGGTTTAAAATTCTTGAATGATGCAAATGATAACAATAGTCAAATAGATTCTAACCTAACTACCGGGGCCAAAGACTCTTCGAAATCTATACATTCTTCTTGCCGGTAACCTTGAGCTACTAACCTTGTCTTCTTCTGGATGACAACATCATTTTTGTCCGTTGTTTTTGAAGATCCACTTTGTTCCGATGACACTGTGGTCTTCCGGAGGAGAAATTAATTCCCAAACATCGTTTCTTTCAAATTAAATAAGTTCCTCTTCTATATCTGTGATCCATGAGCTATCTTCATATGCCTCTTCAATGTTCCTTGGTTCAACTGTTGAGATGAAGGCACAATGTAAGAATCGCTCTACCCGTGACCTTTTATAGACTCCAACTTCAGTATTACCTATCACTTGATCATGTGGATGGTTTGGTTATATAGCAAATGTCTTCGGTAACCATAGATCATTTGAAACAACTCCAACTACATCATTGGTAGGGTTAGTTATAATAGAATCATCTAATTTAACAATATTCAAGGAATTACAAAGAAATTCAATATTCTCATCAAGGTGAGATAATGGATCATTAAAATCCTCATAAAAAGAAACATGAAGTGATTCTTCAACCGTTAAGGTTATTTTATATAATATCCAGTATGCCTTGCTATGATCAAAGTATCCAATAAATATTTCTTCATCGGAATGTGAATCAAACTTATCCAAATTTCTGTGTGTGTTCTTAATAAAACATTTTGAACCAAAAAACACAGAAATAACGTACTTAAGGGATTTTGTTATAAAACAATTCATAACAAGTTTTGTTCGTATGGGGTCTTACAAGAATCCTATTTAGTACATAACACATGGTTTGAACGGCTTCTGCCCAAAATTGTCAACTAATGCGGCTATCACTAAGTAAAGTGCGTGCACACTCAATGAGTGTTCTATTTTTCCTTTCTACAACACCATTTTGTGGTGAAGCATGCGGGAAGAAAAATGTATGAGTTATCTCGTTCTCTTCAAAAAAATTAGAGAATAGCTCATTATCAAATTCACCTCCATGATCACTACAGATGGTGATAATGGACATGCCTTGAATCTTTTGAACTTGTTTAGATAATACAATAAATATTTCAAGAGCTTCATTTTTGTTATTCAAACTATTACCCAAATATACATAGAGAAGTCATCAACAACTACAAGTCCATAAAATACATTTCCTAAGGATGCAACTCTAGTCAGCCCAAATAAATCAAGATGTAAGAGCTCTAGAGGCCTAGAAGTATATGTTACGTTCTTAATCTTAAATGACGATTTATGAAGCATACCTCGTTGTCATGAATCACAAAAAATTTTCTTATTAAACGAATGTTTTGGAAATCCTCTAAGTAGGTTATGCTTGGACAACTTATGAAGGTGCTTGAAGTGTACATAACCAAAGCAAGTTGTTCATTAGAGTGATCAACAAAGCAGTGGTCTTGCGTGTGTGGTATATCCAAGATAAAAATGTCCTTTTGGCATGTGCCACTAAACAAAACACTATCATTAGCATTATTGAAAATACTACACAATCCATTACCAAAAATAACTTTGTAACCCTTTTCACAAAGTTGACTTATATAAATAAGATTGTGATTTAAACCATCTCCAACGCAAAGACAAAGGCTAAAATCTCCTTCTCCGTGGTGGTGTAGTTTCGTTGAGCTTCATTCATGCTCTTGCTCGCATAATAAATCACCACGGGGATATTGTCCTTGCATTGCCTAAGCACGGCACCAACCGCTTAGTCACTAGCATCGCACATGATTTCGAAGGGTGATGTCCAATCTCGCACCTGAAGAATAAGTAAACAAGAGAGCAAAATTTTCAACTTCTCAAAAGCAAGTTGACAATCATTATTCCAAGAAAAATCTACATCATTTTTCAAAAGCATGCAAAGAGGTTGAGATATAGAACGAAAATCTTTTATGAACCTCCTATAAAAACATGCATGCCCAAGAAATGATCGAATATCTCTTACATAACGAGGAGTGGGTAGCTTTTCTATTACCTCGATCTTGGCTTTGTCGATATGCATACCTTCCTTGGATATAATATGACCGAGGACTAACCATTCGATGGTCATGAAATGACATTTCTCCCAATTCAAGAGAAGGTTTTTCTCGATGCACCAATCTAACTCCAAAGACAAGTTAGATAAACGATTATTAAATGAGCTACCATACGCAGAGAAATCATCCATGAATACCTCCACAATCTTTTCAGCCATATCATGAAAAATGCTAAGCATACAACGTGGAAAGGTTACGGGGGCATTACATAAGCCAAATGGCATCCTCCGGAAAGCAAAAGTGCCAAATGGACAAGTTAAGGTGGTCCTCTCTTGTTCTTTGGGTGATATTTCAATTTAATAATAACCAAAGTAGCCATCAAGTAAGCAATAATTTTCGTGTCCGGCCACTCTCTCTAGGATTTGATCAAGAAATGGGAGAGGGAAGTGGTCTTTACGGGTCTTAGAATTAAGCTTCCTATAATCAACGCACATGCGCCATCCCATGGTGGCTCGCATGGGGTACTAACTCATTGTTTTCATTTTTAATCACCGCTAGCCCCGATTTCATAGGTACAACTTGAATGGGGCTAACCCATCTACTATCGGAAATGGGGTATATAATACCCACATTTAGAAGCTAAAGGATTTCACCCTTCACCACTTCCTTTAGGTTAAGATTTAACCTACGTTGCATTTCTCTAGTGGGGTTGGCGTCATCCTCTAAGTAGATGTGGAGTTTACAAATTAGGTGGTCAATACCTTTAATCTCGGCAATTGTCTAACCAATTCCCCATTATGAGTTCTAAGCACTTCTAATAGTTGCACTTCTTGCTCGTTAGAGTTGAGACGATATTACCACGGGGAATGTGCCGGATTCCCAAGAAATGCATACTTCAAATATGGCGGTAACGGCTTTAAATCCAAGGATAGGTGTTCCAGCTTTGATGGCCTTTGGTATGGTGTGTCCAATGGTAGCGGCTCAAAATATGGCATCCACTTGTTTACCGCGCCAACTTCCTGTGAAAAACAAATGATGTCACTATTTTCACAAAAGTGTTCAACAAAATTAAACGATTCAGCAAACTCTGCATCAAAATGCTCTTCAACTAGAGTCTCAATCATGCAAATGTCCTCAAACTCACCATCCCCCAATGGCAACTTACAAGCATTAAAAATGTTTAAGTCAAGGGTCATGTTGCCAAAAGTGATCTTAATATGACCATCCCTACAATTGATTATAGCATTGCTTGTGGCTAGGAATGTTCTACCTAGGATAATAGGGGTTGGTGTCTTGGTTTGAGGTCCAAGGATATCTAATACGACAAATTCCACAGGGTAGTAAAATTTGTCCACTTGGACAAGCACATCCTCTATGCTACCCTTGGGGATCTTGATCGATCTATCAGCCAATTGGAGAATAATTAGTGTATATTTTAATTCTCCGAGTCCTAATTGCATGTACAAGTCATATGGCAAAATATTAACACTCGAACCTAAATCAAGGAGGGCTTGCCCAATTTTTTTGGTTCCTATGATGCATGGGATTATAGGTGAGCCGAGATCCTCGTATTTAGTTGGAGTGTTGTTTTCCACAATAGCACTAACTTGTTGTGTTAGGAAGGCCTTTTTCTTAACACTAACATTCCTCTTAACGGTGCACAAACCTTTTAAAAATTTAGCATATGCAAGAATTTGATTTATTGCATCAAGAAGAGGAATATTAATTTGATATTTTTGAAATATTTTGAGGATTTCGGATTGAAACTTATCTTTCCGTAGAGGTTGAAGCCTTTGAGGGAATGGTGCGGGAGGGTTGTACGGCTCGGGCTCTTTAATGATGATCTCTTCGGAATGGTTGCCTTTGTCTGATCGTTCCTCCTGCACCTCTTCATTTGAGGTGGCCTCATTTTCCATAACTATCTCCGCTTCGACTCTCGATGGCTCCAGCTTCTTAATTTTTCGACCACTCCGAAAGGTTGTCACCGCTTGACATGACTTGACGTTGGGTCCTCCCGATGATGAATTCATGTTAGGGTTGGGAAGTGGTTGTGCCGAAAGCTTGCCCTTCTCTAGAGTTGCCGCAAGCTTCGCCATGTTCTCGTTGAGTTGTTGAAATTGTTGTTGATGTTGCACTTGGGTTTGTTGTAGTTGTTACCACTGTTGGAAATTGGCTTGATTTTACGTTGTTTGCATTTGGATGAATTGTTGCATTGTGTCGCTCAGAGATTGCACATGGAGTTCACTTGTTTCATCCCTCCTCCTTTGGATGCCTTGTTGATTGTTGTTATTGTTAAAGGGTGCGCGATACGATGGTTGAGCTTGTTGTTGTCTTTGGGATCCCCAATTCAAATTCGGGCTATACCTCCAACTCGGGACTTGATTGTGAAAATTGTTGTATCCTTGCCCTTGGTTGGAATTCGCCACATAATTCACTTGAGTGGGGTCTTGAAGTACTTCCTTTGCTAGCGGTAGGTTGGGACATTGGTTGATACAGTGGTTTGTGCTACTGCAAAGGTTACATAGCCCTTCATTACCAACCGTCATGGCCTTCACTCCTTTCAACTACAAACCTTCAAGTCTCTTGCAAATGATGGCCTCCATTCTTGCCTCTAAGGCTTCCTCTTGGGTCAATGTAAGGAGACCTCCACGAGCCAACGATTGAGGTAATTCTCTTCTCTCAGAATCAGGAGTCGCCTCCCAACTTCTTGCATTTCCGCGATGGATTCTAAGTAATCTCATGCCTCCTCCGGTGTCTTATCCAGAAATTCCCCGTTTCACATCATTTCCACGAATTGTTTCATCGATGGGATGAGTCCATCGTTTCATCAAATCCATGGTGTGGACATGCAAGTAGAAACTCCTTGAACCTTTCCCAAGTGATATCAAAGCATTCATTTGGCTTCTGAGAAAAGTTTGCCATTTGCCGCTTTAATCCTTGAGTCCTGTGCAAGGAAAAAAACTTTTTCATAAATTCATCTTGCATTGCTAACCAGGAGTTAATAGTATGAGGACGTATAGCATTAAACCAATTTTTAGCTTTATCCTTTAAAGAAAAAGGATACAGTTTAAGATAAATGGTTTCATTGCTAGCCTTCCCATCAGAACATGTGAGGCAGACATCTTCAAAATCCTTTATGTGTAGATAAGGGTTCTCCTTCTCTACACCATGAAAAGTGGGGAGAATTTGAAATATCCCAGGTCTTGGGCGAAAGGAATTCGCATCGGCTGGAAGCACAATGCATGAGCCGGTAGCAGACCTACTCGTTCTCAACACATATCTCAAACTTCGATCACCCTCGTGTTGAGAGTGATCGTCGTCACTATGATTGGTGTTGTCATTATCGTTGGTGTCGGTATTGTTATCGTTCAGGTCTATATTTCTTATTAGTCTATGTGTTCGAGGAGTCCTTAACAACATAAACTAGACAATTGAGTTCAAGCAAAAACTTTTCAAGATTAGCCAAATTTTTATAGTTTTCATGATTATAAAAATTGAAAAACAAATTCGAATATCCATAATGAGTATAGACAAAAGAATGCTCTGATCTCACCAAATTATCATGACAAATACCAAAGTGTGAAATGAAGATACGCCGTCCCCGGCACCGTTGCCAATTTGCTTGACTCTCCCTGAAAGGTGATACTCGCAAGTGTACGAGGTCAGAAACTAATATACCCAGTAAGTTCAAGATCGTATCCACATAGATGGAACTAATCTGCAAATTCACACTAATAGTTAGAGCATGTAAAGAATGGTTGAGGGTTCTTACCACCCTATAGGTGTGAATGGTTATTTGGATAATTGGTTTATCTAAATACCCTAGAGTTAGGGTAATGTCCTAAGGTTTGGATGTAAGGGAGAGAAAGAGTGCGGGTGTTGAGGATAACTGTAGGATTCTCAATTGCTCTGCTAAATATTAATTCCATGATAACTCGATCACTCATCCATTTCAAGGTATGAGGATCGGGAAATAATCAATTAAGCACATATGGGGTGCACCAAGGGTAATTGCTAACTTGGTTCTTCTCCTAATTAACTCTCATGAATCACTCTCACACCCATTTCATGGTATATGAGAGAAGTGCATGTAGGTTGTGGTGCGCATAACACAACCACCGTTCTATGGCCCCTTTCGGGTAATGTACGATTTGATAGACGGGTCACAACCCAATTAACAATTTGGGTTGTCGGGTGAATTAAGCTTCTAAATTACGAAATATGGATTGAAGAGGTCTTGCATTCATTTCAAGACATGCAATACCCATTGGATACATAGATGCAACAATTACGAAGCACCACTGTTTTTCGGCTCCTCAATGGATTGTATCAAACCCAATTACTCATAAGTTTAATTCAACCAACTACATGGATTAATAAGGGGTGCTGGAAATTAACATTAGCAAGGCAATCAATACATCCTACATCAATCCAAAACACCCACACAATGAATCTAGCCTAGCATATCAAGAACAGAATCAGCATTCATAAAAATAGACATAGTTCAATGCAAGGAATCAAAGAAAATGTGTATTAGAAAGAGGGTTGGAGATTTGTCCCCAAATACAAGCTTCTTCAATCAGCAATCAATCTTAGCAACAGTAAAAACGAAATCAGAAAACTCAAAACTCTCCAAAACCCTAATCCCCTTCTAAAGGAAGAAGATGACCTAAAAATAGCAAAAGATTAAGTTCTATTTCGTTCTATATCTATTACATCTGAATATTAGTGTTTTATACCCCCTAGGGGTTACATATCATCCATCCAAATTATCATCCAACGATTCACAACAACTGGAGAGAGATCGTGTTAAGAAAAACATGTTTCTCTAACCCAGACTGCGGGCGAAAAACCCCGATCAGTCAACTGTCGAACAAACGGCAGTCGACTGATGACATGCAACTCTTATTGCTTCCAAAGGGGGACATGTGATCACTCCATATTTTACACCTTTTTTCCGCATGTTTTCGCGCCATTTCGATTGCTCATATTGCGGTTTTCAAGATTATTCGACAATATTGCGATGCTTTTCACTATTTCTTGTTTTTGTCGGATTTCAGGAAATATGGAGCGATCGGGAGAAAAAATGAGCTTAAAGGATTTGCACCCACTCTGGAGTGTCAACCATGGCCCTTTTGAGGGTTATTCTGCAATGGAAGACGAGTGGAAGAAGAAAGAACGTCGTAGGAGCGACGAGGAAGCGAAAAGATGGAGATTGGGCATTTTCAGCATGCCACTCGACCGAGTGAAGGAGTCACTTGACCGAGCATTGAGACCCTGCTCGGCCGGCCAGATCGGACACACAACAGAGATGTATCAGCTTGCACTCGGCCGAGCATCGCACGTCGACTCGGTCGAGTGCGGAGACTCCGTCCGCCCGAGTGGCACCCAGACGACGGCAAGCCAAAATGTCCAACTCTCTGTACTCCGTCATTCAACTACGAGCTCCGACTCGGCCGAGTTCTAAAAGCCCCTCGGCCGAGTGACATTTGCCACTCGGCCGAGTGATGCCGAGGACACGTAGCGCCCAGATTTTCAGACAGCCTCTGACTCTTTTTAAATCTGCTATTATTCCAGCAATCAAAGTATTTTTCTCATATTTTTTATGGATATTAGACTTCATGAAGGTTCCAACGCCACCAAGAACGCGCAAATCGGAGGTCGGATGAAATCTAGGGAATTTCTGTAAGTTGATGCTGCAGTGCTGGAATTTCCACTCGGCCGGGTCACATATTCCACTCGACCGAGTGCGGCCTGGGCCCAGATTTTAAGTTGCGGTTTGGGCTGTTTTTGGGCACGAATTTGAGGGTTTTTCTAGGTTTTCTTGCTAGGGTTTTGGGGGAGTATTAAAGGGTTTTGTAGCCACCATTAGAGGGGGATCCCCATTATGTTTTCTTAGCCCCCATATGTTTTTCTTAGGATTATTTTAGAGGTTAGGACATGCCCTAGGCCCCCTCTTGGATCTAAAAGCTTGTATTTTGGATTGAAGATCTGCATCAAGCTAAGTATTTTCTTCTTTTTATTTGAATCTTTGTTTTTCTATCTTTTTGTATGCAAGCAATGATTTCAATTGATTCTCATATCCTTATTGCTATGCTAGAGTAGATTTGTTGTTCTAGAGTTTGGGGATGAACCCTATGGATCTAATTTCATATTTGTGATGAATGAATTTCTAAATTGCTAGAATTGCTAGGAGGTTAGGTTGTGATTGATTTACTACGGATAGCTAGGGATTTCCATCGATTTGGGATTTGCAAGAGATTGGATTCTAATCGATGGGAAGGCCTAGATATTCGATTTAGATTTACAATTGGATTTCTCTAGATTTGGTTTGCAAGAGATTGGACTAAGGCTAGGATTTTTAATTGTAAATCTATACCAATATTCGTTTGCAAGAGATTGGACGAATACGAACTATCACAACCTAGATCGCGACTCGAGTTTGCACGAGAGTGGGCTCGAGAAGCGATTGGACAATGATGTCGATCCTATGCTAATGGCTTAGGTTAGGGTTTGCAAGAGATTGGGCCCTAATCTAGGTTGCTATAGACCGGCAATAGCGCTAGAGCGTGAGCTTGGTTCTCTATTCAGTTACGACTAGTTCACCTTAACGCAAGTCTAGTAATATTGAGATTCACTATTCACAATGACGAATGACGATCCGCAGTGGGGATTCCCTAGCCCTAGACACTTTTATTATTTTATATTTGAATCGATATTTTATCCAACTTCTCTATCACCGACACCGACATCCATCACCATTTCCATTATATCATTCCATACCCATCTCCACCAATAAAACATTCGTAGTTGAGCCAACCTAGGATAGATTGGAACCAACACAACCTCCTCGTGTTCGATACCCGCTCGCCACTTTACCGTGCGCTTGCGGTAAAACTACAATCGTTCTCTGGGTGTGTATCCGGGGCCGACCAAGTTTTTGGTCGTGCTCTTGGGTTGCATTTTGGAGCGACCAAGTTTTTGGCGCCGTTGCCGGGGAGGTGTTTCCGTTGGGTGCCAATTTGTCACAATTAGGTTGATTAGACTACGAAAAGAAAATAAATAAATAAAAAGGAAATTTTCACCCCCGCCACCATTATTATCATTTCTATATTCTTTTGTACCACTGATATTTTTCTCCAGGTATTTATCTTTGTTGATCAGGTGCTATGGATTATACTACGTGGACCACAGATTTTGATCAGAGTGCTCAGATGGGAGAATACTATTATGATCAGAGTGCTCAGATGGGAGAATACTATTATGATCAGAGTGCTCAGATGGGAGAGTACTATTTTGATGAAAGTGCTCATATGGGAGAATACTTTTTTGAGGAGACGCACTGGCCCGAGCTTGATGAGAAACAAATGATATTTTTTGATGAGATGCATGCACACCAGGTTGAAATGCAAGCCGGGCTTGAAAAGAGCAACCTTCAATTGGAAGGGATGAAAAGGGAACTTGAAATGAATGCAAGCCGGGCCAGAATGTGCCGACGTCGATCCCACTTCCTACGATACAGCTATTGCATATGAAGAGTGGATGGACGAAGAGGCAGTGAAGGAAGCAGAAATTGAGTCATATGCGCAGCCAGAGGAGGACGCATTTCAGAGATTATTGGAGGGCCTCTTGGAGTCAGTGCGGTTCACCGGTTCAGAGAGCATTACAGCAGGTGATGCATTTGAGCTACTATTTACAGATTTTGTTATGAACCGTGTTTTAGCTGTAGAAACAATTGAGGAGGACATCCATGTCAGTCTTGAGGGGGATAGACTATATTTTCGGATTGCTTGCGGGCATTCCCCTCCACATGATACATCCCCACAAGCTGACACACGTGAGCAGCCAACATCACCATTCCAGAGAGAGCCCACATTGATAATTGATGAGAAGGTAAAGGAGCACACTGTCGAGCCAGAGTATATTGATGAGGAGGCCTCACATGCAGAGCCCGAGCATGCTTTTCAGGAGGCCTTACATACAGAGCCAGAGCTTATCATCGAGGAGGTCGTACATCGGGACGAGGAAATAGCCATTCATGAGGATCCCGAACACTACCCTCCTCCATTAGAGCTTCCGCAGCCACCTCATCCTTCCACTGACGTCGAGGACTGTCCCACAGAGCTTACTGCTCCCACTCAGGGAGATATTTTTACCCATCCTATTTCTGAATCATGTATTCCATTCGATATTTATTTTGATTCAGATATTTTTGACACGTCATACCTTTTGCAGCACACATACGATTATGGACATGAGGTATGCTTGGACGTGCCATAGCTTGACGAGCCTGTCGAGGAGGTCCACACATATGATCTAGATTTACCTGAGCAGCTTAAAGAGGACACCATGGAGAGAGCTATCACAGCACATGCGGATATTGGATTTTTTTCAGGGAAGTATTGTAACGACTGGTTTTTGTATGATTGGATTATCAGTGTGTTTTGCTTGCGATGGTGGGTTCTCTCCTTGTGTGGTTTCCATTTCCATAGTTCTCGCTTTCATTCATCTCGTTGAGATTTCCTAGCTTTCGTTTTCATTCCTTTTGATGTGATCTTCTAGCTTCTTCCTTAGAATCATTGAACTCGGAGTAAGTCACTCGTGAAGAGCTTCATATCGATCATATCTTAGGGTATAAATCGATCCTAGAAGCCATAGAAATCTTCTTGAAGCTTCGCGCTTCGAATCGGCACTTTTCGTGCATGTTAGTTGGTTCAAGAAGATCGACCGACCGACTAGATTCCAATTTAGTCGGTCAGGAAATCAACTGGAACCGACTAGTTCATTCAATCAATTATTCAGGAGTTACTGTTTACTCTTAGTCGGTCTAAGAACAACCATCGACCGACTAGATGCTAAACTAGTCGGTCAGGAATCCTTCTCAGACCGACTAACTCTCATTTCCATGATCTCTCTCAGAATTCAGCCTTTAGTCAGTCAATGAACACTCAACGACCGACTAGTTCTCAAACTAGTCGGTTGACAAGCCTTCACAGACCGACTAACTCATAGTCCAGTTTTCCTGAGCGAGCTACTGTTTACTCTTAGTCGGTCCACGTTGAACGACCGACCGACTAGATCCTCAACTAGTCGGTCACCAATCCTTCTTTGACCGACTAATCAGCCCAGGAAACCCTAGTTTTCCCTAGCCGCCACACGATTTTCTATATAAACCCCCAATCATTTTCTTCTCTTCCCTCTCTTCTCCTGAACCTCCTCCTTCCCCAAATCATCCCCCTTCATCCCCAAACCCTTCCTCCTTCATCCCAAGCTCATCCATCATCATCCAAACCCTCATTTCACATATCCTACCTCTCCTCAACCTCAAACCCTCATCAAATCCCCAAAAGCCTCATCCAAACCCATTTCTCCATGTTTTCCCTCATTTCCAGATCTGAGTGGTAGTTCTCCCGGATCGTTCATCCGTTGCCGTGGTTGCTCGGCATTGATCTTCCGCTTCCATTCGGGTAGTGTTCTTCCTTTAATATTCTCTTAACCCCCATTATGATTTGTGAAACCCTAATAATAATGGATGTTGTTTGATGATTGTTTCTCCATGACAGCGATTCCCTTCCCCGTAGATTAGCGTTCGCGAGACGAACCTTCGTGATCGTCATCCCCGGTGCTAGGCAAGTGAAACTTGCCACTTAGGGTTTTGGCCATGTTTTAGGCCATTTGCTTGTTGTAGGCGTAAAAGAGGCTAGGCGACGAAATGATACTCGCCTAGGCGCAAATTTGGGGAACTAGCTTGACAACGAAGCTAGTTCCGACATATAGCATGTTGCACAATTACCATGTCATGTTTACTTTCCATTAACGGTACGCGAATTAATTGTCATGTCATTGCATTCTTTAAGTGCTTCTGTGATTGCGTAGCTTGGCTACGAATGCTTTGTTCCTGGCACATGTTCCAGAAGCGGGCCATGTGTTGGTTGATAGCCAATGCCCAAATTGCTTGTTTCCGGCTAGGTGCACCCCTATGCCAAATGTTTAAGAATGCGAGCTCATGTGCGGGGCAACCCCGGCTCACTTGCTGAGCTCATGTGCGGGGACCCTGGCTCCATTACGTGTGGGTATTGGGTGTAAGATTTAAGCGGCCAATCAACTAGGAGTCTGCCCGATCAGCAACTGCAGTGGTAAGGCGTAAACTCTGGGTTTTGGGGTAGTTGTTAAGCGGCTAATAAACGAATGTGAAACCATTCAGCTGTAAGGCGTAAACATCTACAAACAACGTGAATAGTGAATTGATTGAGATTGATAGTAGCTTGGCTACTCTTGTCCTGTCCCGATGATTGTTCTCTTGTACAAATTGTCTTGCCATGTCTTGATTGTGCATTCATGTTATAACTGCCATGTCATGCATACTATAACTGCTAGGTTGCTAGTTGCCTTACTTTCAGTTTCCTTGCACAAGTCTTTCCAGACTTGCTGACATGTGCCCCTCTCTCTTTTGGGTGTCACATGTTAGACCCAGAGCCAGAGCTTTGTTGCAGGGGATATGGTGTTGCTGATGCTGATGTTTGCTGTGGTGGTGAGTGGACACCAGGGGCCTGTCTTGAAGACCACTCGTGTTCACTTCTTTGTTTAGGTTTGCTGTTAGTTGTTGGTGCGTGGCACCTTTGTATGTATGTTATACCTTGTTGGCCATGTTGGGCCTTAGACTCTTTTTCCTTTAGCCTGGTGGCTTTTCTGTGATATTGTAATTCATTCAATGGATATTCAGAGATTTCTCTTTTGTCTCTTTCCTTTATTATTATTGTTGTTTCGTTTGCATTGCAAGGACCTGCCATATGATAATTTATACGCTTATCAGACTTGGAGTTTCACAGCTTCAAGTCTGAGCGGACCTTCTCACGTCTCGCCTCCTCATTTTTGGAAATCGGGGCGTGACAGGTTTTATTGGTGGCCCATGCAGGTCCATTTGCAAATGCGAACTATCAGAACAACGATAATAATTATAGGATGTCCATTAATTAAATTAGAATATCCAAGTTATAAGCCCGGAGTCTAGGTTTTTAGCGTTCCTATGTCTTAGGTGGCTGGTAGACATGTTAGAGCATCTGTCCCAGCTTGGTAAGAAATCCATTAGATCAGGACCCTAGCTAGACTTAGATAGACGTCTGTGCTTGCTAGTTAGGAATCCTTGATTGTTAGCTAGACTCCACGTTAGTGATTTATTTGATTGTCTTAAGAGTTACCTTAGTGGTTCCCGCCTAGCTCTGGCCGTGATAGACTTCTAGAATTCCTTGGTCTCTCGCTTGGGTCCATCGATTTCGGACCAAGCTGAACTCATTTCATCACTGTCTAGCCCTTAGGGAGTCTTAGCGCTTAGTTCCATAATCTTTAGCTGGTTGACCGTAGGAGATTCCCGTAGATTTTCCTAAGTCATATCCTAGGCGTGTTTATGCTTTGATCATCCGACCAAATCCCTTGCCTCGATTCCCATGACCACCACGTTTCTAAAATCGTTGATCCTTCGAAGGTCCCCATTCGCAAGGCTTAATTTCTTTTAAAGTTATTTTTTGATTTCACTTATTAAAGTTTTTGTTAAGTTTAAATTTTGTTTTAAACCCGCTACGTATATACTTAAAATTTCTCACTTTTCGATTGAGTCAAATTCCTTGTAGATTTCGGAGTCTAATGGTTGTAATTAAAATTGCTAACTCGTAACCATTTTCTTGTCTATATTTTCGCATTTCGGTTTAAAGACTCCAATACTATTTTGGAAGATTCGATATACCGTATTCTAACTATGAGATCCATTTTAATCGCATAGCATACATACTTTAAAATATTTTCCAAGCTAAATGGAATTTCAATTGTTATATGTATACTTATATCTCGTACTCTTTCGTTGACTTGAATTAATTTTTGAAATTCGAATGTTTTGACGAGATTTTGATTACTGTTTTATAATGTTTTACAGCCTATACCTTTCATACCTATTTGAATATCTTGTCCCTTTTTCATAAATCGATTTAATTCTGAGCCGCAATTCTATTTTCCAAACTCGATTTATGAATTTTCCTTCTTATTTATGCTATTCAAATGACTCGTCGCTCTCCCTTAATATACCTTTCAAGTCACCGATGATTTCAGCTTTCAACAAATCAAAGTTATGTTCAAACATTTTCCCGACTGCATATTTTTGGGAAAATTACGTTTCCGTAACCACTTCCCTTGTCCTCAATTCACATGACCACCTCATTACAATTATCCTTGATCTTCCAAATGTTTTCCGTTGCAAATCTTGATTCTTCCAAAGTTATTTTCGAATGCTTTCCTTATTTGAAGTTTCACTCAATTTAAATTTTGTTCTAAACTTCTTTAAATATGTCTCCCTAAATTTCGATGGAGTTAAAAGTCGTTCTTGAATTTTGAAGACTTTTGGTCGTAATTTTAAAATTACTATTTTTTACTATTTTTTCTAACAATGTATCTTTCGCATTTCGATTTTTACACTCTATTACTATCCTGATGGTTCGATATACCGTCCTTTTTCATAACTACAAAAATTTTTTTACCACTTATCTTACATACCTTTAGGGGTATTTTTCCAAACTGAATGGACTTCAACTAATTTTTGTATATAACAATTATAGGTTCGTCGTACTCGTACTTCAAAAGTTTTTATACCAACACGTTCTTTTGGCGAATCCTTATTTCCCTTAAAGTATCTTCGATCTTCTTCTTTCGTTAAGTTTAAATTTGTTCGAAACACTTTTGATGTATGTAAGGTTTCATGCTCCTTCGCCGACTTAAATTATTTATGTTTTTAAATATCGAAACTTGTGTTAAGATTTTTAGATTAGAAGTTTATAATATTTTCAGCATATACTTTTGTATCGATATAAATGTCTTGTCCCTTTTCATATACCAATTTCATTCTGAACCGTATTTCTATTTTCCTAACTCGATTCATAATTTCTTTTCTTACTTGTGCCATTAAAATTTTATTCGAAAACACCTCGTGCTTACTCTTAATAAACTTTTCAAGTCCCTTTGGACTTCGGCTTTTAGCAAGTCGATTTTATGCTCAACATTTTCCATATTTCAGATTTTTGTGTGTATATATATATATATATATATATATATATATATATATATATATATATATATATATATATATAAAGAAAAAAAAATTTATTACTATTTCGAAATCATTCCTGACTTAGACCCTTCATAAAACGGTTTAAAAGTTTTAATACTAACTTGATGAGTTTAAATATCTTTTTCTCTTTCCATACTACTAAGATATTATCTTTCCGTTCACCATACACACTTTTAAGATAATTTCTACAATATGGCTTCAATTATTTTTATATATCGGTACCACGTTCGTTTTGCTCGTACATTAAGATCTTGTATAAATCAATTTTGTTGGCAAATCCGGATTTCTCTAAAAGTATTTTCGATATGGTTTATTTGGGATTTCTCTTCAGTTTTAAGATTTGGAAAACCTTTAGTATGCGCTTAAATTCTCCACACTATACTTGATCTGATTTCAATCTTCGAATCTCAAAACTTTTCCAAAATTTTTAGATTACTGCCGCATAACATTTCTGACCTATGTTTTAATGTTAGAGTAAATGATTTCCTTTTGTCCTCATGATGATTTTATATAAGCCAATAAACCACTTTTCCTCTTATTACGTATATTCGTCTCAAACTCGTTTTCAAACAACTTGTTTATCGACCTCTAAATAATTTTATACAAACAAGGACTCCGACTTTTTGAAGTACAACGGTTTTCGAATTCACGTATTTTAACTTATGTTGTTTACACTACCTTCTTTACGTATTCTTTAAGGGTATCATTGCATCTTTCTCTCCACCTAAACATTCACAGTCTTACCCTGAATCCCCTAACCAAATTTGGCTCCTTATCTTCGTCCTTGCTGAACCCATGTTTTTTTCAATCTTTCTATTCGTCATGATCTAGGTTCGGTTCTTTCCTTTTGTCTAGCCCATAGAGCTTGTCGTTGCCTGTGTCAACCTTGTTATAGTTTGGTGGGCCCATTAGTTAAGTGGTTATGTCGTCGTAGTGTTGATTTCGTGGTGTGTATATAGTGGTAGGGGTGTTGGCATTTGTATGTTGTGTGTAGGTAATTTTCTGCTTGAGTATGATGTGATATACGTATGATAACAGAATGATAATTTTGATTGGTACTACTTGTTTTATGAGATGTCGTATGCGTGTATATCAGGAGGTATACCCGACTATAGCATCTTTTAAACTTGTATGTAGTTGATGGGTTGATATGGTAATTATAAATGGATGGACATGGTGTGAAAATATGTGATACGTGGATGTGTATGCCTTGGAGTGGTATTGGTATGTGTATGGATACTATGTTACGCATATAAATGTCCTGCTATGATTTGAGTCTCACTCAAGCTTGAGTGGGCATACTCTATGTACTTTGGTATAATTGTATGTGGTGGTGAATAGTGACGGATGATGTATGTATGGTGTTTGAGTCGTTTGTGCTTGGTTGTGTTACGCACACGATTGTGGGTGGCTATACCAATATATAGTTATAGGACTATATGTGAGGTGAAAATATGGTGAAATATTTGCATGCATTTGAATGACTAAATAAATGTGAAATTATTTTCAAATAAGAGAGGCTTGGTTATTTTCTTATAGTAAGTAATAAGTGTTTATTGTTGTATAAATATATTGATTATATATTTGTGATTGAAATACATGTATGAAATCGATTGACTATAATAAGTATGAGTGTACTATGTGCGTGAAAATATGTGTGTAGTGGTAGTAATATTGGATTTCTAGTGCATATATATAAGCACTCGAAATGAAAGTACTTGGTTGAATTTATGATGTGAAATTGGTTGAGGGTGGTTACCAGAACGACTATATGTATGTTAGAAAGTCCGAGGACGGACTTTATTCTAAGGTGGGTAGGATGTAATGACTGGTTTTTGTATGATTGGATTATCAGTGTGTTTTGCTTGCGATGGTGGGTTCTCTCCTTGTGTGGTTTCCATTTCCATAGTTCTCGCTTTCATTCATCTCGTTGAGATTTCCTAGCTTTCGTTTTCATTCCTTTTGATGTGATCTTCTAGCTTCTTCCTTAGAATCATTGAACTCGGAGTAAGTCACTCGTGACGAGCTTCATATCGATCATATCTTAGGGTATAAATCGATCCTAGAAGCCATAGAAATCTTCTCGAAGCTTCGTGCTTCGAATCGGCACTTTTCGTGCATGTTAGTTGGTTCAAGAAGATCGATCGACCGACTAGATTCCAATTTAGTCGGTCAGGAAATCAACTGGAACCGACTAGTTCATTCAATCAATTATTCAGGAGTTACTGTTTACTCTTAGTCGGTCTAAGAACAACCATCGACCGACTAGATGCTAAACTAGTCTGTCAGGAATCCTTCTCAGACCGACTAACTCTCATTTCCATGATCTCTCTCAGAATTCAGCCTTTAGTCGGTCAATGAACACTCACCGACCGACTAGTTCTCAAACTAGTCGGTTGACAAGCCTTCACAGACCGACTAACTCATAGTCCAGTTTTCCTGAGCGAGCTACTGTTTACTCTTAGTCGGTCCACATTGAACGACCGACCGACTAGATCCTCAACTAGTCGGTCACCAATCCTTCTTTGACCGACTAATCAGCCCAGGAAACCCTAGTTTGCCCTAGCCGCCACACGATTTTCTATATAAACACCCAATCGTTTTCTTCTCTTCCCTCTCTTCTCCTGAACCTCCTCCTTCCCCAAATCATCCCCCTTCATCCCCAAACCCTTCCTCCTTCATCCCAAGCTCATCCATCATCATCTAAACCCTCATTTCACATATCCTACCTCTCCTCAACCTCAAACCCTCATCAAATCCCCAAAAGCCTCATCCAAACCCATTTCTCCATGTTTTCCCTCATTTCCAGATCTGAGTGGTAGTTCTCCCGGATCGTTCATCCGTTGCCGTGGTTGCTCGGCATTGATCTTCCGCTTCCATTCGGGTAGTGTTCTTCCTTTAATATTCTCTTAACCCCCATTATGATTTGTGAAACCCTAATAATAATGGATGTTGTTTGATGATTGTTTCTCCATGACAGCGATTCCCTTCCCCGTAGATTAGCGTTCGCGAGACGAACCTTCGTGATCGTCATCCCCGGTGCTAGGCAAGTGAAACTTGCCACTTAGGGTTTAGGCCATGTTTTAGGCCATTTGCTTGTTGTAGGCGTAAAAGTGGCTAGGCGACGAAATGATACTCGCCTAGGCGCAAATTTGGGGAACTAGCTTGACAACGAAGCTAGTTCCGACATATAGCATGTTGCACAATTACCATGTCATGTTTACTTTCCATTAACGGTACGCGAATTAATTGTCATGTCATTGCATTCTTTAAGTGCTTCTGTGATTGCGTAGCTTCGCTACGAATGCTTGTGTTCCTGGCTCGTGTTCCAGAAGCGGGCCATGTGTTGGTTGATAGCCAATGCCTGAATTGCTTGTTTCCGGCTAGGTGCACCCCTATGCCAAATGTTTAAGAATGCGAGCTCATGTGCGGGGCAACCCCGGCTCACTTGCTGAGCTCATGTGCGGGGACCCTGGCTCCATTACGTGTGGGTATTGGGGGTAAGAGTTAAGCGGCCAATCAACTAGGAGTCTGCCCGATCAGCAACTGCAGTGGTAAGGCGTAAACTCTGGGTTTTGGGGTAGTTGTTAAGCGGCCAATCAGCGAATGTGAAACCATTCAGCTGTAAGGCGTAAACATCTACAAACAACGTGAATAGTGAATTGATTGAGATTGATAGTAGCTTGGCTACTCTTGTCCTGTCCCGATGATTGCTCTCTTGTACAAATTGTCTTGCCATGTCTTGATTGTGCATTCATGTTATAACTGCCATGTCATGCATACTATAACTGCTAGGTTGCTAGTTGCCTTACTTTCAGTTTCCTTGCACAAGTCTTTCCAGACTTGCTGACATGTGCCCCTCTCTCTTTTGGGTGTCACATGTTAGACCCAGAGCCAGAGCTTTGTTGCAGGGGATATGGTGTTGCTGATGCTGATGTTTGCTGTGGTGGTGAGTGGACACCAGGGGCCTGTCTTGAAGACCGCTCGTGTTCACTTCTTTGTTTAGGTTTGCTGTTAGTTGTTGGTGCGTGGCACCTTTGTATGTATGTTATACCTTGTTGGCCATGTTGGGCCTTAGACTCTTTTTCCTTTAGCCTGATGGCTTTTCTGTGATATTGTAATTCATTCAATGGATATTCAGAGATTTCTCTTTTGTCTCTTTCCTTTATTATTATTGTTGTTTCATTTGCATTGCAAGGACCTGCCATATGATAATTTATACGCTTATCAGACTTGGAGTTTCACATCTTCAAGTCTGAGCGGACCTTCTCACGTCTCGCCTCCTCATTTTTGGGAAGCGGGGCGTGACAAGTATCGTCCACCATTATTTATTCCATATATTTCTATAGACGATCATCTTTGGGATACTTTTATTATGAGGGTGAAATTTTTGCAGCGAACTGATGCATCCTATTCTCTGCAGGGTTCAGGTGGAGACCTTATAGGAATGCTGGAGGATGCATTGCTGGAGTTCGTTGGTGTTTGTGGATACACGCGTCTGGCGGAGCCACGGAAAGAGCAGTAGGAGCAGTTGCCTGCACCGGCAAATATACTGGATCCGCCTTTTGCTATAGGTGATATCAATCCAGTAGTGTAGAAATTTTTAGGCTTTCAATAAACCCGAATTCTCTCGACAGCGAGAGGACCGTATAGATTTGTTTGAATAAATATCACCTCATATGACGGCCACAAAAATCTTTTACACCCCAAACCCATTATATATATTAATTCCTCTCTCCATATTTTGATGTGTCACATCCTTTTGCTCACCACATTCGAGCATTTCTTTCAAGTGAAACCTTACTTTCTTATTCGTTTGACTTGATCACGCTTTGCAAAGCCATGACATTTTTGGTCAAGTCATTTGAATAGGATTGTTTGGTATAAGCTTGGGGGAAGGCGCTCTCATGCATCATTGTATGTGCATGTAGTTGCATTAGGATTTCATGTCATTCATTTCATCATGTTTCATCCACCTCCTTATTATTATCGTTGTTCCTCATATTCTTTCATTATGATCACATTAAGGACAATGTGAAGTTTAAGCTTGGGGGAGTGCATTTCCATGCCATTTAGATGCATTAGTTGCATTTTTACTTTATTTTAGGGTTTTTAAAATTTTTCAAAATTTTGCATCATCTTTTTAAATTTTCCATCTTATTTTCCTTTTATGTGTGCTCATGCATCATGTTGTGTGCTTGTTTTTCTTTTCTTTCCTCTCTTTTATTTTTATTTCTTTATTTTTCTTTCCTCTCCTTCCGTTAGATGAATTTCGTATGATGATATCTCTTATTGCTTTAGTAGCCATCACGATGCTTATTATTCCATGCCAAGCTACTTAGAGTATTTCATAGTCTTGCTATTCACATATGCTTACAAATCTATTTCTTTCGATGATTCCTCTATATGAATGTATGATATTAATTGAAACTGAATGTATTGATTAGTGTTTAGTATGCTTTTGTTGGAAATGCACCAAAATTCACGCATCTTTAGTATATCTGAAGCATCAGTTTTATTGTCTTATTCACCTTCTGTTGCATGCCTGATATGGTTGTAAACTTTACTGCTCGACTTCACTGTTTTTTGAAATGATTAAGAATATCCATGCTTACATATGAGTTTTAGTTGATGTATTATCTTATTGAACCGTTCGTGCACATCTTAGAGTGAACCGAGTGTTACATTATTTCCTTCTCCACATATATCTTTTTATTCTCTACATGTCACTTGAGTTCACCTCCTAAAGCTACTTATATCGCATCTATTTCCCAAAAAATCCCTACAAAAGAAAAGTTAGCTCCAAAAAGCCAAAAAGGAGCCAAAAACCAAAAATACAAATCAAAAAGCTCCTACAAAAATCCAAAAAGAAAAGTGAGAAACAAAAAAGTTCAAAAAGAAAAAAAAGAAGAAAAAAAATTGTTTCTCTATCTCATTATTGGAGCCACAAAATACTTGGGAAAACCAAGGCAAAAATCCCATTTTCCACTATCATATTCCTTTAGATGCGATGCCTCAAGCTAAGCTTGGGGGGTGAACTCATTTGACCATATGAGTGAGTGCGACATTAGAGTGGAGAGGTGCACGAATGGGGAAGTTTGATAATGCTAAAACTTAGCACAACACCTTAGTTATGGAGATTTCTTATGAATCGATATAAATATGTGAATGCCATGATTTATTCTATTCTCCATTGCATGTTTGGTGTGATTCTTATATGCTTCTGTTATAACTCTTGATTGAAAAGTACATCGCCAACAATTGTATATTAAATTCTATGAAATGCATGATGTGGATATGAATTGATTGTATGAATTTAAAGAATCCCTTTTGTTAATCTGAAAAGCTTGCAAGTGCCATGTTTAAGTAAGATATGAAATCTTTATAGCATGTGATTCGTATTTCCCAACTTATCGTGATGTGTAGCTTATGGCTTGAGATCTGAGAGAATAATCTAGCGACCCCTTCCACTTCGTATTCTTTTTCATTTTTTCCTTATTTTTACCCTTCGGGTTCGCCTTCTACTTGTCTTCCTCGAGGACGAGTAAGAGGTAAGCTTGGGGGATTTTGATCACTCCATATTTTACACCTTTTTTCCGCATGTTTTCACGCCATTTCGATTGCTCACATTGCGGTTTTCAAGATTATTCGACAATATTGCGATGCTTTTCACTATTTCTTGTTTTTGTCGGATTTCAGGAAATATGGAGCGATCGGGAGCAAAATGAGCTTAAAGGATTTGCACCCACTCCGGAGTGTCAACCATGACCCTTTTGAGGGTTATTCTGCAATGGAAGAGGAGTGGAAGAAGAAAGAACGTCGTAAGAGCGACGAGGAAGCGAAAAGATGTAGATTGGGCATTTTCATCATGCCACTCGGCCGAGTGAAGGAGTCACTCGGCCGAGCATTGAGACCCCGCTCGGCCGGCCAGATCGGACACGCAATAGAGATGTATCAGCGTGCACTCGGCCGAGTGCGGAGACTCCGTCCGCCCGAGTGGCACCCAGACGACGGCAAGCCAAAATGTCCAACTCTTTGTAATCCATCAGTCGACTACGAGCTCCAACTCGACCGAGTTCCAAAAGCCCCTCGGCCGAGTGACATTTGCCACTCGGCCGAGTGATGCCGAGGACACGCAGCGCCCAGATTTTCAGACAGCCTCTGACTCTTTTGAACTCTGCTATCATTCCAGCAATCAAAGTATTTTTCTCATATTTTTTATGGATAGTAGACTTCATGAAGGTTCCAACGCCGCCAAGAACGCACAAATCGGAGGTCGGATGAAATCTGGGTAATTTCTGCAAGTTGATGCTGCAGTGCTGGAATTTCCACTCGACCGGGTCACATATTCCACTCGACCGAGTGCGGCCTGGGACCAGATTTTAAGTTGCGGTTTGGGCTGTTTTTGGGCATGAATTTGAGGGGTTTTCTAGGTTTTCTTGCTAGGGTTTTGGGGGAGTATTTAAGGGTTTTGTAGCCACCATTAGAGGGGGATCCCCATTATGTTTTCTTAGCCCCCATATGTTTTTCTTAGGATTATTTTAGAGGTTAGGCCATGCCCTAGGCCCCCTCTTGGATCTAAAAGCTTGTATTTTGGATTGAAGATCTTCATCAAGCTAAGTATTTTCTTCTTTTTATTTGAATCTTTGTTTTTCTATCTTTTTGTATGCAAGCAATGATTTCTATTGATTCTCATATCCTTATTGCTATGCTAGAGTAGATTTGTTGTTCTAGAGTTTGGGGATGAACCATATGGATCTAATTTCATATTTGTGATGAATGAATTTCTAAATTGCTAGAATTGCTAGGATGTTAGGTTGTGATTGATTTACTACGGATAGCTAGGGATTTCCATCGATGTGGGATTTGCAAGAGATTGGATTCTAATCGATGGGAAGGCCTAGATATTCGATTTAGATTTACAATTGGATTTCTCTAGATTTGGTTTGCAAGAGATTGGACCAAGGCTGGGATTTTTAATTGTAAATCTATACCAATATTCGTTTGCAAGAGATTGGACGAATACGAACTATCACAACCTAGATCGTGACTCGAGTTTGCACGAGAGTGGGCTCGAGAAGCGATTGGACAATGATGTCGATCCTATGCTAGTGGCTTAGGTTAGGGTTTGCAAGAGATTGGGCCTTAATCTAGGTTGCTATAGACCGGCAATAGCGCGAGAGCGTGAGCTTGGTTCTCTATTCAGTTACGACTAGTTCACCTTAACGCAAGTCTAGTAATATTGAGATTCACTATTCACAATGACGAATGACGATCCGCAGTGGGGATTCCCTAGCCCTAGACACTTTTATTATTTTATATTTGAATCGATATTTTATCCAACGTCTCTATCACCGACAACGACATCCATCACCATTTCCATTATATCATTCCATACCCATCTCCACCAATAAAACATTCGTAGTTGAGCCAACCTAGGATAGATTGGAACCAACACCACCTCCTCGTGTTCGATACCCGCTCGCCACTTTGCTGTGCGCTTGCGGTAAAACTACAATCGTTCTCCGGGTGTGTATCCGGGGCCGACCAAGTTTTTGGTCGTGCTCTTGGGTTGCATTTTGGAGCGACCAAGTTTTTGGCGCCGTTGCCGGGGAGGTGTTTCCGTTGGGTGCCAATTTGTCACAATTAGGTTGATTAGACTACGAAAAGAAAATAAATAAATAAAAAGGAAATTTTCACCCCCGCCACCATTATTATCATTTCCATATTCTTTTGTACCACTGATATTTTTCTCCAGGTATTTATCTTTGTTGATCAGGTGCTATGGATTATACTACGTGGACCACAGATTTTGATCAGAGTGCTCAGATGGGAGAATACTATTATGATCAGAGTGCTCAGATGGGAGAATACTATTATGATCAGAGTGCTCAGATGGGAGAGTACTATTTTGATGAAAGTGCTCATATGGGAGAATACTTTTTTGAGGAGACGCACTGGCCCGAGCTTGATGAGAAACAAATGATCTTTTTTGATGAGATGCATGCACACCAGGTTGAAATGCAAGCGGGCTTGAAAAGAGCAACCTTCAATTGGAAGGGATGAAGAGGGAACTTGAAATGAATGCGCTCATGCTTAGGGTTGCAGAGATTTCCAAAGATATCAGTTTTGCTTCTTCATATTATGGGCAAGCAGCATCGCCAGACATACTACCAGGGCCAGAATGTGCCGACGTCGATCCCACTTCCTACGATACAGCTATTGCATATGAAGAGTGGATGGACGAAGAGGCAGTGAAGGAAGCAGAAATTGAGTCATATGCGCAGCCAGAGGAGGACGCATTTCAGAGATTATTGGAGGGCCTCTTGGAGTCAGTGCGGTTCACCGGTTCAGAGAGCATTACAGTAGGTGATGCATTTGAGCTACTATTTGCAGATTTTGTTATGAACCGTGTTTCAGCTGCAGGAACAATTGAGTAGGACATCCATGTCAGTCTTGAGGGGGATAGACTATATTTTCGGATTGCTTGCGGGCATTCCCCTCCACATGATACATCCCCACAAGCTGACACACGTGAGCAGCCAACATCACCATTCCAGAGAGAGCCCACATTGATAATTGATGAGAAGGTAAAGGAGCACACTGTCGAGCCAGAGTATATTGACGAGGAGGCCTCACATGCAGAGCCCGAGCATGCTTTTCAGGAGGCCTTACATACAGAGCTAGAGCTTATCATCGAGGAGGTCGTGCATCGGGACGAGGACATAGCCATTCATGAGGATCCCGAACACTACCCTCCTCCATTAGAGCTTCCGCAGCCACCTCATCCTTCCACTGACGTTGAGGACTGTCCCACAGAGCTTACTGCTCCCACTCAGGGAGATATTTTTACCCATCCTATTTCTGAATCATGTATTCCATTCGATATTTATTTTGATTCAGATATTTTTGACACGTCATACCTTTTGCAGCACACATACGATTATGGACATGAGGTATGCTTGGACGTGCCACAGCTTGACGAGCCTGTCGAGGAGGTCCACACCTATGATCTAGATTTACCTGAGCAGCTTAAAGAGGACACCATGGAGAGAGCTATCGCAGCACATGTGGATATTGGATTTTTTTCCAGGGAAGTATCGTCCACCATTATTTATTCCATATATTTCTATAGACGATCATCTTTGGGATACTTTTATTATGAGGGTGAAATTTTTGCAGCGAACTGATGCATCCTATTCTCTGCAGGGTACAGGTGGAGACCTTGTAGGAATGCTGGAGGATGCATTGCTGGAGTTCGTTGGTGTTTCTGGATACACGCGTCTGGCGGAGCCACGGAAAGAGCAGTAGGAGCAGTTGCCTGCACCGGCAAAGATACTGGATCCGCCTTTTGCTATAGGTGATATCAATCCAGTAGTGTAGAAATTTTTATGCTTTCAATAAATTCGAATTCTCTCGACAGCGAGAGGACCGTATAGATTTGTTTGAATAAATATCACCTCATATGACGGCCACAAAAATCTATTACACCCTAAACCCATTATATATATTAATTCCTCTCTCCATATTTTGATGTGTCACATCCTTTTGCTCACCACATTCGATCATTTCTTTCAAGTGAAACCTTACTTTCCTATTCGTTTGACTTGATCACGCTTTGCAAAGCCATGACATTTTTGTTCAAGTCATTTGAATAGGATTGTTTGGTATAAGCTTGGGGGAAGGCGCTCTCATGCATCATTGTATGTGCATGTAGTTGCATTAGGATTTCATGTCATTCATTGCATCATGTTTCATCCACCTCCTTATTATTATCGTTGTTCCTCATATTCTTTCATTATGATCACATTGAGGACAATGTGAAGTTTAAGCTTGGGGGAGTGCATTTCCATGCCATTTAGATGCATTAGTTGCATTTTTACTTTATTTTAGGGTTTTTAAAATTTTTCAAAATTTTGCATCATCTTTTTGAATTTTCCATCTTATTTTCCTTTTATGTGTGTTCATGCATAATGTTGTGTGCTTGTTTTTCTTTTCTTTCCTCTCTTTTATTTTTATTTCTTTATTTTTCTTTCCACTCCTTCCGCTAGATGAATTTCGTATGATGATATCTCTTATTGCTTTAGTAGCCATCACGATGCTTATTATTCCATGCCATGCTACTTAGAGTATTCCATAATCTTGCTATTCACATATGCTTGCAAATCTATTTCTTTCGATGATTCCTCTATATGAATGCATGATATTAATTGAAACTGAATGTATGGATTAGTGTTTAGTATGCTTTTGTTGGAAATGCACCAAGATTCACGCATCATTAGTATATCTGAAGCATCAGTTTTATTGTCTTATTCACCTTCTGTTGCATGCCTGATATGGTTGTAAACTTTACTGCTTGACTTCACTGTTTATTGAAATGATTGAGAATATCCATGCTTACATATGAGTTTTAGTTGATGTATTATCTTATTGAACCGTTCGTGCACATCTTAGAGTGAACCGAGTGTTACATTATTTCCTTCTCCACATATATCTTTTTATTCTCTACATGTCACTTGAGTTCACCTCCTAAAGCTACTTATATCGCATCTATTTCCCAAAAAATCCCAACAAAAGAAAAATTAGCTCCAAAAAGTCCAAAAACCCAAAAAGGAGCCACAAACCAAAAATACAAATCAAAAAGCTCCTACAAAAATCCAAAAAGAAAAGTGAGAAACAAAAAAGTTCAAAAAGAAAAAAAAAGAAGCAAAAAAATTGTTTCTCTATCTCATTATTGGAGCCACAAAATACTTGGGAAAACCAAGGCAAAAATCCCATTTTCCACTGTCATATTCATTTAGATGCGATGCCTCAAGCTAAGCTTGGGGGGTGAACTCATTTGACCATATGAGTGAGTGCGACATTAGAGTGGAGAGGTGCACGAATGGGGAAGTTTGATAATGCAGAAACTTAGCACAACACCTTAGTTATGGAGATTTCTTATGAATCGATATAAATATGTGAATGCCATGATTTATTCTATTCTCCATTGCATGTTTGGTGTGATTCTTATATGCTTCTGTTATAACTCTTGATTGAAAAGTACATCGTCAACAATTGTATATTAAATTCTATGAAATGCATGATGTGGATATGAATTGATTGTATGAATTTAGAGAATCCCTTTTGTTAATCTAAAAAGCTTGCAAGTGCCATGTTTAAGTAAGATATGAAATCTTTATAGCATGTGATTCGTATTTCCCAAGTTATCGTGATGTGTAGCTTATGGCTTGAAATCTGAGAGAATAATCTAGCGACCCCTTCCACTTCGTATTCTTTTTCATTTTTTCCTTATTTTTACCCTTCGGGTTCGCCTTCTACTTGTCTTCCTCGAGGACGAGTAAGAGGTAAGCTTGGGGGATTTTGATCACTCCATATTTTACACCTTTTTTCCGCATGTTTTCACGCCATTTCGATTGCTCACATTGCGGTTTTCAAGATTATTCGACAATATTGCGATGCTTTTCACTATTTCTTGTTTTTGTCGGATTTCAGGAAATATGGAGCGATCGGGAGCAAAATGAGCTTAAAGGATTTGCACCCACTCCGGAGTGTCAACCATGACCCTTTTGAGGGTTATTCTGCAATGGAAGATGAGTGGAAGAAGAAAGAACGTCGTAAGAGCGACGAGGAAGCGAAAAGATGTAGATTGGGCATTTTCATCATGCCACTCGGCCGAGTGAAGGAGTCACTCGGCCGAGCATTGAGACCCCGCTCGGCCGGCCAGATCGGACACGCAACAGAGATGTATCAGCGTGCACTCGGCCGAGCATCGCACGCCGACTCGGCCGAGTGCGGAGAATCCGTCCGCTCGAGTGGCACCCAGACAACGGCAAGCCAAAATGTCCAACTCTCTGTAATCCATCAATCGACTATGAGCTCCAACTCGACTAAGTTCGAAAAGACCCTCGGCCGAGTGACATTTGCCACTCGGCCGAGTGATGCCGAGGACACGTAGCGCCCAGATTTTCAGACAGCCTCTGACTCTTTTGAAATCTGCTATCATTCTAGCAATCAAAGTATTTTGCTCATATTTTTTATGGATAGTAGACTTCATGAAGGTTCCAACGCCGCCAAGAACGAGCAAATCGGAGGTCGGATGAAATCTGGGGAATTTCTGCAAGTTGATGCTGCAGTGCTGGAATTTCCACTCGGCCGGGTCACATATTCCACTCGACCGAGTGCGGCCTGGGCCCAGATTTTAAGTTGCGGTTTGGGCTGTTTTTGGGCACGAATTTGAGGGGTTTTCTAGGTTTTCTTGCTAGGGTTTTGGGGGAGTATTTAAGGGTTTTGTAGCCACCATTAGAGTGGGATCCCCATTATGTTTTCTTAGCCCCCATATGTTTTTCTTAGGATTATTTTAGAGGTTAGGCCATGCCCTAGGCCCCCTCTTGGATCTAAAAGCTTGTATTTTGGATTGAAGATCTTCATCAAGCTAAGTATCTTCATCTTTTTATTTGAATCTTTGTTTTTCTATCTTTTTGTATGCAAGCAATGATTTCTATTGATTCTCATATCCTTATTGCTATGCTAGAGTAGATTTGTTGTTCTAGGGTTTGGGGATGAACCCTATGGATCTAATTTCATATTTGTGATGAATGAATTTCTACATTGCTAGAATTGCTAGGAGGTTAGGTTGTGATTGATTTACTACGGATAGCTAGGGATTTCCATCGATTTGGGATTTGCAAGAGATTGGATTCTAATCGATGGGAAGGCCTAGATATTCGATTTAGATTTACAATTGGATTTCTCTAGATTTGGTTTGCAAGAGATTGGACCAAGGCTAGGATTTTTAATTGTAAATCTATACCAATATTCGTTTGCAAGAGATTGGACGAATACGAACTATCACAACCTAGATCGTGACTCGAGTTTGCACGAGAGTGGGCTCGAGAAGCGATTGGACAATGATGTCGATCCTAATGCTAGTGGCTTAGGTTAGGGTTTGCAAGAGATTGGGACCTAATCTAGGTTGCTATAGACCGGCAATAGTGCGAGAGCGTGAGCTTGGTTCTCTATTCAGTTACGACTAGTTCACCTCAACGCAAGTCTAGTAATATTGAGATTCACTATTCACAATGACAAATGACGATCCGCAATGGGGATTCCCTAGCCCTAGACACTTTTATTATTTTATATTTGAATCGATATTTTATCCAACTTCTCTATCACCGACACCGACATCCATCACCATTTCCATTATATCATTCCATACCCATCTCCACCAATAAAACATTCGTAGTTGAGCCAACCTAGGATAGATTGGAACCAACACCACCTCCTCGTGTTCGATACCCGCTCGCCACTTTGCCGTGCGCTTGCGGTAAAACTACAATCGTTCTTCGGGTGTGTATCCGGGGCCGACCAAGTTTTTGGTCGTGCTCTTGGGTTGCATTTTGGAGCGACCAACATGCAACTTTCTTAAATATCACAGTCGACTATGTGATCCATAGGCGACTGTTTTCTATTCTTCAGTGGCCTGCTGCAGAAATGTCAAAATAACATAGAGTTGGCTCTTTTTCCTCCCTCAGGAATCTGAAATATCAGTCGACTAATGCGAATATGACATGCGACTGTACAATATTACAGTCGACTGTCTATCCTCTTTCAGGTGACTGTCATTGGGCTTCAGCTTCGCTAGCTTCAGTTGTTTAAAGGCAGGCGACTGCCGTTGTTTGGGCAGTCGACTGTTGGGTTGCCCAGGCGACTGTCGCTCCATCTACATGCGCCTGTTTTGTACTCCTCCTCTTGAGTTGATTTAGTCCCCTTCGGGACACCTGAAAAATCCAGAAAAAATCCCTATAAATATAATAGACATTTATAATGTTTTGGGACGTGAAATTGTGACAGAATAAAATCATATGCTCACAAATGATGAATTAGTGTAAATGTAGTTAAGAGAGCGTGATTCCATGTATTATATGCACAAGAGGAGATGATTATGAGATTAGAATATGCAATATTTATTCATAATCACACCCCCCAACTAGCGTTTTGCTGGTCCCTAGAAAAATAAGTGACCAATTCCAAAATATAATGTTGACCCCTTCCATGGATTATTGGCAATACTAAAGGGTGTTGAAATCATATATGTATAAGGGCAAAGTTCTCAAGTCTATACACTTGTCTCTAAGACTATAATCTCATTCTTCTTACACATTCCACTATCACACCTAAGCTTAGTATACCCCTTAATTTGTCACAATCTCATGATGTAAGATCCTTAGGAACTCTCGAGCTTATGGGTTATAACACTTACTCCCTCGCAAGATCAGGGAGATGAGTTGTGGTTCAAATTTCATGCATTTACTCAAATTTTATGACAATTTTTGCCTTATTCAAAGTATCATGGCAAAAGTTCATGCCTTATTCGGATGTGCACAAGTACACTTATTATTGTAGCATTTGATAGCATTCATTTAAGCAACTCCAAATTCCAAGTCACTATCTTAGGATCCATGAATATAAACCTAGTCGAATTTTTAAAATTCCTAAGGGTTAATCAATTGATCGTTGATACCAAGGTCTCTACATCTATATAGGGTTTCACATGGGTGGTAATTGCCATGAGCTTCAAGTTAAAGGGCCAAGTGTAAGCATGAAGATAGACAATTAATTTCCCCTAGTATATAAAGATACAACACACCCTAATTTGCCAAAACCAACTCCAAGAATACATTTATACCAAAGTTGGGAAGGATCAATGGGTCTAACGAGAAGCTATGGGTTGCAGAAATGTTGGTGATGGATGTAAATTTTTTTATTTCATTCAATTTATTAACAAAAAGGATGAAAATAATAAAAAGATGCTCAAGAAGAATCTACATCCTAGTCCATACCCCCCTCCCCTCCCCCCGCTAAAAATAAACATGGTCCTCAATGTTTGAAGGGTGAGATGAGATATATGCCTGAAAATTGATAAACTAGGATAAGAAAACTTGAGCAAGAGTTATTCATTAGTACATATTACAATATAGGAAAGTTTTGGAACGAACACACCTAATTGGTTCCACCCGGTGGTGGTTCCGTAAGCTCCATGGTGACCTCGTCCCTACTCCACGGCTCTTGGTAATGCTTTAAGCGTTGGCCGTTCACCTTAAATTCATTACCGTTTTGTGGGTTGGCAATGGTCACCGCGCCATGTGGAAACACCTCCCGTATAATGAAAGTTCCAATCCACTTCGAACGAAGCTTTCCGGGGAAGAGATGAAGTCTTGAGTTGTAAAGTAGCACTTTCTCCCACGGGGTGAATTCTTGCATCAAAATGATTCGATCATGGGTGCACTTAAGCCTCTCCTTCACGAGCTTAGAATTGTTGTATGCCTCCCTCCTTATCTCTTCGAGCTCCACTATCTGTAATTTACGAGAAGAGGGGTCAATTCCACAATTAAACTTTTTAATTGCCAAAAAAGATTTGTGTTCAAGTTCAATGGGCAAGTGGCAAAATTTTCCAAAGACTAAGTGATATGGGGACATCCCTAAAACCATTTTGTAGGTGGTACGGTACGCCCACAATGCTTCGGGAAGACGCAAGCTCCAATCCTTCCTTGTTGGGTTCACCGTCTTTTGAAGTATGTTCTTAATCTCCCGATTCGCCAACTCCACGTGTCCATTGGTTTGGGGGTGGTATGGTGTGGAAACCTTGTGTTTCACCCCAAACTTCTTCATTAAGCTTACGAAGAGGTGGTTGCAGAAATGTGACCCTCCGTCGCTTATCATTTCCTTTGGCAGCCCAAATTGTGCAAAAAGTTTTCCTTCATGAATTTAAGCACGATAGCCGCTTCATTAGTCCTACAAGGAATAGCCTCCACCCATTTAGATACATAATCTATAGAAAGCAAAATATATGTGTACCCAAAAGATGGGAGAAATGTCCCCATAAAATCAATGCCCCAACAATCGAAAATTTCTACTTCAAGATTGGGTTTAACGGCATCATATTTCTTTTAGTAATTCCCCTCCCCCACTTTTGGCAAGCTAAGCATGACTTACAATAGGTATAAGTGTCCTTAAACATGCTAGGCCAATAAAAACCACATTGTAGAATTTTTTGCTACGGTCTTTTGGGTAGAAAAATGACTACCACACCCACCCTCATGGCAAAAATGTAAAACACTATCAAACTCATGGTCGGGTATGCATCTCCTTACTAGTTGGTCATTACAAAACTTGTAAAGGTAAGGGTCATCGAAAAAGAAATATTTTACCTCAAAGATGAACCTTTTGTAATCTTGGTGAGACCAAGTGTAAGGAGTCTTATCGGTGACCAAGTAGTTTACGATGTCGGCATAACATAGAATTGTGTGGGAGATTGCAAAAAGATGTTCGTCCGGGAACGAATCATTCAAATGGATGGTTGCCGGCTCCATGCTCATCGTTAACCGTTAAAGGTGATCGGCAACATGATTTTCCGCTCCCTTCTTGTCTTTAATGGCGATGTTGAATTCCTGCAAGAGCAAAATCCAACGGATTAGACTAGGCTTAGCGTCTTTCTTGGAAAGGAGATATTTAAGAGCGACATGGTCGGTCAAGATTGTAATTGGAAATCCCAATATGTATCTCCTAAATTTCTCTAACGCGAATACAACGGCGAAAAGCTCTTTCTCCGTGGTGGTGTAGTTTCATTCAGCTTCATTCATGCTCTTGCTCGCATAATAAATCACCACGGGGATATTGTCCTTGTGTTGCCCAAGCACGACACCAACCGCATAGTCACTAGCATCGCACATGATTTCAAAGGATGATGTCAAATCTGGCACCTGAAGAATAGGTGGACATGTGAGCAAATTTTTCAACTTCTCAAAAGCAAGTTGACACTCATTATTCCAAGCAAAATCTACATCATTTTTCAAAATCATGCAAAGAGGTTGAGATATAGAACTAAAATCTTTTATGAACCTCCTATAAAAACCTGCATGTCCAAGAAATGATCGAATATCTCTTACACAACGAGGAGTGGGTAGCTTTTCTATTACCTCGATCTTGGCTTTGTCGATGTGCATACCTTCATTGGATACAATATGACCGAGGACTAAGCATTCAGTGGTCATGAAATGGCATTTCTCCCAATTCAAGAGAAGGTTTTTCTCGATGCACCGATCAAACACCAAAGCCAAGTTAGATAAACAATTATTAAATGAGCTACCATACACAGAGAAATCATCCATGAATACCTCCACAATCTTTTCAACCATATCATGAAAAATGATAAGCATACAACGTTGAAAGGTTGCGGGGGCATTACATAAACCAAATCGTATCCTTCGGAAGGCAAAAGTGCCAAAGGGATAAGTGAAGGTGGTCCTCTCTTATTCTTCGGGTGCTATTTTAATTTGATAATTACCGGAGTAGCCATCGAGGAAGCAATAATATTCGTGTCCGGCCACTCTATCTAGGATTTGATCAAATGGGAGAGGGAAGTGGTCTTTACGGGTCTTAGAATTAAGCTTCCTATAGTCAACACACATGCGCCATCCCATGGTGGCTCGCATGGGGATTAACTCATTGTTTTCATTTTTAATCACCGTTAGCCCCGATTTCTTAGGTACAACTTGAATGGGGCTAATCCATCTACTATCGGCAATGGGGTATATAATACCCGTGTCTAGAAGCTTAAGGATTTCACCATTCACCACTTTCTTTAGGTAAGGATTTAACCTACGTTGCATTTCTCTAGTGGGTTTGGTGCCAACCTCTAAGTAGATGTGGTGCTTACAAATTAGGGGGTCAATACCTTTAATATCGGCAATTGTCCAACCAATTGTCCCTTATTAGTTCTATGCACATCTTGCTCATTAGAGAGTTGAGACGATATTACCACAGGGAATGTTCCGGATTCTCCAAGAAATGCTTACTTCAAATATGGCGGTAACGACTTCAAATCCACGGATGGGTGTTCCAGCTTTGATGGCCTTTGGTATGTCGTGTCCAATGGTAGCGGCTCAAAAGATGGCATCCACTTGGTTACCGTGCCAACTTCCTGCGATAAACAATTGCTGTCAATATTTTCACAAAAGTGTTCAATGAAATTAAGCGCTTCAACAAACTCTGCATCAAAGTGGTCTTCAACTAGAGTGTCAATCATGCAAGTGTCCTCAAACTCACCATCCCCCGATGGCAACTTACAAGAATTAAAAATGTTTAAGTCAAGGGTCATGTTGCCAAAAGAGATCTTAAGTTGACCATCCCTACAATTGATTATAGCATTGCTTGTGGCTAGGAATGGTCTACCTAGGATGATGGGGGTTGGTGTCTTGGTTTGAGGTCCAAGGATATCCAATACGACAAAGTCCATCGGGTAGTAAAATTTGTCCACTTGGACAAGCACAACATCTATGCTACCCTTGGGGACCTTGATGGATCTATCGACAAATTGGAGAATAATTGGTGTAGATTTTAATTCTCCGAGTCCTAAATGCATGTAAGAGTCATATGGCAAAATATTAACACTCGAACCTAAATGAAGGAGGGCTTGCCCTATTTTTTGGTTCCTATGATGCATGGGATTATAGGTGAGCCGGGATCTTTGTATTTAGCAGGAGTGTTGTGTTTCACAATGTCACTAACCTGTTGCGTTAAGAAGGCCTTTTTCTTAACACTAGCATTCCTCTTAACGGTGCATAAATCTTTTTAAAATTTAGCATATGCGGGAATTTGATTTATTGCATCAAGAAGTGGAATATTAATTTGAAATTTTTGAAATATTTCACAGATTTCGAATTCAAACTTATCTTTTCGTGGAGGTTGAAGCCTTTGAGGGAATGGTGCAGGAGGGTTGTACGGCTCGGGCTCTTCAATGATGATCTCTTCGGAATGGTTGCATTTGTCCAATCTTTCCTATTGCACCTCTTCATTTGAGGTGGCATCATTCTCCATAACTATCTCCGCTTCGACTCTCGGTGGCTCCGGCTTCTCAATTTTTCGACCACTCCTCAAGGTTGTCACCGCTTGACAAGACTTGTCGTTGGGTCCTCCCGATGATGAATTCATGCTAGGGTTGGGTAGTGGTTGTGCCGGAAGCATGCCCTTCTCTAGAGTTGTCGTAAGCATCGCTATATTCTCGTTGAGTTGTTGAAATTGTTGTTGATGTTGCACTTGGGTTTGTTGTAGTTGTTGCCACTGTTGGAAATTGGCTTGATTTTGCGTTGTTTGCATTTGGATGAATTGTTGCAATGTGTCGCTCAGAGATTGCACTTGGGGTACAATTGTTTCATCCCTGCTCCTTTGGATACCTTGTTGATTGTTGTTGTCGTTAAAGGGTGGGTGATACAATGGTTGAGCTTATTGTTGTCTTTGTGATCCCTAATTCAAATTCGGGCTATACCTCCAACTCGGGCCTTAATTGTGGGAATTGTTGTATCCTTGCCCTTGATTGGAATTTGCCAAATAATTCACTTGAGTGGGGTCTTGAAGTACTTCTTTTGCTAGCGGTAGGTTTGGACATTGGCTGATGCCATGATCTGCGCTACTGCAAAGGTTACATAGCCCTTCATTACTAACCATCACGGCCTTCACTCCTTTCAACTGCAACCCTTCAAGTCTCTTGCAAATGATGGCCTCCAAATTTACCTCTAAGGCTTCCTATTAGGTCAATGTAAGGAGACCTCCACGAGCCAAAGGTTGAGGTAATTCTCTTCTCTCAGAATTGGAAGTCGCCTCCCAACTTCGTGCAATCTCCGCGATGGATTCTAAGTAATCCCATGCCTCCTCCGGTGTCTTATCTAGAAATTCCCCGTTGCACATCATTTCCACGAATTGTTTCATCGATGGGATGAGTCCGTCGTAAAAGAAACCGATGAGACGGTATTCATCAAATCCATGGTGTGGACATGCTAGTAGCAGCTCCTTGAACCTTTTCCAAGTGATATCAAAGCTTTCATTTGGCTTCTGAGAAAAGTATGCCATTTGCCGCTTTAATCCTTGAGTCATGTGCAAGGGAAAAAACTTTTTCAGAAATTCAGCTTGCATTGCTAACCAGGAGTTAATAGTATAAGGAGGTATATCATTAAACCAATTTTTAGCTTTATCCTTTAGAAGAAAAAGGAAACAGTTTAAGATAAATGGTTTCATTTCTAGCCTTCCCATCAGAACATGTGAGGCAGACATCTTCAAAATCCTTTGTGTGTAGATAAGGGTTCTCCTACTCTACACCATGAAAAGTGGGGAGAATTTGAAATATCCCAGGTCTTGGGCTAAAGGAATTCGCATCGGCTGGAAGCACAATGCATGAGCTGGTAGCAGACCTACTGGGTCTCAATACATATCTCAAACTTCGATCACCCTCGTGTTGAGAGTGATCGTCGTCACTTTGATTGGTGTTGTCATTACCGTTGGTGTCGGTATTGTTATCAGTTAGGTCTATGTTTCTTACTAGTCTATATGTTCGAGGAGTCCTAAACCACATAAACTAGACAATTGAGTTCAAGCCAAAACTTTCCAAGATTAGCCAAATTTGTATAGTTTTGATGATTATAAAAATTAAAAAACAAACTCGGATATCCACAATGAGTATAGACAAAAGAATGGGAACATCTCACCAAATTTTCATGACAAATACCAAAGTGTGAAATGAAGATACGCCGTCCTCGGCAACGTCGCCAATTTACTTGACTCTCCCTGAAAGGTGATACTCGCAAGTGTACGAGATAGGCAAATAATATACCCTATAAGTACGGGATCGTGTCCACAGAGACGGAACTAATCTGCAAATTCACACAAATAGTTAGAGCATGTAAAGAATGGTTGTGGGTTCTTACCACCCTATGGGGGTGAATGATTGTTTGGGTAATTGGTTTATCTAAATACCCTAGCGTCAGGGTAATGTCCTAAGGTTTGGATGCAAGGGAGAGACAGAGTGCAGGTGTTGATGATATAGGTAGTATTACTCAATTGTTTTACTAAATATTAATTCCATGATAACTCGATCACTCATCCATTTCAAGGTATGAGGATTGGGAAATAATCAATTAAGCACATATGGGGTGCACCAAGGGTAATTGCTAACTGGGTTCTTCTCCTAATTAAAGCTCATGAATCACTCTCACACCCATTTCGAGGTATGTGGGAGTTGTGCATGTTGGTTGTGGTGCGCATCATACAACCACTGTTCTGTAGCCCCTTTCGGGTAATGCATGATTCGACAGAGGGGTCACAACCCAATTAACAATTTGGGTTATCGTGTGAATTAAGCTTCTAAATTAAGAAATATGGATTGAAGGGGTCTTGCATTCATTTCAAGACATGCAATACCCATAGGATGCATAGATGCCAAAATTACGAAGCACCACCGTTCTTTGGCTCCTCCATGGATAGTATCAAACCCAATTACTCATAAGTTTAATTCACCCAACTACATGGATTAACACGGGGTGCTGGAAATTAACATTAGCAAGGCAATCAATACATCCTACATCAATCCAAAACACCCACACAATGAATCTAGCCTAGCATATCAAGAATAGAAACATCGTTCATAAAAATAGACATAGTTCAATGCAAGGAATCAAAGCAAATGTGTATTAGAAAGAGGGTTGGAGATTTGTCACCAAATACAAGCTTCTTCAATCAGTAATCAATCTTAGCAACAGTCAAAACGAAGTTAGAAAGCTTAAAACTCTCCAAAACCCTAATCCCCTTCTTAAGGAAGCAGATGGCCTAAAAATAGCAAAAGATTAAGTTTTATTTCGTTCTATATTTATTACATCTGAATAGTAGTGTTTTATATCCCCTAGGGGTTCCATCTCATCCATCCAAATTATCATCCAACGATTCACAGCAACGGGAGAGAAATCGGATTAAGAAAACCCGTTTCTCGTAACTCAGACTGCGGGCAAAAAATCCCATTCAGTCGACTGTCGAACAAACGGCAGTCGACTGATGACATGGAAATCTTATTGCTTCCAACGTGGGACATGCGATTGTCTTAAAATATCACAGTTGACTGTGTGATCCACATGCGACTGTGTTCTGTTCTTCAGTCGCCTGCTGCAGAAATATAAAAATAACAGATGGTTGGCTCTTGTGCTCCCTCAGGAATCTGAAATATCAGTCGACTGATGCGAAGATGACATGCGAATGTACAATATTACAGTCGACTGTCAATCCTCTTTCAGGCGACTGTCATTGGGCTTCAGCTTCGACAGCTTCAGTTCTTTAACAGCAGGCGACTGTCATTATTTGGACAGTTGACTATTGGGTTGCTCAGGCTACTGTCGCTCCATCTACAGGCGCCTGTTTTGTACTCCTCCTCTTGAGTTGATTAGTCTCCTTCGGGACACCTAAAAATCCAGAAAAAATCCCTATAAATATAATAGATATTTATAATGTTTTGGGACGTGAAATTGTGCCAGAATAAAATCATACTCTCTCAAATAATGAATTAGCGTAAATGTAGTTAAGAGAGCATGATTCCATAGATTATATGCACAAGAGGAGATGATTATGAGGTTAGAATATGCAATATTTATTCATAATCAACATGCTAGTATTTTTACGACCCCAAATCAAATGACTCTTGGGAGTCATATGCCTTATGGGTGCATGCATAGAAGATGGGTTTCTAATGGGAGCATGCAGTACTTGAGCATATGAAGGTGTGTATGCATTAGGGTGAGCATACGCATGTGGGTGTGTATGTGCTGATGTATACCCATATTGTGATGCATGTGGGTAATATATGTGAGGGTGTGCAAGATTCGTACCATGTGATCTTGCATGATGTGTGCGTGCTTTGTGAGCAAGCATGTGATTTTTCACATTCGGCATATATGCATTAGATGCATATGAATGTGAAGCATGATAAGTATGTGGAGGAACATGTGTATAAGCATGAGCATGCTGTGGTTATGTATAACCATGTGCATGAGTGTTTGCTCGGTCATGTGGAAAGCTCACATGAGTGTTTGCACGTGCACAAGGGCGTGGTGCATAAAAATCGTCATACGTAGAAGCATGATGTGTAGGTGCTCTCCTACATGGTTGGATTTGTGTGTACATATACGCATATCCCTTTATTGGTTGTCCACCCTTGGTAGGTTTCTTTCCAAAGGAGTGTGTCACCGGAATAGAGCTAGTCTTGGTAGAAAGACTACTCAAGCGGTTTAATGCTCAACTTATGGATGCACCGGAGCATGACCCCACAAAATCTATAGTGGCTCCACGATAAGATGTGCGATAGGTGGAAGCATTATCCTAAGAATATCTAAGTCCACTGCAGTAATTTGTGGGCAGTTGGTTTTTAAAAATTGGGTTCAATTTGTCCTTTCCCTTGTTGAACTTATTAATATTGACGGACATGAGCTCATATCTCTTTGTAAGAGAAGAGATATTGGTATCCAAAGTGGAGACTTGTGAAGTAAGCTCTTGAACTTGGAATTTGAGAGCAACATTCTAATTTCCAAGAGTGTGTTTTGAGATCAAAGAGATTCGATCTTAACATCGTCACATTCACTAAGTTGGACTTTGTCTAATTGTGATTTGAGGAAAATAACCTAATTTCTTAACCATTCATTTTGAGAAGCTAAAGTAGCTTTCTCTTTAAGAATAGCATTATGATTAAAAGAGCTAACTTCATATCAAAATTCATGGGTGAGGTAGCTAAGCTAGCAAGTTTGTCCTTAGCAATCATATATGAATTAAATAATTTTTTATTCTGATCAAATAATTGTTCATTTACTAATTTAAGTTCATCCATAGTTACCTCATCGGTATCATTGTCACTATCACTAGATGAGTCCTTTGGAGAGCTTCCCTTAGTCATGAAATACGTGTGTGCTACCTCTCCCTTATCCTCATCCGAGTCGTCGCTACTCGTATCATCACTAGAATCATCCCATGTTCCAACTGTCAATTCGTCTTTTTGTTCTTTTTGTACACATCTCCCTTTTTGTACTTGGGAGCTTTCCATTTTTCATTGTTCTTAAGCAAGGGAGCAATCCATCTTGATGTGCCCTAGCTTATTGTAATTAAAACATAGAGAAGAGCCATTAGTAGAAAAAATTTTGTTTCGTGGTTTGAAGTTACCTCTTTGGTAGTATAGTTGGAACTTCCCTCCCATAAGAGCTAAGGATTCCTTGTCAATATCTTCATTAAAGTCTTCATTCTCCAAGGTGGTTTTGAAAGCAATGGCTTTCTTCTTAAGTTTGAGTATAGCTCTTAGTGCATTCTTTTCATCTCTATCCACCTTCCTAACCATATAATCCATAAGGATTTCTATGAAAGCCTCTACTGTGTATGTCTCCATGTTATTGCCTTCTACAATGGCCATTGTCTTCTTTTTCCATTCCAGAGTGACGGTCATAATGAGTATCTTTACCATTTCTACTTGGGTGTACTCTTTCCTAAGAGGTTCAAGCTCATTCACGATATTCTTGACTTTCTGTTTCCTGCATTTGAAACATCTCAAAACGTTGTGCAAAAACATGAAGCTTTGACAATAATACATGAGCTGTCCCGTCATAAGTAATTTGGATATGTTTCCATATTTGGTGGGCGGTTGTGCAATTCGACACTTTGTTGAATTCGGTCGCATTCAATGTATATATAATCAAGTTCATCGCTTTTGCATTATTTGATTCCACGAGCACTTGAGCTGATGTCCATTTTGAGTAGTCCTCCTTAATCGGATCGACATGCTCCTTATTAACCGCATGCCAAAGAGAAGCACTATTTATGAAGATGATCATTTTGGCCTTCCAATATCCATAGTTTAAATCGTTGAAGTATGGAGGTCAAACTGTGGATTGGCCTTCGATGATAGACGAAGCACCATCACGATTATTGTTGTTGCTTGTGGTTGCCATAATTTGAAAAACCTTTCTCTGATATCAATTGTAGGATCTAAAACTATAGTGAGAAAACACTAGGGGTTAATAGTGCTTTTTAACAATAAAAAGGAAATTACGCAAAATTAAATATCCTTATGCAATCATAGCGAAAATAGAAAGAGAGAGCAACAAACACAGAAAAGCAAACGCAAACAAAGGATTACCTTGGTTCGGATTCATCGAGTCTCCCCGACTTTATGTCTCATCGACTCCTTTGAATCCTACTTTAGCAACCCACTAGCAAACCTGCTAGCGATTAGTGATCCACTAATACCCATTTGCCAATACCTGACAAGCGAAAAATCAATACACTTTCTTCTACTTTCCACAACCTGTGAATGGACTATTCTTACAACCGATAGAAACTTTTCAAGTATCAATAGAAAATTAGAACCGAAATATGAAACAATTTCCCCAACCTATGCCTTGAATAATACTCTTTAGAATGAAGTAATGAGGTGTGTGTGATTTGCGATGAGAGCATGAGCACTTACTACTTGTCTCAAGAAGATTAGTAATGAATGCTAGAAGCTTGATCATGAAAGCTTTGGAGACAAGTTGAAACTTAAAGCTTGAGCTTGAATGGCTTTGAATGCTCTTGAATGCTTTACTGAAGAATTGATGACTTGAAATCACTTGAGAGTGTATTGAATGAATTCTTTGTTGGATATTGGCATTTAAGCCCAATATAGTTTTGATGATGATCAGCACATTATGTGATTACTAATGTTTCAAATTTTTTTATTTTTCGTTATGTAACATTGATTATATCAATGGGAGACAAAACATATGGTGTTGGGATGATGGACTCAAGGCATAGAGCATTGGATAAATGAACCCTGAATAATCATGAATAACATTGTAAATCTTTTATAATCTCTTTATGCATTTTACTCTTTCTTATTGAATGCCTTGATTAGATGGACAGACACATATTTCCATGTCATTTCCATCTCAGAGAGCCATAGGAACTTCCTAGAATCCATCCCAATAGGTTGAATGGTCAAAACATTTTAAATCATGTTTTTAGCCTTTCACCAGACGCCTAGAATACATTCACTTACACCTGGTGCATTCGTTGTAATAAGCCCAAATCCTAGGAAGTCCAGACAAATGAAGTTCAGTCACCAGGCATCTGCACAGTGGTCTAGATGTCTGGGCAATGAACTCCAGACGTCTGATAAGTTTGAGCCAAAACTTATGAGCTCACTGTTTACAGAATCTGTTTTATGCAGTCAGTTTGTTTTCAAACTACTGTCAGTTTTTTATAGTTGGAATTTCACATCAATTCAATGCCTATTTGATTTCAAATTTGGTTAAATTTCCAACGCATCTTTAATTATTCCCATCGGAGTTAAATTGAGGGAGTTGCGATTGTTTTAGTGATCGAGTGTCGTTCTGGATAGATTCTGTCAGACACTATATAACGTCATACCACACGAATGAATAGTGAACCAGACATCTGGTCACCCTTCTCCAGACATCTGGTAGACCCCCAAAATCTATCTGTTGGGTTTTTGGACTAGCCGTTTATAGCCGTTTTTCTTGGCGTTTTGTGGGCTGTTTTAGGAGCTTATTTAAGCCAGTTTGATGGGCAGTTTTTGGTATCTCTTGACACATATTGAAAGCATTCTAGAGAGCCAAAAAGTAAAGAGAAGTTTTCATTCTCACTTCATTTCTCTCATTTCCCTTAGAGCTCCTTCATGTTGATTTGAACTCCATGCTCAAAGGAAGTCTAATAGTGCAGTAAGCTTACATATAGCGCTTGGACAACAATCTTTTTTTGCCTCTACACTTACGGTTTGTAAGTACATTTAATGAAGGCAATAGGAGATTGTATTTTATATCGTTTCGTTTTTTGAAACCTTGCTTTCGGGTTATGGAATTGTTTTATCTGGAAAGAGAGGTGATTACCCTTGGAATAAGGTTTGCAATCTTGGAAAAAATTGTGTTGCTATCTTGGAAAAGATAGGCTCTTGAAAAAGAGTGGCTCTTGTAATAGAGTGGCACTTGGAAAAGTGTGAGTTGCATTGGGTTGGCTTGGAAAAGCCTTACAGCGGACATCCACAAGATTCTTGAAAGAGTGTGGGACTGGAATAGGCATTTACTGAACCAAGATACGCCTTTGTGTTTGCATTTGTTGTTTCTCTCTTGTGGGTTGTTGCTAATTATTCTTGCTTTATAATTTCACATTTGCAAGTAGTTTTTATTCGCATATTCTTTTCCATTACTTTATTCACCCCCTAGTATGTCTTGTTTAGTTGCACTGGTCCTACAAAATTTCAGGAAGAAGGACAATCCATTGCAAACCCCCCCTTCTTTAACGGATCGAACTATCAATATTGGAAGCAAAAGATGATGATATGGTTGAGCAGACAACACCTTTGGGAAGTCACCGAGGAAGAATATGTGAAGATCACAAAGCCCATGAATAAGATAACAAAGGCAGAGAAGGATGCCATAAAGTTCAATGCCAAAGCGATGACATCATTCTTTTATGCCATAGATCCAAATGAGTTCAATCGCATATCTACATGCAAATCGGCAAAGGAGATATGGCATACGCTTGAAGTCACTCACGAAGGAACATAGAAGGTAAAACAATCCAAATTAGTGTCTTTCGTTCTAAATATGATCTTTTTAAGATGCATGAATAAGACGACATTAAAGGGATGTTCACATGTTTCACAGAGATTGTGAACGTGCTTGAAGCCCTTGGAAAGGTGATTTCGATGGAGGATCGCGTGACAAAGATTTCGTCATCTCTTACCCCTGAGTGGGATTCCAAGGCCAATGGCATAGAGAAATCAAATGATTTGAGCAAGTACACCGTTGAAGATTGCATCGGGAATTTAATGGCGTATGAAGTGCGACTTCAACATAGGAAGGATTGTGCCCAGCCTCAAAACTCCTTGTTCATTGAGAAGCCTAAGACAAAGAGTCTCGCTTTCAAAGCCGATGAGAAGAAGATTGACTTGAGGTTCAGTCCTAATGATATGCGGCTTAAGAAGAACAAGAAGCTTAAGCATGTCTCTAGCGAGGATGAAAACGATACTGAGAAGAGTGAGGTCAATGAAGACATTGCAGAGCTTGCACGTTAACTCATGAAAGCTCAAGGTAAGGATTTGTCAAATTTTACGAAAAAATTCAACCAAATCCGTTACAAGTTATAAGTATCGGGGAAAAGGACTTATTTCTACCGAATGCCCCAACAAGAGAGAGACCTCATATAAGGGAAAGGGTATGAAATCCTACAAGGCCAAGTACAAACCAAAGAGGAATCTGGCCATGGTTGGTACTTGGGATGACTCGTCCTCTTTCGATAGCTCTTCATGTGATGAAGAAGAAGATCATGGAAGAAAGAATGAGGAAGTCACCATTTGCCTTATGGCATTGGAAGCTGCGATTTCTTCAAGTTCAACTGACGAAGAGGTGGAAGAATGGTTAAACACAAAGAATGTTGATGCCACTAAGATTGACGATCATGGCTTGGATGCATGATTTATCGACCTTGGACCCACCAATCATATGGCCTACGAGGATGAAGAAGGATATTCATGCTCAAGAACAAGCTGAAGAAAGGATGAAGAAGAAGAGGAGCCCGAGCTATCAAATGAGGAGCTAAACAATCGCAATGTCGAGTTAGGCAAAGGTATTAATAAATGCTTGTGTGTTTACTCCTCATTGCAATCCAAATTTGATAATACCATGACTAAATTGCATAAATATGAGTCATCTAGTGTAAATGCTCTTACTTCTACTAGTGTAGTTGATAATGCTATGCATGTTTGTGACATAGTAAGAGAAACATACTACTCTCTCAAATTAAGGATTTGAACATTATAATTGATGATTTGAATGTTCAAAACCTTAGCTAAGAAGCTCGTAATAAACAACTTGTGTTGAACTACGAAGATGAATCCCATAAGCTCATAAGCTTTGTTAGTTCTAGGGATTCACTCTACAATTTTCTTGGAAAACAACATTCGGCAAATCATAAAGGAGGTTTGGGTTATGAGCCAAATTTTCTTGGAAAACACCTTGCTTTTTTATACAATAATAATATTCATAAGAAGCATGTAACACACAAGGTGGTGAGGTAAAATGTAAATTCTTCATTTTATGCCAAGTGGCAAGCCTCTCACACTTTGCTTGCTAAGAAAAAATTTTCTACATCTATGCATGCCATATCCACCCTTCTTGCTATGTCAAAACCATTGCCTAGGAAATCTATTGGATTTTGGATCCAACTAATGTTAGTTTGCAAGAGAGGGATAGATACATCAACTCTTTGATTAGGGATATGATCACTTTGTGTGATTATATTATGAAATCAAACTCCTCTTGGGTTTGGTTCTCAAATGCTTAGGTTCTACATACATATGCTTGATTGCATGGGTATTGTGCATGTATGCTTATATTTATTGCATACCCATCTTTTATATGTGACTTTCATGATTTTGAAAACATTTTCAAACTTTTTCATGAAAATGGGTCCATAGAGGATTACTATGTCATTTATTTGATATTGACCCATGTAAATGACATAGGGAGAGATTTTATAATATATGTACATTTCAAAATTAATTTGAAGCATATTCTCATCTCCTTGATGATTTCAAAATTTTTCCAAACATTGTTGGATATTGTTTCAACTTCTTCTTGACATTGTTGATTAGTATGTATTTTTTTATAAAACAATGTCATGTATCAATATCTATACTTGATTCCTTCTTATCAATGCATTGATACAATTTGGACCATTACTCCATATTTGTAATTGGTTCATAGAGTCAAGTTTTAACGTATTCTATGATTTAGGGGGACATGACATAGTACTTGATACCTACTATATATTCTTTATTTGGTATCTAACATTTCCAACTCTCATGTATATTATCATATATTTTTGAAGAGAATGTAGTGTCCAACTTTTTTGATCGACATATCCTTGGGGAGAGATTCTTCAAAGGGCAAGAGAAACTCTCATTTCCACCTTTTTGATAATGTCAAGGGGGAGAGACATGTAGATTATGTAAAAATAATGCTTGCAAGTTTTTTTGGGCTACAATGGTATCTAGCGTGTGTTTTTACATATTGCATATTATATGCACGGTACTATGTATTTTACCTTACATTTGGTATGCATACAAGTAGGGGGATCATTAGTATGTTTTTAATGCCTATTTTTACATAATGTGTGTCATCACCAAAAGGGGGAGACTGTTGGATATTGGTATGTAAGCCCAATATAGTTTTGATGATAATCACCCCATTATGTGATTACTAATGTTTCAATTTGTTTGTCTCAGTTATGTAACAATGATTATAACAAGGGGGAGCCAAAACATATGGTGTTGGGATAATGGACTCATGACATAGAGCATTGGATTAGTGAAGCCATGAATAATCATGAATAACATTCTAAATCTTTTATGATATCTTTATGTATTTTGCTCTTTCTTAGTAGAATACTTGTATGCCTTGATTAAATGGACATACACACATTTCCATGTCATTTCCATCTTAGAGATCAATAGGAACTTCCTAGAATCCATCCCGATAGGTTGAATGGTCAAAACATTCTAAATCATGTTTTAGCCTTTCACCAGACTGGAATACATTCACCAGATGCCTGGAGCATTCGTTGTATGAAGCACAAATCCAAGGAAGTCCAAATGAATGAAGTTCAGTCACCAGGCATCTAGTGGTTTAGATGTCTGGGCAATGAACTCTAGGCGTCTGATAAGTTTGAGCCAAAACTTATGAGCTCACTGTTTTTAGAATTTATTTTCTGCAGTCAGTCTGTATTCAAATTGATGACCATTTTTAGTTGTAATTTCGCATCCAATAAAAGCCTATTTGATTGAAAATTTGGTTAGCTTTCCAATGTATATTGAATCACTCCAATCGGAGTTAAATTGAGGGAGTTATGACTGTTTTAGTGATCGAGTGTCGTTCTGGACAGATTCTATCAGACGCTGTATAAAGTCAGACCAGACGACTGAAAAGTAAACCAGACATATGGTCACCCTTCTCCAGACGTCTAGTAGACCCCCAAAATCTATCCGTTGGTTTTTTGGACTAGCCGTTTACAGTCGTTTTTCTTTGCGTTTTGTGGGCTGTTTTGGAAGTTTATTTAAGCCAGTTTAATGGGCGTTTTTTGGTATATCTTGACACATTGAAAGCATTCTAGAGAGCCAAAAACTAGAGAGAATTTTTCATTCTCACTTCATTTCTCTCATTTCTTTTAGAGCTCCTTCATGTTGATTTGAACTCCAAGCTCAAGGGAAGTCCAATAGTGCATCAAACTTACATCTAGCACTTGGACAACAATCTTTCTTTGCCTCTACACTTCACGGTTTGTAAGTACATTTAATCAAGGCAATAGGAAATTGTATTTTATTTCATTTTCGTTTTTTAAAACCTAGCTTCCAGGTTATGGAATTGTTCTATCTGGAAAGAGAGGTGATTACCCTTGAAATAGGATTTGCAATCTTGGAAAAGATTGTGTTGATATCTTGGAAAAGATATGCTCCTTGGAAAAGGGTGGCTCTTGGAATATAGTAGCACTTGGAAAAGTGTGAGTTGTATTGGGTTGGCTTGGAAAAGCCTTATAATGAAATCATAAGACTCTGGAAAGAGTATAGGATTGGAGTAGGCATTTGCCGAACCAGGATAGGCCTTTGTGTTTGCGTTTGTTGTTTCTCTCTTGTGGTTTATTCCTAAGTATTCTTGCTTTATAATTCCACATTTGCAAGTATTTTTATTAGCATATTTTTTGCCATTACACTATTCACTCCCCCTCTAATGTGTGTTGTTTAGTTGCACAGGTTCTACAATTGGTATCAGAGCCTGCTTTAGTGCATTCTAACATCAATGGCAACGGATCCATCATCTACCTTTTCAGAACATGGACAATCCATTGCAATCTCCCATTTTAACGGAGCAAATTATCCATATTGGAAGCAAAAGATGATGATATGGTTAAGAGGCAATGACCTTTGAAAGTCACTGAGGAAGAATATATGGAGATCACAATGCCCGTGAAGGAGCAAACAAAGGTGGAGACAGATGCCGCATAAAGTTCAATGCCAAGGCGATGACAGCTTTCTTTTTTGCATAGATCCAAATGAGTTCAATCGTGTATCTACAAGCAAATCGGCAAATGAAATATGGCATATTCTCGAAGTCACTCACGAAGAAACATCGAAGGCAAAATAATTCAAAATTAGTGTCTTTCGTTCTAAATATATGCTTTTTAAGATGGAAGAAGTAGAAGACTTTAAAGGGATGTTCACATGTTTCACGGAGATTGTGAACACGCTTGTAGCCCTTGGAAAGGTGATTTCAATGGAGGATCGTGTGATAAAGATTTTTTCATCTCTTACTCCAGAGTGGGATTCCAAGGCCAATGGCACAAAGGAATCAAATGATTTGAGCAAGTACAATGTTGAAGATTGCATCGGGAATTTAATGGCATATGAAGTGCAGCTTCAACATAGGAAGGATTGTGCCAACCTCAAAACAATTTGGTCGTTAAGAAGCCTAATCCAAATGGTATCGCTTTCAAAGCCGAGGAGGAGAAGATTGGATGAAGGAAGAAATTCAATCATAATGATGTGAGGCTTAAGAAGAACAAGAAGCTTAAGCACATCTCTAGCGAGGATGGAGACGATGATGAGAAGAGTGAGGTCAATGGAGACATTACGGAGCTTGCATATCAACTCATGAAATTCATGATGAAAGTTCAAGGGAAAGATTTGTCAAAGTATGTGAAAATTCTAACAAATCTATTACATGTTATAAGTGTCAGGGAAAAGGACATATTTCTACCAAATGATCCAACGAGAGAGAGACCTCATATCAGGGGAAGGGTAAGAAATACTATAAGGCCATGTACAAACCAAAGAGAAATCCAGCCTTGGTTGGTACTTGGGATGACTCATCCTCATCCAATAGCTATTTATGTGATGAAGAAGATGATCATGGAAGAAAGAATGAGGAAGTCAACATTTGCCTCATGGCGTTAGAAGATGTGATTTCTTCACGTTCAACATACAAAGAGGTGGAAGAATGGTTACACACAAAGAATGTTGATCCCACTAAGATTGATGATGATGCAATGGATGCGAGGTGTGTCGATCTTAGACCCACCAATCATATGGCCTACGAGGATGAAGAAGGATATTCAAGCTCAAGCTGAAGCTCAATCAAGGATGAAGAAGAGGAGGAGCCCGAGCAATCAAATGAGGAGCTAAACTTTCGCAATGTCGAGTTAGGAAAAGGTATTAATAAACGCATGCGTGTTTACTCCTCATTACAATCCAAATAAGATAATTCCATGACTAAATTGCATAAATATGAGTCATCTAGTGTAAATGCTCTTACTTCTACTAGTGTAGTTGATAATGCTATGCATGTTTGTGACACTAGTGGGAGAGACATACTACTCTCTTAAGTTAAGGATTCGAACACTATAATTGATGATTTGAAAGTTCAAAACCTTTCCTTAGAAGCTCGTAATCAACAACATGTGTTGAAATGAGAAGAGGAATCCTATAAGTTCAAAAGCTTTGTTAGTTCTACAGATTCACTTCAAGATTTGCTTGGAAAACAACATCCGACAAATCATAGAGGAGGTTTGTGTTATAAGCCAAATGTGGCTTCTAAACCAAGTTGTTCTTCTTCTTTCGGTGTAAAATCAAGAAATATTGCTAATGCATCAAAGAAGAATCACCATGCTTTCTTATACAATAATAATATTCATAAGAAGCATGTAACACACAAGGTGGTGAGTGAAAATATAAATTCTTCATTTTATACCAAGAGGCAAGCCCCTCACACTTTGCTTGCTAAGAAAAAATTTCTACACCTATGCAAGACACCTCCGTATCTCTTGCTACGTCAAAGCCATTGCCATTGAAATCTATGGGATTTTGGATTCCAATTAATGTTATTTTGCAAGAGAGGGATAAATACATCAACTCTTTGGTTAGGGATGTGATCACTTTGTGTGATTATATTATGAAATCAAACTCCTCTTGGGTTTGGTTCCCTAATGCTTAGGTTTCCCATACATATGCTTGATTTCATAGGTATTATGCATGTATGTTTATATTTATTGCATACCCATCTTTTAAGTGTGACTTTCATGATTTCGAAAACTTTTCAAACTTCTTCATGGAAATGAGACCTAGGAGTATTACTATGTCATTTATTCATTTTGACCCATGTAAATGACATAAAGGAGATTTTATGTTATATGTAGATTTCAAAATTAGAAGCTTATTCTCATCTCCTTGAGGATTTTGATATATTTTCAAAAATTGCTAGATATTGTTTCAATTTCATCTTGACATTGTTGATTAGTATGTATATTTTTATAAAACAATGTCATGTATCAATGTATATACTTGATTCCTTCATATCAGTGCATCAATACAATTTGGAATATGACTCCATATTTGTAATTGGTTCATAGAGTCAAATTTTGACCTATTCTATGATCTAGGGCAGAGCATGGCATTGTAATTGATACTTACTATATATTTATTATTTGGTATCAAACATCTCCTACTCTCATGCATATTGTCATATATTTTTGAAGAGAATGAAGTGTCCAAATTTTTGACATACATATCCTCGGGGAGAGATTCTTTAAAGGGGAGAGAAATTCTCATTTCCTCCTTTTTGATAATGTCAAGGGGAAGAGAGAAGTGGATTACGTAAAAATAATGCTTCCATTTTTTTTGGGCTACAATGGTATCTTGAGCATGTTTTTACATAATGCCTGTTATATGCATGGTGCTATGTATTTTGCCTTACATTTGGTTTGCATACAAGTAGGGGGAGCATTAGTATGTTTTTAATGCATATTTTTACATAATGTGTATCATCACCAAGAAAGGGGGAGATTGTTGGATATTGGCATTTAAGCCCAATATAGTTGTGATGATGATCACCACATTATGTGGTTACTAATGTTTAAATCCAAATGACTTCAATCGCATATCTTTTATGCCATAGATCCAAATGAGTTCAATCGCATATCTACATGCAATTCGGCAAAGGAGATATGGCATATGCTTGAAGTCACTCACGAAGGAACATAGAAGGCAAAACAATCCAAATTAGTGTCTTTCGTTCTAAATATGATCTTTTTAAGATGCATGAATGAGAAGACATTAAAGGGATGTTCACATGTTTCACAGAGATTGTGAACGTGCGTGAAGCCCTTGGAAAGGTGATTTCGATGGAGGATCACGTGACAAAGATTTTGTCATCTCTTACCCCTGAGTATGATTCCAAGGCCAATGGCATAGAGGAATCAAATGATTTGAGAAAGTACACCGTTGAAGATTGCATCGGGAATTTAATGGCGTATGAAGTGCGACTTCAACATAGGAAGGATTGTGCCCAACCTCAAAGCCCCTTGTTCATTGAGAAGACTAAGACAAAGAGTATCGCTTTCAAAGCCGATGAGGAGAAGATTGAATTAAGGAAGAAATTCAATCCTAATGATTTGTGGCTTAAGAAGAACAAGAAGCTTAAGCACGTCTCTAGCTAGGATGAAGACGATAATGAGAAGAGTGAGGTTATGTAGACATTGCAGAGCTTGCACGTCAACTCATGAAATTCATGATGAAAGCTCATGGTAAGGATTTGTCAAAGTTTGCAAAAAATTCTAACAAATCTGTTACATGTTATAAGTGTCAGGGAAAAGGACATATTTCTACCAAATGCCCCAACAAGAGAGAGACCGCATATAAGGGAAAGGGTGAGAAATACTACAAGGCCAAGTACAAACCAAAGAGGAATCCGGTCTTGGTTGGTACTTGGGTTGACTCGTGCTCATCCAATAGATCTTCATGTGATGAAGAAGATGATCGTGGAGGAAATAATGAGGAAGTCAACATTTACCTCATCGCGTTGAAAGATACAATTTCATCATGTTCAACCAACGAAGAGGTGGAAGAATGGTTAAACACAAAGAATGTTGATCCCGCTAAGATTGACGATGGTGGCATGGATGCATGGTGTGTCAACCTTGAACCCACCAATCATATGACCTACGAGGATGAAGAAGGATATTCAAGCTCAAGCTCATGCTCAAGCTCAAGCTCAAGTAAGGATGAAGAAGAGGAGGTGCCCGAGCCATCAAATGAGAAGCTAAACTTTTGCAATGTCGAGTTAGGCAAAGGTATTAATAAACTCATGCGTGTTTACTCCTCATTGCAATCCAAATATGATAATTCCATGACTAAATTGCATAAATATGAGTCATCTAGTGTAAATGCTCTTACTTCTACTAGTTTAGTTGATAATGATATGCATGTTTGTGACATTAGTGAGAGAGACATACTACTCTCTTAATTTAAGGATTACTATAATTGATGATTTGAAAGTTCAAAACCTTAGCTTGGATGCTCGTAATCAACAACTTGTGTTGAAATGCGAAGAGGAAACCCATAAGCTCAAAAGCTTTGTTAGGTCTAGGGATTCACTCCACAATTTGTTTGAAGAACAATATCTGGCAAATCATAATGGAGGTTAGGTTATGAGCCAAATGTGGCTTCTAAACCAAGCACTTCTTCTTCTTTTGGTGTAAAATCAAGAAATATTACTAATGCACCAAAGAATAACCACCATGATTTCTTATACAACACTAATATTCATAAGAAGCATATAACACACAAGGTGGGGAGGAAAATGTAAATTCTTCATTTTATGCCAAGAGGCAAGCCCTTCACACTTTGCTTGCTAAGAAAATATTTTCTACTCCTATGCATGCCACATCCACCCCTCTTGCTATGTCAAAACCATTGCCTAGGAAATCCATGGGATTTTGGATTTCAACTAATGTTAGTTTGCAAGAGAGGGATGGATACATTAACTCTTTGATTATGGATGTGATCACTTTGTGTGATTATATTACGAAATCAGACTCCTCTTGGGGTTGGTTCACTAATGCTTAGGTTCCCCACACATATGCTTGATTGCGTGGGTTTTGTGCATATTTGTTTATATTTATTGCAAACCCATCTTTTATGCGTGACTTTCATGATTTTGAAAACTTTTGAAAACCTTTTCATGAAAATGGGACCTGTGAGGATTACTTTGTCATTTATTCATTATTGACCCATGTAAATGGCATAGGGGAGACTTTATACTATATGTAGATTTAAAAATTAATTTGAAGCATATTCTCATCTCCTTGATGATTTTGATATATTTCCAAACATTGTTGAATATTGTTTCAATTTCATCTTTTCATTGTTGATTAGTATGTCTTTGTTTATAAAACAATGTCATGTATTAATGTCTATGCTTGATTCTTTCATATCAATGCATTGATACAATTTGGACCATGACTCAATATTTGTAATTGGTTCATATAATCAAATTTTGACCTATTCTATGATTTAGGGAGCATGGCATAGTAATTGATACCTACTATATATTCTTTATTTGGTATCAAACATTTTCAACCTCATGTATATTGTCATATATTTTTAGAGAGAATGTAGTGTCCAACTTTTTGACCTAAATATCCTTGGGAAGAGACTCTTCAATGGGGGAGAAACTCTCATTTCCATATTTTTGAAAAAGTCAAGGGGAAGAGAGATGTGGATTATGTAAAAATAATGCGTGCATGTTTTTTTGGGATACAATGGTATCTTGAGCATGTTCTTACATAATGCCTATTATATGCATGGTGCTATGTATTTTGCCTTACATTTGGTTTGCATACAAGTAGGGGAGAATTAGTATGTTTTTAATTCCTATTTTTACATAATGTTGTCATCACCAAAAAAGGGGAGAATTGTTGGATAATGGCTTCTAAGGCTAATATAGTTTTGATTATGATCACGACATTATGTGATTACTAATGTTTAAATTTGTTTTAGTCTCAATTTTGTAACATTGATTATTTCAAGCGGGAGACAAAACATATGGTGTTGGGATGATGGACTCAAGGCATAGAGCATTGGATTAATAAAGCCATGAAGAATCATGAATAACATTGTAAATCTTTTATGTTATATTTATGTATTTTGCTATTCTTAGTAGAATAATTGTATGCCTTGATAAGATGGACATACACAAATTTCCATTTCATTTTCCATCTTAGAGATCCATATGAACTTTCTAGAATCCATCACAATAGGTTGATTGGCCAAAACATTCCAAATCATGTTTTCAGCCTTTCTCCAGATGTCTGGAATTCATTCACCAGACGCCTGGTGCATTTGTTGTATGAATCCCAAATCCTAGGAAGTCTAGATGACTGAAGTTCATTCATCAGGCATCTGCATAGTGGTCTATATGTCTGTGCAATGAACTCCAGGCGTCTGATAAGTTTGAGTCAAACTTATGAGCGCTCTGTTTTTAGAATCTGTTTTCTGCCGTCAGTCTGTATTTAAACTACTGTCAGTTTTTTGTAGTTGTAATTTCTCATACATTCGAAGGCCATTTGATTTCAAATTTTGTTAACTTTCCAACGTATCTTGAATCACTCCAATCGAAGTTAAATTAGGGAGCTATGACTGTTTAGTGATCGAGTGTCATTCTAGATAGATTCTGTCAGACGCTGTATAACGTCAGACCAGATGACTGAACAGTGAACCAGATGTCTAGACACCCTTCTCCAGACTTCTGCTAAACCCCCAAAATCTATCCGTTGGATATTTGGACTAGCCGTTTATCACCGTTTTTCTTAATGTTTTGTGGGCTATTTTGGGAGCTTATTTAAGCTAGTTTTATGGGCTATTTTTGGTATCTCTTCACACATATTGAAAGCATTCTAAAGTGCCAAAAACTAGAGATAAGAAATCATTCTCACTTCATTTCTCTCATTTTTCTTGGAGCTCACTCATGTTGATATGAACTCCAAGCTCAAGGGAAGTCCAATAGTGCATGTCACACCCCGCTTCCCAAGTATGGAAGGCGAGATGCGAAGAGGTTTGCTCAGACTTGAAGCAGTGAAGCTTCAGTCTGATAAGCGTCTGTATGTTCATCCATTCGTAGATTCTTGCATTGTAATGAAACAACAAGAATAATAATAAAAATAATTAAAGGCAGGCAATAAAATTAACCAACATTCAATGTAACATCCATTTCATTATTCCAAACAATCACAGATATAATCATAAAAAGAAAGTACAGAGTCTGAAATGAAAGGCCCCAAGCATGGCCAAAACTACAACATTGAATAGGTGCTACGCACCGAACAACCTAACAACAACAACTAGGAAACAACAAAAACTAAGGAGAAACCTCCAACTGAGACTAAGACTGGTCTCCGGTGTCCTCGAACTGAACCTCAGCAATTGGACGTCCTCAGTAACTAACTTAGGCTTAAACCTAACATGCGACACCCAAAGGGAAAAGGGTGCATGTCAGCAAAAGTCTCCAAAAAGGTAAAAGGGAGAGAGTTGTGTGCAAGGAAACATAAAGTAATGAATGCAATTAGCAGCCTAAAATATGGTTGCATAACATGATATTCAATGATTGCAGCAATTTAAAATGAGCATGACATTTAATAAATGCAGCAGTTTAAGATGAACATGATAGTTAACATTTGCATGACACGTCGTAGCAAAAAGCTACTAAACAATATTCACGATTTCACGATTAACTTATATTCACGATGTCCACAGGGTTTACGCCTTTCAGCTGAAGTTGCTGATCGGGCACACTTCTACGCTGAGTCATCGCTTAACCCTACCCCTTCCACAGGGTTTACGCCTTTCAGCTGAAGTGTCTGTATAGGCACACTTCTATGCTGAGTGATCGCTTAACCCACCCCTCAACGTGTATATGGACATGCACCCATCTTCTAGATCACGAGCCAGGAAGTGTTCTTGATTTGGCATAGGGGTGCACCTAGCCTCATTCATGAGGTAGGAGTCAAAATCCTACTCGCCACAGCTTACATTTCAATAGTAGCTTGTGCTATACAATAACAACAAACATGAAATGACATGCAATATGAGCAGATATTGATTTGTGTACCGTTATATCAAAATAAACGTGACATGTGAGATGCATGAAATGACATGGCAGTGTGTCAGATCTAGCTTCATTGTCGAGCTAGATCAAGTACGGTGTCAGATCTAGCTTCGTTGTCAAGCTAGATCAAGTACGGGCGTCTAGGTGACTATTATTTCATCGCCTAGTCTCTTTTACACAAAATTACAGAATGGCCTAAACATGGCCTAACAAAATTCTGAGCAAGTTTCACTTGCCTGCAACAACGTCCGTAATTCTCAGTTCAACGGTCCAGAATCTCCTATGTGCTCAACAAACTTCACCAACCTACAGTCCCATATTATTAATCTCAATTAGTGATTTAACCAACATAATAAAATTAACGATTTTTTATCTTAATTAAACATGCGGTTTTTGGGTTCCTACAGATCTGGATTATACCTCAACATGATGCGAGAGTTACACTGACGTCGGGTAACGACGTCAGGGGTTTGATTCCGGTAGTGTGCAAGGTATGGCGTTGGGATGACTCGTTGCGAGTAGCGCAATGAAGCGGCAACGGCAACGGTAGCGGCAGCGGCAACTCGCGGCCCGGGGGTAAGCCAGCGACCTCGGAGACCGCTAGAGGGTGGCCGGACCATCGTGCTAGGGAAGAAGAGGGGACTGGTTGATTTAGGAGAGAGTGGAATTTTGGGAGGGGGAAGGCCGTTTTGTGGTGGCCGGCAAGGGGATATGATGGCTATATGGATGGCCAGAGTTGAGGGTGATCGGCTGTCTATAAGTGGGGCAATGGCAGTTTAAGGATGGAAGGAGAAGGGGTTAGGGGTGTGGCTACCGGCTGTGCAAGGTGAAGGTTGTCGTGACTTGGCCGACAAGGGGAGGTCGTATGGCCGGACTGCTGGGCTGTTGTGAAGGGTGTGCGGGCTGCTTCATGCGGTTCTAGGGCAAAGGGGTGGCCGGAGGTTGGTGGATCGAGGGAAGGTCACTGCTAGGGGGTTTAGAGGGGTTACCTGCGACAAAAGTGACATGCCGCTAGTGATAGACGAAGGTAAACGACAGTTTGGTAGGGTTCAGGTGGTAGGTTGTGGGTTTGCCGGCGGGTGGAGGAGGCCGGCGATGGGTGGCTGGCCAGCGGCAAGCTAGGGAAGAGGGCCGACAGCCGGGCTAGGGGGAGGAAAGGCTGGCAGTTGCTGTTGTTGATGGTGGCTACGTTGAGTTAGAACCCTAGGTGTTTGATATGTTATGATAGAAGGGTTGCTAAATAGGGTTTAAAAAGAGTGCAAATAGGGGTGATTGGAGGAGAGGGTTTGAGAGGGGGATGATAGATTTAGGGTGCAAATAGCGAGGGAAAATAACTTGTTACATATGATACCCTTTAGGTTTTGATTTGATTTTTAATTAGAGATTTGGGTTAGGGATTAATCTAGGTCAAAGATGATTAGTGTGAAAGGTCGGTCTAACGGTGTCCGAAAAATACAAGGAAATTATCGGGACAACTGTGTCGACGGGAGGATCGAGACTACGATGATCGGCCACAAGCTAGGATAACGAAAAACGGAGCTAAAAATAAAAAAATATTAATCGTTGAAGTCTAAAGTTACGACACCCTTCAAACAAAGCTGTTTTGTGAAGAATGAGCCGTGAAATGACGTTCACGAAAAATTCCACAAATAAGTACTCTCTCAGAGGGTCACAATGACATATTACTTCGCGCATTTAGGATACAAAAGGAGGTCACAAAAATATGAATACGAACAAGAAGGTACACGCACGAAAAACATACGATCGAAAAGCGACCGTGACATCCTATCCACCTTAGAATAAAGTCCGTCCTCTGACTTTCTAACTAAAAATATATATAGCCATTCTAATAACTACCCCAATCATATCACACTATAATTAAAATCATGTATAGTTACTACAAGTGCTTATATATGCACTAGGTAATCAATCATTTATACTATAAACATGTATATATACACACATTCTATACTTATACCTATCATAGACAGTCAAATGCATACACATACGTCAAACATTCATATAGTCACGTACATCCCTTATATAGCTATCACTCACTAATCACATAACCTTGGTACGGATACCTATATAAAAATTAGTCACACCAGCAAATACAATCGTAGTACTTCACATATAGATAACTACCTATGTACAAAACGAACATGGATATCTACCCCCTTATATCTCCTAGTATACATCCAACACCAACCATATCAACACATGTAATCACATCATACTATATTAAACCATGTTTGCTATATCTAATACACATTCACCCTTACTATAAATACACAAATACACAGTTATTCAAATACACGCAGATACTTCATCTTATATACACATCACATATAATCTTATAACTATATTCAAGACACAACACATATATCATAGTCGCAAACACTTATAGCTAAGCACATACACGCGTATGGTGCACGCCCACACACGCTAATATACTATTCATACATGCCACTCATACCACTATATACTTAACACATTCTACACACCTAGTTAGCTAGCATATATACATTCAAACATGTAAGTCCTTCGTAAAGAACTATACTACAAAACCAACACATATATCTATATAATGGTATAGCCACCCACAACCATATGCGTAATGTAACCATGGACAACCACACCTATCACTATACACACATCATCCATTACTATGTTCATAGCAATATACACAAACCACAAACAAATATAACGATATATTTAGAGTATACCCACTCAAGCATGAGTGAGACTCAAGATCCATACAAGAACCAGAATACTTATATACATAACACGATATTTATTCCTATACCAACACACCACTCTAACATACATATACATATACATATACATATACATATACATACATACATACATACATACATACATACATATATATATATATATATATATATATATATATATTATAAAGGATGAAGATTTCAAATGTTTGTCCTAGGTGGCGGGGTTTGTCCTACGTGGACAAGCTAAATATGACTAGGACAAACAATAGTTGATGACTAGGATAAGTTTTGGGGGGAAAATTGAAAATGGGGTGAAATTATTTAGGGGGAAACCAAAAAATCTGAGCCATTTCAAAGCTAAAAGTTGAAAACAAAAGTTTGGGAGGGGAGGGGAGAACTTGAAATTTGTGGGGGGACTCAGCCATTAAATAAACCGTGCCCACAGGGGCACGGGTAATGACTAGTATATATATATAGGGTAAAGTGTTCCTAGGGTGACTCCTTAGATGAAATCTAAGGAGTCGCCCTCATTTCCCCCCTTATCCCACAATTTTTTTCGATTTTATTTTTCATGGGGTTGTTGTGCACATCATGGATGATCAACATACCAAAAATGAAGTCAATCTAATACTTTTAGAACCCACATCTACCCCTTGCAACTTCAACGGTCTGAAAACGTGCTGAAAACCCAATGAAGTTGCAACGGGTAGATGTGTGCTCTAAAAGTATTGGAATGACTTGATTTTTGGTATGTTGATCATCCATGAGGTGAACAACAATCCCAAGAAAACAAATTCGAAAAAAAATATAGGATATAGGAGAAAATGGGGGGCGACTCCTTAGATTAAATCTAAGGAGTCACCCTAGGAACACTTTACCCATATATATATATATATATATATATATATATATATATATATATATATATATATATCTATATTACAATTGAGAGCTGTTTTTGAACTTTGTCCTATGTGGCAATGTCACATCAAGTTTTGGGGGGGAAATTTTTTGGGTTGGGAGAAAATTTGTTGGGAGAATACAAAAGATTTTCTTATTGAAATTGGCATCATCATCACTTAATACTCTACATTCAAAAATGACCCAAAAAAATGAGACCCAAAAAAATACAACGAATGTGCATTCAAAGAGGCGGGTTGAGTTTTTTGGGCGTCAAGCAGAGGTGTAACCAACCTATCCGCGCCGAAGGCGCCCGCTAAATTTTTTTACGCTAATTTGTTGTTCTTTTAAATTTTGGCTGTAGAAATATTTTTTTGGGGACAAAGATTTCGCAAAAAAAAATCTTAAATGCATCGTGCCCACGGGCACGGGTTATATATATATATATATATATATATATATATATCTATATATATATATATATATCTATATATATATATATATATCTATATATATATATATATATATCTAGAGAATAATGGCTATCATACGCCATATGAGAGCATCTCTCATACGCCCTCTCACATAAAGCACCCAAGTACAACCAAGTACAAGCCCATGTGGGCATGTACTTGGGTGCTTTATGTGAGAGGGCGTATGAGAGAGGCTCTCATATGGCGTATGATAGCCATTATTCTCATATATATATATATATATATATATATATATATATATATATATATATATATATATATCTATATATATATATATCTATATATATATATATCTATTCTATATTTGATGAAGATTTTGAATTTTGTCCCAGTATGACAAAGATTTGTCATATGTGGCAATGTTTGTCCTACGTGGCATCATACATAGCAATTTTTATCCTATGTGGCAATTTTTAGGGGGGAGGGACCATGGTGGGAACTTTGAATTTAGTAGATTTTGAATTTAAAAAATGTCCCTCAATCTCCGAGCCAGCCTTCCCTTTTCAAACTTCAAAATCTCAGCCCGTTCAAAATTCAAAATTCAATTTCAAAAGCTTTAGATGAGAAGAGCATGTCCAAAAAATACATCCCGCCGTCAAGTTTTAGCTCTGGCTATTAGCTCGGCACCCAGGCTATCCCGCCTTCAAAAAAATACATACGACATATCAAAAAAATACTTTTGTTTTAGATTCGACACCGATGGTTATTAGCTCTTGCTACTTTGATTCCGCCTTCAATTTTCTGCTAATCATATTAATGCTCATCTTGCTTTCTTATACTCCTAATTTGGCCCATGCTGAATGCCATTTTCATGCCATCTTCAACTTTGGTGACTCAAATTCGGACACCGGGGGTTTTTGGGCTGCCTTCACTGCCCAACATCTACCCTTTGGCATGACCTACTTCAAGAAACCAGCTGGTCGTGCGTCTGATGGTCTACCCAACATCTCCATCTTCGCCCCAGACAACTCTGGCATCAACAGAGCCGGCAACAAGAGGGCCTTACCGCCCCCGCCCTTCCCAACACCTCCTCCAAGTCCGTGTCACGATATGGCTCCTTGCATCCCGGACAAATCCCCCCGCCAACCTTCACTGCATCGGTGAAGCAATGGGTGCAGACTTTGAAATCGCATTCGCAAGGGAGAATATCCATGCCCCGTAGGTCGATCATTGTTTACTGATCACATCTGAGCACCGAGCAGAAAGACCCCTTGATCCCTGCATCTGAGGATGGGGGTTGTTGTAGTCGGTGACTTTATCCATCAGATGTGCACGGGTCACGTTGTTGAAGCCGTCGATGAAGAGCGAGTTCGATACGTACTTCTCCTCAACGCGAGCAGTGATCGAAGGGTCTATATGGACAACATCCATCTGTTTCCTCGTGGGTTGATGCTCAGGGGCCATGGGGATGTGCACATGGTAATTGGAGAACTCAGAGGATGATAGCTCGCTGTCGAGATCATCACAGGAATAACTGATGTATCGGTCGGAGAGAGTTCTGAGGATGTAGAGCTGGTGTCTTGCCGATGTTGCCGAGATAAATGGAGAGGTCAAGAGCCTGTCTTGATGGCCGACTGCCTCTGAAAAATTTGGATCCAGAGGCAACGACTTCTGCTACTTTAGTTTTGACAACCAAACTAAGGATACTCTGATGCTTAGGTAACAGATTAATTTTCACGAATTTGATTGATTCTTTGACATCGTGCTCTTATTTTTCATGCAGCTCAAGGTCTTGGGCTGCCCTTTCTTAACCCGTTCCTGCAGTCCATTGGATCAGACTTCAGGCATATGGCCAACTTTGCGACAGCCGCTTCCACAGTTCTGCTGCCCAACACGTCCCTCTTTTTTACAGGCGTCAGCCCGTTTCTCTACCCCCTAAAAACCAATCTGCAGAAAAATAAAATTGGAAAAAGAAAGGTAGAGGCAGTCTCTCCATGGAGAAGCTCCAACAACAATGGCATCAGTGATAGATGAGAAGAGCATGTCAACAAGCAACTTATGCTATATCTGAGTCAAGCTCATGGCACGTGCAAATTGGCTTCTGAGAGACAATACTGGAGACATTATATACTAAGCTAGATTCCATATGATTAGTACTAATTATTTTCTTTAAATTTTTTCTAACCTTCATCTGATGTTTATTTTCAGGCCGATGTGATGAGTAGCGTTCAACATCGAATTTCAAAATTTCTTGCAAAAGATTGACATCAATTTTCTTGCTCTATGGCATCAACTTTGGCGACCTCTTCGTGATCATTTTGTTACGTTGAGAGATTTCTTACAGCGGATTCTGTTACAAATGAGTTCCTTTTACTTCGTTGAGGGAAATTTCTATCACAGGTTGCTCTATACCATGTACCGATTATTTGAATTGTAAGGGTGATTTTTCTGATGAATTTTTAGGTGGTCGGAGTTGGAGTCGAGGATAAACACCTAGGATAAACACCTAGAAGAATTTTCAGGTGCTCAGTTTTTGTTTTCCCGGATAAACACCTAGGATCACTACTTTATTCTCATGAATGCTAAGTTTATTCTGGATCACTGCTTTATTCTCATGGTTGGTTTATTCTCATGGATAAACACCAAAAAAATTATCGTTGTACATTGTATGAGTTACTTTTCTCTGCTAAATAAACATAGACATACTTGCTTACCATTGTTTGTTGCATGTAACTTACTAGAACCTGAAGCTTCACTTCTTTGTGCCACAGAAACTGCTATAAATTAGCCAATGAATCATGGACACTATATACCTTTCCGATTAGACCCCACACATAAGGATTAAAAGAATGCCTTAAACTCTTTTTAAGCTTTCTCTCAGAAAATGCTTGATGCATACTTCGTTGTTAGATATGGCAGTGGACTTTATGTTTCTGTTGAAGCTTAAACTCATGACTGTAGTTTGGCGAAGAAGGTGGATGACGCGGTGGGGGTGGCCAGTGCCAGTCCTATCTCTGTGCAATTCTTCTATGGTTCTTTGTGCGTAATTTCCATGTAGCCACTGAGATGAGATCAACTTATGCCAAGATGAGATGGACTTCTTATGCCGACACTACTCAGTTATATTTTCAATTCATTTTGTGAATTAAAATAATGTCCAAAAATTAGATAATAGTGGATAAAAATTGTTGTTCTTTAGTGCTTTTTATTTGTATTTTTATTGAAAAAACTTCATTTTGATCCCAAATTGTTATTGGATGAACTGAATGAATTAGGTGAGTTATGTTTTGCAATTTCCAGAATTTTTCTTAATAAAGTTAGATTTTTGTAAGGTTTTAATGGGCTTATTGGGTTGTAGATGACATGGATGACACAAACAAGTTGAACAATTAGTTCATCAGATTATAACAAATTTTAAAAATTTAGTTCATCAGTTGAACTAAATTGAACATTTAGTTCCAAGTTTCCTGACAATTTAACAACTCCAACGCTATACAAATCACATATATCTGTAGGCTTTCCATATTTGTTCAGTACAAGTTGAACATTGATAATAAAAAGAGACTCACAAATATTATTTATGGCAAACATACACATCAATTATGTAACATGTTCATATTATTTATGGCGAACATACACATCAATTATGTAACATGTTCTGTAGTTCAAAATACATCCTATTGTAACAAATGTGGATCATGAACTGGCATTTGAGAAAAGTTCCGATGTATGTACTTCGTGAGAAAAACTTGCCAATGATAAACTTAACATAGTAAACAAACAACATCCCAGGATGGCGTACTCTCCTATAACAAACAAAGTAGCTGGTCTTGAACATCGGTCTGTAAGCACTAGCGCTCTCAAAGAATTCTATCTTGCAAATCATTGATAAGCTAGAAGTTATATAAGTAAGTTTCTTCCCAATCTCACCAGTGATGTTCTTAAGGGAGGATATATCATGTAATTCATACGGAAGGAACCAAGCAAATGGGGTAATATTACATTAGATTTATATCACAGGATTGCTTGGCATTTTAGGGAAATTGTTTAGTACTAAGAGAGATGTCCAATTCAAAAATTAATAATCCCAATAATTTTTCCCTTCCTTTCGAGCATAAAGGCTAAGATCTAATATTGTGGCAAATACTTGGAATGAGATTTTGTTGATAAGGTGACTTGCAGTTAGATCAAGATGAGAATCATCCATTCATGACCAAATAGAGCAGTACTTGATATGGATGATTAGCCCTAAGCATGTAAAGTTAAGTTGTCAGCAAAGTTTAAAAATATAATTCGACTTTAAAGTTCCAACAGTAAGATGTCTTGATATTAACATAATAATGGAATGAACAGAACTAACATCCTAACTTGAGCATGCATACATATGAAATAACCTAAAAGCTAACAAAAGCGATGGTTCAGCATATGAACTGTTTTGCTTCCAACAAAGATATCTTACAAGAAGGGACATACTGAATACTTGTGTAGTGAGATTTAGGCCTCTCTATCCCCAGCTTCATCTGACCACTGAAATTTTTTGGAGGAACTATAATTTTTGGAGTGAACTAAATTCTGAAGGAACTATAATTTTTGCTGAAATTAATTTTATTTTAAATTTTTGAGTGACTAAATTTAAAGGGAATTAAAATTTTAAATTTTGGGGTCAAACTAAATCTGAAAGAAAATAAACTTTGGAAAGAACAAAATTTTTTGCGATGAACTTAATTCTGGTTTGAATGTGGTTAAAATTTTTTGTTAGGTTTAATATTTTGAAGGTGGCTATAATTTTTTTTGCCTGATATTGAAGAGGCTATAATTTTTTTGGGTTGATATTTTAAATGGGTTTAATTTTTTGGTGAAATATTTTGAATGCAACGTGACAAATGGTCATGAGTTATGATTAAATTTTTGGGGAACTAAATTTGGGAGGAACTAAATTTTGGGGAAACTAAAATTTTTAGTGGAACTAAATTCTCTAGAAGGATATTTTGGTAGAACTAAAATTTATGAGGAACCTAAATAACAATTATTTTGCTTTAATTTTAAAAGAACCAAGATTTTAAGGCGGGTATCTTAAATGAACCGTGCCCTACGGGCACGGGTTATGACTAGTGTGTGTATATATATATATATATATATATATTATAAAACAGGGATGTTATCATGGGTTATTGGATAAGAGAATTTAGATAAGAGTTGAGAAATTGGGTATAAATAAGAGAAATTGGATCAGATAAGAGAAATTGGATAAGTGAAGAGAAATTGAGTTTGAAATTTTAAGTTTGAAACAAAATTTTGGGGGGAAATTAAATCTTGGAGGGAAGAAAATTGTTTTGGGGGGAAATGAAACCTCAGCCTTAATATTTTGGGGGGAAATGAAATATTTGGGAGACGTTCTGGTTCTCTCTCCCTCTCTCATCTCTTTCTCACTCCCCAGAACCCACACTCTCTCCCCTGCCGTGAGCTCGACCCCCTGCACGGCGGCCCCCTGCACAGCCACCCCTCCGACCCACTGCCACCTCGAGCACCCTCAAGCCCCTGCCACAACCCTCAGGCCCCTGCCGCAACCCGCACCCTCAAGCCCCTGTCGCAACCCGCAACACTGGGATCGATTGAAAAGGAAAGAAACACAAATGTCGAAGCTTTTGTCGAAGCTCAATGGATTCTTTAGTGCAAAAACCATGGCAGTCAAGGAAGGAGGATGACGATGGAATCTTGATCTTTTCGGCCTAATGACTTTTCATATTTTGTTTGCTCGCATCCCGTTTGTTGATTTTACCGAACGAGTTCACTTTTACTTAAGGCTTTGAGCTGATGATGGAATGTGGGGTTTTGATAAAAATTCATTGTGTGGCTTTGTTATTATTGGATGTGTTGCTCAATTTCTGATTGTTTGTAGATTTAGAAATGGTGATGATTGTTGCCTCTTGAATGGTAAATGATCTATTATTTGATAGCTATTTGGTGTTTATATCATCATGTTCAGTTTAAAATGCTCAGTTCATGAATTAAAACAACATAACCAAACTGAATAGTTCATATGCTCAGTGATGCAATCCTGTCAATGCAATCCTGTAAATGTTCTCATGATTTTTTCCAAAATAACTTTTAGTTTTTGATACAATCCTGTAGACTTATGTTTTCAACTAGGTCCTTTTGAAAAGAAGATGAGTTTTTAATTTTAACAAAAGCTGATGTTTTGTGCTTTTGTCCAGAACAGGTGCAATCATGTAAACAAAATTTAACAGATAAATTTTCAAACAGGATGCTTACAGAATTTCATAAGCAGGTGCAGCCATGAATTTCATAAGCAGGACCTGAATTTCATAAACAGAAAATGAATTTTTTAATTTCATAAGCAGGATATTCATATGCAGGATATGCAGGATATGAAATTCATATGCAGGATATGCAGCCATGAATTTAATAGGATAAACAGGTGGCTGCATATCCTGTATATCCTGCATATGATACAGGTGGCTGCATTTGAAATTCATGGCTGAATTTCATAGGATAAACAGGTGGCTGCATAGGATAAACAGGATATGTAGCCATGAAATTCATATGCAGGATATGCAGCCATGAGTTTTTAATTTATGAAATTTTCATATGAATTCATGGCTTGTGAAATTCATAAGCAGGATGCACCTGTTCTGGCTTATGAAATAAACAGGATGCTTATGAAATTCAAACAAAATTCATGGCTACTTATGAAAATTCATGGCTGCTTACAGAATAAGTTACGAGTTCACTTTTACTTAAGGCTCGCAATCATGAGTGCTATTCTTTTGTTAAAATTTTCAATTGCATCAAATTCTGTAAATGAATTTTGTAATTTGATGAGAACATATCACTCTCTATGTTTTTTCAGAGTAGTACTCGGCATCATGGAGGAACTTGCTGCATGTACTGCTCGGTATCAAGGAGGAGGTTGCTGGTGGTAGTGCTCGGCATCAAGAAGGGAGCTTGATGTGATCGGCATCAACGATTTCATGAGGGAGTGTGGTACGGGCATAGTAGTGCTCAGTAGAGGTAGTGCCTTCAATTGCATCCTATACACCCAAAAATTCTGATGTTGATGCAATTGTTCTCATGCGTTGCATCCTGAAATCCTATTCCTTTTGAACAAAGATGAGTTTTTAACAATTCTGATGTTAATCTGGCCTTTTGAACAAAAGATTTAACAAAAGCTGAGGGTTTGTGCTTTTGTTCAGAATAACAATTAGTTTTTGATGCAACCATGTAAATGTTCTCATGAGTTGCATCATGTAAATCCTATAGACTTATTTTTAATAGGTCCTTTTGAACAAAAGATGAGTTTTTTATTTTAACAAAAGACGATGTTCTGTGCTTTTGTCCAGAATATGGCTCTAAATTTAGTATTTTAAAGTTCCATGCGAAGTTTGAATGTGAAGGATTTCGCTCCAAATTCTTTTAGAAGTAGCCACATATATATGTTATATATGCTATTAACTAACAAAGATTTTTGATTAAATTAGTTTGTAATTTATGTAGACAGATATATATTCTTTGCCCTTCTATTTATTGTTTTGCAATTTATATTTATATTCGTGTCCTACAATATGTTTTGCCTTACATGTGTTGATGCTATGCAATTGCCAGTTTCGAAGCTGAATCTTATAGTTGAGGAGCAAATGTCACATGCAAATGAAGTTTCAGAGAAAATGAGTCATTTGCAACAATGCTAGGAGAAGTTCCTTTTGAAGATGGTCGACCTGTGGCTTTCACTTATTCTGTAAGCAGCCATGAATTTTCACCAAAAACCATTCAATTTGATGCCCATTTCATATTTGACAAAAATGAATTGTTGAAAATTTGATTGAATTCTCATCAATATTTGGGTTGAAAATTTTCATTATTTGACCGAAAAGTTATTCTTTTCTGTTTCAGTCTTGGCAAAAATTTAATTAGGGGAATTCTTTGCAAAACTTTGAATCTGTTTTGCTAAGACCGTTTCAGAATTATTTTTTGAAATTGAAATTGGCAGTTTTCAAACTTTGAAATTGGTTTGAAAATTGGCAGTTTCAAAATTAGTAGTAATTTGAAATTTCAAATTGGCAGTAATTTTCAAATTGCTAATTTTCAGTTTCAAAATCAATTGGCAGTTATTTCAAATTACTGCCAATTTTCAAACAAATTTCAAACAAATTTCAAAGTTGGCAGTTTTCAAACTTTGAATCTGTCTTAGCAAAATTGGCAGTCTTAGCAAATTTTATTCAATTTAAATTGGCAGTCTTAGCAAAAGTTATTCAAATTACATTACCTGTAATAGCAAAACTTTGAAAAGAAATATATCAAATTCAGTTAGATATTGTTCAATCAAATTCCAATCAAATTGCTACAGTTGTATAAGGAATGTATGTGTTTTTTTCAATTACAGTATATGTAGTTGAATCCTTTTCTTAAATTCTTAAACTATCTAACCGAATGCATATCTAACTGATTATCTAACTCAACAATGACATATCGAACTAAACTAGAATTTTGGGTTGCCATATTTTTGGACCAGATTTTTGGAATGCAAAAGAAATGTATATTCATGGTGTGATACGCCACACAGTCACAATCCATATTCATATTACAGATTTCCTATTCAAAATTCATGCATAAAAACTATGTCATTATGTACACATTCTACGCATATTACAGCTTCATGCTAATGTATCAGATTCTCATGTATCATGGGCTCATGTTCCAGATTCCAAATCCAACGTTTTTGTGTCCATTGCTCTTATGAAATTAAGCATTCTAATATGAAGCGAAAGATTTAATCAGTGCCATTAACATATGAAAATTTAGTTAAGAAAATGCATACCTTTTATGTTCATTCCTTTTGAGGCATAGCCTTATAAATATTTAATTACATGTGAGATATCAACAAATTTGTACATGTTTTCATCAACTCATTTCAAATATATCAAAATTGAGAATTTTGAAAGTACATGTTGAGAATGTTGAGAAATTTTCTATTTGTATTTGTTGAGAATGTTGGGAATTTTGAAAACATAATAACCATGGCTTCTCAAGCGATTGATTAGTATGCGCCAATTGATTTGCATAAATATTATTTCATCTCAACTGATTTGTACCCGATGATGGAAAAAGATTGTAAACACATTTGGCAATGATATCTTATTAGCAAATGGAGAGATTGACATGGCACGACTTGGACAAATTGTTTTTCCTGATCCAACAAAACGTATACTTTTAAATCTGTAGTTATCTACTATTAATTTTGTTCAAGCAACATGCATGTATTAGGCACGTGAAAATCTATGGTTGGAAAAAACAAAATCAACAATGACAACAACAACATGGGTTTTATAATTTTATCTATTTATTTTTGTGCATGCCGCAATTGGGTGAAGGGTATACTGTATTGTTCCTTCATATTCTTATAAAGGCGATTTTTGATCTTCCTGATTGTTGCTAATCAATGTGTCTTTTGTTTCTTTCTGTAATTTTTACAGGAAATCGCTTCTGAATATCATTGAGGTCAAAGACCGTGCAAAGGTGACACCTTTATTAATCCTTTTTATATTTGCTTAAAGGCTATAGAGTTCAGTGTAAACTTTATAACATCGATTTCAGGTGTTCCTCATCACCTTCGTAGGTTCGTTATTGCATCCGTGGAGTTCACTTCCAGAGATTTTCGTGATCATGTTGAGCCTGTAAAAATCTCTACTTTGGCTTTTGATTTAATTGATTAATTACTTATTTTCTAAGTGAATTTTTGGTATTTGCTCGGATGAGTTAGATTATTGATGACCTACTATCTCGCAATTGCCTACCAGTTATTGTTGGGGGATACAAATTACTATATCCAGGTTCTTTTTCATCCCTTCAAATTTTCAAATACTTAGTACTTAACTATTCGCCAAAATTGATGCAATTATATTCCTTATAGATGATTTGATGGACGATATTGAAGAAGGAACTATAATCAGCATACAAGATTAGAAACGAAATGAAAAATTTGATTGATAGTTCAAAAATAGTTAGCTTAAATTTTATTGTTTCACAAATTTTGGCTTCTTACATTTTCTTGGTAGACTTTGGCAATGCAGGTTTGACTGCTAGCTATGAGCGTCTTAATGACATCGATCCAGTGGTAGCAAACATGATTCACCCGAATGATCAAAGAAAGGTAAGAGTTCCGTTATCTTAACTCGAATATTATCTTTTTTGGGTTTAATCCCTCGACATCAAAAGTCCTCAACATGAAAAGCCGGGTTATGTTGTATCTCATTTGGGTTTAATCCTCTGCAACACAAAGTTTGGATGATTTTTTTCGGTTTTTTCAAGTAGCTATTTGACAGCATTTCCTCAACATCAAAAGTTAGGTATCCATTAAACTTGGCATTATTCTTGATTTTCCTTCTTTGCTCTTTCTTTATTTATTATATTCAATGTATTTTGGTGTTGGCGTTGTATATGGTAGGTTCCAAGTTATTATGGTGTTGTGTATGGTAGGTTCCAAGATAATTTTTAGTGATTCTGCAAAAAATTTTGGCCGACATGATATAATTATCTTGGTGTTGGTACCATGTGACTGCAATTTTTTAGTACAACATTTTAGGCAACTTTTGGTACCAAAAGAAATTTCTTTACTGTACTACATAAATTTTGGTACTATCTTTTGGTGATTCTGTAAATGCTGACATATAGATAACTTTTAGCGATTCTGTAATTTTTGGTGTTTGTGGGGTATATGGTAGTTTCCATCTTTAAATACTGACATATATATCAGGAGTGTTTTGATGGTAACTTTAAATACTGCTATACATAGTAATTATGGTTTTGGTGATTCAATTCTAAGATAATTTTTGGTGATTCTTCAAAAGAGTTTGGCAGTCATGATATAGTTATCTTTGGTGTTGGTGATAAAGTTATCAGGATTGCCATATATGGATAATTTTTGTGGTTTTTGTAATTTTTGGTGTTGGTGTTGCATATGATAGGTTCCAACTTTAAATACTGCCATTTATATCAGGTCTATTTTTGCTGTTAACTTTGGTGGTTCAATTCCAAGATAATTTTGTGGTGATTCTAGAAATGATTTTGCAGACATGGTATGGTTATCTTTGGTGTTAATGTTATAGTTATCAGGAGTGAGGACTGACCTATTTGTTGTTGGTGTTGTATAGGGTAGATTCCAACTGTAAATATTGCCATATATATAAGGACTGTTAATGGTATTAACTTTAAATACTACGAAATATATCAGGAGTGCCATATATAGTTATTACAGTTTTGATGATTCAAATAACTATTTTATTTTTGAAATCATAATATTGTTGTCACTTATGGTTTTATTACACAATTAAAACATGGTTTTATTACACAACTAAAAGTGCCTGCCATATTGATTCTGCAAGCAAACCTTTGATTGTAGAGTGTTCATGTCAAACTTTGGTTCGGCAAAAAAAATGTTCTGATGATTCTAAAAAGGGATATATATATTTCTAAAAAGGGATATATATATTCTGGTGACATCAAAAAAGGTATATAAGTTTTGTAAACCAAAGTTTTTGTAAAACCAAACTCTCTAATCAAACCAAAGTCTGCAGAATCATCAAAAATTATATCCCTTTTAGGTGTCCTGGTGATTCTGCTATAATCCATTTATTTGCAGGACACTTTGGTTTTGATTATGGCGTGACATTTAATTAAAGAGCTGTTGCATTTAACCAAACATTATATCCGGACCGTCAAATAAACATGAAAAATTTAGATTCTTAGCAAGAAAAGATTTTATTGTTTCGCATAGTATATGGTTTTGGTGATTCAAATAAAAAGATTTTGGCAGCCCTGATATAATCTTTTGTGTTAGAACTATGTGACTGCATTATATTGATAATACATCTTAGGCAATTTTTGGTACCAAAAGAACATTCTTTACTGTCCAACATAATTTTTGGTACTAAAGTAAACATATTTATCATGACTGCCATATATAGATAATTTTTTGTGATTCTGTATTTTTTGGTGTTGGTGTTATATATGGTTGGTTTCTACTTCCAATACCGACATATAAATCTGGACTGTTTTTGGTATTAGCTTTAAATACAGCCATATATAGTTATTATGATTTTTGTGCTTCAATTCTAAGATAATTTTTGGTGATTCTGCAAAATATTTTGGCAGTCATGATATAGTTATCTGGACTGACATGTATGGATAATTTTTGGTGCTTCGGTAATATTTGGTCTAGATGTTATATATGGTAGGTTCCAACTTTAAAAACTTCCATATATATCATGACTATTTTTGGTTTTAACTTCGGTGATTCAATTCCAAGATAATTTTTGATGATTCTGCAAAATATTTTGGTAGTCATGATATAGTTATCATTGGTGTTATAGTTATTAGGATTAACATATCTGTTGTTGGTGTTGTATATGGTAGGTTCCAACTTTAAATACGGCCATATATATCAGGACTGTTTTTGGTGTTTGCTTTAAATACTACGAAATATATTAGTACTGCCATATATAATTATTATGGTTTTGGTGATTCAAATAATTGTTTTATTGTTGAAATCATAATATTGTTATCACTCATGTTTTATATGGAAATAAAACTTATGATTTTAAGGTGTTGATGTCAAACTTCGGTTTTGCAAATAAAATTATATATATGATTCTAAAAAGGGTTATATATGTTCTGGTGACATCAAAAAAAGAATATAAGTTCTGCAAAACCAAACTCTCTAAACAAAACCAAAGTTTGCAGAATCACCAAAAAAATTATATCTCTTTTTTGTTTGCTTGGTGATTCTGCTATAATCCCTTTTTTGGCAGGACACTTTGGTTTTGATTATGGCAGGACATATTTAATTAAAGAGTTGCTGCATTTAACCAAACATTATACCAGGACTGCCAAATTAAAAGAAATAAATTTAGTTTCTTAGCAAGAAAAGATTTTTATGTTTCACGTAGTTTATGGTTTTATTGATTCAAATAATTGTTTTATTGTTGAAATCTTAATATTGTTATCACTCATGGTTTTATTATACAACAAAAAGTGTCTTTCCATATGTGGAAAAATGCCTTTTTGGTGATTCTACAAACCAAACGTTTAATTATATAGTTTTGATGTCAAACTTTGGTTCTGTAAAGAAAACAGTATATATGTTTTGGTTATTCTAAAAAGGGATATATATTTGTTTGGTGATTCTAAAAAAATTATATAACCTTCAGGTTGCTTCAAGCTTCACAATATAGCCAAAGTATCCAGGTTATTGTGTGGAGCCTCCAATGCAAAAATACACATAATCCAGTGCACAAGTTCTAAAAAAGTGTAGTAGCTTGAGCCTCCTACCTGCGAGGGGGAAAACTTGAATTAACAACCTTGCAAAATATGTTCTAGGATATAGCTAAGTAGCCAAGTAAGTGCATTATGTAAAACTTCTGTCATGGAGATGCCTGTCATGGAGATTTCGATTATTTGCAGCTAAATTCTATTTATTCAATATTTCTCATTTATAAAAAGTTTGTATAACAAAATCCATTTTTGTATTCCTCAAGTTTTAAGCTTACATCATATATTGAATAACTTTGGTTTACACGCAAGTGTCAGCGAGATGTTGCGGGCCTCGGGAGCTAAGAGGACGTTGCGCGTGCCGTTGGATCGCGGACATCCGCCATCTCGGCTGTCCGTATGTTCGAAGAGGACAAATTTTTTTATTGGGGTGGTTCCCTATGGATTTGTCTTGCCCACGGGGAAACTCTCCCAATTGTAAAATAGATTTTTTGAATTGCTCTTCTCTTTATTATTGGTTTTTTGGGATGTAATTAGTAGTTATGATTTGGATGATGATGATTAGATAAGAAACGGCTAAGTAAAACAAGTTGGGGTTCTAATTTCCTAGGTAATTTGTTGATTTGTGTGGTTAAGTTTTGTGGTGTCTTGATAAACGATCCGAGTTTGAATGTAAATGTCAGAACTCATTGTCGGGATTTTGTTCTAATCAATGTCACTTAATCACCAAAGAAAACAAAAAGGGAGACCTCTGAATTGGTATGCACATTGAAATGTTAAACGGCAATATACCAAAATTGATGGTGCCATACCACCCTCGCGTATATGTTGTTATGTATCAAAAGAAGATATGGAGAGTTTACGTCAGTTTTAAAGTTTACAAAATATCCCATTTTAAAAAGTTTTAAACTCTCCGGTATCTTATTTTCCACCTACATATGTGTGAGATTATCCTTCCTCTAATGTATGGAGCTCATACAATCTAATTGATTTTCACATTTGTTATATCTCTAAGCACTTGATTCAGGTCACAGACATTTAAAGCTATTAGATAAAAAGAAACATAAATAGAGAACAACGTAAGTACATAAGCAATTATGGGAACGCCCATTGGTACTTGATAAAAATTCAAGAAATGAGATGAGCAAATTTTCAAGTGCGACTATTATAAGTATTTAAAATCAAATTTGCTAGGACTTGAGAGTCACATTGTAGGATGCCAAAAGTTTTAAATATAGGATATCAGGTTCATCTCTTATTGTTCTTTCCATCCAATATTTTTTGAATGTTGATCTCCCACAATACATGAGTGTGCATCGTTTGCCTCCACTTCCACAGCTCTCAAGTGACAGCTTGCTAATTGTAAACCTACATTTTAAGAGGGTTGTATGGGCATAGAAAATCAAGTACACACAACACAAAAAAAGCTGAAAAGATTTATGGCAATAACATCAAGTTCAAAGACTCAAAATATTTCATAATACAATGAAAATTTAAGTTTAATAAACTATGTGACAAAGTCTTAAGTGAAACCCCTTCTATTTTTTTGCCAGTCAGCTGAAGTGTAACAAGAGGCCCATAAATCAAAGCCAAATGTTATGGTGTTTAAAGTAAGCTGCAAACTTGATAGTGTCAATACAATGTTCTTCAAGTCCATAAGTAGATCTATGTGACAACTAATTATTGTTGTCATCGGAGATAATTTGTCTAGACAATGTGGGTAAAAAGGAAGTAAATTTGTTTATAATTTTTTGGGGGCACCAAATAAACAATGGGGAAATTAAATTCTCGACGGGAATTAAAGTTTTGGGAGAACTAAACTTTTCAAAATTTTAAGGGGGAACTAAATTTTTAAGGAACTAAGATTTTATAGGGGGTCCTAATAATTATTGCGCTTTGACTATTGATGTTCGTTTACAATTAGGGGGTCCAAAAATTTTGAAGGGACAATATTTTAAATGAATCGTGCCCTTGGGGCACGGGTTATGCCTACCTTTTCGTCGTCGGTATTGCGTCCGGGAGACGACTGTCCCCGTCATTCTTTTGCCCTTGAGCCAGCTGTCCCCGTCGGTTTCACGTTCGTGAGACGATCTTTGCCGTGCCCTCCGGGCACGAGCATTCGATATCTATTATATAAATGAGGGAAATTGGATAAGATAAAATATAATAGATGAGATTTTGAGGGATAAAAGAGGAGGTGGAAATTTTGCACATACAACCCTGGTTTTTGCATTGTTGCCCCTTGACCCTCCCCACACACCCACCCACATTTTTTATTATCCCCCCTTCCGACCATTTTTTTCCAGTCCTTTGAAGATTTTGAATCTTATCTTACTTGGACAAAACTTTGTCCTACGTACCAAGTTGGTTCTAGATGGCAATGACAATTTTGGGGGACTTAAATTTTGGGCGAAAACTTAAATTTGGGGGGAAACTTAAAATTTTGTGGAAAAACTTGAAATTTGGGGGAACTTGAAATATGTGGGGAAAAAAACTCAGCCATTAAAAAACCGTGCCCTATGGGCACGGGTAATGACTAGTATATATATATATATGGGAATAATGGCTATCATACGCCATATGAGAGCTTCTCTCATACGCCCTCTCACATAAAGCACCCAAGTACAACCAAGTACAAGCCCATGTGGGCTTGTACTTGGGTGCTTTATGTGAGAGGGCGTATGAGAGAAGCTCTCATATGGCGTATGATACCCATTAATCACATATATATATATATATATAGGAGGGATCAAATGACCCCCAAAAATGACCCCTATCAAAAATTCTATGCCCCCCATTTTTTCGGAAGATACGAACCGTTCATCTTGATCTCCACCCTCTAAATACCTGACCCAGCAATTTTCAACCCGATCCCATGTGTTTTGCCCGTTCAACAACCATTCGTAAAAGTTCTGTTCATACGAAACCGTTAAATTTGGGTCGGATGGATGAACGGGCAAAACACATGGGATCGGGTTGAAATTTGGTGGGTAAGGTATGTAGAGGGTGGAGATCAAGTTGAATGGTTCAGATCTTCCGAAAAAATGGGGGGCATAGGATTTTTGATAGGGGGTCATTTTAGGGGGTTATTTTTTGGGGGTCATTTGATCCCTCCTCATATATATATATATATATATATATATATATATATATGGATTTAATGTAGAAAAGGTGGCACCTGATCCATTGGATCAGGTGCCTAGACACAAAAAAGGTGGGAAGTACAAACCCCCACATGGGCTTGTACTTGTGGGGCACCACCTTTTTGTGTCTTGCACCTGATCCAATGGATCAGGTGCCACCTGCTCTACATTACTATATATATATATATATATATATATTCTATAAAATAGGGATGATATCAAGAGAAATTGGATAAGTGATGAGATTTTGAGAGATAAGAGAAGAGATGGGGAATTTTGTGATGAGATTTTAAGAGATAAGAGAAGAGGTGGGGAATTTTGCACATACAACCCCGGGTTTTGCATTTTTGCCACTGGACCCTCCCCACCCACACACCCACACTTTTTATTCTTCCCACCACTTCCCAAACATTTTTTTCCAGTCCGCGTGCACATATACATATTGGACAAGAGAAATTGGATAAGAGAAATTGGACAAGAGTATATACATATACATACATACATATATATATACATACATCTATATTATAAAACAGGGATGTTATCATGGGTTTTTGGATAAGAGAAATTGGATAAGAGATATTGGTTATGTGTATTGTTGTATGTGGATATGTGTATTGTTGTATAAGAGATTTTGGATAAGAGATAATGGATAAGAGATTTTGGTTATGTGTAATTGGGTGTGTTGTTTTTATAGATAGCTTTTGTATATGGGGTATGAGAAATTGAGATATGAGATATTGGATAAGATAAGCAATCAAATCATTTTGTATTTTAAATTTTGAAATCAAAATTTGAAAATTTTCGTTTGCAGTTGATCTCATTTGGGAGGCAAATTGTTTGGCTCACATCACATATGAGAGGGAAACGGAAATTTTGATCACATCACAGGAAATTTTGATCACCTCGCAGGCTGCAGTGAAGGCGCCAGTTCATCTCACAGGCAAGATCTTCAAACTTCATTTCACCATCTCGCAGGCAAGGGTCAACTCCCCTCGCAGGGAAGAGCTTCATGCAAGCAACCATCTCGCCTCGCCTGATCTCTTTCTACAAGTACGCAGCAAGATCTTTGGAATCTCGCCAAGGCTTTTCCCTGCCTGATCTCTTTCTCACGCAAGCAACCATTTCACTCATCTCGCAGTCTTCCCGTAAGCTCAACCCTAAGAAATCTCCCCAAGGCTGGCAAGAGGCATCTCGATTATTCGCTAAAACAGCCTTCTTCTCGCAAGAACCTAGGCATCTCGATTATTCGCTGAAATTTGTTGGTTTTTGTAATTTTTTTGAATATTGTATCCCTTTTCAGCAAGCTGATACCAACCCATTCAAATTTTTTTGTGGGTTCTGAAAATTATCCCTTTTTTGGCATCATTTTTGTTGGTTGCTACCATGCCGAGAGCGGAAGGCATGTTAGTTTATCTCTGAGATTTTGGAAGTGTTAAACTAAAGACCCCAATGTGTTTAACTGTGTTTTGTGTTTTGTTTTGTAAATCCATGTGTTTAACTGTGTTTTGTTCTGCAAAATTGTAACCCATATTTCACTGATTTTTGCGAGCAACATGTGTTATGTTTAGCAAGTAACTATGTTTGTAGCATTGAACTTTGATTACGTGTTGATAAAAAAATACATGTAGCATTGATAACCCGTTCAAAAATCCATATATCATTGATAGCCCGTGCCAATTTGATAATAAAATACATGTGGCATTTAACCTGTTCCAATTTTTTGATAAATCCATGTAGCATTGAACTTTGATTTTAAAAAGTTACCTGAGCAAAAATCATGTTTGTCTATAACCCATGCCATTTTTTTGAAATGCCTGTTTGCGTATACCATTACGCATAATCCATGGATTTAGAAACAACACATGTGTATATTAAACTTTGTTACGGACGTTATACATAATTGTTTTCAGGTCAAACTCAAAATCCTGTTTGTGTACAACACATGTGCATTGCTCAAAATACATGGATTATGAGATTGCTATACAATTGTTTTCAGGTCAAGATGTTTGAGTGATATCTATTATACATGGATTTAGAAACAACACGTGTATAATAAACTTTGTTAGGACGTTAGCTGAGATTATACATAAATGTTTTCAGGTCAAGCTCAAAATCCTATTTGTGTACAACACATGTGCATTGCTCAAAATCCATGGATTATGAGATTGCTATACAAATGTTATATCCAAGTTTGGGGGAATATGCAATATAAATAGATTTTACATACAAAAAAGTCTTTTTAGTCATCTAGCCTATTTTGCAAATCTTTATTGACCTTTTCATCTTTCTTTGCTTTGGTCCTTTGTTTGCGTGGTTGTGTGGCTTGACATCAGAGATCTTTCACATGCTTGCAGGTATAGAATTTGTTGCATTTTCGATCCGTCACCATGGGCCTCCTTCTCCTACAGTTTCTTCAAGTGCCTCGAGTTCATGTATAGAATTTGTTGCATTTTATTGAGATTTGGATGGAAAAGCTTTGATCTGCAGGTAACATTTTCTGACTCATTGATAAAGTTTTGGTTTTGTTTTAGGTTGTGGGGAAGGTTACAATGAGATTGGATCGACGGGATGTGTAGGTAACAAAATGGAAACTGACTGTGGGATGTAATTTGGAAGGAAAGTGGATTTTGCATTGGAGAGTTACTCCTTATGATGATTTCAGCAGGTAACTTTTTAATGCAATTATTTAGAATTTTTCTGATTGGTGTGAATGTTAATCTTTAGTGGAATTTAGAAGAGATAACAATGAAATCCGACCATGTTAGTATGCATGTCAGGTTGAAAAAAGCCTTAAAATGGTAGAGCTATATGTGATATTGACATCTAGAATAAAAGAAAGTAATTGACTGATATAATTTTTGTCAGAAGAGCTGAACTTTTTACATTTTCTTGAAATATACTTGGTGTAGCTTCACATTGAGAACAATATTAACTTAATTGATTAGCTTTGTTAATAAGAGAACTGATTTGTTAATAAGGGAACTTAATTGATTAGCAGGAGTCTATTATACAAATGTTGATATATTAACAAGAAGAATTAAACAGGAAGATGATTTGTTCTGTTTTCATCAAATTCAGTTGGTTGATTATAGGGTTTAGGGTAGTGATATAAATTAACTAATGATTGCAACATAAAATTATAAAATATGGTAATAATAAGAAGAAACGAAGCTTGAAAATTTGATAATTTTTAGATTTTGGTTAACATGTAATTTGAAATGTTGCTGTAATGAGATTGATATATTGAGTTCACAATTATGTTTTGTTATTTTATCGTTCTAAATTTGATGGCTTACATTTCATTTTTAATATTAGTACATTTTAATTACAGTGGACGTTTTTGATGAGATTGCAGTTGCAGTGGACGTTTTTGATGAGAAAATGCTTGCACATGAAGTGAAGCTTACAAAATGGGAAAGTATGGAGTTTTATTATTCAAGCCACAATTTGAATCCAGGTAATCTAGCAGTATTACCCTTGATGTTTAAATATGGGGAAATTCACAATGATAAAATGCATGTTTGCTATGAAACATTGACACTTCAAAGGAGGCGATGTGTCTGTATTGAACACCAACACATGCAAAACATTTGCCTGACATGTATTGGATACACTAAAGTCATATCCAATATTAAAAACACAAGTGGTTACATGTCAGAGCCATGTCCTCTTTAAATAAAATCTTCATGTTGCGTAACATTTTGGAGCCACGTCTCTTCAAACAATATATATGACAAGGATCTCCTTAACCAAGCAAGCCCAATGTCAATAAAGTCTTAACATCACTTAAATTAGATTAAGTATCGATTAGGTTTTCCTTTTTATATTCTCTTGGTTTTCATTACTTAATTAGAATCAATGAATTTTGCAAATGTTATGGGTATGTTAGAAAAAACTATCATCCAACCTCAGGCATCACCAAGTACTGGTGGGAGTGGTCAGATTGTTAGGATATGGGACTTTCAAAGGAAGCGTTGCATCAAATGGTTGAGAGGTCATGCTGATACAATAACTGGCGTTGTATACAATTGCAAAGATGAGCATTTGGCATCAATCAGTATGACGGGGGATCTGATTATCCAAAACCTTGCTTCTGGAGCACGGACTGCTGAACTCAAGGATCCAATTGGACAGGTTGTTTGGTTGGTTTTTCTGAGTCCCTTTTATCTTTTGCTCATTAATACATGGTAATTGTATATTGCTGGTAGATCTGGGTCTATATTTTCTTTTTCCTGATGTTTTAATCATGTCTATACTTTAAGGTCACGTATTCTGGGCACTTGATTATTCTCGACTTAGTTGGCACATTTTGGTTATAGCAGGCGATGATGGATCTGTGCATTTATGAGATACCACTGGTCGGGTACCCATGGTATATTACATACTATTGATAATTTGATATCTATCTTCAGAAGTTTTCGAATTTGAAAGTCTCAGGCTTCTCATGTTCATATTCACTAATATCGAATCACATGGAGAAGAATACATACCATGAAGACTGGGGTTTTGTTGCTTCTAATTACTCCTAGCTTTATACAAATTACCTTTAAAAACGTGTTCTAAGTAATTATGGCGTAGTCACTCCACTGTGCACAGCAGCCAGTTTTGATTCTTAATGAAGAATCAATGCTCTTCATTAAATGATTCTATTGCATTGTGCATTCTCTCCATGTCCAGGCAGTTCATTATGATCGGTTATATGACGAGGAAAGTTAGAAAGCATTAAATTGGGACAGAAATCTTATTATTGTAATAAAATAATTTGCAGGTATCTTGGCCGAAACAGCATTTTGCACCTATATCCGGGGTTTGCTTTTCGCCATCAAGTGACAAGGTATATCTTTTTAATCACCTGGTTCTTTACAGCAATACCAACTGATATTTTTATTAGACATGTAATAAACTATGAGCAGAGTAATTTAGTGTCTCTTATATCATGGAATTGGGGGGAGATTTATTTTTTGTGCAAATTTTTAGTATTTTGAAGCCAATCTATATTTTGCAATTTTTTAAAATTTATTTTAAAGCAAATTTTTATTATTTCTTAGAGATCATGAGCCTGTCAAATTTTTAGTTCATGTCTATCCAAATATTTATTTAGTTCATGTCCCAGTTGCTCGCGGTAAAGCCAATTTGAATTTATACCGAGATGCTGGCTCTGAGGTTTGTTTGATTGGTCGATGTTTTTTTGGTGAATGACAACAGTGGTGACAATGCATTTTCTGTGAAAATTGTTTGGGTATAATGTCTCGCAGGTGGTCAGCATACTCTCTACAGAATGAAAATGTGAGCATGCGTCTATTGATGAAGTTTATCTTGACCTAACTGATGCAGCTGAATCGCTGCTACTAGAAACCCCTCCTGATTTGTTGGAAGTGATTGAGGAAGAGGTCTTGAAGTCACATTTTTTGGCTGTGACTGGTGTAAGATATAAAGCCTTGATATATTTCTTATGCAATTATTTGAGATAATCATGCTTGCCATGGGATTATGGTTGTGCTATATTTCAAGTTTCCCTTGAGTCTTGAGATAGTGGGAATGTTATGATTTGCGATGAGTAATTGCTTTGTAATTCATATGTCCATTTTCCAGGGATCATGTGTGAATTATTCACAGAAACTTCGCATTTGGTATTGATTCTTAACATTAATCTCGAAGTTGGTTCTTTTCAGGATGAAGTTGACAGAACAAATAATGTGAGAGGGTGGCTCTCCCGAAGTGATGCTGATCATCGTGATAAGTTAAAACAATTCAATAACTCAGTCAAATTTCCACAATCCCAATAATCCTTATATAAAGGGGTCTCAATGATCTCACAGCAAATGGAGCATTCGAGAACATTGGGATCAATATGTACATAAATTTCACCAGTTTCCACAATTCCACGAGATTCTTCTTCAACTTCATCTTCATTCAACACCGCATCTTGATTTTCTTGAAATATGATTGCATTTGCTATCAATAGTTTGTAGATGATGAACTTGCTGGAGTATTGTTTGTATTTCAGCATATTATGCCAACAATCAATCTTTCATTCAAGTAGAATTAGTGAGCAATCATGATTCTCTTCATTAAACTTTAGTTTACAATTGTTGCAGTGGGAGAAGAAAGGGTATGATGCTATGGGGTTTCACGGCCAAGAAAATTTCCTTAGCCATAGACGAGGTAAACCATTTTGTTGTAATGCTAAGGATTTGTGATTTATGTTAACCTTGGCTTTCCAAACTCTCTCTCTCTCTCTCTATACCATTGTATGCTGCCTCAAAATTGTTATTTCAGTGTAATGGGAATTATAAAGTTCATGTGATTGACTCAAAGTTGCATCATTTTTTGTATCGTTCTGAAATGCAGTTATTTTGAATTCTGAAAACATATTCATTTTTGTCTACCATTGAGAACATAGGCACTTCATTATATGCATATAAGTGTAAAATGCAGCATATTCAGCATATTTATTGTTATCCATTATGTAAAATGCTGAATATGCTCAATTAAACATAACATGCCAAATATGAAAATGCTGCATTTTACATTTATATGCTAAATTTGTTATCCATTATGAAAATTGAGCTTCTATGAATATCCATTATGTAAAATGAATATCCATTAGTGTTAAGCATATCCAGAAGATTTTCCAGAAGATTTACATGTAATGGTGATATGGACAAATGTTACAGTGGAAGTATTGTAAAATGGATGAACCCTTTCTAAAATGTTGATATGGACAAATGTTACAGCGGATATGGATTGTTTGTGGAAGTATAAATGTAAATTTATATATGGATGAATGAACTTTGCAAAGAAATATTTATGCCCATTTCCATAAAAAATGTTTATGCCCATTTCTGGATACAAATTTGCAGTAAACTTTTCCCCAGTCTGATTTGCAAAATGTAATGTTGATATGGACAAATGTTTATGCCCATTTCTGGATACAAATTCGCAGTTAACCCCACCTGTAATGTTTATGCCCATTTCCCTAAATCCTGATTTGCAAAGACATATTTGTATTTCTCCTAATACAAATTTACAGTAAACTTTTCCCAAGTCTTTTGGGCTTCTGCATGAAAGATGAATTTGGCTTTATTACTGGCGTTTCTTTTGATCGCAATGCATTTTGGTAACTGTGACTCTATTTCTTCTGCATACCTCATCAATCGTTGGTCCTTGATGCACATTCCAAAATAGCATACTGATCCTCATCCCTGTCTTGAGAGTTATTATTGCTGTATTAATTCTACTTATGTTTATCCCATATGAAATGATTGTCCGGGTAAGCAAATTTCAGCATTTAACTGATAAGTCCCACAGATTAAATCATCTTCTAAAATGGTACGTGAACTGACCGGGTATGCTATTTTACAAATTATGGAATTTGGGTTAAATGATTTGGGTCCCAGCATTAAATCATTTGATCATTTGATTTTTATTAAATCATTAAATCATGCCCTTAATCATGCAGAAGTTATTTTGATTCCAGTATTTTCGGATATTCAGTTTATACAATGATTCAGCAAATGTACTTAATTAACTTTTGTGAAACTTTTAAAAGGTGATTTGAACCCTTCAAAAATCTTGATATCCTGTGAATTGCAACTCATTCAAATTTGATATCCTGTGAATTTCGTGGGGATAACATTTGAAAAACTCTGTGAATAACATTTGATATCCTGTGAATGATACTTCAAAAATCTTGATATCATGTGAATTGCAACTCATTCAAATTTGATATCCTGTGAATGATATCCTGTTATCTGTGAATGATTATCTGTGAATGATTAAATGTCCTGTGAATTGCAACAGGATAGCAAGATAATTTGATATTTTCACTCTGTGAATGATTATTTGTGAAAATTTGAATGAGTGAATATTTGATACTTAATTTGATATAACTCTGTGAATGAGTGAAAATTTGCAACATCAAGTTATATGTGAATGATTTGTTAATTTGCAACATTAGAATTTTCACTTGAATAAGGATATCTCAGTTATCATTAGAGTTGAAAATTTCAAAAAGTTCAAAACACCAACTTGAATGTTAAAGTTCACATAAGATTTCATATCTTATAAGTTCAAATAAGTTCACATAAGATTTCATATCTTATAAGTTCAAATAAGTTCACATAAGATTTCCTGAAGTTTAACATTTCATTTCACACCAACCTGAACTTGAATGTTGGTGTTTGATACGAAATTTTCCTGAACTTTAACATTCAAGTTGGTGTTTGAAATTTTCTTGAAGTGAATACCAAGTTCACTTCAAAACACTGGTGTTAAAGTTCACATTCATATATCACTTCAAAACACCAGTGATATGTGAATGTTAAAACCTGGTATTCACTTCAAAACACATCACATTCACATTCACATTCAAAACACTGGTTAAAGTTTAACACTGGTGTTTTGATGTTTGATTTTGAAATCACATTCAGGTGAATACCAGTTTCACATAACACTGGTTAAAATTTTGAAATCAAAATTTGACAATTTGCAACGTTCACATTCACATTCAAAACACATTCACATCACATTCACAAATCATGATTTTGCATATCCTTCACCTAAAGTTCACATTAACACATGTTAAAGTTTAACACCAGTGATATGTGAATGTTAAAGTCAAACACCAACTTGAATGTTAAAGTTCACATATCACTTGAAAAGTAACATTAACACCAGTGATATGTGAATGTTAAAACCTGGTATTCACTTTAAAACACATTCATGAACTTGAAATGTTAACATTCAATGTTAAAGTTGGTATTCACTTCAACCTGGTATTCACTTCAAAACACATTCAGGAACTTGAAATGTTAACATTCAATGTTAAAGGTTGTATTCACTTCAACCTGGTATTCACTTCAAGTGATATGTGAACTTTAACATTCAAGTTGGTGTTTGATATGAAATGTTAACATTCAAGTTCACATAAGATTTCCTGAATGTTCACTTCAGGTTGGTGTTTTGAATGTTAAAGTTCACTTGAATGAGTTGATGCTTGATGTTGCAAATTCAACTTGAATGTTAAAGTTCACATAACATTTCATATCACACCAATTTTGAATGTTCACATAAGATTTCAAAATTTGATTTCAAATTGAATTTTCACTTCAGGTGAAGGATATGCAAAATCATGATTTCAGTTTTGAATGAGTTGATAATTTGCAACATCAATTTTCCTTTCATTTCAACATCGGGATTAGAATAGCAGAAGTATTTGAAAGCATCAACTCATTCACAAATACTTCATTCACAAATAGCTTTCATACTTTAGTTTGATTTTTGATATACTTCATCCACAAATAGCAGAAGTTTTTTGTCATCTGATTATATTTGTATAGCCAAATTATAAGATCCTTATGTCCGCAGTCTTTTGAACTGATCATATTACTGATATCTTGCAATGAACTAATTACAGGTTTGGAGCACCCTCTTGCGGCCTGCTGTGGCTACGGTGGTGTTGCATTAAACTTCAATTTTGATGTGAGGTGTGGAGATACCCGTACTGTTAACGGGACTGAGGCACTGCTCGAAAAGTTGTGTGAGAATCCAGAGAAGCGGATCATTTGAGATGGGGTACATTACACTTAGGCTGCCAACAAATGGGTGTTTGATCGAATATCCAGCGGAGAATTCTCAGACCCTCTCAACTCCTTGAACATGGCATGCTGAAAAGCTGGAACTATATTATAAGCTTTAGAATCAGCTTACAACCTTTTTCAGCCTTGGAGATGAACTATGGTTAAAACATTGATCGAGCTTTCATACTGTCACAATATGTTCAGAGAATGTTGTGAATATAAGTCTTACATTGTGGAAAAAATGTCAATAACAATTGGGCCTCTACCAATTAGCCTAAATGTTTAGTGTAAATATGGTTTCACTTATTATTTTGTGCTTTCGCTAATATCATTAGCATGCATATGACTACATCTTTTGCTTTTGCTTGAAAGTTTTATGGTCTCCATTCCATATAACTCTTAAGGAGGCTCCTGGAATTGATGAATGATTTGATTTTTTATGAAAATGGTAAACAATTGCTTAAATTCTTCTAGGTTATCATGTGTTGCTTAGCCTGTTCCAATGTTTTACTAACAGATTTAGTTATATGTTTGCTTCTTGCATAAATGATATCTATGTGTTGTAATAAGGTTTTACAAGAGAAATGTTGGTTCTATTGTAGTATTTCTTAACTATTTATTTAAATATTTATTTAAATATATTAGGATGGCTTATTCATTTGAACTATTTCATCCATGCTTGGCAGGTTCTTTACATGCTTCGCACAATGAAATAACTCTTGCATATGTTTGGCAAGTTCTTGCAGCATTTATGATACTTATCGTGCGTTAACTAAATGACATTGTCAGTCAACACATATAACCAAATAACCAAAAGTAATAATTAAAATGGATTATACTATAATGTTGAATAACACCATAGTGATGGAGCATGATGACTAGGATAAGTTTTGGGGTGAAACTTGCGGGGAAAGGTTGAATATTGAAATTTGGTTTGAACACTTAAAAATTTGGAATTTGTATTTGAAAACAAAACTTTTGGTGGAAAAATACTCATTTGACCCAAGCTTTTGGGGATCTCTCTCTCTCAGCCGTGTCGAAGGCGCCTACGTCGAACGTGCACGTGCCTTAAAAAATTTTCGAGGGGAAATAATTTTTGGGGAGAGCGACGAAGGCGTCCGCACCTAAGGCACGAAGGCCACAAAATTTTTTCGCCGAATTTGTTGTTCCGCGCCGAAGGCGCCCGTGCATAATTTGTTGTTCTATGTCGAATTTGTTGTTCCACTCCGAATGCGCCTGCATCGAATTTGTTCCGTGCCGAAGGCGTCCGTGCCGAATTTATTGTTCCGTGTCGAATTCGCATGCGCCGACTTTGTTGTTCCACACTGAAGGCGCCCACGTCGCTACATATTTTAACGCTCCTTTGGTGTTCCGTGCAATTTTGGCCGTGGAAATAATTTTTTGGAGAACAAAGATTTATGTGCCAAAGGCGTCCGCGCCGAATTTTTTTCGCATAAGTTGTTGTTTTGCGCTGATGGCGCTCGCAATTTTTTTTCGCCAAATTTGTTGTTCTGCACCGAAAGCACCCGCGTCGAATTTATTGTTTTGCACCGAATGCGCTCGCACCGAATTTGTTGTTCTGCACCGAAGGCACCCGTACCGAATTTGTTCTTCCATTTCGAATGCACCTGCGCCGATTTAGTGTTCCGCACCGAAGACGCCCGTGCCACTAAATATTTTTTTGTTCCGCACCGATTTGTTGTTCCGTGCAATTTTGGATATGGAAATAATTTTTTGTGGAATAAAGATTTCTCGGGGGGAAATCTTATATGAACCGTGCCCGCGGGCACGGGTTATGACTATATTATACATTTGACAGCGATTTTTGAATCCTAGGGCTGAATAGGTCAAGCTGACTAGGACAAAGTGGTTGATAGAAAGAGGGCCATGATTAATTGTTGGGGAATGAACGGTTGGGATTAAATTTTTGTGGATCCAACTTTTTTTGTGGGTAAAAAGAGTACGCAGGATTAAGCTATCAGCGCGCTTTGGAAATTGAAAAAAAAAAACAAAATAGAGAAATGGGCATTCTCTTACTCTCCCAGCATTAAGCTGTCTAGGGAAGCTCAAGATCTTGCGTATTTGTTGTTCCGCGCAATTTTGACCGTGGAAATAATTTTTTGGGGAACAAAGATTTTGCGAGGGAAAATCTTAATTGAAGGCGCCCGCGCCGAAGGCGCCCGCTAAATGTTTTTACACTAATTTGTTGTTCCGCGCCGAATTTGTTGTTTCACGCCGAATGCGTCCATGTCGCTAAATATTTTTACGCAAATTTGTTGTTCCGCGCAATTTTGACCGTGGAAATAATTTTTTGGGAAACAAAGATTTTGTGGGGGAAAATCTTAATTGAACCGTGCCCGCGGGCACGGGTTATGACTAGTATATAAATATACATATGTACATATACATACATCTATTCTATAAAATAGGGATGGTATCAAGAGAAATTGGATAAGAGAAATTGGATAAGAGAAATTGGACAAGAGTATACATATACATATATACATATACATATATACATATACATACATACATACATATCTTATCTATATTATAAAATAGGGATGTTATCAAGAGAAATTGGATAAGAGTTTTTGGATAAGAGATATTGGTTATGTGTATTGTTGTATGTGGATATGTGTATTGTTGTATAAGAGATTTTGGTTAAGAGATAATGGATAAGAGATAATGGATAAGAGAATTTGTTGTTGGTTATGTGTAATTGGGTGTGATGTTTATATAGATTGTATATAGGGTATGAGAAATTGAGATATGAGATATTGGATATAAGAAATCATTTTCCTCAAATCAAATCAAATCATATCAGAGCTTAATTGAGATATAAGAAATCAAATCAATTTTTTAAAAAAAATTTGAAATCAAAATTTCCGTTTGGCTCACATCACAAATGGGAGGGAAAGGCTGTATGATTTGGAGGGAAGCCAAAAAAAGATCCCTCACAAATCTCTCTCTCAACGTGCATGGTGAAATTAGAACCAAGTTTTGAAATTTGAATTTATGGGGTAAAACCGCAATGACTCACTCAACGTCAGAAATCTCTCCCCCTCCTCTCTCCCCCTCCATCGGGTGATCATGGAGTAGAACCGAGGTTTGATCAATGAAGGATGAGGACGGACGGTGATCATGAACAAGGGAATTAAGGAAAAGCTTAGTTAAAGATTATTTGAAGCTCAGTTGAAGCTCACTGAAGAAGAAATAACAGCTCAGTGAAGGATCAAAAATAAAAGTCTTTAAGGTATGTTGTAAATCTTTAAGGTATGGTGTAAAAACTGATTTTTAGTTTTAGATTTATCTTAAAGATTGATCTTCAATGGATGGTTAAGTTTCGATTTTATCGTAGTTGTCAAGGTGGTTAATTGAATTCTTTGTATCAATCAAAGAAGTAGGGGAAAAAATGATTTTCAGAGAAGAAGAAACGCATCGAGAAGAAGAAGCACATCAACTACAAAAGATTCTTCGGGGTATGTTTTGAAGTTTTTATCTAGAGCTTTGATCTATCTTCGATTTGTTTTGGTTTCCAACTACAATTTTCTTACGCACATCAAGTGTTTGTTGTATTCACGGAGCAGTACCCGAAGTGGGGATGAAGATGATGATGGCATGTCCCTCCCATTATGTTATGTTTAACTTATTTGAGAGGTATGTTTCATGCTATTGTTGTAGATAATGGATGTATGCTAGCAGTGCATGAAATTTCTTGCGTTTGAAGCATAATTCATATCTTTTTGTGATTATTTAAGTTTTGATCACTTAGAAAGTGATCCACACATATTAAAACCCAATCACATCAAAATTCAAGTGAATCGTAACCTATTTGATCGGCGTTTAAAATTTTTTTGTAAACCATTAAACTTTTCAACTATTTAATCAGTGATCAATAGGTTAGTGTTCACTTAATTTTTAGTATGTTTGGGTTTAATATGTGTAGATCATTCCCAAGTAATATAAACTTTAAGAAGTTGCAAAATTTTTGGTAAGATCATCATGCTCCATGTGCTGCAGTGTAAATGTGTATATCAGAATACTGTGAAACTTATGGAACCACATGTCACTGTTGAAAACTGTACATTCCTTTATTCTTTAGATAAACTTTACCCATGCATTAAGATACTCAGTCCTATGTTTCATTGTCCATGGCCATTGTAGACATAGGATTGAAGAAATTAATGTTACAACGAACTTAATGTGAATATCAACACTCAACAAATATTTTCGAGCCAATTTGTGTTATGCTTTAGAGATTGGCATGCAGGATGTTTCAGATTGTTTCTTTATAAAAAAGTTAACATATGACTGAATAACTTTTATATACTATGCTTCATGTTGGCATGCAGGATGTTTCAGGATGTTTGAGTCCTATGTTAACACGGGTATTTCAGGACATATGCATTAAGAGATCCATTAAGATGCTACACCTCGGTGGATGTTCCAGTCCTTTGTCTACAACATATACATTAATTTACGTAAGTCCTATGTTTCACTTTCCATGGCCATTGTCTATGCATAGGACTGAAGATGAAAAATAGACATATGCATTAAGATACTACACATATGCATTAGATACTTCTATCCTATGTTTCATTTTCCATGGACATTGTAGACATAGGATTGAAGAACTTAATGTTACAAAGAAATTAAAGTGAATATCAGGACACAACAAATATTTTCGAGGCAATTTGTGTTCATAGGCTTTAGCGATTGGCATGCAGGATGTTTCAGGATGTTTGAGTCCTATGTTAACACGGGTGTTTCAGGACATATGCATTAATATATGCATTAAGACACTACACCTCAATGGATGTTTCAGTCCTTTGTCTATAACATATGCATTAAGTTACTTCAGTCCTATGTTTCACTTTCCATGGCCATTGTCTTTGCATAGTACTGAAGATGAAACATAGACATATGCATTAAGATACTACACATATGCATTAAGATTCTTCAGTCCTATGTTTCATCTCCTCTTCTTCATCTCATTTTTTTACAACATATGCATTCTACAATATGCAAGACTTCGGAGCCAAGCCCGATGACCAAACCTATTTGGCATAATCATTTCTCAAGGCCTGGGATACATCGTGCAGTTCGTCGAACCCTGCAACCATCCATGTACTAAGTGGGAGGTTCTTGATTAGCCAGGTCATCTTCAAAGGCCAATGCAGGAATTCTGCCAACAAATTCTTGATCAATGGGGCCATTGTTGCCCCTTCAACTTATGCCAGCCATGGAGATAAAAGCAACTGGATCGAATTTGATAATGTGGATGGTGTATCTATTGATGGAGGGATTCTCGATGGAAGAGGCGTGCCGTTGTTGGCTTGCAAGTTGGCAAGCCATAACTACCCAGACGGTGCAATGGTATGCGCTGAATCTTTAGAACTATGACATAATACACAGAACTAACTTCAGCCTTAGTAGTTTAATTTGTTTGTATTCTTGCACTCTCTTTGCTTCATCGATTAAAATAACATTGAAATCGTTGGAATGATATCTGCAAACATCGAGCTATACCACATTGTGATCGTAGGCTATGAGGGTGTGAAGGTGGTCCGTGTGAACATTGTTGCATTGGGCAATAGCCCCAATACAGATGGTATTCATGTCCAGATGTTGAGAGATGTCAGCATAGACCATACTAATATTAAGACCGACGACGCGACAACTGTGTTTTAATTGGACCTGGAATAATTGGGCTTTACATCGAGCAGGTCATTTGCGGACTTGGACATGGCATTAGGTAGGTCTTAATGAATTTATCACTTTATAGCACGAATAACTTTAATATATTTTGTATATCAGCTTGGTCCACAATGCACATTATTAACAGTAAGAAGCAATGGAGGGCTCAACCAAATGCACACTGGAGTAAGATAATTTTCCTTTCTTTTCTGTATGAAGTTTATCACTTATGCTTATGGATGAAACTTGATGAAGATTGGCATTTCCCTGTATGGATGAAACTTGATGAAGATAACTGCAAGCATTTTTAGCAGCCGTGGGGCTCTTTCCCTATATGTTTTAATGTTTTAATGTTTGTATTGGAGCATGTTTCAATGTTTGATAATAACATTGGCCTTTATTCATTTGTAAGTGGGGCTGGGAACTTACCAAAAACATGAGGGTACATGCTCATGTCTAAGAAATCCAAATCAGTTGGAATTTCCATGGTTAGAGTATGGATTAACACTAACATTCTAACCTACATGAATTTTCAGATATAAATATGAAGCAAGCAGAACTAAATTTGATCAAAAATCATATTTCTTTCTCAATTTTGACAAGCTGGAAAGCATCCAGAGAGCTTAACCTCTGTCATGACCCCGACAGACACAAAATTTGGAGGCGCATCCAGAGGAATTAACTAGATAGAATAAACAAGTTGATTATTTTAAATTATAATGTGCATCTCTTATGAGTATGGCAGGATAATTAGGTTGACAGTATATTATAACAAAGCAAATCCTGTCTTACAACATTTCCTTGACCTTCCCCTTAATACGTAAGTGTATATCTGTGTATTCGTTTTTGGTGTTCCTTTTTCATCCTTTGCCAATGCAGATTCATTGAAGAAGTTCTTTTGACATGCCTTTGAGCAAGCTTATAATGTAGACATGCAAACACACAATCAAGTGTTTCACCATATAATAGGATTAATGATTACTTGATAACAAATCCGAAATGAAAATTACTGAAACATCCGAGTGTTGTGCCTGTATTGTTTAGCATATTTTAAACATATGCACAGAAAGAATGTTGCTTAGAAGATGGATGTTTCCTAATGTAGCTAATTCTCATGATACATGTTTCTAAATATCAATCATTGATGCTAGAACATGAAATCAAGCTGAGTAAACTTACCACATATCCATCAAGAGTCCAAGACATTACATCCCATTTTATTGTAATATAATATTGCCGGTTGGGTCTAATGGATCATATGCCACTATTTCAGATACCAAGACTACATTATCACACAACAAAAATAATCATGAAGCTAAACAGAATTCAACAATATTGGGATCCAAACAAAAATCTTCTCGAGAAAACACCATGAATCTGATGAAGATTGAGATTGCACACTCAATTCACTCAACAATTGACGTGAAGAATTTCAACAGATCTCCATGCTTGATATATTCAGCTGGATCACATCAACTACTCTCCATGGGCAGTAGGAGAATGAAAATGCTTATGGGTCTTTTATGGAGAGATGTGAAGAAGAAATCTTCGATTAGAGCAATGGCTCACCAACAGATTTGCTGTTGGGTCTCTCTCTTTCTCTCATGTCTTCCTTATAGTTTAATTTCCCTTTTGTGAAGCAAAAGTGTTTTGTGTTTTAGCCAATCTAAATATAAGAAGAGGCACAAAGACGCAAATACCAACCAAGTTTGCTATAATTTATGTTTTAACCTGCTTGGTATTGCTTGCAGTTTCAGTTTGATGATTTAATACTTCAGATATCTTGGTGCCTGTAAAATGATATTGGAAATTGTAACGGCCGCTTTCCGACCGTACAGATTTTAGCGCGTAACCGTGTTTCGTGTGCGTTTGATGTATTTGATTCTTAATACTGTTTTTCGTAGTTCGAACGTGTGATCGGAACCCGCATTCACGATCCTCTCGGAGGCGCGATCATCTCGGTATTTTCTTTGAAATTTTTGGATGTAGAGTGATCAATTTACTTTATCTTGTTACAAACTTATAAACTTATATATATATATATATATATATTTAAGATTTGCAGTTCTGTACGTGTTGGGTTTTTTTGGTTTGAAACCAAACTATGTACTTTTATAATCTAAATGTTAACCTAATTTCTTTTTGAAATTTATAATGCCCTGCGAGATTAGTGAGATTGGGTTCTGTGAACAAAACATTTTTAATATTTTAATTTAGCTCCTATTTCAAATTCTTACCACCAACTACCCTCACGTGCTGAGCCCCTCACCTCCCTATTTAATGAGAACCTAGGTATACATTTTCTCACCGATATCAAAACCTAGCCGCCGCCCTGAATATTTTGTTCACGCAAAGAATAAATTCCCAGGCGCCGCTAGTTTATTTCTCCCCCACGCAAACCCCTCACTTGCGCCTCAACCCATTTTCCACCGACCTCAACCCTCGCACGGCGACCTATCACCGTAGCCGGACCCTTTCTCCGGCCTCCTCGTCGCCGGACCCGTCCTCCTCTCCTCCCCTAGACCATCCTCCGGCGTTTGCAACTGCCCAGCGACGCACCCAGCGGCCTCCGAGCATTCCCGACGTTTCACGACGCCCTGCAGAAGCCGCCGCCGCCATAGCCGGAAGGAACTACCGCCGGCGTCCCCTCGCTCTCCCACCTGCAACGACGATGAAGAAGATCCCGAGAGGTTAGCTTTGTGTTTTCATGGCTAAGGATTAGGAGTTGTTAGTTGTATATATTTCTTATACTTAAACTGTTTTCCTTTAAGTTTAGTTTGGGTTAGCAAATGTTTACAATCTGTGTTGCATTTATAACCCATCTTCACAATAGGTCTTATAAGGCTATTTCATGTTAAAGGTATAGGACAGAACTTATAAATCAACTTATATTATTATGTAGGGCTTAAAGAATATTTTGTTATCTTGTAAAAATATATATATATTTATATTGCAGCAAGATATTTTGTTATAGCCATAAATAAACTTCAAATACTTACTGTACATTAGGTTTGATATTAGGATAGTTGCCATTGAAATTATATTAGGAGTTAGCCTCGTATATACATATGGTTGCTTGTTTTGGGTTTAAGTAAACTAGGTGTATTTGTGTAAACCATGCTCAAGATCAGTTAGTCTTTTAATGTTACAGTTTAAGTTAGAAATAAATGGCGGAACTTATATTTTTAAGTCTTGGTATAAGTTATTAATGAAATCAGTGGGTGTTTAACCTGGTGTTACATGTGGTATATTCTTGTACTAGCATCTTAGCACTATTAGCGGGTCTCTAACGTTATGAATGATGTGTCACCTAACTTAGGATAGAAACTTAATTAAAATTGGTTCGTTAGACGTCCTAGGTTGCCTAATGATTTTTAGCTCCGTCGTAACGAACTTACTTGTGCACGTAGGTTATCTGTGACCTTGGACTCCTCTGGATGGTGTTTTCCTGACAGCAGACTTGCAGGCAAGTGAAACTTGTCAACACTTCTTAGGGCCATGTTTTAGGCCAATTCTTTGTACTAGCGTGAAAGAGACTAGATCGTGAAATGATAGCGATCTAGGCGCAACTTTGAGATCTAGCTAGACAACAAAGCTAGATCCGACACCTTGACATATCATTCATGCATTGATAATTGCCATGTTTAAATTCCTTTAACTGTACGCACTTGAATTGTTAACTGTCATGCATTGCATCTTACATGTCATCCTAGTTAAACTTGCATCGTAGCACACGCTACACTACATGTACAAAATCCATGTTTCCGTGTTACCGGCTAGGCACCCGTTATGCGTGCATAACCCTACGCCATCCGTGTTAAAAACACTTCCTGGCTCGTGATCCAGAAGCGAGCATTCCGTGTTCGGGGGTAATGCCCTGGCTCGACACACGTGGAGGGGTAGGGATAAACGATCACTTGAGCATAAGAGTTGGCCCGTACAGCCACTCTAGCCAAAGGGCGGAATCTCTGTGCACGACGTGATTACAATTCCAGTACTTGTCTTTTACTTGTTTACTTGCCATGCCATGTTACTTGCCATGCCATGCTATTTGTCATGCTATACCATGTCATATTTTACTTTAGAACTGTTAGGTTGCTTCCTTTTTATAGTTTCCTTGCACAAGTCTTTTTAGACTTGCTGACATGTGCCCCTTCTCTTTGGGTGACGCATGTTAGTTGCTGAGAAAGAGATTGCAGTTGAGGGTGACGTGTCCGTGGTGTACGTGCCCGAGCCGTTGTTGACGTTGAGTACGATGCTTCCGGTGACTATTATTAGTGACCTCTGCTGAGTTTCCTTTTGTTTAGATTTTGTTAAGTTATCGGTGCGTGACACATGTACTATGTTTTTATGTACCTTGTACCTTTGTTTGGCCATGCTGGGGCCCTTAGTTTCTTTCTCTGTAAGCCTGGTGGTTTTTTTCTGTGATGTTGTAATTTAATTCAATGGATATTCTGAGAATTCTTTTGTCTCATTTCCTTGTTTATTATTTTTGTTTCGTATCGCAATTGCAAGGACCTACCATTTGATGTTTATTGACGCTTATCGGACTTGGAGCTTTGCAGCTTCAAGTTTGAGCGGACCTTCTCACGTCTTGCCTCCACATTTTTGGGAAGCGGGGCGTGACAGGTTTTGTTGGTGGCCCATGCAGGTCCGGTCTTGCAATTGCGAATTAACGGAACAACGATAATAACGGAATGTCCATTAAATAAATTGCAACATCCGAGTCATAAGCCCTGTGTCTAGTCGTTTTCCTATGTCACTAAGAGTAAGAAGACTTAGCTAGACGTCTGTGTTTGCTATTTAGAGGCCCCTGATTGATAGTTAGACTCCCTGTCAGCAATTGATTTAATCGTCGTAGGAGTCACCTTAGTGGTTCTTGTCTAAACTCTGACCATATTAGACTTCTAGAATTTCCTTTGGTCGTTCGCTTGGGTTCATCGATTTCGGACCAAGCTGAACGCATTTCTTTACCGTCTAACCTTTAGAAGTCTTAGCGCTTAGTTTTAATCTTTAGTTGGTCGACCGTAGGAGTTTCCGTGGACTTTCCTGATTCATACCCTAGGCGTATGCATGTTTTGATCACCTGACTAATTTCCTTGCCTCGAATCACGAGATCGCCTCATGACGATCGTCGTCAATCTTCGAACCTCTCCATGACAAACCTTGAATCTCCTGAAAGTATTTTCGACTTCCTCCTTTCCGAAGTTTAACCTTGTTCCAAATCTTAATGTATATGTACTTATACTTCATCCTCCTTCGTTGATTTAAAATTTTAAAACCTTTGTCGAAATTTCTGGATAATAGTTTATAATACTTTTTCAGCCTACACTTTTGTACCCATGAAAATACATATCTCCTTTCATATATTAATTAAATTCTGAACCGTACTTTTATATGGCCCAATTCGATTTATAATTTTCCTTCCTGATTTATGCCATTCATATACTTTTCAAGTCACTTGGGATTTCAGCTTCCCACAAGTCAATGTTATGCTCATCGTTTTCTTTATTTCAGATTTTGTAAAATTACTAGTTCATAACCATTTCCTAATCCGGACCTTCCATAGTTTGGTTTTAAAGCTTTGCTATCGATTTCGATAATTCTACTACTAAGTTAATATTATTTTTCCGTGCACCATACATACTTTCAATTATTTTTATATCCGTACCAGACTTGTTGTGCTCGTATATTAAGAACCTTGTGTAAATCAGTTTCTCATTATTGGCAAACCTTGGTTCTCTAAAAGTAGTTTCAAATTGATTATTTTCAATTTTCCATAGCCTAAAGTTTTGAAAGCATTTAACCTGAGTTTAAATTCTTCTGTTGCTTGATTCCATTCATTGACTTTCAAAAACTTTTGCCAAAATTATATTAAATTACTGTCGTATAATATTTCTAAAAACTACGCCCTCAATATTCGTGTAAATGATTTTACTCCTTTTATAATGATTTTTTTAAACCAATAGACCATTTTCTCTTATTACGAATGTTCTACTCAAATTTATTTTGAACAACTCATTTTATCGATCTCCAAATATTTCTTTTCAGACCGGGATTTCAACTTTTGAGGTACAACAGTTTTCAGATTTCGCGTATTTTAGCTTATGCTTTTCACCCTATTTTCTTTTCTGTATCCTATTTAAGCATCACTACGTTCCTCTTTCCCTCAACCTAAACATCACAATTGAGTCAATGTTTCGTCTAACCAAGCTGTCTCCTTGTATTCGTCCCATCTGAACTCGTGCTTATCGATCCTTCCCTCGTCACGCTTTCGACCTCGACCTTCCTTTATTGCTTAGGCTTTAGCGTCCGTCAAGGTCTGTGTCAACTCTTAGTTGTTAGTAAACCCTTGGACCGTTGTGAGGTGTCGTAGTGCACGTACCTAAGTGATGTACGTGGGCTTGAATGAGTATACCCCCATAGTATATTGATGCTTGCATATTGGGTGATATATATATAAACATACTCGGAGTTACTCGTGATATTATGAAGTTGTTTATGTGTTAGTATTTATAGATTTGGGTGTGGTTAGCTATACCATACTAGGGATGCTTGTGTATATAAGAATTAGTGTGGGGATATCTGATGGAGTGTATGTAATTAGAGATACTTGTAATGGTTGAAATAAAATGATTGGTTAAGCTATGTGTATGCTATGTGTGATAATAATAAGCGTACGTATAGTTAAGTAAGTAGACCTATTATATGACCTGTATGTTAGTACGTGTGAGTATGTGCTCGTACGTAGACACGTATTGTGCTTAGATGTAAGAAGTTATGTATTTGCTGCACGAGTATATATGTGGTATACGTATGGTAATAAGATTATAATTTTGAGTGGTATCGCTTGCTTTTACGGATGTTGTATGCGTGTATAACATGAGGTATACACGACTATTGCATATCGTATCTATGTATGAAGTAGATGTGTTGGTATACTGGTTATAGGTAGATGGCTATGGTGTGAATATATATTACTTGTGTGTGACTATACGGTGAATGTTTGTATTAGGGAGGGTATTATAATTATAGGTGTGCTGATGTCTGTAATATTATTATTATGGTATATAAAGAAATTGAACTATGTGGGTGTTACCTGACTAAATATTAAGTGTGAATGACATATGGCGTGTATATGGTTATATTGGTAGATGTGTATATATTGGAGTGGTATTGGTATAGGTATAAATACCGTGTTACTATACAGAGTATTCTGATATGTGTTTTGAGTCTCACCCAAGTTTGAGTGGGTATACTATAGGTATATTATTATGTACGTCCGTGGTTTATGTGTGGTACCAAGAATATAGAGATGGATGATGTATGCATAATAATAGGATTGCTTGTACCTGGTTGTGTTACACACATGATTGTGAGTCGCTATACCAATATATAGTTATAGGTGTTGGTCTTGCGGTAAAGTTATCTACTAAGGACTTGCCTGGGTGAACGTATGTGTGCTAGCTAAACTAGGTGTGTAGATGTGCTGGATATATAATGGTACGATTGGTATATGTGAATGAAATGTTAACGTGCATGGGTGTGCACCATGCACGGGTAAGTATGTGCTTAGTTATAGGTATTGGTGACTATGGTATGTGTGGCGTGTCGTGAATATAGTTATAGGACCGTATGTAATGTGAATGTATGGTGAAATAATTGCATGCATTTGAATGACTATATATTGTGAAATTATAGTAGTGGTGAATGTATATTAGATATAGTGAACTTGATTTAATAATGGTATGGTGTGACTATATGTGTTGAGATGTTTGGTATTGGATGAATATTAGGGATTAGTATACCCATGTTTGTTTTGTGCATAAGTAGATATCTACACGTAGAGCAATGATTGTATTTGCTAGTGTGAGACTAATCTTATGTGAATATCTGAACTATCGTTTCGTGCTAGGTAAGTAGTAGGTATATAAGGGGATGTATGCATATGATTGAAATACGTACGTGAATATATACACATGTTAGAGGTGATATTGTTTGACTACCTAGTGCATATATGAGCATTTGTAATGACTATACCTGGTTGAAATATAGTATGATGTGATCGGAATAGCTAATAGTCTAGCTAGAGTTATATTTGGAAAGTCCGAGGACGGACTTTATTCTAAGGTGGGGAGGATGTAACGGCCGCTTTCCGACCGTACAGATTTTAGCGCGTAACCGTGTTTCGTGTGCGTTTGATGTATTTGATTCTTAATACTGTTTTTCGTAGTTCGAACGTGTGATCGGAACCCGCATTCACGATCCTCTCGGAGGCGCGATCATCTCGGTATTTTCTTTGAAATTTTTGGATGTAAAGTGATCAATTTACTTTATCTTGTTACAAACTTATAAACTTATATATATATATATATATATTTAAGATTTGCAGTTCTGTACGTGTTGGGTTTTTTTGGTTTGAAACCAAACTATGTACTTTTATAATCTAAATGTTAACCTAATTTCTTTTTGAAATTTATAATGCCCTGCGAGATTAGTGAGATTGGGTTCTGTGAACAAAACATTTTTAATATTTTAATTTAGCTCCTATTTCAAATTCTTACCACCAACTACCCTCACGTGCTGAGCCCCTCACCTCCCTATTTAATGAGAACCTAGGTATACATTTTCTCACCGATATCAAAACCTAGCCGCCGCCCTGAATATTTTGTTCACGCAAAGAATAAATTCCCAGGCGCCGCTAGTTTATTTCTCCCCCACGCAAACCCCTCACTTGCGCCTCAACCCATTTTCCACCGACCTCAACCCTCGCACGGCGACCTATCACCGTAGCCGGACCCTTTCTCCGGCCTCCTCGTCGCCGGACCCGTCCTCCTCTCCTCCCCTAGACCATCCTCCGGCGTTTGCAACTGCCCAGCGACGCACCCAGCGGCCTCCGAGCATTCCCGACGTTTCACGACGCCCTGCAGAAGCCGCCGCCGCCATAGCCGGAAGGAACTACCGCCGGCGTCCCCTCGCTCTCCCACCTGCAACGACGATGAAGAAGATCCCGAGAGGTTAGCTTTGTGTTTTCATGGCTAAGGATTAGGAGTTGTTAGTTGTATATATTTCTTATACTTAAACTGTTTTCCTTTAAGTTTAGTTTGGGTTAGCAAATGTTTACAATCTGTGTTGCATTTATAACCCATCTTCACAATAGGTCTTATAAGGCTATTTCATGTTAAAGGTATAGGACAGAACTTATAAATCAACTTATATTATTATGTAGGGCTTAAAGAATATTTTGTTATCTTGTAAAAATATATATATATTTATATTACAGCAAGATATTTTGTTATAGCCATAAATAAACTTCAAATACTTACTGTACATTAGGTTTGATATTAGGATAGTTGCCATTGAAATTATATTAGGAGTTAGCCTCGTATATACATATGGTTGCTTGTTTTGGGTTTAAGTAAACTAGGTGTATTTGTGTAAACCATGCTCAAGATCAGTTAGTCTTTTAATGTTACAGTTTAAGTTAGAAATAAATGGCGGAACTTATATTTTTAAGTCTTGGTATAAGTTATTAATGAAATCAGTGGGTGTTTAACCTGGTGTTACATGTGGTATATTCTTGTACTAGCATCTTAGCACTATTAGCGGGTCTCTAACGTTATGAATGATGTGTCACCTAACTTAGGATAGAAACTTAATTAAAATTGGTTCGTTAGACGTCCTAGGTTGCCTAATGATTTTTAGCTCCGTCGTAACGAACTTACTTGTGCACGTAGGTTATCTGTGACCTTGGACTCCTCTGGATGGTGTTTTCCTGACAGCAGACTTGCAGGCAAGTGAAACTTGTCAACACTTCTTAGGGCCATGTTTTAGGCCAATTCTTTGTACTAGCGTGAAAGAGACTAGATCGTGAAATGATAGCGATCTAGGCGCAACTTTGAGATCTAGCTAGACAACAAAGCTAGATCCGACACCTTGACATATCATTCATGCATTGATAATTGCCATGTTTAAATTCCTTTAACTGTACGCACTTGAATTGTTAACTGTCATGCATTGCATCTTACATGTCATCCTAGTTAAACTTGCATCGTAGCACACGCTACACTACATGTACAAAATCCATGTTTCCGTGTTACCGGCTAGGCACCCGTTATGCGGGCATAACCCTACGCCATCCGTGTTAAAAACACTTCCTGGCTCGTGATCCAGAAGCGAGCATTCCGTGTTCGGGGGTAATGCCCTGGCTCGACACACGTGGAGGGGTAGGGATAAACGATCACTTGAGCATAAGAGTTGGCCCGTACAGCCACTCTAGCCAAAGGGCGGAATCTCTGTGCACGACGTGATTACAATTCCAGTACTTGTCTTTTACTTGTTTACTTGCCATGCCATGTTACTTGCCATGCCATGCTATTTGTCATGCTATACCATGTCATATTTTACTTTAGAACTGTTAGGTTGCTTCCTTTTTATAGTTTCCTTGCACAAGTCTTTTTAGACTTGCTGACATGTGCCCCTTCTCTTTGGGTGACGCATGTTAGTTGCTGAGAAAGAGATTGCAGTTGAGGGTGACGTGTCCGTGGTGTACGTGCCCGAGCCGTTGTTGACGTTGAGTACGATGCTTCCGGTGACTATTATTAGTGACCTCTGCTGAGTTTCCTTTTGTTTAGATTTTGTTAAGTTATCGGTGCGTGACACATGTACTATGTTTTTATGTACCTTGTACCTTTGTTTGGCCATGCTGGGGCCCTTAGTTTCTTTCTCTGTAAGCCTGGTGGTTTTTTTCTGTGATGTTGTAATTTAATTCAATGGATATTCTGAGAATTCTTTTGTCTCATTTCCTTGTTTATTATTTTTGTTTCGTATCGCAATTACAAGGACCTACCATTTGATGTTTATTGACGCTTATCGGACTTGGAGCTTTGCAGCTTCAAGTTTGAGCGGACCTTCTCACGTCTTGCCTCCACATTTTTGGGAAGCGGGGCGTGACAGAAATGAAGCCTAATCCCAAATTAGAATTTTAACCTCCTGGCTAAATGAAGTTAAATATTACATAAATCTCACTGACTATGTGCCTGAGCTTGCTTCATTTTCAGCCAATGAACAATGCCATTTTGGTCTACATAAATATTCATTGTATTTGTTTGATAATTGACTATTTTGCTTATTACTGATTTTCAGTAAATAGCATGAAATTATTTCTACGGTTTACGCTACCTGTTATTCATTTGATTTTGTTAGTTTGCTTAAAATATGAGTTATTCATGATGAATTCATCCACAGTTTAATTGCTGATTTGTAAATGCTACTTGCAGTACACATCCCAAATACAATGCCTTTAGCCGATTATTTGTATTTTGTTATCATTATGATTTGATTTCATATCTGTAGGTGTCAAGCTATGGGATGTTAAAAACTAAAAGTGGTTTATTTGCACCTTTGGATGTCCTGGTCGGACCTAAGTTCCATATAAAATGCATCATAGCTATTTTTATTTGTGTTAATCTGTGTTAGGTCATTTTGGGCATTAGGTCACGATGTAATCATGCTTAGGTTTAGGGATTACTTTTTTTGAACTATCAAGCGAATGGTATAACATATGACAGAAATCCCGAAACTTTGATGTTTTAAGGGGCGTGTTCGAGCTTAAGTGGCTGTGGCCACGACAGAAATCATGCATGTGTGTTATGTTATCTTGGTTGGTTTGGCTGTTGGTGAGTTAACTGACTGTGCCATGTTCATGTTTCCATATACTTAGTGTTAGGTTTGGGATGATTTGTAGTTAGTTCAATGCTAGGCTTGGGATGATTTGTGGCTAGAATGCTAGGGAAGTTGGTGAGGATGTGAAGTAAATTACCACCGATTAACAATGTTCAATCATTTGTTAACTGAGAGAGCTGGTACGATTGTGAATTGTATTAATGATAGTCAACAATGTCATGTCTTCTTTAGTTAGACATATGCTTATTGTTTATTCTACATGGTTTTTATTCAGATATGGAAGCTATTTGGTTCCAAATTTTATTTCGGCATCTCAAGTTTTTGAATTTTCTTTATCTCCATTATTTTCAGTCATTTTGGGCATCAACACTATTGATTTTGTGTGTTCCAAATAAATACATTATGGTGTAAGACCTTTCTGAAATATAATCAGAATCATATAATATAGAAATGAATTTCATCGCATGAGGTGAAAAGGACAATTCTCGATCTCATTGATCAATCATTTGTATTTCTAGCTTAAAAGTGCTTGCATGCAGCGCGATGAATGGATTCAATTGATGTTCTGTAATTTATTCTTTGGTACTGAATTGATATCTTTTTTGCTTTTCTTATTGGTAGGATTTTGATGTTTACGTGGGGCTTAGTGTGCTCGCTGCTTCTTGGAAGTGAAAGCACATACATTTGGCGATGAAGATATCAATAGATGGTGGCATAACTTGGTCGTATAGAGAGCAGCTTTCTCCTGGAATTCTTGGGCCAATCAAGAACAAATTATGCGAGAATGAGGATTTGATGAATGAGATAGTTTCAATTGATAATGGTATTATGCTTTGTGATGTAGGCTTTGCTGCTTAATGATGGACGATTGCTCTGCAAACCATCTATAGAGACCCGAAGCTTTTTAAGGAGCATGGATGGAGGTAAATTGAGCATAGTTTGTTATTCAGTTGAACTTGCTGACACCAAAATCTTGACTGCGTTAATTAGACCCACATACATTGCGGGTAAAACACTAGGGGTGATCCAACTGGTTCAATATTGTAATCCAAAGGGAACATTGTGTATGTTGCTGCGATCATTCGAACCAATGGGAAGTGTTTACATGTCAGAATCAGTTGATGTGGGAGTTTAGCTGAAGCTTTGCTAGACCTACACAATTTCCCACCCAATAATCAGGTTCTTGATCACCCTACCTGCATATTTCAATCCACATCCTTGCATTTAGAAAGTTCTCTAAATGTTTATGAAGTATATTAAAAATTCCAAAAAAAGGTAAACTGAAAGACTAAATAGAGAAACATCCATATACATCAAATTTCTGTTTTACATGGCCAATATTAGCTTATGAAATGAATGATAGCATATGGAAATGATACATATTTGGTAAGATCAACATATATAGTGGCATGTAGATTCTGTTAGTTACATGAATTTACTTATGCTATTTTAATTATGCCATGTATACTATTGATAGCTCTTAGTTATGATCTTCCCAAGAAGTTTCTTCTTTATGATCTAATATTGTTATCATATTCTATGTTTTTTTGTATTTAATTTTAAAATCTTTCTGCTTTGGGGTTTTGGTAGAGTTTTTGGCCCGTGATTGGTGCTTTTTAGCCATGCTCTATGACAGTGCCCCTGTTCAATGCCTCGCGGATGGTTCAGGCTCATATGTAGATAAATTTCCTTTTTTCTCTTTTGTAATTTTCAATGTTTATAGTGTTATCCGAGAGGGAGATCATGCAGGTATGTGTTTATTTCATTCTAACGTGCTTATAATTCTTTTACTTCACATAAACTAATCGATAGTGTTATGCAATTGTGGATCTAAAATAAAGACTTTGTTGTCTAAAACAACAGCAAATCCCAAATCCAAACAGATCAAGTCAAAGATGTCCCAATTGGAAGAAAGTTGAAGGTTTAAGTTTTTCAACTTGGTTGACAAGGAGGCGACTCTTTATGCAGATGGCCACAATTACGAAGAAGGCCCCACTTATGACCTGGGAGCCATTGATCAAAGTAAATCACAATGCAATGCAAGAAGCTTGATTTATCCTTGAAGAACTTAAAAGAACTAGAGATTAACCAATGTAATTTATGGTATCTAGAAGTTGTAGATGTAATCTTTTTGTGGTCATATTGGCATTGTTAGAAATAATTATTCTATGGGAAAGATTTTGGATGGTGATGTAAATCAAAATTATGGTGTTTATTGTTGAAGAATTTTCATTGTATTCGAAAAATTTGCACTATGGGCGAAATGTTGCACTATAAGAAGAAACTAATCAACGAAATTAAACTTTGCGAAAATTCCCTTGAAATTGTGTTTTTATATTGAGTTGCTTTCAACTCCAGCTGATAATGCAGCAACTACTTACACGATGCCAACATTAATCAAGTTTCTTTATTTTCTTTTGATTTTCTCAAGTAGAAAACATTGAAGCTGTATATGTGTTGCCTTCAGAATTAGCCAAATAAATTAGAAAAATTATCTTTCTGTAACTTTTGTATGTAGATATGTGAAACATACAATTATTCAAGATGTGAGGATTAGCTCTTTGCAAACATGCAAACAGAGGGATGCATACCTTTTTTGGGGTTGAAATTCTGAATTCTGAATGCAGCATATTCCAGTGAATATTGAACGCAACACATACAGCTGCCTTTTGTTTAACTTTGAATATCATTTTTGCAAAGTTGCACTTTGCATCATATATCAATAATTTTTTGGGGAACAAAGATTTTGCGGGGGAAAATCTTAATTGAACCGTGCCCGCGGGCACGGGGTATGACTAGTATTCTATAAAATAAGGATGTTATCAAGAGAAATTGGATAAGAGAAATTGGACAAGAAAAATTGGATAAGAGAAATTGGACAAGAGTATATACATACATATATATACATACATATACACATATACACATATACATATACATACATACATATACATATATCTATATTATAAAAGAGGGATGTTATCAAGAGAAATAGGATAAGAGATATTGGACAAGAGAAATTGAATAAGAGATATCTATATTATAAAAGAGGGATGTTATCAAGAGAAATTAGATAAGAGATAGAGAAGAGATGGGGAATTTTGTGATGAGATTTTAAGAGATAAGAGAAGAGGTGTGGAATTTTGCACATACAACCCCGGGTTTTGCATTTTTGCCACTGGACCCTCCCCACCCACACACCCACACTTTTTATTCTTCCCACCACTTCCCAAACATTTTTTCCAGTCCACGTGCACGTGTGCACGGGTTATTTGCTAGTATATACATATAGGAATAAGGGGATCTAAGGTGCCTCCTTAGATGAAAATTTAAGGAGGTGCCCACATTTCCCCCATCTCCTACAATTTTTTAGGAATTTTTTTTCATGGGGTTGTTGTTCACATCATGGATGATCAACATACCAAATTTCAAGGGATTTCAATACTTTTGAGCCACCATCTAACCCTTACAATTTCAACAGTCTAAAAACGCGCTGAAAACCCCACGAAGTTGCAAGGGGCAGATGGGGGCTCAAAAAGTATTGGAATCCCTTGAAATTTGGTATGTTGATCATCCATAAGGTGAACAATAAACCCATGAAAACAAATTTCAAAAAAAAATGTGTGAGATGTGGGGAAATGGGGGCGCCTCCTTAGATTGAATCTAAGGAGGCACCTTAGGATCCCTTTACCCATATCCTCTCCCTATTGATACCACACCCCAAAATGTGCTAGTATTGTATATTGTACACTATTTTTTATCAATGAAATATCATGCTAACTTTCCAATATATATATATATATATGTATATATATATATATATGTATATATATATATATGTATATATATATATATGTATATATATATATATATGTATATATATATGCCAGGTAAAAGTTAGTCTTTATTAATATTCTAAATCCAAATTTACAACGTCACAATGAAAGGTAGCAGTAGAGATAATAAGAGGAGAGGGGAGAGGACACAAGCGTCGTCACCCTCAACCTAGTATTATCAACTAATCCTACAAGTCAGTCATGAGATAACAAAATATACGTCATATAATAGTATATTGCCTAGTTAAGAATTAGGCATCAACAAGACCTCAGTTAGCAAAAGGCTTTATGTCAGGGGCATCCTCAATATCCAAGTGGGCAAGAAATATCTTTACATCCGACTCGATTTCCTCAAACAAAGCTGTTTTTGATGTATACTTTCCTTCAAAGATGCGCATATTGCGTTGCTTCCAAATATCCCTTACCATAGTAGACAATGCTGCTTTAGCCAACACACTTAAGGGGTCCTTCTTTTTGTAGCGGGAAAGGATCAAATCACACACTCCTAAAATCAAATATGGAACCATACTTGTGATCCCGAGCTTGAGGAAGCTCCTTGACAGGATGTATTTGGTATAATCACATTCGAAATAAATATGAGAAATACTCTCCATCCCATTTCCAGAACAAAGAAAGCAAGACTGGTCGGAGATACTCCCCCACTTAAGAAGGCGATCCTTTGTCAGTAACTTCCCTTGAATAGCTCGCAACAAAGCCAAAGACATTTTAGGAACATAATGTGAAAACCAAACCGCATTAAAATATGGGAAAGGAGGCTTGGCTACCCGGGCACTTTCCCAGGTTTCACGCATGGAGAAGTCACGGCCAGAAGCCCATATCCATTCGTCTTGGCCTTCACTAGGAGTCAATTGCTGGAGTGGATTTCCAATCCAAATTATAGCCGGCACATTAGACCAAGAGGAGCCGGACCAGAAGTGACCCATGCAAGCTAGTTCGGTTCCAGGTAGGGGTTCTTGGATGAGGTGTAGGGGACCCCTAGGATGCCAGTTGTCATACCAGAATGAAGTAGACTTACCATCTTTAACACAACGTTCAATTAGTCGTTGTGAAAGTTGGCGTCTTTTGAGAATGAGCTTCCATGTCCCAGAATGATAGGGGTTAGCTTTGAACATGTAGAAACCATTGTTAACCACCTCATAGCGCTTCCTCATATAGGTAGCCCATAGCCCTTTATTAGCCAGCACTCTCCAAGTCAGGCGAACACCTGAGGCAATATTCAAGTCAGACAGGTTCCGTAGTCCAACACCCCCCTCCTTCTTTGGAGTACACAAATCCTTCAAGGCCAAACATTTCTGCCTACCCCAAATGAACTTCCTGCAGGCTGAGTTAATTGCTCTAATTACAGAAGGAGGAAAACAGTAAGCTTGCTTCCAGAAAGCGACCATACCGTAAATAACCGAGCGTACCAGTTCAATTTTTCCAGAGATAGAAAGCAAAGAGGATGACCAACCAAGAAGCCTCTTTTTACATTTATCAACCAGACGACAGAATAATGAAGCTTTTGGATAAATAGAAGATAAGGGGAGGCCCAAATAGGTAGTGAACGATGATACCATTTTGACTCCAAGAATCTCCGCTAAACATCTCGCATTTCGAACACCCTTACTGAAGATGGCAGAACTTTTATCCCAATTAATCTGTAGACCAAAGAGCAGGAAAAATCTGGATAATAGGTCCTTGAGGCCGTGCAGGGAATGTGGATTAGCACGGAAGAAAACTAACAGGTCATCTGCAAAATGCAAATGAGATACAGAACCAGTTCTACGCATGGGATGAATATCACCTGTAGAATCTGCAATGACCATGAGGAGCGAGAAAGCTTCCATAACAAGGACGAACAAGTACGGAGAAAGTGGGTCTCCCTGGCACAAACCTCTATTGGAATCAAAGTACCCTTCAGGTGACCCATCAACTGAGACTGAGAACATAGGGGAACATATACATTGGGAAATCCAATTAACAAAAGTGAAGTTGAAACCCATCTGATGAAGGAGGAAAAGGATGAACTCCCTATTAACACTGTCAAACGCCTTTTGAAGATCCAGCTTAATACAGGTTCTGGCACCCATAGAATTGCTAAAATCTCGAATTTGTTCGTGGGCCAGTAGTGTGCAATCAGCCAGTAACCTATCTTTGAGAAAGGCTGCCTGATGTGGGGAGATAAGATCTGAAATAACATGCTTCAATCCGTTACATAATATCTTACTGATAATTTTATACAGCACATTGCAACAAGCAATTGGCCTGTAGTCACCCAATCCTGAAGCATTAGAATTCTTTGGGACAAGAGTCAAGAAAGCATGGTTAACACTTGGGTTCATTCTACAGCTTTTGAAAAAATCAGTGACGCCAGCAATAATATTTTCCCTAATAATGTCCCAATTGAATTGAAAGAAATGTGCATTAAAACCATCAGGGCCTGGGGCTTTGTCTTTACAAATCTGGAACGTTGCACATTTAATTTCTACAGGGGACACTAGCATATCCATCCAACAAGCCGCCTCTACAGTAATAATCCGTTTTGGGATGATATTAGGAAAAACATTCCAATACTCGTCTTGGTGGTATAAATTTTGATAGAATAAAGGAGCTTCCAAGTGCATGGCATTAATATTGCAATTCATCTCTCCATCAGGTGTAATAAGATGATGTAGGGTGTTGTGAGAGTGTCTAGACTTCAGAGCAGTATAAATTTTTTTTGAATTTCTATCCCCGAGGGTTAGCCAATTTTGACGGCTTTTTTGCCTCAGCTCCTCCTCTTCTATATCGAGGGCTTTCCCAAGATTTCGTGAAGCTATGATTTCCTGTCTCTGAATATCAGCATCATATTTCAAATTCAAATCAGTTTGAAGTGAGAGGAGCTTTGCTCGGCACAGATTGACATTAAGGCCTCGCAACTGACTAGCGGCCCAGTCTTTTAACAAGAATTTGAATGTGCGGAGCTTATTCTGTAGCCCACAGAGGCTATAAACAATAGGCCGGCCACATGTATTGCTAATAAAATCCTTAAAGCCTGGAGAGAAGACCATGAGTTATAAAATTTGAAGGGCTTGGGTTTAGAGCTGACCTTAGGAATTAGGTAGGCAAGCATTGCATCATGGTCACTTATGTCATTCGGAAGATATTCATAGTACGAATGTGCCATCTGAGAGATCCAGGTGGTGTTGCACAGGATACGGTCAAGCCGAGCCGAAATACACTTACCCCCAATGCGACGATTACTCCAACGGAAGGAGTTGCCCAAAATTTTCAGATCAATGAGCTGGCAATCCCCTAAACAAGAATTAAAATCATCCATAGCTAGAATGTCTACCCTTCGGCCGCCAAGCTTCTCGTGGGTGCCCCTGACACAGTTAAAGTCCACACCCACTAACCAAGGCAAGTTTTCCAAGTGTTTGGAGTCCGTCACCAGATTGCTCCAAAGGGGGAGTCTTTGAGATGCCAGGTTGAAGGCATATATAACAGTGATCCCCATCACAAAACCTGCAGTATTCGTGAATAATGCTGATATGTGCTGACTAGAAGCTGCTATAAGAGTAATACGCCATATGAAAGTGTTGAAGAAGACTACAATACGTCCTCCTTTATGATGGTCTATATTGTCGATGCAATCCCAATCCTTACCAAAACACCGCTGAATACGACCAGCGTTACAAGATGATACTTTGGTTTCAAGTAAACACACAATAGACGGGCAAATCTTACCCATAGCATGCCTTAAATCTGCACGTCTTGCTGTATTATTCAGACCTCTACTATTCCAGAAGAAGACAGACATTATAATATCAGGGGATATTGTCTATTGAACTATTCAGTTCAAATGCGCAACTCTGGCGCTTCGACGGATGGAGTTGGGAGATGGCGTTACATGCTTACTCTTGACATGCGCCCTTGCTTTGTTCAACTCCAGGTGCAGCTCTTGCCATTTTGGGTTAAGAACAGTTAGATTATCAGGACGTTTTTGCATATCAGCTTGGATAGAAGGAAGAGCTGCCCCTGGGCAACTGCATCATTCATTTTAATTCCCCCTGCTGGCTTAATAGCACTAGGAGTTTGAAGAAACCTCAAAGATTGGGCTGCTCGCACAATACGCAACCAAAGTTGCCTCATGCCCCGAGAATTAGCAGTATAGACAGAGAGAGGGTGATATTCTCAGAAATAATCTCATTATCATTCCCACTTGCCGAGTGGCTGCATTCACCAACTTCAAAAGAGTGACTTGAAACTTTAGTCTGGTCAACAATATTAGACTTTGGAACAACATGAGCCAATGTATTATGGGCTACTGAGGTGACCATATTTAGAGAATCCTCCTTGAGTGCTGCAGGGTTAGTATCACACAGTGGGCATTGACTATCCAGATGTCCAAAGCATGCACAAGCATCACACCTCGGGGGTTCACCTTCGTATTTTACCTCAATTGATATAGTGGAGAGATCATCAAGTTCAATGGGAACACTCCTCTTCAGCTTATTCTTGGCATTAACCTCCACTAAACATCTAGCGTAGGAGACTGAAGTTATCAATGTAATCATATTACTCGTCACATTATACAGGTAAAAACACATGCTATCATATACACACAATAATATCAATCACACTTTATATTTATTTATGCAACATCCCCATAATGCAATCACTTTACATACTATAATATATTCACACCATAGCAATATACATATACTTAGTATACTACTACATATACATATCCATACATAGTTACGACATACAATAATCGTGGATACCTCATGGTATACACGTACACAAACAACATCCCGTAAAGGCAAGCAATACTATACAAAATTATACCCCTATTACCATACATATATCACACACATTCATTCAGTATGTATATATCTTCATATGACTAAGCACATACATATCTACGTACGAGCACACGCTCATACGTGCTAACATATAGATCAAATAATAGTCCTGCACACTTAACTATAGGTACACCTATTATCATTACACCTAACATGCACATGACTTACTAGTATACTATTTCAAGCATTTACAAGTACCTTCAAACCACATACACCACTAGTAGATATCCTAACACTAATTCTAATATATACAGTCATCCCTAAAGCGGTATATTTATCCACACATATATTTATATAAATACTATCATTCATACAACTTCATATGTATTCCTGGTACATTGTAAGGAGAGAGTTTGTGCTAGTGAAGAATGAAGGCGCTTGTGCCCTATCCTCTCCATGACGTAGACTAACCTCCTAATTGTATCTATCTATCCGTTGTACATTTTGGCTCTATAAATAAAGATGATCACTAACTTTTCAAAAAAAACTTCATACATATCATGAATAACACTAAGTATGCAGATATAACACAAGAGACAATTATTAATATACTAAGGGAATCACACTCATAGCTGAGTGGTACACAAGGGTACACACACGCGGGTACACACACTATACCTATACACATACACCACAACAACATCATAATAATCTAATGGGCCCATCACTAAGCTAAGGTTGACATAGGCAACAGCAAGCACTAGTAGGATGCCTAAGCAATAGTAAGGGAACCGAAATCAAATAGCGTAACGAAACAAGATCGAGATGAACGGGTTCAGATAAGGCGAGGATGAGGGGATAGCTTCGTTAGGTGAAACAAAGATATAATTGTGAATATTTAAGTAAGGAAAGAAAGTATAATAATATCATTATAAAATACAGGAGAATAGTGTGTAGATGATAAAAGTTAAAATACGAAAAAGGGATCAGACAAAAAATAATTAGTATAGAGATGAAGTGACTGTTCTGCAATTGGAACTAGATTTATACTAAGAACTTTGGAGAAGGAAAAGATGAAGGATATAAAAACGGACATAATTAAAAGTCGGAGTTCTCTTTCGCATAGAAAAATATTTAGAGGTCGGTTCAATAAGTTGTTTGAAATAAGTTTGAGTAGTATCTATTATACATTTGACAGTGTTTTTTGAATCCTAGGGCTGACTAGGGCAAGCTGACTAGGACAAACCGGTTGATAGAAAGAGGGCCAGGATTTAATCTTGGATGATGAACGGTTGGGATTAAAAATTGAGATGAATGGTGTGTATTTTTGAGTTTTTGTGGGTCCCATTTCTTTTCGTAACATGTCATTTGACTTGAAAAAGCAAGTCTGCTTTTGGGGGAGAGCAATGGGCTTTTTTGGGGATAACAACAGCCATTTGATTACTGAGAGAGCAACAGACATTTAATTGCAGGAGAGAGAGAGGAAGAGAGATAGAAGGGGAAAAACGATGTAGAGAGAGAGGAAGAGAGATGTGGCATTGGCTCGAAGCTTCTCCATCGTCATCCATCAGCTCGGACCCTAACGGGGGCGTCACCTCCACGAGTTCTCGAAGGGGGCGGGGTCGAGCTTCTCCATCGTCATCCAGCCGCTCGGGCCCTAACATGTGGCATCACCTCCATGAGTTCTCGAAGGGGGCGGAGTCAAAGGTAAGGGAGCTGCTATATCATTTGGTGCAGGCGGTGATTTTGTCGGAGGACCGGCGGTTCTTTTACCACTTTGGGTTTGATCCTTATGGGATTGGGAGGGCGGTGGTTCGTTACCCTAACGAGGGAGGAGGAAGCACCATCACTCAGCAGGTGATTGGATCCTTGCACTTCTTTGCGGAAGAAATGATTTTTTCCCCCAAAATTTCGATTTCACGTGTAACGTTTCCATCTTTTGTATATCATTGCTTATTGCTTGATGCATATAAGTTGAATTTCTGGAAATTTTGATGAATTGCTTTCATTTTATGGGCTGCGGAGGAGTTTAAGGGACATTGCGGAGCTTTACGGCTGCGAGGGATCCTTGAATGGAGTGGAAACGCATAGGAAAACCTTGGCCCTGCATTCGACTGGATCAAAGTGTTTCAAAGCTACGAATTTGCTAACAGATAGAATAAAGATATAATGTTAATGGAAAGATAATTGTTTCTGGAGATAATTCTTTCCATTACAATAAAGATAATACCAGTTTTTATACAAGATAATTGGTTCTGGAGATAATTCTTTCCATTACAATAAAGATTTCAAGATAATTGTTCCAATAAAATTGTTTTTAATACATTCGACCGGATCAAAGTATTGTATCACCAGTTTTGGAAAGCGATGGAAAGATTTCAAGAAAATTTCTCTTAGACATTTCTCTCGGACATAACCCGTATAAAAAATATGACCGGTCGTCAGATGTGCGAGATATTTTATTAGAATTGTTACTGGTATTCTATCTTTATTGTATCATACTGGTGATATAACCGAAGGCGTCCGCGTCGAAGGTGGCTGCGCCAAAGGCGCCCGCTAAAGTAAATTTTTTATCGCTTATTTGTTGTTCCGAAGGCGCCTGCTAAAGTAAAGTTTTTAACGCTTATTTGTTGTTCCGAAGGCGCACGCGCCAAAGGCGTTGCTAAAGTAAAGTTTTTAACGATTATTTGTTGTTCTGAAGGCGCACGCTAAATTTTTCACGCTAATTTGATGTTTCACGTCGAAGGTGCCCACGTAGAATTTGTTGTTCTGTGTCGAAGGTGCCTGCTCCGAATTTGTTGTTTCGCATCGAAGGCGCCTATGCCGAGTTCGTCCGTGCCGCTAAATATTTTTACGATTTGTTGTTCTTTTAAATTTTAGCATTGGAAATAATTTTTAATAGAACAAAGATTTCGTGATGAAAAATCTTAAATGAACCGTGCCCGCGGGTACGTGTTATGACTAGTATATATATATAATAAGAGAAGAAATGGTTTATTGGATTATCGAAAAATCATTATATGAAGGAAGTAAAATATTCACACGAGTATTAAAGATATATGTTAGAAAATATTATACGGTAAAATTTTAAGATTTCGGCGAAAAGTATCAAAATTCAAAGAGTGCATTTAAATCAACTGAAGGGTAGGAAGTCTAAGCTTATGCTAAGTGTTTTCAAAGAATTTAAACTGGGAGGAAAATAAGAAAAATAATATTGAAAATGCTTTTCGAAGAATCTGGATGGTAATGGGGAAGATTCAACGATTGATGATGAACGACATGAAGGACTCACGTGAATCGAAAGTAAGGAAGTGAGTCAAATATTCACAATGTAAATACGACTGAGAAAACTTAGTGAGTCTGTTACGATGGGATTCTATGGTCATTAGCTTAAAAGAGTAATGATTAGGAAAATGATAGAAATCAGGGGTTTTGATTATCGGGTCGACTAAAGATTAGGAGAAACTTAGCACTAAGACTTTCTAATGAACTAGACTATAATAGAGGTCGCATGGAACGAGTCCTTAGAGAATCAAGATTACGTTCTGATGGGCCCGAAATTGATGGGCCTAAGCGAACGACTAAAGTAAAAACTCTTAATATGGTCAAGGCTGGGTGAGAGGCTACTAAGGTATCCTAAGACGAGTAAGACTAAATCTTAATGAAGGTGATTGACTATCAAACCTGGACATCTATCTGAGTCATGCTACCATATAAGACAAGAAAAACCTTCACATTAGACTCAAATTTTATGACTCGAATGTTTCGAATGTTTCAATGGATGTTTTTATTATTATCGTTGTTTCGATATTTCGCAGGTGCAACGACTTGCATGGGCCACCACAAAAACCGGTCACACCTCGTTTTCCAAGTATGGAAGGCGAGATGTGAAGAGGTCCGCTCAGACTTGAAGCTGTGAAGCTTCAGTTTGATAAGCGTCTGTGTGTTCATCCATTCGCAGATTCTTGCATTGCAATGAAACAACAAGAATAATAATAATTGAAGGAAGGCAATAAAATTAACAAACATTCAATGTAACATCCATTGAATTATTCCAAACAGTCACAGATATAATCATAAAAAAAGTACAGAGTCTGAAATGAAAGGCCCCAAGCATGGCCGAAACTACAACATAGAATAGGTGCTACGCACCGAACAACCTAACGGCAACAACTAGGAAACAACAACAACTAAGGAGAAACCTCCAACTGAGACTAAGACTGGTCTCCGGTGTCCTCGAACTGAACGTCAGCAACTGGACGTCCTCAGCAACTAACTCAGGCTCAAACCTAACATGCGACACCCAAAGAGAAAAGGGTGCATGTCAGCAAAAGTCTCCAAAAAGGTAAAAAGGGAGAGAATTCTGTGCAAGGAAACATAAAGTAATGAATGCAACTAGCAGCCTAAAATATGGTAACATGGCATGATATTCAATGATTGCAGCAATTTAAAATGAGCATAACATTTAATGAATGCAGCAGTTTAAGATGAACATGATAGTCAACATTTGCATGACACGTCGTAGCAAAAAGCTACTAAACAATATTCATGATTTCACGATTAACTTGTATTCACAATGTGGACAGGGTTTATGCCTTTCAGCTGAAGTTGCTGATCGGGCACACTTCTACGCTGAGTGATCGCTTAACCCTATCCATCCCACATGGTTTACGCCTTTCAGCTGAAGTGGCTGTACGGACACACTTCTACGCTGAGTGTTCGCCTAACCTATCCCTCCACGTGTATATGGACCGGCGCCCATCTTCTGGATCACGAGCCAGGAAGTGTTCTTGATTAGGCATAAGGGTGCACCTAGCCTCATTCATGATGTAGGAGTCAAAATCCTACTCGTCGTAGCTTACATTTCAATAGTGGCGTGTGCTACACAATCACGACAAACATGAAATGACATGCAATATGAGTATATATTGATTTGCATACCATTATATCAAATTAAACGTGACATGTAAGATGAATGAAATGACATGGCAGGGTGTCAGATCTAGCTTCGTTGTCAAGCTAGATCAAGTACGGGAGTCTAGGCGACTGTCATTTCATCTCCTAGTCTCTTTTACACAAAATTACAGAATGGCCTAAATATGGCCTAGCAAAAGTCTGAGTAAGTTTCACTTGCCTGCAACAACGTCTGTAATCCTCAGTTCAACGGTCCAGAATCTCCTATGTGCTCAACAAACATCACCAACCTACAGTCCCATATTATTAATCTCAATTAGTGATTTAACCAACATAATAAAATTAATGATTTTTATCTTGATTAAACATGCGGTGTTTGGGTTCCTACGGATCGGGGTTATACCTCAACACGACGCAAGAGCTACACTGACGTCAGATAACGATGTCAGTGGTTGGATTCCGGTTGTGTGCAAGGTACGGCGTCGGGGTGACTCGTCGCGAGTAGCGCAACGAAGCGGCAACAACAATAGTAGCGACAGCGGCAACTCGCGGCCCGGGGGTAAGCCAGCGATGTCGGAGACCGCTAGAGGGTGGCTTTACCATCGTGCTAGGGGAGAAGAGGGGGCTGGTTGATTTAGGAGAGAGCGACAGTTCGGGAGGGGTAAGGCTGTTTTGTGGTGGCCGGCAAGGGGATATGAGGGCTGTGTGGATGGCCAGAGTTGAGGATGATCGGCAGTCTATAAGTGGGGCAATGGAATTTTAAGGATGGAAGGAGATGGGGTTAGGGGTGCGACTACTGGCTGTGCAAGTTGTAGGCTGCCCTGACTTGGCCGACAAGGGGAGGTCGTATGGCCGGACTGCTGGGCGGTTATGGAGGGTGTTTGGGCTGCTTCGTGCGGTTCTAGGGTAAGGGGGCTCTCTGAAGTTTGGTGGAGCGAGGGAAGACCGCTACTAGGGGGTTTGGAGGGGGTTGCCAACGAGAAAAGTGACAAGCCGCTGGTGATAGACGAAGGTGAATGGCAGTTTCGTATGGCTCAAGTGGCAGTTTTGTGGGTTTGTTGGGGGTGGAAGATGCCGGCGATGGGTGGCTGGCCGGTAGCAAGCTAGGGAAGATGGCAGGCAGTCAGGCTAGGGGGAGGAAAGGCCAGCAGTAGCTGTTGTTGATGGCGGCTGCGTTGAGTTAGAACCCTAGGTGTTTGATACGTTATGATAGACGGGTTACTTAATAGGGTTGAAAAAGAGTGCAAATGGTGATTGGAGAGAGAGGGTGTGAGAGGGGGAGGGTAGATTTAGGGTGCAAATAGCTAGGGAAAATAACATGTTACGCATGATACCCTATATGTTTAGATTTGATTTTTAATTAGCGATTTGGGTTAGGGATTAATCTAGGTCAAAGATGATTAGTGTGAAAGGTCGTTTTAACGGTGTCCGAAAAATACAAGGAAAATATGGGACGACCATGTTGACAGGAGGATCGAGACTACGATGATCGGTTACGAGCTAGGATAACAAAAAACGGAGCAAAAAATAAAAAGATCAAACGTCGAAGTCTAAAGTTACGACACCCCTTCAAACAAAGCTGTTTGTGGACGAATGAGCTGTGAAATGACGTTCACAAACAATTCCATAAATAAGTACTCCCTCAGAGGGTCATAATGACATATTACTTTGCACGTTTGGGATACAAGAGGATGTCACAAAAATACGCTTACGAACAAGAAGGTACGCACAAAAAACATACAATCAGAAAGCGACCGTGACAGTGCATCAAGCTTACATATAGCACTTGGACAACAATCTTTCTTTGCCTCTACACTTCATGGTTTGTAAGTACATTTAATCACGGCAATATTTGATTGTATTTTATTTCGTTTCGTTTTTTGAAACATAGCTTCTGGGTTGTGGAAGTGTTTTCTCTGGAAAGAGAGGTGATTATCCTTGGAATAGAGTTTGCAATCTTGAAAAAGATTGTGTTGCTATCTTGGAAAAGATAGGCTCTTGGAAAATAGTGGCTCTTGGAATAGAGTGGCTCTTGGAAAAGTGTCAATTGTATTGGATTCGCTTGGAAAAGCCTTTTAGTGGAAATCCACAAGACTCTGAAAAGAGTGTGGGACTGGAGTTGGCATTTTCCAAACCAGAATATGCCTTTATGTTTGTGTTTGTTGTTTCACTCTCGTGGTTTGTTGCTAATTATTCTTGCTTTATAATTCCTCTTATGTAAGTAGTTTTTATTAGCATATTATTTGCCATTACACTATTCACCACCCCTCTAGTTTGCGTTGCTTAGTTGCACAAGTCCTAGAGTCCTAATAATTTGGCTAACTTCTCAAGTCAAGACATCAACACCCTTTACAAAACTCATTGAATTATGTCCAAAATCTGTTAAAAATGCCAAGCATTAAATGCTGGAAATGGCTATTAACTGGCAGAAATCCTAGTCACCAGTCACCTAAAGAAGAACGACCATGCGGGTGATGTAATGTTTCGACCGGGTCATAATGTAGTCTAACGGACACTTGGCAGATGTCTGAAGAAGACTTCCCAGATGTATAGTCCACTGTACAGTCATCTGGCTCAGAGGCAACAGACGTCTGACCATACACAAAGTGAGGGATAGAGTCGCTTGGAAAAGTATTGGTCCGAATACCCAGACGTCTGGTCAACTATATAGACATTTGTCGACTATATATACGTCTAGAAATACATCTTCAGACGCTTTAATCAAGACTTCACTGTAATGTTTAAGCTACCTAAATTTTTACTGGTAATTAACCAGACGTCTGATGTAACAAAGTCTATACGTCTGAAAATATAACATCAGACATCTGACTTCTGTCAGTCAGTAGACGTAGAGATACTGGAAGTTTGGCTAGAATAAATCAGACATCTGGAGTTCTTCATCCAGGCGCCTGGCACAATATACAGACGTCTGGAATGAGAACTTCAAGCATCTGTACTAGGTAGGGTTTTGAAGAACTGAATATGTATGAGCACCAAGCATCTGAAGATAAACTATCTGGCGCCTTCGTAGGCTGTAAAACTCAATTTCAAGTTTATGCAAGTTCTAACCATATAACACTTAATGATGTACATCATCTAGAGTGTTGTGAGTGTTATGAATGATATTCTATCAAGTTTATTCAAGTCTTAACATGCTAATCCAACTAAGAAGTAAAGAAAGAAAGATATACATGTTTTATCCTCTTCACTTCCAATTGAATACCTTGAAGACTTCCATTTGAGCTTGTTGAGTCCAATGCTTTGATTTCCTTACGCTTACTCCTTGATTTCCATGCTTCATTGATTGATGTCCTTGCATCAATGATCCAAGTCATCATATTCAATTGATATGACTTTGTCTATATATTGACGATGCTTTCATTAACAACAAAACAAGGGGATTAGTCACAATTGATTATGTTTGTTTATCATCAAAACCACATTGGGAAAACTAATATTCAACAACCCTATTGTTGCATCCTTGGGCCAGCCCTCGAGGGATTCGTTCGGTGGGCAATAAAAGCCCAAAAAGCCCATGAAAGAAGCCCGAAGCTGACTCTGTCAAAGCCCACGTGCCATTTGCTCGGTGCACTTCCACCCAACAAATGTGGGATTGAAGAAAGCTCATAAATAGCGAGGACATAGGCGATGGTTACTCCTATTAAGGGGGAGGATCATGGCACCATAATGGTGACCGTTATCCTCCCAATGTCACTAAAGAAACCTCAGAGGTCTACTAATACACTGGAGATGAACAGAACATGGTTGGTACAAAACTTAGCACTCTGACATTCTACACTCGACTTAAAATTTCTTCCACCAAATAGCTTGCAACGTCTGACTCGGGACGAGCCTCTGTGAATCGATCTCGACATCTCCAAGCTCTCTCTTAAGTTCACATTCTAACTTAAGCATCAGAGAGGATTTGGGCCAGAACCCAGATCTGACCCCCCATCCCCTGACGTTCCTTTGTAATACAGGAAGCTCGTGGAGTGATTCAACAGGAGGGTCGTTAAGTCCATCAATGGTCGTTTAAGACTCGATCTGATCAGAAATTCGAATGATCATTGCATACTAATTCATACTACCAATTACCCCGGTTCTACTAACCAGGGTCCCATGCAACCTGCTGACGAGGCTCCACCTCGACAGAAGAGTCCACATCAGCCATAATAACATTTACACCATTTTTGGCCTTAAAAGTTGGCACCGTCTATGGAAAACATCAGTTGACATCCTGAATCATCACAAAAGAAATGTCGGCTAGACCCAGCAACCCTGGACCAAACCTTGGACCAACTGAAAACCAGAACGCGAACAGCATTCAAGTCGAAGACGTTGCAGACTCTATGTCTTCATCAAAGGGGCCAAGAGTACCCAAAGTATCTCAGGAACAATTCGACCGATTTATTGAGAAGGTCGAAAAGAGCATCAGGGTATTGGCCGCAGCGGTGTAGCAAAACATTGGGCACCCGCCACCAGCAAATGAGCAGCCATCGCCTCCAAATCCAGCTCCAGCTCCTATGACGGAGGCTACTACTTCTAGGGATCCTAGAGATCCAAGGACAGATCTACAGGAGAATGCACCGCTCAATCAACATCTACATCTCACCGAAATGGGGAGATGGGAAATAACAACAGTGCATTCGGGCACCAGGGAGGTCCTTGCCCATCCAACAATAGACGAACTGCCTGCAGTATCCTAGAGCAGGTAATAGACCGGGTCACTCAAGGCCCCAAACCCCTTGATTTTACAGGCGAAAATAAGAGGAGTGCGGCAGAGAAAATCCCCAAGCATTCCTCCGACGCTACTCACCTGCAAGGCATATATGTGCGAACCCAATTTACCCTTCCTACCAATCGGTGAACCATGCTAAATGAGAATATCACATTTGCTCCTTTCCTCCCGAAGTTTAAACTACCTTCCCTATAGATGTACGCCGACAAGGGCGACCTATGGGAGCACATCCAAGATACCAAAATGTTGTTGAGTATTGGTGTTTCATACCAAGGTTATTTTGATGATGATCACAACATTATGTTGTTACTAACGTCTCTCATGTTTTAGTCTCTTAGTTATCAATTGAGGAATATCACTTTTGGAGACTATATGCTTGGTGTAAGGATGGACATCAAGAGGAGCATGCCAAAGCTTGGACTCAAGGGGTTCCAAAGCTTGGAGATGATGGGGAGCATTAAGGCATCATGAATTGAAGCCATAGACTCTAAGGAAAGCAATGTAATCTATGTATTATTTCATTTATTGTTTTTCTCTTTTTGAGTCTAGATTTCATGTAATGCCTTGATAGATGGTCTACGCATTCATGCATATGCATATAACCATCTTAGTGAGCCTTAGGATTATCATAGAATTCATCCCAATAGGTTTACCTTACCTCAAATTCTAACTGTAGTTTTTGGCTCTCCTACAATCAGCTGACGAAGGCACAACATGCGACTGGGTGATTCCTGGCACCTGCCCAGCCTTCTACAGCCAACTGGTATGAACAACTCAAGTCAACTTATTTCTTGAATCTTCTTGAGATTTTTTCTCAGTCGACTGAAGTTCATTTTATAGTCGCATGTCTTCCAATAGGTGCCTGTGAATTCATCTACAGTCCTCTGTGCGTAACTTGCATTTTCTGGGCTTCATCCCACTTTCCAAGTCAGTCGACTTATGAAGTATTTATAGTCGACTATATATCTACAGTCACTTGTGAGATGATCATATATCGTCTGAAGGCGTAAGTGCGAAAGTTGCATTTTCTCAACTCCTTTCCATCATAATTGACAGTCGCCTGCTGAAGGATATTCAGTCACCTGTCTATTTACAGTTGCCTGTGAATTGCTTTACAATCATCGGTGTGCAACTTGCATTTTCTGGGCTTCATCCCAATATGCAAGTCAATCTATTGATGAAGCATTTACGGTCGCCTGCCTATTTTACAGTCGCATGTTTTCTACAGTCGCCTGTTCTGGCTCAGATTATAGCTGTTGGAAATTTAATAGCTGTTGACCAGTCGACTGTCTGTTGTTCATCAATTGATTGTCTGTGTCATCACCTACCAAAATCTAGCCGTTGCAGATTTATTTATTTTGGCTCGTTGCTTGGGTTTGAGGGTTTCTTTTAGCTTCCTATATATAGGAGAGGGATGTGTTCATTAGAACTTCTTGGAACTATTGAAAATCATTAGAGTATAATTAATCCACTCTCAAACTCTCGCATTTCCCTCTTAGAGCTCATTATCTCCTTCATGCATTGAAGTCAAGCTCAAGAAAAAAACATCCAAGTGCGATCAAGCTAATCTCATCACTTGGAGATCCTCTTCCATGCCTTGCATTCATGAGTAAGTCCATCATGAAGGCATAGGTAAGAGTATTTGTTTTATTTTGTGTTTCTTTGAAACCCTAATTCTTTTTGTGAGAATTAGATACTCTCTTTGTGAGAGTTGGTTACTCTCTTTGTGGGAGTTACTCTCTTTGTGGGAGTTTGGCGTCCTAGTATAGGACTAACCCTAATTATCCGTGTGGGAGTTTGACCCTTGTGTAGGGTTGGTTTGGTTCTTGTGCAGGACAAAATCCTCTCTGTGAGGTATCTCTTTGTGGGATTGTATTCACTTCTCTTTGTACGAATTATAATGAATATTGGTGTGGCTGGACGTACCCAATTTGGGGAACCAGTGTAAAATCTTGTGTTTGAGTTTGGATTGATTATGTTAATTAATTCCTCTTGCACTTATTATTTCGCATTTGCAAGTTAAATTTTAATTGCACAATTTATTACCATTACTTTATTCATCCCCTAGAGTGTTTGTTGTTAGTATTGCAGGGTAGACGATCCTTACAATTGGTACCAAAGTGAGGCTATAGCATACAACAACGATGGCATTCAACGATATATCAGCATCTCATGAAGAAGGTCTATCAACCGTACGACCCCCTGCTCTTCAACGGAACCAACTACCCAAGTTGAAAGATCAAGATGATGATCTACTTGAAGGGTCAAGAACTATGGGACATCACAGAGTCGCCTACTACACCCGCGGCTTCAAGAGCAAAAGTGGAAAAGGTCTCAATCAAATTCAATGCGAGAGCTATGAATGTATTTCGTTGTACACTCACTTCAAATGAGTTCAACTGCATCTCCATGTTCAAAACAGCCTACGAAATTTGGCATACATTGGAGATTTCTCATGAAGGGACTTCGAAGGTAAAGAAATCTAAACAATGCATATTTAGATCAAAATATGAGTTGTTTAAGATACAGGAAGGTGAAACCATCTTGAAGATTTTCACAAGGTTCACATAGATCGTGAACGCTTTGGAAGGACTTGTGAAGGTGATTTCCCAAGAGGATCGAGTGGAGAAGATCCTTGACTCGCTCACATCTTAATGGGAGTCAAACGTCAATGGTATTTTGGAGTATAACGACATGTCAAAATACACCATTGAGGAGTGCATTGGGAATCTCAAGGCGTATGAAGTGAAGCTTCAACACAAGAAGGAGATTCAACCATCCAAGCCCGAGAAGTCGGAGATGCAAAAGGGGTTGCATTCCATGCCAAGAAGGAGCCAATCGAGTGAAGAAAGAAATTCCATCGAGAAGCCTCGAGTGAAGAAGTTAGAGAAGACAATGCTAGCGATGATGATTTCATCGAGCTTGCCAAGCAATTCAAGGCATTCCTCAACGGCAAGCAAGGTAAATTTTTGTCAAAGTTTACCTCTAATTCTAACCAGGTTCCTACTTGTTACACTTGTAGTGGTAAAGGTCATCGCTCTACCGAATATCCTTCCAAACCCTCCAAAGATTACTACCAAGTGAAAGGGAAGAAACATTGGAATGGCAAGTCCAAATTCAAGAACCAAAAGAAGGGACTTGTTGGCACATTCGATGACTCAGATGAGGATTCATCTAGTGACAAAGAGGGAGATGACAAAGAGCAAGCACACATGTGCTTTATGGCAAAAGGGGAAGAGTCTTCGTCAAGCTCTAGCGAGGAGGAAAGTGATGTTGAAGAAGAGGAGCCAAAGCTACTATATTGGGAGCTTGAGTATCGCTTCAATGTGGCCTCCAATGTGGCAAGTAAGTGCATCGACTCATACGCAAAATTGAAAGCAAAATTTAAGAATGCTATGAGTAGGGTGCATGCTTTAGAATCTTCTAGTGTAAACAATAATGATATGCATATTTGGGACACTAGTGAGTGAGACACACTTCTCTCTCATGTTAAGAAATTGAGCATTTCCAATGATAAATTAGTAGCTCAAAGCCTTATCTTAGAAACTCGCATTCAACAACTTACGTTGAAATGCAAAGAGGAATCCCAAAAGCTTATTAGCTTTGTACATGCTAGGGATTCACTCCACAGTTTCCTTGAAAAATAACATCCGGTAAACCATAGAGGAGGTTTGGGATACACTCCTGATGTGTCATTATATTCCACATTTTATCGATAAGATTACACGTCAAAATGATTGCTCAATTACATATTTTATACGCTTTTGCGCTATTATTTGGAATAATATGACTTTCGGAGCGTTTATGTCCATTTCAGGGATTTGGGCGATATTGGAGCAATTTGGAGCCAATAAGACGGTCGGCGACGTGAGAGCACCAATGAGACTCATGATGACATGTTTGAGGTGCCAAAGAAGCATACTGGAGCAAGGAAGAGGCAAGAGAGAAGGTTGCTCGATCGAACTATGATGCGGCGAAGGAATCGAGCGACCTGAAGTGCTGAAAACAGAACAACCGTACACTATTTCTAAATCTGCTATCACCTGTGATTTTTCACTATTTTTCTGATATTTTTTCCCGGTAGTAGACTTCAAGACGGTTCCAACGCCACTAAGAACATCAAATCAGAGGTCAAATGAGCCCTGGGGAATTTCTGCAAGTTGATGGTGCAGTGTTGAAATTGTTCTCAGCAGCCTACTCGGCCCGAGCACCTCCTACTCGGCCCGAGTCGTGCATTTTTGTGTCCGACTCGACCAAGCAGCCTCCTACTCGGCCCGAGTAAGCTCCTACTCGATTGAGCAGTGCCCGGGTTAGCAGAGCGACGTATTTTGGTATGCTCTGATACGCTGTAAAACTCGACCGAGTAGCCTACTACTCGGCCCAAGCTGCCAAACGACTCGACCGAGTAGCTTTGTGCTCGGGCCGAGTCGATGTGGGCCCATTATTTGATCTGCGACCGGATTTTTGGAACGAATGGAGGGTTTTTGGGGGGATTTCTTCACAGCCGCCAGGGGGTTAGATTCAAACTTCTGTAGGGAGTTCTGTATACTTTTTCGTAGGGGAGTTTTAGGGAGATTTATTAGATTAGTTTTTGGAGGAGATTTTTGTTTACTTTTCAAAAGGGAATTTTTAGATCTTTCTTAGACTTTGGTGGAGACGATCTTTTGGGGAGTTTGGCCATGCCCTAGGCCCCTCCTTTGTATCAAGATAAGTAATTTTGTCTCTTTAATTCTATTTATTTGTTATTTCTTTGTGATAATTTGTTGAATATCTCATTGATGCATGCTAGGATGAATTCTCTTGCTATTACTGAATCTTCTATTGTTCTTCCTATGATGCATGAGTAGTATTTTCTAGGGCTAAGGGATTAGCCCATGGATCTTAGGAGTTAGTCGCAAAGTTGTGATTTTTATGGTGCGTCGGTTATAAATGGGGTTGTATTTTGGTTGATCTATTAAAATCCCTAAGAGAATTAATACTGAGATCGTGCCCACGGTCGGTGGAATCGATTAGCTTAAGGAATATCCTACGGATTTAATTAGGGAGTTAGTGGATTCAACCGAGGCACGTGACCATGCCCGGCTCGTGCCTTGAGGGGATCCACCGATGAACTATATAACTAATTGACGGCTACCGCTATTGCGTCAATAAGAGCCACCAAAATACCTCGAAGATCTAACCCACGAGAGTGGTACGAGTTGAGAGCATTCGAACCATAAGAGTGGTGAGATTATCGTAGATCCTTAATGCACGTATTGTATACGCCTACGGGCTAATGTCATACATTAGATTCATGGTGCTTAGAACCATGAATTCTACATTCTAGATGCTACGATCCCCCAATTAAACGAACGCAACGTAGTAACCAAGCATTGACGTCCGACGATCCTAGTGGTGAGCCCTAAGCCATAATCTTTTGTATTTTATTTCTTTCTTTCTTTGTGTGGAACCACTTGCTTGTGACGTTGAGTACACAACCTTCGCATCCATCACCATTACGACCATCCATATTCCACATCCACCAATAAACCCGCAAGTCTAACTCGACCTAGGAGTAGATAGGTAGTATAGCACCGCCTCCCCGTGTTCAATACCCTCTTGCCACTATACCATGCGCTTGCGGTAAACGACATCGTTTCGAAGTTAGTTCCGGACGCATCAAGTTTATGGCGTCTTTGCCGGGGATTTATCTCCGTGTTATCTGCGCCATTTACTAGGTTGTTCTAGAGTTAATTTCAGGCCGATCAAGTTTATGGCGCAGTTGCCGGGGATTTATCTCCGTGTTATCTGCGCCATTTACTAGGTTGTTCTAGAGTTAATTTGGGGCGATCAAGTTTATGGCGCCGTTGCCGGGGAGGCGTTCCGCCATATTATCTATTTACCACAATTTGGTTGATTAACTTGTGTAAAAAAATCCAAAAAAAAACAAAAATTTTTTTTTTAATAAATAAATAAAACAAAGAGAGAGAAATTTTTCCCTGCCACCTGCTTTATCATTATTTCTATCTTCTTGTGCCACTGATATTTTTCTCCAGGTATTTGCCTTTGTTTATCAGGTGCTATGGCTGAGATGGCTGAGCTTATATGGACCACATATTTTTATGCGCACATTGATAGGATTCTTGCATGGCAGGATGAGGACCTTGATGATTCAACCTGTGAGGAGACAATGGTCATAGAGACTCTGCAGCCACCTCATCCTTCCATGGACGCCGAGGACTATCCCACAGAGCTTATTGCTCCCATTCAGGGAGAATCTTTTAATCCCTCGCCCTTTGCTTTTGATTCCCCTCATGTATATGATGTTTCATATGATACAGATTTTGATGACTCATCGTGCCTTTTGCAGGATACATATACATATGATCAAGAGGTACGATGGGACGTATACGAGGAGGAGAGCAAGGAGTTAGCACCCATGGATGCTATTGAATATGATCAGGAGGTATGATGGGATGAGTCTGACGATAATGAGGAGTGGCCTCATGAGATCCACACTCATACGCTAGAGTTGCCCGAAAAGCCAAAGACAAACGACGGAGAGTTGCCTGTCGTGGTGCATGAAAGCGGAGATACATTTTCAGGGAAGTTTCGTCAACCGATCTTTATCTTGAATATTTCTTTTGATGACCTTCTTTGAAAAAATTTTATTTTGGGGAAAACTTTTCCACATCAGATTGATGCAGCTTATCTCTTTCAGGATACAGGTGGAGTCCTTGGGAAGATGCTGGGAGCCGCATTGCTGGAATCTGATGAAGCCCGTGGAGATACGCACCTGGCGAAGCCACAGAAAGTGCAGATAGAGCAGTTACCTGTACCGGTAAATATTCTGGATCCGCCTTTTGCTACAGGTGGTACCAATCCAGTAGTGTTGAATTTTATGCTTTTAATAAACTCGAATCCTCTCGACCGCGAGAGGACCGTATAGGATTTTATATTCTTTCTTAGTTAAATAAATTCACCCCATATGACGGCTCATTTGTCTTTTGCACCCAACCCTTTATTTATCATGCTTGCCCACCATTATATTCGGCATTTATTTCACCTCTCCCCCCCAATTTTTATGTGGTGTTTAAGCTTGGGGAGAGAAACTATTGTGTTGAGTGGCCCCCCTTTCTTGTCGTTGTCCTCTATTTATATCATACACACATTGAGGACAATGTGATGTTTAAGCTTCGGGGAGTGCATAGTCATGCACTTTGCTTCATCGTGAAACACACTTCGTATTTTCCATATGAACCATGTTCACTTTTATAGTTATGTCTCATATGCTTTATTTTCTAGGAATATCGTGGATTTATTTTTTTATGAACTCTGATATATGTTAGATTAGAGCTTAATTCATTGATTAGTGAATCTTTGTTAATATGCTTTTTCATAGTTGAATCCATAGTTTCACAACCGTATTCTCGAAACAGTTAAGCTAAAATGAATGAATCAAAATCTGAAAATTATTTCACACCAGCGTGATTTGCTTGATAATTCTATTGCTTCATGGATATTAGTGATTCAAAAGAGATAGGATAACCCCACGATAACCAAAGTAGTGATGATTAGGATTCCTGAAACAGAGCCATGTCTAGATTCTATGCTTTTTCATTTTCTTTCATAAATAGCCAATAAATGATCTTTGATCATGCTTTGCATTCCATCGCGTTCACGTGAGGTTGCAAAAATCCCAAAAATACAAAAATCAAACAAATATCTTGAATAAAAGGCCATATGGGTTCTTCGTAACCTAATGCCCTAAGACCATCTGGTCTGGGATGCATAGGCCGCTTCTTGTATATATTGAGTTATCTTGTGTATACAAAGAAAGAAAAAATGTGTATGAAGTTTTCATATAGCCAAAAACAATATAAAACTACAAAATCCCATATCCTTATCTCCATTTCTTTATAGAATTTAGACATGGCAAAGTTGATGGGTTCTAGGAGTCTTAAAATGGTCGTAGAGTGGTGATGCCTTACCTTGATTGAATTTGCTAAATTCGTTCCATGAAGTATAACAAAATACCACGCATGCTTGAAAATGTTTGATCATGACATATTATACTGCTTAGAGAATGAGTTGTGAACTTTGGTTTCATTTCTGTGAACTTAGTATATTGCATGATAAACTATGATATGATATAACTCTAATCTCTTTTTATTGCTTATCAAGTTTATTTTATTTATTGAAATCCACGTTATTTTAATTTGAGCGAGATTTAATTATTTGGGGTGTATATGTGTTCTAATTTCATATTGACGCGTGTTCACGAGATCTTGCATATCTTGGGTTCATGTATTTTTCTAAGTTTAAGATTGAACCCCTTATCTCCATTTACACATCACCGCCTCACATCTTAATAGTATCCCACTCCCGTGTTAGCTTCTTACTAGTCTTCCTCGAGGACGAGTAAGAGGTAAGCTTGGGGGATTTTGATGTGTCATTATATTCCACATTTTATCGAAAAGATTACACGTCAAAATGATTGCTCAATTACATATTTAATATGATTTTGCGCTATTATTTGGAATAATATGACTTTCGAGCGTTTATGTCTTTCAGGGATTTGGTCGATATTGGAGCAATTTGGAGCCAATAAGACGGTCGGCGACATGAGAGCACCAATGAGACTCATGATGACATGTTTGAGGTGCCAAAGAAGAATATTGGAGCAAGTAAGAGGCAAGAGAGAAGGTCGCTCGATCGAACTATGATGCGGCGAAGGAATCGAGCGACCCGAAGTGCTGAAAACAGGACAACCGTACACTATTTCTATATATTCTATCACCTGGGATTTTTCACTATTTTTCTGATATTGTTCCCAAGTAGTAGACTTCAAGACGGTTCCAACGCCACTAAGAACATGCAAATCGGAGGTCGGATGAGCCCTGGGGAATTTCTGTAAGTTGATGGTGCAGTGCTGAAATTGTTCTCAGCAGCCTACTCGGCCCGAGTCATGCATTTTGGTGTCCGACTGGACCAAGCAGCCTCCTACTCGGCCCGAGTAAGCTCCTACTTGACCGAGCAGCGCCCGGGTTGGCAGAGTGACGTATTTTGGTGTGCTCTGATACTCTGTAAAACTCGACCTAGCAGCCTACTACTCGGCCCGAGCTGCCCAATGACTCGACCGAGCAGCTTTGTGCTCGGGCCGAGTCACTGTGGGCCCATTATTTGATCTGCGCCCGGATTTTTGGAACGATTGGAGGGTTTTGGGGGGGGATTTCTTCACAGCCGCCAGGGGGGTTAGATTCAGACTTCTGTAGGGAGTTATGTATACTTTTTCGTAGGGGAGTTTTAGGGAGATTTTTTAGCTTAGTTTTGGAGGAGATTTTTGTATACTTTTCAAAAGGGAATTTTTAGATCTTTCCTAGACTTTGGTGGAGACGATCTTTTAGGGATTTTGGCCATGCCCTAGGCCCCTCCTTTGTATCAAGATAAGTAATTTTGTCTCTTTAATTCTATTTATTTGTTATTTCATTGTGATTATTTGTTGAAAATCTCGTTGATGCATGCTAGGATGATTTATCTTGCTATTATTGAATCTTCTATTGTTCTTCCTATGATGCATGAGTAGTATTTTCTAGGGCTAAGGGATTAGCCCATGGATCTTAGGACTTCGTCGCAAAGTTGGGATTTTTATGGTGCGTCGGTTATAAATGGGGTTGTATTTTGGTTGATCTATTAAAATCCCTAAGAGAATTCGTACTGAGATCGTGCCCACGGTCGGTGGAATCGATTAGCTTAAGGAATATCATACGGATTTAATTAGGGAGTTAGTGGATTCAACCGAGGCACGTGACCATGCCCGGCTCGTGCCTTGAGGGGATCCACCGATGAACTATATAACTAATTGACGGCTACCGCTATTGCGTCAATAAGATCCACCAAAATACCTCGAAGCTCTAACCCACGAGAGTGGTACGAGTTGAGAGCATTCTAACCACAAGAGTGGTGAGATTATCGTAGAGCCTTAATGCACGTATTGTATGCGCCTACGGGCTAATGTCATACGTTAGATTCATGGTGCTTAGAACCATGAATTCTACATTCTAGATGCTACGATCCCCCAATTAAACCAACGCACCGTAGAATTCTTAACCAAGCATTGACGTCTGACGATCCTAGTGGTGAGCCCTAAGCCCTAATCTTTTGTATTTTATTTCTTTCTTTCTTTGTGTGGAACCACTTGCTTGCGACGTTGAGTGACACAACCTTCGCATCCATCACCATTACGACCATCCATATTCCACATCCACCAATAAACCCGCAAGTCTAACTCGACCTAGGAGTAGATATGTAGTATAGCACCACCTCCCCGTGTTTGATACCCGCTTGCCACTATACTGTGCGCTTGCGGTAAACAACATCGTTTCGGAGTTACTTCCGGACGCATCAAGTTTACGGCACCGTTGCTGGGGATTTATCTACGTGTTATCTGCACCATTTACTAGGTTGTTCTAGAGTTAATTTCGGGCCGATCAACTCCAAAGGTGGTTACCAAACCCACCTCTAATTCTTCTTTTGTTGCAAATACAAGAAATATTGCAAAAGCATCTAAGAAGAATCACCATGCTTTCTTGTATAACAATAACACCAACAAGAAGCAAGTAAATCACAAGATGGTGAGGAAAAATGAAAATCCCTTATTTTTTGCTAAGAAGCAAAATCCTCACTTAACGCATGCCAAGAAACTATTTTCTACACCTAAGCATGCCACATCCATCCCTCTTGCAAAGGCAAAACCCTTGCCTAGGAAATTCTTAAGTTTATGGTTTCCCACTAGGTGTAGTATGTAAGAGAGGGATAGATACATCAACTCTCTAGTTAGGGATGTTATCACCTCATGTGATTACATTAGAAAATCAAACTGCTCTTGTGTTTGGTTTCCTAATGTTTAGGTTCCTCACACATATGCATATTCCATGTGTATTGTGCTTAAATGTTTATTTTTAGCATACCCATTGTTTGTTTGTGTTTTATGATTTTGAAAATATTTTCAAATTTATTTTTCATGAAAATCGGGACCATGGAGAATACATTGGCATACATGCATTTGTTAATCCATATGTATGTCAATTGGGGAGTTAATATGTTGTATATTTAAAATATTTTAGAACATATTTTAACACTCGTTTCGGGTTGTTCTTGATATCATTGTTTACAATTGGTTATTATTGGTCTCAAATTCAACCCTTGGATATTGCCAACATGTTTCATGTTATATTTCCATTTGGCAATGTCATGTGTATCAATGTGATTGATTTTTACATTTATATGCTTTGATACACTTTTGGTCCATTGCTCCAAGTATTATTTACAATTTGTAAAGAGGATTATCTTTAAAAATCTTTTTTTATCTCCTTCTTTGCAATTGGTATTAGATCCTAGAAGTCAAAAATTTGACCGTTTCTATGATCTAGGGGAGCATGGGATAGTGATTGATACCCACTAAATTTTTATATTTGGTATCAAACATCTCTTTATCTCTTACATATTGTCACATCCTTAATTAGAATGACAAGGGGGATAAATTTGATATCCACCTTTTTGACAATGACAATGGGGAGAGATATATACATTAAATAAATCATGTTTATCATGCATATGGATTTGGGGAGAGAGATATATCTATGTGGAGAGAGAGAGAGTGAGAGAGAGAGTGAGAGAGAGAGAGAGAGAGATATATATATATATATATATATAGGAAAATTTTCAAATGAGAACATTTCGCACCGTGCGAAAATGTTTTTATCTTTTTTTTGAAATTTTTTTTTTCAAAAATTCTTTTTTCCACCCTCATTATATGTTGTTATACCCCCCTCAAAAAATAATGGTTGAGAAATAATGTCATTTGGCCTTTGATCAAGGCATTTCATCAAATTTGCACGTTTTGAGACCGTTAAATTTGTAACGGGTGGATGGGTGCTCTAATGCCCAACGGGTTCACCCATTATTTTCCCTGGGGTATATAATTGTATGGATTAAACATCAAAAAAAGAATTTTTGAAAAAAAAATTTCAAAAAAATAAAAAAAAGTTTTCGCACGGGCTTTCGCACGGGTTTTTTCGCAACCGAAGATCACTATATATATATATGTGTGTGTGTGTGTGTGTGAAAAATGGAGAAGAGCTGACAGCGCTGGAAATTTTTCCAGCGCTGTCCGCATTTTGGGCGCCCTAAAAGTATTATTTTTTGAAAATTTTTTTTGCAGTAGTTAGATATACTTGTTGGGAAGCTCCCCACAAAATTTCAGCTCGATCCGACACCGTTTGAGCCTCCGTTCATCGATTTCAAAAACGTTGTGCAAAACTGTGGACAGATTTGCGCAACGTTTTTGAAATCAATGAACGGAGGCTCAAACAGTGTCGGATCGAGCTGAAATTTTGTGGGGAGCTTCCCAACAAGTATATCTAACTACTGCAAAAAAATTTCAAAAAAAAATACTTTTAGGGCGCCCAAAATGTGGACAGCGCTGGAAAAATTTCCAGCGCTGTCAGCATTGGCCCATTAACCTATATATATAAGGAGGCACCTTAGATCCCCTTTTTCCATATATATATATATATATATATATATATATATATATATATATATATATATATATATATATATATGGAAAAAGGGGATCTAAGGTGCCTCCTTAGATGAAAATCTAAGGAGGCGCCCCCATTTCTCCCCATCTCCTACACTTTTTTTGGAAAAAATTTTCATGGGGTTGTTGTTCACATCATGGATGATCAACATACCAAATTTCAAGGGATTCCAATACTTTTTGAGTCACCATCTACCCCTTACAATTTCAACGGTCTAAAAACGTGCTGAAAACCCCACAAAGTTGCAAGGAGTAGATGGGGGCTCAAAAAGTATTGGAATCCATTGAAATTTGGAATGTTGATCATCCATAAGGTGAAAAACAAACTCATGAAAAAAAATTTCAAAAAAAATGTGTGCGATGGGGGGGAAATGGGGGCGCCTCCTTAGATTGAATCTAAGGAGGCACCTTAGGATCCCTTTACCATATATATATATATACTAGTCATAACCCGTGCCCGTAGGGCACGGCAAAGGTCGACTCCCGGGTGCAAAACTGAGGAGGACAGCCAGTTAACGGGTGAAATGATGACATGATAATCGTCTCCCGGGCGATAGAATGACGTGGAAGTCGTCACCCGGGGGAGCAATATTGATGTTTGAAAAGAAAACTTGGGTCAATCGTCGCAGGGGAACTATAGTAGGGACTAAAGCACCAAGAAACGTCGGTGCAGAGCAGAAAAAGAGCGATGCAAAACTTGTAAATAGGGGAAGATGAGTGGTCTTTCAGTTGTAGGAAAAAATAATAGCGAACTTGCAAATAATAGGAAAAATTAGTGGTATTTTGGTTGTTAATTAGGAGACCGACTGGATATTTTATTCCCTATATAAAGAGGGCGTATGTTAATTAGTTATAAATTTGAGTTATGACCCTGTAAATTCTGCACTCAACGTACCAAATTCGGATGTAATTTTATTCCCTATCTTAGTGATCTTAATGTAAAATTAATGAGCCTGTAAATTATTGATCAGAAATCTAAGCTTGGTAGAAATTGTACCAGTAACTTGGCAAATAGATAACCCATGTAACAAACAAATAGCTAAGCTTTTGACTAAATTCCAAATATGAAACACTGAAACACAACAAATGCCAAACAATGAAACACAACCACTAAAAATTATATTACGACGCTTTTACGAGAAAAAAATTCCCTTGTCACAACACGTGCCCTTGGGCACGGTTCGTTTACGATATTCCATTGTCAATTTCTCAGGTTTTAGTTTTTAGGATTAATATAGTTTTCAATTGGTCATGCAACTTCTGTGTGTTGGGTGGGTGGGTGGGTGAGTGCATAGGGGGTGCATAAATTAGTGAAATCTAAACATCTAACTGCCAAGAATTAAATCAACAAATTACCTTGCAGGGCCAATTCTACCGGTAGAAATGACGCGATAGGAAGCCAAGGAAATAAAGAAATCTTTTCCGGAGATCTCAGAGTACCAGGGTCTGTAGAAAGAACAAACGAAGAGAAATCAACAGAGAATGAGAATCCTTCGCAGCACCATTAAACGACAAACGAAGAAAAATCAGCAGAGAATGAGAATCCTTCGCATCACCATGTTTAATGATTTCTAAACATAGATTATTTTCAAAAACTATTTTCAATATTTTAATGATTTGAACTTCCAACAGGAAGAGCCTTTGAACAATCTCGATGGAAGCACAAATCGATGGAAGCACAAAATTATTGAAATCGCAGTCTCAACATGGAAGGCACAAAAAATATAGATGGAAGCACAAATCGATTGAAACATGGTATTATTGAAATCATAGTCTTACTGAAAAATTGATGGAAGCACAATAAACATTAAGTGATAGGCCTATTATCATTTGGGCTGAGCTAAATGAACATTAATGATGAATCTATCCTTATTTTAAGCATGTTACCGTCTTGATGTTATAAAAGTTAGTAATACATATCTCAATGTGCATTTAGCATGAAAGAACTATCCAAGAAGAATAAAAATGTGGTAATAAACATTTGGAAAGTGTTTATAATTGTTAAAAAATTTTAAATTTATTATAGAATTGAGTGCCCCTTTGAGAAGTGTCTGGCATGTGGAGCGTCCAAAAAGCGTCGATGTTCAGTATGGTGAATACCCAGATTTTGATAAGGAAGACTTTTTGAAATGTTTTATGCTGGTGCTAACTGGAACACATAAACGGTACTATTGGAACTAAACAGAACAACTAATTCTAGTAGACAGAATCAACTAAACCGAGCCCCTAATCATAAATCATGATTCAGAATTTTTGGACCAGTAAGTAATGCAACAAATTATGCCCGTTCAAGAGCAGAGGCAGTGATGGACTGGGTGAATAAAATGTCAAAATTACTTGCCATAACATTTCAAACATAAGCATAAAACATTTCAGTCATTAGCATCTAATTTTAAATTTAGCAATTGACATAAATCAGGGATGATTTAGTATCATGAGAAGGAATACATTACATTTAATATCATTCACCTAATTCCTAAAGAGCAGGTGTAAATTTTCTGTGTGAATAGTATGGCTAGCCATGTAGATGACATGGATCCAATTATTTTCCATGTTGAAAGAACAATACAGAGAATGAATTCCATTATGAATATGCCAATCATTCTTACTTTGTTTCAAAATGGCTTTGTAACCATTCTTTCCATATGTACTAAATTGCTCTGAGGAATAACAAAAATTTGCATTGGTTCTTATATTCTCTTCATTTATGCATTATCATGCAACGGTTGAGTGAATTAATTAAACCAACTTAAGTATATTATTTGCCCTGTTTTTGGAACACATAATCCAACTTATTATTATTTTTCTTTAGACAATTTGCAGTATCATGACCAATTTTGCATTGGCATGTTGCTTCATTTAGTACTTTGTATCGGTGTGACAGTTGTTTAGTACTCGTATTGGCAATGACGATATGCAATGATGAAACATAGCTTGCTTATGTATTATTTTCATGAAGACAATGGCTGGACACCCTTGAAATGCACTGCAAAGACTGCTAAAGAGATATCAGTAATGCTAGGGAGAATGATACTTCCATCACATTAGCGTCATATTTCTTCACAGTAGCAACTTATGCTACACACACAAACGACAGAAATCAAACTCGGCTTATGTAATTATCAACCAATCAATTAAATCAATAAATTCTGAAATTGAGAAATTGATATAATCACAACTAATCAATTAAATTGAGACTCCTGAAATTGAGAAATACTAAACGATTGAGAGAATCACAACCTGAAATTGAGACTCCTGAAATTGAGAGAATCACAACCTGAAATTGAGAAATTAAGAAATTCTCAACTAAAATCAGTAAATTCGAATGATTCACAACCAATCCTGAAATTGAGAAATTAGTAATCAACGAATGAAATTGAGAACCTGTCAATGAGAAATCGAGAAACTGGAAAAGGTATGCGAAAGTATGCGTAGTGAATCCGCGTTATGCTAGTACAAACGAATGAAATTTAGAACCTGGAAATGAGAAATCAACGAATGAAAATGCGTACCCGTGCTAGATGAAATCAACGAAATAAAGCCAGAATGAAATTGTGAGAGAGAGAGAGAGGCAGGAGACTACCGGAGGCCGTCGTTTATTACCGAACAAATGTAATATAATAAAACCACATTTGATATTATTACTTGTGGCAAAACACTTGTATATGTATGTACTTTATGTTATAAAACACTTGTAAAAAGACTTGAACAGAAAATACAGAACTTTTAAGGGAAGAAGCGCTGATCATAAGAAAGTTCACCAATTTTTATGTCATTAATATTACATTCAAATCATTAACACATGAAAAAAAGATTTAATGGTACGTACATCCTATAGACTGCAATACCGTGTTATGTATTGATCCAAGTAGCATATCTTGACAGCCAGATGCATGAATATGGTTCAAATTGGGACATTCAATCACCAATTAAATCCAAGTAGCATATCTTGATAGCCAGAGGCATGAATATGTCATATAAGGTTGCAAGACTTAAATGACACATTGTGAATTTGCTTCAGATTTATACATCAAGTGTAATACTGCTAGATTACCCGGATTCAAATTTGTGCATAAATTAAGATTCAGATCATTAAGTTGTGGGCAGTTCAGATATAGGGAATGCATCAGGTGTCATTAGATCAAGAAACGTTGCAAAAAGAAATGAAATGTGGAAATGTTTTTTCTGTTCTCTTACATCTAAACCTTTGCAACCCCATAAGCTGAGTTTCTTCAAACGTCCATGTTTGATAATCAGATTATGACAATGGGAAGTGACTATGTACTTTGTATTTTTTGACACTTCCTTGTTTCTCCATTCTGCAATCCATTATCTCCAGCATAATAAAATTAACATGTGTGTTATGAAACAAAGGAAAGAATCATTGTTAAATTTGGAAGTTTATTGTTTAATAGTGGAGGCTGGAGGAATACTGGAGGCTGAAGGCTACCGAATCGCTGGAAATCATTGAAAACAATAAATTTGAGGAATTTTTTGAGCAATGCTTTGAGCAATAATCAAAATGTTCTTGTGCGCATTTGTACAAACAATTGGTGAGGAAAAATCCGGGAAGCGTTACCTTCCTTCGTGACCGACTGTCCAAATTTCTTTTTAACAAAAAAACAACAAAAAACGAATTTTGAAGCTCTAATTAACTTTCAGATGAAAACCACATTCACAAAAAAACCAAATGTTCTATGATTTTTCACACCTAGAATAAAAAGAAACAAAAAACAAATTCCCTAAACTGAGTTTCTTATTGTGGTAATTCCTTCATCATGAAAAAGGATATAAAGCCAAAACTTATTAATTGTCTTATTATGGCAAGACTTAAATGTTAATTGTGGTAATTCCCTAAACTGAGTTGCTTATTGTTGTAATTCCTCCATCGTGTTAATTGTCTTATTATTGCAAGGCTTAAATGTTAATTGTCTTATTATGGTAATTTTCTTATTTTGGTAATTCCTCCATCATGTAATTCTTATAAAGCCAAAATAATTCAAAAGGATATATACAACAAAAGAAAGACACAAATATAATGTGCACCACTTAATCCTCAACCTAAGACGTCACACATTACATATCACCAACAGTAGCTATAAACATAAATTTGATTGTCCTAGTAATTTTCATATTTTGGTAATTCTTCCACCATGTTAATTCTTATTAAAATGATGAAAAAGGATATAAAGCCAAAATAATTCAAAAATATATATAAGAATCATAAGCACTTCCGTAACAAAAAAAGAAAAACACAAATAGTACATATCACCCACAGTAGCTATCAAATTAAAAGTGTAGGACAAACTATATGTGCAAGTGTTCACCATTTGCAATCATAATCTCAATTATTAGCATTTATGTAAAAAGATTTGACTGTAAAAAGAGCGGCATAATGTGTATTCCAAATAAGGAAAATTACTGAATTAGGAAAATGGCACACAGTAAATTTGTAATAAGAAAATTAGATGAAGGAATTACCAAATAAGGAAATTAACATGTGTATTCCAGTACATTTGTAGGAAATAAAATTTGACATCTATGAGCATTTATGTTGTTTGATAAATAAATAAATTTGACATCTATGAAACATTAATTGCTAGGCCTAATATAGTTTGATGAAAGGAGTTTTTGCTCAGAACTTGCCTGAAATATAATTTTTGGTGAGGGCTCTCTCCGCGTCTCTGGATGGAAGTGATCAGAGGAGAAGAAATCATCAAATTAGGAAGTAATTGAGGGAACGTGAGAAGGAGATCTTTAAACTGAAACTTTTAATACGTTTTAGGGAATGTTGAAGCAGTTTTTTAAACCGCTTATGGAAACTTTTAATACGTTTTAGGGAAACTTGTACTACATTATGCATAACCGGTTTAGGGAAACTTTTAAATAGATTGTCCTAGTCATACCTATGGAGACACGTAGGACAAACTTGGGACACGTAGGACAAAACTGCCACATAGGACATAGGTCCAAGAACAGAATTGAACAGAAATGTCCAAAAAAACCTTCTGCTGGAAATGTCATTAGTTCAATTAAGGTAAGTGTTTAATGCCTCTTCCAGCAAAAAATAGAAACAATTTTCTCTCAAAATTGTAACTATGGTCATTTTAGCAATTATCAACTACATAAATTAAACCAATAAAACTTAAATAGACTACCTATTTCAGAGGAAAACAATTTTAACCGCAAGGCATGAGTTTGTGAAATGATCCATATTTGTAAACATATCTATGATTTCAACACCACAATCTTCTACAATCCACATTTGTAAACATATCTATGATTCCAACACCACAATCTTCTACAATCCATATTTGTAAACATATCTAGGCTTAAATGCTGCAAGGTCATTTGTACATAGACTTCAATAATTTCCACATCTGCCAGCAATTTCAAGTCACTACCAATCAGCATTATCCATCATTTACCCAATTAGACCAAAACATACTTTTAAAAACTACACCGAAAGCTTACATGCATTGTGCCATTGTGAAGCTAACATATGACAGTGATAACAATAATAGGAAAAAAGAGTTTTTGGCACTTGAATTACTTCTCTAAATCTCCAAATTGTGACATTGTGACATCATGAAAAGCTCATATGCATTGTTGGAAATGTAACAATAATACCCTAACCTCTGAAAATGTAAATGCATATTGATTATCCTACCCTATGAAAATATGCCTAAAATTTGCACTAAAGTGTAATCTGCACTAAATTGTACTAAATTAAAGCTCCGAGCCTCCAACACCAAATTGGTGTAGAATTGGTTGCATTATATGTGAAAGCACATATCAGATATCATATGTTTTCCCTGATTTTGTTAAGATAATGTTAATATTATAACAGGATAACATAACATGCTAATTTTAGCCAATTGTTGGATAGATTTAATGTCTTCAACGATGATGTTTTGATGCATATATGGATGAGAATAAGTGTGTAATGGATTTTTTATAAGGCTGGAACATTTACACCTTTATCCTACATTTATGAGAATTTATGGATGAGAATATGAGAGCGATGGCAACATACTCATTTTTAAGTAAGGTGGATTCATCTTCATCAAAATCATATTAACAGTCTCCGCATACACGAAGCTCACAAACCCAAACATCCTCTTCTCCTACGAAGGGATCCTTACATCGCAAACATGCCCATAAAAAGAAAGCTTCAAATGTGGGGGGAAATGAGGGTACTCACACTATGTGGTGGTTATTTGAGAGGATGTAGTAAGAGGGGAAATCAGCCGAGGGATCAAACCAAAGCATGTGCCTCATCTCTCTCCCACCAACACCACTGCCGAAGAACTCGAAGTCCAGCTCATCCCTCCTCGGCGCATCATCCAAATTTGAACACATCTGTAATCATCAGATCAAGCAAAAAAAAAACAAATGCACATCACGTGTTAAATCATCACTGGAAAATCACAATTTTAGCCTATCATATGGATATAGCTTCACATTTTTAGCCTTAAATTAAGCTAATTACTAACCTTCTTGTAAGAACAACATGTGAAATATTCAACTACAATTTTATGCAGGTGAATACAAAAGAATAAGGCAGCAATCAAATTAATGATAATGAGGGCGACGAATGGATAAAATCTGATGACGCTGGTCACATTCACCCTCTATAGAGATATGACCTCGTCCTCCCTCACTGTACTTGTGATGTAGTCATATAGAAATTTTTACAAACAGTTTGTGGCCTATAAAAATCCACAGTTTGGCAACTATGTTGAATCGAATGATATCCATGTCCAAAAACCTACATCAAAATTTTTGCATTTCCATTAATAAAAGATTCAACTATTTAATTAATATAGATGTTAATCAAATATTCAACTAAGTAATTTCTGAAAGTAAACCAAAGCTGATGTAGTCAACGATTTCTGAAAGTTAACCAAATTTATAACAATTTCTGAAAGTTAACCAAATTGTTTGCAAGGTGTCTGTCACATAATAATGGTAAAATGTTGATCCAAAACATGAAATTTATAACAATTTCTGAAAGTTAACCAAAATGCAGGTTTTCCTATGTCTACTTGGAACACTTGCAGAATTCAGCCGTTTTGACTTCTCGTTTGGTTGCTATGACCAAAACCATGTAACATGAACAGTCCTATCATAAAACCATGTCGCATTGGACCCACACAATGGACACAAGTGTACTATGTATCTATTAGAATTTTTGTGTCGGTATGTTATGTCCATCAGGGTGTTGCCATGTCTATGCGAGATAGCCCAAATTATCAAAAAATGGTGGAAGAACAAAAAACAGGAAGGTAATTAAATGACTACAATGAAAGAAATTGTTTTTAACAAAATAAAAATGGAGCCTAACAATGTAATTCTAAACCAAATCATGGACGCATGTGCTAAATGGACAAAGTGTTACACATCTCTAATCTTAAGCACAACCATAAGGCCCAGAACTGGGTATCATACCAGTGAGAAAGTTATCAAAGTTATAAAGTAATATGTGGGAAGAACTCATCTGCAATTCTTAATGTGCAATGTTTCTCTGTAATTTACCTGAAAGTTAACAAAATGATTTCAAAATGATTTCAGTCCTGAAATTAGACCAATGAGAAAGTTAACAAAAATGATTTCAAAATGATTTCAAAATGTGGAATACCTGTAATTAGACCAGTGAGAAAGTTAACAAAATGATTTCAGTCCTAAAATTTCATCTGCAAAATGTTGATGAACTCAATTTACCTGAAACGTAGCGGGATGTGTCCTTTAATGGTCTAATAAATTTAACATTCAACAATTTGATATGAGTGTCAGGCATTCCAAGGTCGCACAACACTGTCCTGGTTGAAGAATGAATTTACAAATGTAAAGACCTTTGGATACATACTCAAAAGAAAGATTTCAACAATAATGTAAAGACCTTTGGATACATACTGAAAACCCAAGAGACCCACATTGTTAGCTTGCTCCTGCAAATGTAAAGACCTTTGCATAAATGACTCCAATTATCATGACTATCCTGCAGTGGGTAATGCAAAATTATTTTAGAATTATTTACCATGGATCTCAATATTCTATATCAAAATACCCTAGATCTCAATCCAATTAATTTAAAATCTACGGAATCTCCCCTGCGGGATAATCAAAATGCCCTGGAACTAATTGCATTTGTATATTTTAAAATACACAAATATACGGACTCTCCCTGGATTTCTAACATTATTGATAAGCATTTCTAGCTTAAGTAAAATATTCTAAAATGGATCTTAATCCAATTAGCATGACTATCCTGCAGGGGTACATGATAGCTCATCCCCCTTGCATATATATACCTACATGCATGAAACATAATAACTTAAGCTAGAAAAAGGACTCAACCAGTCAAGAAAATAGCACAAGGTAAGAACTAATTGCAGTTACTTTGAGTTGCCAGTAGATTATATTTTAACCTTGCAGAAGTGCAAGAGCATACCATCAAAATTGGGGAAGATGTAAGAACCCACAATTAATGTTCTGAATAATCTCAAAAATGCATGTCCAGTGAATTTAAGTGCAATAGAATTACAAATTTTTTTGAACTGTTATTGTCTAAAAATTCTTTACAATGCACCAATCACAGTTTCATCCCAAAATGATCTCATCTTCAGAGTATAAATTAATAGACATATGGAACATAATATGCATTCCAAACTTCTTCCAACAGCAGTCTCTCCCCCCCACATAATCGACCACAAATTCATTAAATCAAATATTAACAGGATCCAATCTGTATCCCGAAGCAACCAAGAAGATAAAATAAGCAAATGATGGTTTGACCAACACTAACCGTAAATATAAAAAGCCGACCGTAAAATTATTCCAATTTAGTCTTCAATTCATTCGTCCCTGAAAATTGAAGTCGAATTTCGATCACCGCCAGCTGCAGAGCCGTCTTCTTCGAATCTTCGCCTGAGCAAAAAAATCAAACAGAAGTCATCAATTTCATCTGTTCCTGAAAATTGAAGTCAAATTCTGAACGTACCTCGAATCTCTAGCTGCAGAGCCGCCGTCTTTGAATCTCCGATTCCCTCCACCGATTCACTCCACCAGATGAGGGTGAGGAGGAGGAGGAGGGTGAGGAGGCGAGCGTGAGGAGGAGGGTGAGGGTGAGGGTGAGGAGCAGATGAGGGGGAGGTTGAGGATATTCCAGCGTAAAATTCTATTTGAGGATGAGGGTTTGACATTAGGTTTATTCTCTTCAAATGTGTATTTACCGTCAAACAATTCCATCCATGGTACGATGTAAACATCAGATTTGATCAAAATTTCAACAATTCCCTCCAAAGATTTCCCTCCAATAATTCCCTCCATCAATCCCACCCCCTCACGTGGTGAAACCAAAGGGAAAAGTGTTATGTTTTCAAATTTGAACTTGATTTCAAAAACATAACCTTTAGTTCAAAAAATAAACCCAATGTGAACCCCAAACCCAAGGCCTATGACTTAATCAAATTCTCTTCTCCCAATTTCTCATATTCAAATTCTCATATCCAAAATCTATTAACCAACAATTGTATTATCCAAGTACCCAATTTCTCAACCCTTATCCAAATTCTCTTATTCAATTTCTCTTGTCTTTCAACTCTTATCCAAAAACTCTTATCCAATAACCCATGATAACATCTATGTTTTATAATATATATATATATATATATATATATATATATATATATATATATATATATATATATATATATATATGCAAGGTAAGTTAGCTCTATATTAAATATGAACAGAAAGCTACAATGTGGCCTGAGCGTAGAATGCCAGACTTAGTGAATAGGGGAGAGGGCACAAGCGTCGTCACCCTATATCAAAAAGTCCAAAATTCATGTGCAGAACCAAGAGATACAACATTAACACACCACCATACATCCAGAGAAATGAGTTACAAATCACCCAGTGTCTCAAATATCCCAGTTATCACAGGCAGTTGCAGCTTCCTCATCCACATCACCTATATTCCGTAAAATGATGCGTACATCTTCTGCCATCTCATCAAATAGAAGGAATTTGGACTTCTTCTTATTTTCAAGCACTCGCCTGTTGCGTTCGCGCCATAGATGCCAGATCATCGCTGAAAGGACAGTTTTCCCAAGCTTCCCAAGAGATCCTTTTTTGCCAAATTTTGCCATGAAGAAGGAGCCAATGTCCTTAATAGAGAACACAACCGGCCTTGTGCAGGTAAACACAGCCGGCCTTGTGCAGGTAAGCTTTAATAAAGACCTTTGCAAAATATAATTTGAGTATGTGAAGTTGAAAAACACGTGATCAATTGTTTCAGGCTGATCATCCGTGCAAAGCTCACAATGATTGGACGAAAGAGAGCACCACTTCTCCAGGCGATCTTTAGTGAGCAATTTGTTTCGCAAAGCTCTCAGCAAAGTTATAGAATATTTAGGAATAGATTTACTGTACCAAACAAGTTTCCAGAAGGGAAATGTACCAGACTTCATGCGGACCAAATCCCATGCCTCCCTAAACTTGTAAGCCGAACCACCCTTCCATTCCTAAGAGTCGGTTGCCGCTGATAGAGGGCGCTGTATAAGAAGCGGATGGAGCATTCTAATATCCTGAGTATCAATCCAATGAGTTCCATTCCAATAATCAGAGACTCGCTTACCACTTGCACCATCAGGGATATTATATATATATATATATATATATATCTATATATATATATATATATATATATATATATATATATATATATCTATATATATATATATCTATATTATAAAACAGGGATGTTATCATGGGTTTTTGGATAAGAGTTTTTGATAAGAGATGAGAAATTGGGTATATATGAGGGATGTTGTTAAGAGAAATTGGATAAGTTAAGAGAAATTGAGTTTGAATTTTTGGGGGGGAAACAAAATTTTTTGGGGGAAACAAAATTTTTGGGTAACATACGTTGGGGGTGGGGGGCTTTTTAAAATTTTTGAAAAAAAAGTCCCATATCAGCCCTCATCCTCTCGCCCCTCGCCCCGCAGCCACCTCAGCCCCTCGCCCCTCGCCCCTCAGCCCCGCGCCCCGCGCCCCTCAGCCCCTCGCCCCTCGCCCCGCAGCCACCCTCACGTTTACCCTAGATCTGGAGAAGGAAAGGGAAGAAGCGGAAGATTTGGAAATTGGAGATGGAATCGAGAAGGAGAAGTCACTCGAGAAGAAGAAGAAGACCAAGACTGCTGATAAATTGGGTGAGAAACCTAAAGAATCCATCAAGTAGATCTAAAGAACTGAAAGGGTTCGCTCTTTTTCCTTGAAACTTACAAACAAATGGAGAAAAAAATCTTATTTTTTAGTTTAAGTTTATTTTTTGAAGTTGTAAATTTGTTGGATCTACTTGCTGGAGTAAATTTGTTGGATCTACTTGAAGGAGAAAAAAATCCATCAAGCTGGAGCAAATCCATGCCGAATCCTATGTAAAAGTCTCATTTATTTAACTTGGTTGGATCTTGAATCAGTATTTGTAGCATTGCATTCTTTTGTTACTGGAATCTATCATTTGAATTGAGGCTTAGATACCTAGAGGGGTTATATACACTATATGGTTTGTGAAAATTTGTGTTTAAGGCTTAGATACCTTTTAGAGCACCATTTAAGTTCAAATTTTTTGACAGACTCATATTTATACAGAAAAATAATCAAAATGAATTAGTTATTAATCGCAATGGACTTATACAGAAAAATTAAACTATGTATAATGCCATGAATATGATCAAGATCATTAATCGCAATTGACTTCCTATTTCACAACGGAAAGGGGGACGAGTAACAATGCAACCCACTTCAATAATGCATTAATTAGCCTTTTCTGTTCCTAGGAGAAAAGAGGGATATTGTTTATTTTTATTTTTAAATTTTAATTTATTGAGGTCACAAAATGTTGCTTTGATGGTGTAATGTTGGGGAAATTAAAAAAGAAATTCATGAAATAAATATTGTGATTAAACTCTTGCTTAGCCCATGTCACCTGAGTATATTGCAAAAAAATTTTGCTCTGCTATTTTTGGACAGGATTTACATGTCGAATTGGATATGCATTTGGACCTGGATTGCATATCAGAGAAATTTGACAGGATATGCATCATGTCAAGAATTTCATTTGATTTCAGTTCATGTGCATTTTATTTGAATGCCAACTTCTATTTGTGTTGAATGCTAATTTGTGTTGACTCTGCCTCTCTGAAATCTTTTGAATGCCATTTTGATAAATTCTCTGTATAAATGAGTTCAATTTGTGTTCTTCTGGGTGTAAATTCATTTTGATACAATATGCAATTTCTGTTGATATGGAAATGAGTCCAATTTGTGATTTTCTTTATTCCAAGAGTTCATGGCGAAATCAGTTTTTTCTTTATTAGTAGAGTTGATATTCATAGTGGAGTTCTTGGAGAATGGGAGTTCTTGGGAATTTAGTTTTTTTTGTTCTTGGTAAAACTACATGTTATTATTCTTACTGTCCTTTTTAAAAGAATCCAACAAAGCACATGTCCAAATCCCAACATTGTTTACATCTGCAATAACATCATCCAACAAACTAGACATATACATATTTCTTAAAACTAGACACTGAAGTTGTACTGCATATTGAGTTAAAATATTTCATATTGAGTTAATACATTATTTCAGTAATGAGTATAAATTATCTGCATATACTCAGGTTGGAACTGCATATACTAAGTTGGAATACAGGATGTCCTATTCAGTTAATATTTGTGATTGCATATACTCAGTTGCACTGCAATTTATAAACTTCCAATTTGATGTTTATAAACTTCCAATTTAATCTGGTTGCTTTTATTTCCTTCAGGTTTAATGTTTTTCGATCGGTAACAGTAGCATGAGTTCTAACTCTAGCATCTCGGAAGCAGATTGGTAACTTTGGGTTAGGGTTTCCTCGATCTCGTTTGAGTTTTCATTAGGCCTCCCTGATCTGCTTCACTGTGATCGAATGCACGCCATGGCGGCTGTCGTGCTTTTGCTCACCGTGAAGCAGTCAGGGAGGCCCAATGGCTAGTCCAACTTCACCCATCCTCTTCACCCCTCATCTTCAGAGTTGGAGAAATTCGTCTGCAACAATCCAAGCCACACACTCTTCTGTTACGTTTGCAACAACCAGGTTATAATTCTCAGTTTGTTTTCAGTTTATTTTCTGTTATTATCAGTTTATTTTCTCATGTTCTTCACCTCTCTTCTTGCATTCAATTAGGTTCTTCACCTATCTACTTGCATTCAATCAGGTTCTTCACTGATACTTGCATTATCTAAAGAAAAAATCCTGATTTTTCATGTTCTTTTGTTCTATTTGTGCTAAAGATGGCTGATTTCAGGTTAAGGGTTGTTGGAGTTACTTTGTTTGTGTTGTTGTGAGTTGGTTGATGGCCAGACATTTGCTTGCATGTTGAGAACATTTGATCATAGTCTTATGTAGTATAATGCCCATGATGGAAATTTCTTGATTTGGTTCAAGTTTGTTTCGTAGAAATGGGTATTGCTTGGTTTCAAGTATTGATTACTGCTTACTATCTTTTTGAGTACTATCTTTTTGAGGGGAATATTTATTGCTATTTTGTTGTGATTCACATTCATGTTTGGGTTTCTCATGGGTATATTTGCCTGAGCTAAGTTCTCTGTATGTGTATGCTTTATTAGATACATATGGTTCTCTGAATGCAAACTGAAACAAAACATTTATATCATGTATATCCTGCTTTGGATTGGTGCATGTTATTGTATTCAGTTTGAAACAGTTTGTAATGTTTTGATTCAGTTTGTATTCAGTTTGTAATGTTTTGTTTCAAACTGTATAATGTTTTTAATATTCATTATAATGTAATGTTTATTGGTATGAATTGCATTAATATTCAATTTTTTGTGCATGATTTTATTTTTGTATCATATCCATTTTTCTATTAGCAATGATATGCCTATCCAGTATGTGTCTCATATCTCTAATTGGTATATCCAGTTTTTAGAAGGATTTATATTAACTTCTCAAATTTTTATGCAAGATTGGCTACCTAATGGCCATAAGCATGATGTCTCACACCACTTCACACTTGCATGTGGCATGCATTGACTGGGAAATTTGTATGTTGGCTTGCCTCATTTGACGGTGAGATAAAAGAATTGAATCAAACCACATTTGGAAAAATATGACCCTTCAATTAAATTGAACACAAATTAGTGAAACAAGGAAATAATTTAAAAGATCCTAAATTTCATGTAAATCCTCAACTTGAACTTTAGAGATGGGGATTCTGAGGGTTCTCTTTCTACATTAGTTGTAGGGTTCAAGGTTTAGGCCTAAGATTCATTAGGATTCTGGAGTTTCTCTTGCTTCCAGATTAGGATGTATAGTTATTTTTTGTTCAAAGTTAAAATTCATATCTCATCCAATTTCTATGTCATTATTTCAAAATAATTATAACAAGGTTTTAACTGAGCATGGGTTGGGAATGAAAAGAGGGGTTTTGAAACTAGGATTTAAAGATTACAAAGCTCATGAAACTAGAGTTTAGGAAAATTTGTCATCCTTAGATTTTCTCTTTGAAATATTTAGATTTGTATGGATACACAACTTGGTTTCATTATAAAACTAAAAATAAACTTTCTGAGTTACGGAAACTTTCTTGCCAAGCTAGGCCTTTTGGCATATCATTGTTTCTAATTAGTGCATTCTTAAGATATTCTAAATACAAATCACCAAAACTTTCAAGTATGAGTATAACATTTTAAGAAAAATTCATTTGAAATTCCATAAAAATGCAGCATAAAAAGCACATACCCCCTAAAGGCTACTACCTTGATCAGATCTTGCTCATCACATTCATTAAAATTTTGTTTCAGACACCTGGAAAGCATCTTTGCTATGAGTTTTGTTCCTTTGATGCTGTGATATGAAAATTTGAGCAACGATTCTGGGGATGTGTAATTATTTTTTGTTTAGAGTAAACATTTATATCTCATACAATTTCTATGTCATTATTTCAAAAGAATCAGAACAATGTTGTCAACATACCACTCTTGCTTGATTATAGATTGGTCCCTAAGTTGCATCCCTTTCCTGGAATGAAACATCTTGATGTAGCTGGTGGGACATGTGTGACATGTGGCCTCTTTCTCATATATCTTGATTAAGTTAGTTGCTTCCAATATTTTTACGAGGCCTATTTATCAAGTGTTCAGCTCCATTGCAATATTTTTCTAGGATTTGGATCAATCACAGACAGAATTTCGGAGTCTGTTTCAAGAAAAATTTGGGTTGCAGCATTATTTTTATTAGTTTTCTTGATTGTGCTTCAGAAATTGTGTTATATTTGGGGATTTCTAAAGGTTTTGTGATGGTTGAAATTTAAATTTGGTTCAATCTTTAGAAATATGTGCAAAGCCCCCCTTTTCCTCTCTATTTTATTATATTTTGGTTGAAGTTTTAAGTAAATTAGAAAAGATGATTGCTTACGAGTTCAATTAGTGCAACTAGATTAGTCAATGTACCATGAGAAATTTTTGAAGCATGTTCTTCTTCATCAGATCTTTTCTCCCCATTTTAAGCCCTTTTGCTTCACATAAAGTACATCTTCTAATGTTATGTGACTTTGTTTCCCCCCAGATCATTGGATTGGATGCATCTTGGATTCTTCAGCATTATATTTGTGGAATTTTTGTTTGGTTTCCTTTGAATAATATGTGACATTTGAATGTTGATCATCAGTTAAGGATTTGGATTTGATGGATTTGAACATTTTATTATTTGTTTATAACATGCTTCGTTGTAGAATTACAGTTTTTTTGGGGATCGAGGAGCTCAGTATGGGGCTGGAGGACTCACCGATGAGGGCTGAGGTCACTAGATGGTATGCCTACGGCTTTTGATCCTTTTGTATTTGGATCTACAAAATTTCTGATTTTTTTGTTTGGTTTCTTGAATATTTGGTTGTTTTGTGAGTCTTTACGGTAGTGAAGTGGAATCAGTGGGTTTGAATGATGCCGTGAGGAGATTGGGGGTCGAGATGCGGCAACAGAGCGTGGACACCGAAGGCCTCTGGTGGAGGCAGTTATACTTCTAATTTTAATTTTTGTAACAAATATCATCAGATAAATAAAAAATTCTAAAATGCTTATCATTTTAAAATAATTTTGCATTACCCCCTGTAGGATAGTCATGATAATTGGAGTCATTTATGCAGGTTGTTTGATGGGTGTATATATAGGTGAGCAGCTTTACAAACAGATTTTGTGAAAATTATTTAATTAGCTGAATAGTCTGCCCTTATGTCATGTACACATTATAGTTGGTAGCTTGATAATTGTTTTATGCCTTCCTTTGTTGATCAATATGGCACAATAGGTGTCTTACAATTCAAAAATACAACTTTATTAGTCCTAAAATACAACAGTATCAGCTACCAAATGCAACTCCCCAATAAATTCAAGTGGAATTCAATTGTAATTTGAGTTTAATTTGAGTTTAAGCTTGAAAAATGGAATCGGCATGGTAAATTGAGTTGATTCAAGTGTTTTTGATGATGGTAATTTAGTTGTTTTAGAGTTTTCTCAGATGCTTTGTTCCTATGTTTCGTCTATTTTCATCGATCTGGACAAGATCTGAAATTTTGGCAGGATTTTTTTTGGCAGGAGTTGTTTGTGTCGGTTGTAGTATAAATTGTGGTTTGAGCAGATCCGGTTTCATTCTCTGCATTTTAGGAGTGATTTATTGTTTTTGGCTTTAGGTAATAATTTATCCCTTTTTCTTTTATTTTATTTTTCTGCAAGTCATTTATTGTTATTTGAGACCTATTTGTTGATGATAGGGTACTGTGAATTATTTGGATATTAATTGAAAATTATGTTCTTTATGTTGATAGCTAATGGGGAGAGATCCGAGAACTATTCTTATGGAAGCAAGATCTATTCCAATTGAAATTACCATGTCAGTAGTTATGCCACTAAAAGAGTATTGCATCTGTATTGGTTCAAGACTGATACGTTGTGCATGACGCCGTCTCCGCAATCCTTTAGAATCTACTTATCAGCAATGCAGATGCCTCGATCTCTGACCACTTCGTTGCCGAGTCCATTCAACGAGCCTCTTTGTCCTGGGAAGCAGATCAAACTTTTGTGTTCTTTGATTTAATATCATTTGAAATATGTTTGTTCCTCCTCAAAATTAAATTTTGTGATATGTGCTTCTATTTGTTTTTTTCCAAGTCAGTATATGGTTAATATATAAAACAAATGTGGGTTTGGTTCTGTTATTTTAGGACTGGAGAGCCTATGATCTGTTTGTATTTGATTTAATTTATTCATAATTCTTGATTCTATTTGTTTTTCCCAACTGTGCATATGGTTTATATATAAAACAGATGTTGGATGTGCTCTGTGCGTTGTAATTTTAGGACTAGAGAGCCTGTGATCTGTCTTTATTTGATTTAAATTATCCATAAATCTTGATGGTGAGCTTTATATTTGATCTCTATATTATGAAAACATGATATCTTTTGCCATTGAATTCAAAGTTCCATGTTCATGTTCATTTCATTTTTTGGGGGAAAAATCATCACATGTTCTTTTTGTGCATGTGTGAGTATTTCTTTCAGATTTTATTATTGTAGTCTAAAGACAAGTCTGCTTGGGCCATAAAGGGCAGTGAAGCTGAAAGCCGTACAGTAGGAATCATACTGTTTTTATTCAAACCTGAATAATTAGTGATCAATTATAGGCTGCTAGAACTGTTCTTGAATCTGAACCTTATTTGCTAGAGCCCATCATTTTGCATGATTCACACTTGAACTACCCAAACATGTCTTTCATCTGTCCAATTTAATCATGAACATCCTGGATTCATCCAAACTCGATCAAGAGAGACTGCTTAGTAAGATATTGAGTTTTCATTCATGAGCAATTACCATGGTAGAATGATGGTGGGCTTTATTTTAGATTTGAATTGCAATGTTGCAAGCTGAAATTATCCAGTATGCATTTTATAAAAGAGGGACGTAGTGAAATTGTTTGAAGCTTGGTAGACTGGATTATTATGGAGAATAAGATAACATGTCAGATCTCTGTGAGGGTGTTAAGAGGGCTTGGCTTTTTTGTAGAAACACATAATAGTTGTAATGGTTGATAAGTCATCTGATGTAATTGGAGTTGAAATCAAACTTTGCACCAGTTGAAATTAAACCCTCAATCCTGGGTACATCAAGCATTTCCAAGATGCACATGCTTCTTTAGAATTTATTTGATAATCTTTTGGATTATATTCAGGATTTGGCATGTATTGAACCATGCTTAAAAAATTAGGGAAGGCTATGAAAAAGTTTTTCCTTACAAAGTTAAGACCTAGCAGGTCTGTTGGTTATATTATTGTAGTACATAACTCTAAAGACTAATTAAATTTTGGTTTCTATGCTTGGTATAATCAAAGGGAGGTTACTAATAATCAACAATGAAAGGGTTTGAGAGATGCATACTGTATTGTATAAACCGGCAAACTGTTAACATGATGGCTAGGGGTTTTCGTATTAGATGTATTCCTATGAAGCATACTATTCTCAAGGATGGCGAGTCTCTGATTCTGATCATTGGTCAGCAAGGAAATTTCTTTATTTCTAAAAGAGCTTTGAGGTGGGTGATCCTCTTTCTCTATTCTCCAAGATTTCAACTATCAGATACTTATTGATGTTTCTTATCTGATACTTATTATTGTACAGGATGTCAGGCTTGAATTGAATCCTTTTTGATTTGTTGGGATATACATTGAGATAGAGAGATGATGAAGTGAAGACAGTGAAATCAAAGCTCTCAAGCTTGCTCTGGCATGTGGGATCAACATATGATGCTTGGTTCAGTTGTGCATCAAATCAAGTAGATTTCAGTCTCAGCTAAGAGCTAGCTTTGAGCATTTGGTTTTCATTTTTAGTATGGAATTTTTATTTTTGTTTTGTTTTTTGTCGGTTGCTCAGGGCCTGTTAACTCTGACGTACTCATTCTCATAACTTGGGATGCTGAGTGTGATCAAGTTCCAAGTATTTTAAGGGCTGATAAGAAGCTGGACTACTAACTTGATCGGTATTTATATATTGAGTACGGAACTAGCAAGGACATACAGATAAGTTTGTTTAATAACCAATTGTTGCATTTCTAGAAACGAAGCAAAGTATATTGTATTCGCATGTAGTTTAGGCTGTAGATTATTACGTAAGATTTAGATTGTTATCTAAGCTGCACATGTACATGGTACTACATGGTGGTTTGAGTGGTACATAAAAAATACATACCTTTTGTTGTATCCTCCATATTTGATACCATGAGAACTTTGCAGATTGATACATAAAAGATATCTGTATACCAAAACTCTGGATACAAAAAAACAAACTATGGATTTGATATGTATTTCAGATTTGATACCAAAACTGTGGGTTCGCTATGTACTTCAGATTTGATATCAAACAAAAAGTGTAGTTCAAGCAAAATTAAAACAATAGCACAAAAAATTTCTCTATATTAAGAAAAGTATATGTACTCCAGCTAAATTCTCTATATAAATATTTGATACTAAAACTCTGGATTTGATATGTATTCCAGCTAAATTCACATAATTCCATATTTGATACATGTCAACAAAATCCTGCCACCAAACCAAGCAAAAATTTACCAAGCAATAATCATGATCAAAATCATGCCAGCAAAATTTGCCAACTTTCCTTCAAGATTTGCCAAACACTACAGATTTAACATCACCTTCAAGATCATGCCAGTAAAAATTTCCAGATTTCCAAGCAGAATTTCAAAAGTGATACCAAAAACTACAGAGTGAGATAAGTGTTTCTCCAGAACACATCCCAAAAAATTTTACCACGTAAATTGGTGAAGCTAAACCAAGTAAATTTTCAGATTTCCAAGCAAAATATGCGAAGTGATACAAAAAACTGCAGAGTGATACAAATGTTTCTCCAGAACAAGACCCAAAAAATTTTACCTAGCAAATTTTTTCAGGTAAACCAAGCAAATTTCTAGATTTACAAGCAAAATTTACAGAGTAATACCAAAAAGTACGCAGTGATATAAGTGTTTCTCCAGAACAAGCACTAAAAAATTTCCTTCCAAAGTACTCACCGTAAATGTTGGAACAAATAAATTTGTGCATTTTATATGCAGCTTGCCAATGTACAGATACATAAAAATTCATTCCTACAGTTTGATACAAAAAACTGTTAGTGTCAAAAATTTTCTATCAAGCAAATAACCCAAGTATGTAGAATTGATGGAATATTTTGTCATTCTAGAAGCATATTGGGGGACTAATTTTTTTGGGAACTAAATTCTTTGGTAGAATTAAATTTTGGGAGAACAAAAATTGTTGGGGAAATTAAATGACGCTTATTATGCTTTAATAATTGTTGTTCGTTTAAAATTGGATTCAAGATTTTGATGGGGAAAAATTTCTAATCATCAATTTTTGCGGGTAACTAAATTCTCAGGAAAACCTAAATTTTGGGGAACTAAAATTTTTGGAAAGTGAAAATTTAGTGGGGAGAACCAAAATTTTTGGAGCAAAACTAAACTTGGAGGGTACTAAATTTTGGGTGGAACTAAGATGTTTTGGAGGAACAAAATTCCATGGGATGAGCTAAATTTTCGAAGGAACAATGATTTTGTAAATTCCAGGGTAAATTCCATGGGATGTGCTGAAATTTATTTCACAGTGCAGTGGTAAAGTGTGCATCATGTCTCCTCCCTATGAAATTAGTTGTAAATGAATTTACATATGTAACAGTGAACTTTTTCAAATCCATTTATAACTAATTTCATACTGTTAACATATATAATATCTTTTTCACAACCAATTGCATACTCTTTACAGAGGGTGCAAGGCCATCGGAGAGTCTGGCAAGGCGATGAGCAATGTGATGAGGGATGTAATGACGAGGGCGCTGGCCATGAGGTTTGCAATGGCAAGGAGGGTGGCAGAGCTCAAGTTCTTTTAGTATTTGAAGTTCATGTAACTTTGTCGGATTCTTTTTTTTTGTTTTTTTAATTTTCCCACACTCTTTACCCTTACATTGTTGGTTAGTTTTTCATTGTAATTCAATGTTGGAAATTTTAATGTATTTGTTTCATACGGATAATAATTTTTTCTTTAAAAGTTTACTGTTATTGTACCATTTTACAAATATGGACTTTACAGATCAGTTCGGTCTTGCGTTCAGATCCTTAAGTGGAAATGTTGAGCTGATTCTTTATGAAGTTTGAGCCATTTTTTGTTTTCTGTTTTGGTGGTAATATCTATCTTATGTGATGGTATTACATTTTTGTTTGAACCGCAATTCCCTAGCTTCTACTTTATGAAAGATAAATGGGAACTAAAGAGAGCAGTACACAACACAAGAAATCTCTCAAAAAACTGCTAATTCCTTAGTTTGATGTTAGCTCCTGCTTTCTGATCCCGAAATGGAAATGTTGAGTGGATTCTTTGCAGAAGTATGGTGTTTGAGCCATTTTCTTTGTTTTATATTGTTCTTGAAGATAGATTGACAATCGATGTTTACAAGTCATGGCAACATTCGGAACCAGAACTATATGAATAACAATCCAGATATTATACAACATGTGCATCTTTTAGATGTGTTAGAGGAGAGTAAGAATTTGAGCTGGTATTTTCTGATGACAATCAATGTTGCCTTTTCATGCTGCGCATAACATGTTGCAACTTTGCTTTCTTTTTTCGCTTGCTAGCTGCAGTTCCTTTGTGATGGGCATATAGGTAGTAAAGAACATACATTTTTACAGCCAACTAGTGCTGCCAAGACAATTGTAATGTTATAGTATGTTGCCAGAGCAAACATTATATAGCCATGAATCAATAGATAGATAGTAGTCACTATGGAACGCTAACAACCATCAATTGTGTACAATATCAAAACAAACTTTAAGGCAAAATGACTCCACATGATGCTGAAAGTGTCTGCAAAATTATGCAATGTGCATCACTACATGAAGGCTTAATTCTTCATTAGAGGTGGGGAGCTCATTTACATGTTTACACTAAGAAATCAGTACTCATTTGATTTATTGCAACGTCTATGCTCCTTCATTTCTCATCCTCTACCAATGATATCGTATATGGACCATCAATGGCTGCCAACTGCTGAACCCATCCCTCTTTCCTCCTCCATTCTATTTCGCCTAACTGATTTTGCCACGTAATTTTTGAGGGGAGAACAAAGATTTTGAGGTGATATCGGCGTCGAAGGCATCCGCTAAATTTTTGTTCTCTTTAAATTTTGGAAGGGGAAATAAAATTTTTGTTTGTTTAAATTTTGGAGGGGGTAATAATTTTTGGGGAGAACAAATATTTTGAGGGGATATATTAAATGAACAGTCCCCGAGGGCACGGGTCCGCGTCAAAGGCGCTTCGCAAAAGCTAAATTTTTGTCCGTTAAAATTTTGGAGACATAAATTTTTCCACCATAGCTTCATGATCTGACCTCGGTGGCGCTTGTGGTGGGTTTGGAGCTCTCCACCCTTGATTATAGCCCGGTGACCTATATGGTCCCGCTTGTTGCCTAGGTGGGTAGCTTTGTTGCAGTGGCCCTCTCAGTTGATATTGAGGTTATGGAGGTGGAGGCCAAACTTGAGGTTGTTGCGGTGGTGGTGGTTTCAAAGAGCCATCATTATTAGCATATGAGAAGCCCGGATGATTCCTCGTGGCCGGGTTGGCCCAATAACCGGTGTTTCTCGCAACATATTGGACTGTTCAATAGCGCCCTCTCCTTGCTCTCCCCCAACGAACATAACTTGAGATTGGTCTTTCTAATCACTCATATTTCCTCCCGGTGTAGATGTGGCAGGAGTTCCATGCGGCTCGGTGATCAACTTCTCCAATCTCTCCACGACCTTGTGGAGAGAGTCAAACTTCGTAGAAAGCTCCGCTACGGCCTTGGCTTCATATATGCTTGTTGGCTTCAAGGAGGATGAAGAATGTCCTCTCACATCTCCCCAATGTTGGTTGTTAGAGGCCATCTCCTCCAGTAGGGCAGTAGCTTCATCCGGTGTCTTAGATAGAATGGCTCCATTAGCGGTTGCATCGATGATTTGCTTGGTGTCCGGTTGGAGTCCATTATAAAAGTTATGTACTAGCTTCCATGCTTCAATGCTATGATGGGGGCATTGGTGTTGGAGATCTTTAAAGCGCTCACATGCCTCAAATAGAGTCTCCTGAGGTCCTTGCTTGAAGGACATGAGTGCGCTCGTTATCTTGACGGTCTTGGATGTTGGGTAGAATTTGTTCACAAATGCACTCGCCAACTCATCCCATGTAGTAAAGATCCCCTCCGCTTGAGTCCTCAACCAATATCAAGCTTTGTCTCTGAGAGTAAATGGAAAGAGGTGCAGTTGGATAGCATCGACCGGTACACCAGACATCTGAAAGGAGGCACACTTGGACAAGAATAATTGAAGATGGTAGTGTGGATTCTCGTGGGCGTTCCCATGAAATGGGTCTTGTTGCATTAGAACCACTAGTCGCTTTTTTAGCTCGAAATTCTTGTCCGTCGCCAACTCCGGCATCGCAATGGATGAAGTAGTAGAAGTAGTCTTAGGCCGAAGCCATCTCTGATAGATATTATTCTAGCCATGCGTCCGCTAATTCCTCCAGTGTTTCACGTCGGTTCATACAATCCTCCTCTATAGCAAGTCTTCTCTCCGCTCTAAGCCTCCTTTCAATACGCTTGATCTCCGGGTCAAATAATAGATCTTCTCGATGCTCAGTCGATCTCGTGTACATGCACAGAAAAATAGAGCTTCGATGGAATTGTTAGCACGATAGAGGAATAAAAAGATAAAAATAATAAAACAAAAAGAAATAAATAAGTAAAAAAAATACCGTCGTCTCCCCGGCAACGGCGCCAAAAACTTGATCGCGTCCGGATATACACCTGAAAAACGACTTGTAGTCTTACCGCAAGCGCACGGTATAGTGGCGAGCGGGTATCGAACACAGGGAGGACAAATAACAGTATCTCACTTTGATTACCTAGCTATCAAGAGAATAAGAATAGTTTTGATGTAATAGTCACAATCATTCAATAACAAGAAATATCAATATAATAAAGCGTCTAGTGATAGGAAATCCCCACTACGGACCGTCTCTCATCCTTGTGAATCATAAATTTCATTATTGCTAAGCTTGAATGTAGGTGAACTAGTCGCAACTTAATGTAGAACCAAGCTCACGCTCTCGTGCTATTGCCGGTCTATAGCAAACCTAGGATAGAGCCCACTCTCGTGCAAACCCTACCCTAAGCCGCTAGGGTGAAGATCGACATCATCATCCAATCGCATCTTGAGCCCACTCTCATGCAAACTCGAGCTACGATCTAGGTTATGATGGTTCGTATTCGTCCAACTCTTGCAAACGAATATTAGCATAGATTTATAATTAAAAATCCTAGCTTTGGTCCAATCTCTTGCAAACCAAATCTAAAGAAATTCAATTATCAATCTAAATCGAATATCTGACCTTTCTATCAATTGGAATCCAATCTCTTGCAAATCCCAATCGATATGAATTCCTAGCTACTCGTAATAAATCGATCACAACCTGACCATTATCAATTCTAGCAACAAATCTATAAATTCATCACAATTCAAACATCGGGTCCATAGGGTTCATCCCCATGCCCTAGAATGATGGAACTACTCACTAATCATCATGAAAATCTCAGAAACAACAACTATAATATGTCACAATTCATTGCAAATAAGAAACAATTCATAAAAATGAGTTTTTTAACAAACCAATAATGTCTACAATGATCTCTAGCTAAGATTTTTCCAAAGAATAGACGTCTAAAACCTAAAAGAAGTCTCTAAAAAATAATTCAAGTCTCTCCTAAAACCAGGGTAAAAACTAGGCTTAAATACAAGCCAAAATCGTCCAAAGAATTGTGACAAAACTGCCCCTGCGCAGCCCAGAATTCGCATTCCTAGCAGCAGTCGAAGAGGGTCACTCGGCCGAGTGACCCTTGTCACTCGCCCGAGTGACAAACCCTGTAAAATAATAGTAACTTCGGGGTTCTCCGGGGTCCGTCTATCGGGGTGGCTCGGCCGAGTAGTCTTCTTTGTTCGGTCGAGTAATCTTCTTCGTTCGGCCGAGTAGTCTTCTCAGAATTTCCAGTAACTTTGGCTCTTTTCTGTCTGATTTCTCTGACTGACTCGGAGGAGTGAGCTTTCTCACTCGGCCGAGTAGACTTCCTTGCTCGGCCGAGGAAACGTTTGAAATTCGCAGTGCGTATCCGTTTTACTCGGGCGAGGGTGATCCTTCACTCAGCCGAATGAGCAGTCTTGCTCGGCCGGGTGATGTGCTTCTGAGCACATTTCTTCTTCTTTTCACTCCCTCGTCGATCCTATAGAATTCCTTCTTCTTCAGCTCACCCTCCATCACTGATAAGTCCTCCAATAAGTCGTGGGTGACACGCCGAAGTGCATGAAAATCTTCTGATCTCAATTTCGCTCCAAATCACTCAATATTTCCTGAAATACGACAAAAACAAGAAATAGTGAAAAGCATCACAATATCGTCAAATAATCATGAAAACGCAATATGGGCCATCAAAACGTCATGAAAACATGCAGAAAAAAGGTGTAAAATATGGAGTGATCATAAACCAAGCTCGTCTTCTTCTTTCGATGTAAAATCAAGAAATATTGCTTATGCACCAACCAACATGCTTTCTTATGCAATAATAATATTCATAAGAAGCATGTATCACACAAGGTGGTGAGTGAAAATATAAATTATTCATTTTATGCCAAGAGGCAAGCCCCTCAAATTTTGCTTGCTAAGAAAAAAATTTCTACACTTATGCAATCCACATCCGTATCTCTTGCTACGTGAAATCCATTGCCTATGAAATCCATAGGATTTTGGATTCCAACTAATGTTAGTTTGCAAGAGCGGGATAAAAACATCAACTCTTTGGTAAGGGATGTAATCATTTTGTGTGATTATATTATGAAATCCAACTCCTCTTGGGTTTGGTTCCCTAGTGCTTAGGTTCCCCACATATATGCTTCATTGCATAGGTATTATGCATGTATGTTTAAATTTATTGCATACCCATCTTTTAAGTGTGACTTTCATGATTTTGAAAACTTTTTCAAAAATTTCATGGAAATGGGACCTAGGAGTATTACTATGTCATTTATTCATTATTGATCCATGTAAATGACATAGGGGGAGATTTTTTGATATATGTAGATTTCAAAATTAGAAGCATATTCTCATCTCCTTGAGGAATTTGAGATATTTCCAAACATTTCTGGATATTGTTTCAATTTCATCATTATTGATTTGTATGTGTTTTTTATAAAACAATGTCATGTATCAATGTCTATGCTTGATTCCTTCATATCAATGCATCAATACAATTTGGACCATGGCTCCATATTTGTAATTGGTTCAAAGAGTCAAATTTTGACCTATTCTATGATCTAGGGTGGCGCATGGCATAATAATTGATACCTACTATATATTATTTGGTATCAAACATCTCCAACTCTCATGTATATTGTCATATATTTTTGAAGAGAATGTAGTGTCCAACTTTTTGACCTACATATCCTTAGGTAGAGATTCTTCAAATGTGAGAGAAATTCTCATTTCCACCATTTGATACTGTCAAGGGAGAGAGAGATGTGGATTATGTAAAAATAATGCTTAAATGTTTTTTGGGCTACAATGGTATCTTGAACATGTTTTTACATAATGCCTATTATATGCATAGTGCTATGTTTTTGCCTTACATTTGGTTTGCATACAATTAGGAGGAGCATTGGTATATTTTTAATGCCTATTTTTTACATAATGTGTGTCATCGCCAAAAAGGGGAAGAATGTTGGATATTGGCATTTAAGCCCAATATAGGTTTGATGTTGATCACCACATTATGTGATTGCTAATGTTTAAATTTGTTTTAGTCTCAGTAATGTAACATTGATTATATTAAGAGGGAGACAAAACATATGGTGTCGGGATGATGGGCTCAAGGCATAGAGTATTGGATTAATGAAGCCATGAAGAATCATGAATAACATTGTGAATCTTTTATGATCTCTTCATGTATGTTGTTGTTTCCCAGTAGAATCCTTCTATGCCTTGATTAGAAGGACACACACACATTTCCATGTCATTTCCATCTTAGAAATCCATATGAACTTCCTAGAATCTATCCTAATAGGTTGAATAGTCAAAACATTCTAAATCATGTTTTCAGTCTTTCACCAGACGCCTGGAATACATTCATCAGACGCCTGGCGCATTCGTTCTATGAAGCCCAAATCCTAGGAAGTCTAGACGAATGAAGTTCAGTCAACAGGCATCTGCATAGTGGTCCAAACATCTGGGTAATGAACGACAGGCGTCTGATAAGTTTGAGCCAAAACTTATGAGCTCTCTATTATCAGAACATGTTTTCTTCAGTCATTCTGTATTCAAATTGCTATATGTTTTTCTAAAGTTATAATTTCGCATCCATTCAATGCCGATTTGATTGCAAATTTGGTTAAGTTTCCAACGCATCATGAATGACTCCAATATAAGTTAAATTGAGGGAGTTATGACTATTTTTGTGATTAAGTGTCGTTTTAGACAGGTTCTGTCAGACGCTGTATAACATCAGACTAGACGACTGAACATTGAACTAGATATCTGGTCACCCTTCTCTAGACGTCTAGTAGACCCCAAAATCTATCCGTTGGGTTTTTGAACTAGCCGTTTATAGCCGTTTTTCTTGGCGTTTTGTGGTCTGTTTTGGGAGCTTATTTAAGCCAGTTTGAAGAGTAGTTTTTGGTATCTCTAGGCACGTATTGAAAGCATTCTAGAGAGCCCAAAACTAGAGAGAAGTTTTCATTCTCACTTCATTTCTCTCATTTCCCTTAGTGCTCCTTCATGTTGATTTAAACTCCAAGCTCAAGGGAAGTCCAATAGTGCATCAAGCTTACATCTTGCACTTGGACAACAATCTTTCTTTGCCTCTACACTTCACGGTTTGTAAGTACATTTAATCAAGACAATATGAGGTTGTATTTTATTTCGTTTCATTTTTTGAAACCTAGCTTACGGGTTATGGAATTGTTCTATCTGAAATGTGAGGTGATTACCCTTGGAATAGGGTTTGCAATCTTGGAAAAGATTGTGTTGCTATCTTGGAAAAGCTAGGCTCTTGTAAAAGTGTGAGTTGTATTGGGTTGGCTTGGAAAAGCCTTTTAGTGGAAATCCACAAGACTCTGGAAAGAGTGTGGCACTAATGTAGGCATTTGCCGAACCAGAATACACCTGTGTGTTTGTGTTTGTTGTTTCTCTCTTGTGGTTTGTTACTAATTATTCTTGCTTTATAATTCCGCATTTTCAAGTAGTTTTTATTAGCATATTATTTGCCATTACACTATTCACCCCCTCCCCCTAGTGTGTTTTTAGTTGCATGGGTCTGTAATTGGTATCAGAGTCTGGTTTAGTGCATTCTAGCATCATGGCATCGGATCCATCATCTAGCTTTCAGGAAGAAGGACAATCCATAGCAAAAAAAACCCTCCCCCCTTATTCAACGGAGATAACTATCCATTTTGGAAGTAAAAGATGATGATATGGTAGACAAGACAAGACCTTTAGGAAGTCACAGAGGAAGAATATGTGGAGATCGCAAAGCCCGTGAAGGAGAGACCAAAGGCGTAGAAGGATGACATAAAGTTCAATGCCAATGCGTTGACAACATTCTTTTATGCCATAGATCCAAATGAGTTAAATTGCGTATCTACATGCAAATTGGCAAAGGAAATATGGCATAAGCTCGAAGTCAGTGACGAAGGAACATCGAAGGTAAAGTAATCCAAAATTAGTGTCTATCATTCTAAATATGAGCTTTTTAAGATGCATGAATGAGAAGACATTAAAGGGATGTTCACATGTTTCACGGAGATTGTGAACGTGCTTGAAGCTCTTGGAAAGGTGATTTCAATAGACGATGGCGTGACAAAGATTTTGTCATCTCTTACCCCTGAGTGGGATTCCAAGGCCAATGGCATAGATGAATCAAATGATTTGAGCAAGTACCCTGTCACGCCCTGCTACCCAAGTATGGAAGGCGAGACGTGAGGAGGTCCGTTCAGACATGGAGCTGTGAACCTGCAGTCTGATAAGCGTCGGTATAAGAAACAAATAGCAAGTCCTTGCATAGCGACGAAACAACAACAATGATAATAGTAAAGCATACATAAAAAACATCCACCAACATACATCCAGAAATTATTCCAACATCACAGAGCAGTCATAAAAGTACAAAGTCTGAACAATAGGCCTAAAGCATGGCCGAAACAAAAGTAAAGAGAGTCAGGTGCTATGCACCGAGAGCTAATTGCAATAACTAAAAAGTGACAACTAAAAAGACTCCAGGTGAGTCTAAGACTAGTCACCGGTGTCCTCGACCTCGGTCTCTGCAGGTACCTCGAACTCAGCATCCACGAACTGCTCGTCCTCTGTAACTAACTCGGACTCAAAACCTGACATGTGACACCCAAAGAGAAGAGGGCACATGTCAGCAAAGGTCTCCCAAAAGAAAGGGGGAAACCTTTGTGCAAGGATACAAATAACAAAAAGACGACTAGCAGTTCTAAAATAATGAAATGAGTTGACATGACATTTAAGAATGCAATAGTTAAAAATGACATGACGAACATGCAGTCACGTCGTAGCAGAAACTACGAAAAATATTATTTCACGAGTAACGAACATTATCATGTCACATTGTGCACAGGGTTTACTCCTTACAGCTGAAGGAGCGGATCAGGCATCCTTCTACGCTGCGTGACAGCTTAACCCTACCCCTCCATGTGTATCGAGCCAGGGTTTCCCAAGTACAGAGCTCGCTTCTGGATCACGAGCCAGGAAGTGTTTTTGGGTTTGGCATATGGCTGTGCCCGCAAAGCAGGTGCCTAGCCTCAATAGTTATAATAAGTGTAGCATGTGCTACGTAATCATAATGAAGCATGTCGATGCATGACATGACATGTCAATGAGAAATTAAAGTGTGTACCATTAATTGAAATTAAACATGACATGGCAGCATGAATGAAAGCATGTAATAAGTGTCGGATCTAGCTTCGTTGTCAAGCAAGATCTAGTAAGGTGTCTAGGCGACTATCATTTCATCGCCTAGTCTCTTTTACGCTACTGTACAAAATGGCCTAAGACGTGGCCTAAACAGAATACTGGCAAGTATCACTTGCCTAAACAACACGCTGCAGTCATGATCAATCAGAGTCCGATAATCTACCTATGTGCTCACAACGCAGTATAGCCTACAATCCCAATTATTTATCTTGATTAGTGAGTTAGAAAAACAATCAGAAGCTACGATTTTTAGGTTGATTAACAGGCGAGGTGGGGGTTCCTACAGAGAGGTACTTACCTCAACACAACGTGAGAGCTACTCTAACGTCGGGTAGCGACGTCAGGGGTTGGATTCCGGTATCGCGAACGGTACGGAACGACGGGTTCTCTGTTGATAAATCACGTGTTCAATTAAGTTCGTAACGACAGAAATAGCTTTTTAACAATCCTGTTAACGTCTAGTGATTCAATTTTTAATTAGGTTCTCCATCTCGTAACGGGATCCACATCATATTATTAATGGCACTAGCACATTATCTAGGTTAACTAACAAGTTATAAAAATGTTTGTGACGTTATTCCTAGCAACCAAAACTAACGGTTGCAAGGAGATTACGCGTACGAGTCATCAACCCATCATTAGCATGCTAACATCAATATTATGAGGCACATGGTTGTGTATTATCGCTGTCCGACAATGAATCACAAACTGAAATTAAGGATAAAACGAATGATCACTAACCGATAGAGAAGACAGCGGCTAGGGGAACGTAGTCGCGCGAGGGGAGGCCACTGCAAAAAGCCACGGCCTGCTGCTGTGAAGGAGGGCGTTGCCGTGGATAGACAGCAGCTTGGGCGGCTGCTACAGGTGGTTTCCGACGGAGGAAGGGCTGGAGAAGTGTCGGAGGGGGCGCTGTCGCCGTGACAGTGCCTGGAGATCACTACCAGCGTCGTGATAGCGCCGGAGGGTGCTGCTGCTCGCTGGGCACGCTACTGTGCTGCAACCGGAGAGATTTTGGCGGCCACCAGATTCTGGTTCGAAGGGAGAGTTTAACGGGAGGGCCGACGGGGCTAGGGGTTAGGCCGGAGAGGGTTAGGTCAGAGAGAAAAGTCGAGGATATCAAATGTGGGAAGTGGCGACGAAAGAAAAACTTCACGCGAGATGAAACGAAGCCTAGGGCTTTTTTAATAAAAAGGACAGTAGGGTTCTCTTATATAGGAAATCGGGTTTGCTCAGAGGCAGCACGTGAAGAGTACTAATGGTTTTAGGTGCTATATGTTCAGCCTTTAGGTTGCTCTCATATAGTTTTATTTTAAAATGGGTAGGGGTTGCTTGTACGTGGGTAGAGAGAGGAGAAAGTGGGGAGAGATTGAGGGATATGAGGGGTTCTGTTGCATGGAACAGGGTGACGTGGGGGGTGGACTGAGTCCTTGTGGCAGTTAGGATAGAGTTGTTTAGATCTCTAAAGATTTGATTTTATTTTGATTTTAAACGTACTGAGTTCAAAAGTTTGAATTGTTTGTTATTATTACTACCATTTAAAATTTTGTTACGGTTTTGGTTTCTAATTATAACCTTATAGACATAAAAATAATAAACATTTGTATATCATAAGATTAAGGGGGTTTCATTACAGGTTGGTCCCTCGACATCAGAAAATTTAAAGGAAGGTACTGGGGTAAACGTGCCTCCAAGAGGATCGTGGATATGGGGTCTGGATACAAGAAGGGTCCAAAATAAATACAGATACGAACAAAAGTACGTGCACGAAAAACGTACGATCGAAAATCGACTGTGACATCCTACCCACCTTATGAATGATTCTGCCCTCGGAATCAACATCAACTACTGCCCTGAAATAAGTGTGGGAAGCGCTCTCTCATATCATCCTCGTGCTCTCAGGTGGACTCCCCAGATGAACCATGACGCCACTGCACTCTAACCAAGTCGACGGTCTTCTTCCTCAACCGCTTCTACCGTCGATCCAGAATCTCAACTGGTTGCTGAGCATAGGTCGGATCAGGACGAACCGTGATCTCCGAGAAATCCACAGCATGCAATGGATCACTGACGTATCGACGTAACTGAGATACGTGAAACACATCGTGAACTCCCTCCAGTGATGGCAGTAAATCCAAACGATACGCCATAGCTCCAACTCTCTCCAGGACATCAAAAGGCCCAATATACCTCGGACTCAGCTTGCCTCTCCTTCCAAAACGAATGACTCCTCGATTTGGAGAGATCTTGAGAAAGACGTGGTCTCCAGGCTGAAACTCTAAAGGTTGTCATTTAGCATCTGCCTAATGCTTGAAACGGTCCTGAGCAATCATCGGCTTCTCTCTGATGTTCTGCACAACATCCACTGCCTCCACAATCAACTCTGGTCTTAACAGCTCCTTGTCTCCAATGTCATCCTAGCTCAGCGACAATCGACATTTCTTCCCATAAAGAGCGACAAATGGTGCCAAGCCAATGCTTGCCTGGTAGCTGTTATTGTAGGCGAACTCCACATGATGAAGATGATCCTCCCAAGATCCCTTGAAGCCCAAGATGAACGCTCTCAGTATGTTCTCCAAAATCTGAATCGTCCTTTCTGATTGGCCATCCGTCTGTAGGTGGTATGCGGTACTGAAACTCAGACTCGTACCTAAACTCTTCTGTAGACTCTGCCAAAACTGAGATGTGAATCTCGTGTCTCTATCCGATACGATACTCACGGGAACTCCGTGAAGTCGCACGAGCTCCTGCACGATTCACGTCACATCACTATATAAACCAGAGAAATGAAATAAAAACGGAGAGTAAAATAATTTACCTCCATGTATCTCCTCGCTAGCGTCTCAGTGGACTGTCCCACCCGGAAAGGAATAAAGTGCGCAGATTTGGTCAATCGATCTACGATTACCCAAATCGTGTCATTCTGCTTCGGACTCCGAGGTAGTACAGTCACGAAATCCATTGTGATGTGTTTCCATTTCCACTCCGGAATCGGAAGCGGTTGTAGCAACCCAGCCGTACGCTGATGGTCCTCCTTAACCTGCTGACATACCAAACACTTGGCAATGCTCCGTGCCACACTCCGCTTCATGACATGCCACCAATAGTTCAGGTGAAGGTCCTTGTACATCTTGGTGCCACCAGGATGCATAGAATACGGCGAGCTATGTGCCTCAACAAGCAACTCCTCTCTAATATCTCCAGCTAGCACACAAACTCTGGCTCCATACCTCAGAGAGCCATCCTCATGAATCAGAAAGTCAGTCTGTAGACCGGCTTCTACCTGCTCACGGATCCTTCTCAGCTTCGGATCTCTGGCCTGACCTACCTTGATCTGATCCACGATCGTCGACTGTATCTACATACACATCAACGACGAAACCTCTCCAAGAAGCACAATCTCAATACCAAACTCACAAAAATCCTGCTGCAACCTCCACTGTGATCAACATCATAACCGCTGTAAGTCTGCTCAGCGCATCAGGAACCACATTCACCTTGCCAGGATGGTACTGCAAGTCGATCTCATAATCTGCCATGAGCTCCAACCATCGATGTTGTCATATGTTGAGCTCCTTCTGCGTAAAGATATATTTCAAGCTTTTGTGATCGGTGAAGATCTTCCCATTCTCACTTAGCAAGAAATGCCTCCAGATCTTGAGCGCAAATACAACTACAGCTAACTCCAAATCGTGCATCGGGTAGTTCTTCTCATGAGCCTTAAGCTACCGAGAAGCATACGCGACCACATGCCCATGCTGATGCAAAATACATCCGAGACATTTGCCAGAGGCATCGCAAAAGATCTCAAAACCTTCACTCCGATCAGGCACAGCTAGAACAGGGCAGTTGTCAATCTCTCCTTTAGAATAGAAAAGGCCACCTCACAAGCATCAGACCAAACGAAAGGTATGTCCTTCCTCGTCAGTCTAGTCATCGGCTCTGCAATACGAGAGAAGTCCTTAATGAAATGCCGATAATATCCTGCTAGCCCAAGAAAACTCCTGTTCTCAGATGCTGTCTGTGGCGTCGGCCACTCTCTGATAGCCTTGATCTTCTCCGGATCCACGGCTATGCCATCTCCTGACACCACGTGCCCAAGAAAGGCAACTCTATCCAGCCAGAATTCGCACTTGGAATACTTCACATACAACCGATGCTTCCTTAAAATCTCCAGAACTGTCCTCAAGTGCTCAGTATGCTCCTCTGCCGACTTTGAATAGATCAAGATGTCGTCAATAAAGATAACGACAAACTTATCTAAGAAGTCATAAAATATCAGATTCATCATATTCATGAAAACTGCGGGTGCGTTGATCACACCGAAAGGCATAACCACGAACTCGCAGTGTCCATACTTTGTTCTGAACGCTGTCTTCTGCACATCTTCCTTCTTCACCCTAAATTTGTGATATCCTCTCTTGAGATCCAGTTTAGAGAATACCCTCGATCCTCCAAGCTGATCAAAAATATCATCAATCCGCGGCAATGGATACTTGTTCTTGATAGTGACAGCATTCAACTCTCTGTAGTCCACGCACATCCGGCGTGAACCGTCCTTCTTTTTCACCAATAGAACAGGTGCTCTCCACAGAGACACACTCGGATGCATATAACCCTTTTGCAAAAGCTCATCCAACTGTCTACGTAGCTCCTCCAACTCTACTGGAGCCATACGATATGGTGCTTTTGAAATGGGCTATGCTCCCGGAATAAGATTAATCGAGAACTCGAGAGCTCGATCGGGCGGCGATTGGGCGGCAGTCCTGAAATCTCCTAGGGGAAGACATCATCGAAATCTCTCACCACAGCTGGTCTAGTCACCTCCATCTGCATAGCCACAAGCTCCACCACCGGCTTGGCCCGAAATCTGATAGGCCCAAGCGAACTGCTACCGTTACTAAACTCAAAGGTTGGTTGACCAAGAATTTCGAACACGACCTTCTTCCGTCGGCAGTCGATCATAGAGAAGAAGCAACTAAGCCAATCTATCCCAAGAACATCATCATAATTGGTAATGTCGTGGACGATAAAATCGGCGTAAAGCTCGAACCACCGACTTCCAAGGGACAAGATTGACATCCAAGGGACACTGAGATCATACCATTCCCTGTAGCGATATCCCAACTCTTGGAAAGAGGGAAGTCGTCAGAGAATGCTTGTCCACGAAACTTTGGGATAAGATGCACATGGATGCACCAGAGTCGAAGAGAAGTCGAGTGGGACAAGCGCAAACAAGAATAACCCCTAACAAACAAACTAGCAATCAAAACCTATTTTAGCAAACAAGATCTAACCTAACATGCAAGATCAACAAATGAAAAGTAAGGACTAGTCTGAGGGTTACCTGTAATGACTCCATCCTCAGCCTCCGCCTCTACTGCGGTCATTGTGAAAGCTTACCTCCTAGGCTGAACGGCCAGCTGAAAAGCCTGCTTCTGGGGAATGAGAGGCGCTCCATGTCCAGTAGCTACTACTGGTGCTTTCTGCGGCTGTCTAGCAAGCGGGCAATTCTTCACTGAATGCTTGTCGTCGCCATAAAGTAAACACTGGGCCAGAAATCTCTTGCACTGGTCCTTCACATGGCCAGTCCTACCGCAAAAATGGCACGTCTTCTGAATAGGCCCACCTGGCCTCTTGAACTGTACAGACTGATTAGGCCTCAGAACTGGCCTAACCACAGCTCTGGCCTGCTCCATAGGCCTCTTCCCAGCACCCACATACTGCACTCTCCTCTGATTGGCAATCAGCTCATGTCTCTTGGTAGCGATCAGTAACTTCTGGTATGAATCCAAGTCCGAAGAGGACATCAGACTCTGCAGCTCCAAAGATAAACCCTGCAAGAATCTCTGAGCTCGATCTTCAGCGGTCTCCACCATCTTCGACGCAAAGCGACACAATCTAGTGAACTCCTGGTGGTACCGATCCACCGTCAGATTCCCCTGCTTCAGACTGATAAACTGCTGCATCAGCTCTCTCCTCGCTGCTCGAGAGAAATATTCCTCATCGAATCTCGCCTTGAAAGTGGCCCAGGGGATAGGCCTCACCAGCATCTGCTCCTCTCACTAACACCGGCTATGAGCATTATCCTTCAGTTGCTTCTTCACCAAGTCAACCCATCCAGCCGGGTTAACCTTCGAGAGAAGCAGATTATCCTCTGTATTCTTCATCCACTCGTCTGCAGCTAATGGTCCTTCCGACCCAGTGAAATAAGTCGGGCCCAGCTCCCGAAACTCCTTCGCTCTTGGCTCAAAGCGAGGGGTATTCTGAAGCATGCCCTGTTGAACCTGCATCATCTGATGCATCATCCTCATCGTCTCAGCCGTGGTGGGCTCTATATCAGCATCCCCAATATGTCCTGCTCCACCACTAGCTCCAGATCCACTACCAGCACGGGTGTTGCGTCTTTCTGTCATCTAAGACAAGAAAACGTTCAGATTAGACTTAATCATGACTTGGATGTTTCGAATATTTAATTGGATGGTGTTATCATTATTGTTGTTTTGATATTTCGCAGATGCAAGAGGGGACCTGCATGGGCCACCAACAAAGCCTGTCACGCCCCGCTTTCCAAGTATGAAAGGCGAGACGTGAGGAGGTCCGCTCAGACGTGGAGCTGTGAAGCTGCAGTCTGATAAGCGTTGGTATAAGAAATAAATAGCAGGTCCTTGCATAGCGACGAAACAACAACAATGATAATAATAAAGCAGACATAAAAGAAACATCCACCAACAAACATCCAGAAATTATTCCAATATCACATAGCAGTCATAAAGTACAAAGTCTGAACAATAGGCCTAAAACATGGCCGAAACAAAAGTAAAGAGAGTCAGGTGCTACGCACCGAGAGCTAACTGCAACAACTAAAAAGTGACAACTAAAAAGACTCCAGGTGAGTCTAGGACTGGTCACCGGTGTCCTCGACCTCAGTCTCTACAGGTACCTCAAACTCAGCGTCCACGAACTGCTCGTCCTCTGTAACTAACTCGGACTCGGAACCTGACATGTGACACCCAAAGAGAAAAGGGCACATGTCAGCAAAAGTCTCCCAAAAGAAAGCGGGAGACCTTTGTGCAAGGATACAAATAACAAAAAGACGACTAGCAGTTCTAAAATAATGAAATAGTTGACAAGACATTTAAGAATGCAACAGTTAAAGATGACATGATGAACATGCATGCACGTCGTAGCAGAAACTATGAAAAACATTATTTCACAAGTCACGAACATTATCATTTCACATTGTGCACAGGGTTTACTCCTTACGGCTGAAGGAGCGGATCAGGCATCCTTCTACGCTGCGTGACAGCTTAACCCTACCCCTCCACATGTATCGAGCCAGGGTTTCCCAAGTACATGAGCGCGCTTCTGGATCACGAGCCAGGAAGTGTTTTTGGGTTTGGCATAGGGTTATGCCGGCAAAGCAGGTGCCTAGCCTCAATAGTTACAATAAGTGTAGCGTGTGGTACACAATCACGATGAAGCATTTTGATGCAAGACATGACATGGCAATAAGCAATTAAAGTGCGTACCGTTAATTGAAATTAAACATGACATGGCAGCATGAATAAAAGCATGTAAAAAGTGTCGGATCTAGCTTCGTTGTCAAGCTAGATCTAGTAAGGCGTCTAGGATACTATCATTTCATCGCCTAGTCTCTTTTACGCTACTGTACAAAATGGCCTAAGACGTGGCCTAAACAGAATACTGGCAAGTATTACTTGCCTGAACAATACGCTGCAGTCACGATCAATTAGAGTCCGATAATCTACCTATGTGCTCACAACGCAGTCCAGCCTACAGTCCCAATTATTTATCTTGATTAGTGAGTTACAAAAACAATCAGAAGCTATGATTTTTAGGTTGATTAATAGGGGAGGTGGGGGTTCCTACGGATTGGTACTTACCTCAACACAATGCGAGAGCTACTCTGACGTCGGGTAGCGACGTCAGGGGTTGGATTGCGGTATCACAAACGGTACAGAACGACGGGTTCTCTGTTGATAAATCACGTGTTCAATTAAGTTCGTAAAGACAGAAATAGCTTTTTAACAATCCTGTTAACGTCTAGTGATTCAATTTTTAATTAGGTTCTACATCTCGTAACGGGTTCCACATCATATTATTAATGGCACTCGTACGTTATCTAGGTTAACTAACAAGTTATAAAAATGTTTGTGACGTTATTCCTAGCAACCAAAACTAAAGTTGCTAGGAGATTACACGTAGAGTCATCAACCCATCATTAGCATGCCAACATCAATATTATAAGGCCCATGGTTGTTTATTATCGCTGTCCGACAATGAATCACAAACTGAAATTAAGGATAAAACAAATGATCACTAACCAGTAGATGACACGAGAGGACAGCGGCTAGGAGAACGTCGTCGCACGAGGGGAGGCCGCTGCGAAAAGCCGTGGCTTGCTGCTACGAAGGAGGGCATTGTCGTGGATAGAAAGCGGCCTGGGCGGCTGCTACAGGCGGTTTCTGACGGAGGAAGGGCCGGAGAAGCGTCGAAGGGGGCGCTGTCGTCGTGACAGTGCCAGGAGATCACTGTCGGTGTCGTGACAATGCCAGAGGGTGCTGCTGCTAGCTGGGCGCGCTGCTGTGCTGTAGCCGGAGAGATTTCTATAGGGATCGTCTAACCCTTACAATACTAATAACACACACTAGAGGGGGGTGAATAGTGTAATGGCAATAAAATTGTCCAATTAAAATTTAACTTGCAAATGCGGAATTATAAATGCAAGAGGAATTAAAAGGCACAATCAATCCAAACGCAAACACAAAGTTTTACCCTGGTTCTCCAAACTTGGGTACATCCAGACACACCAATATTCACTATAATCCCACACAGAGAAGTGAATACAAATCTCACAAGGAGATACCCCACAAAGAGGATTTATGCCCTATACAAGGACACAACCAATCCTACACAAGGATCAAGACTCTCACACAGAAAATCACTAACTCCCACTCAAAGAATTAGGGTTAGCCATACACTAGGACACAAGAACTCCCACAAAGAGAGTTAATTCCCACAAAGAGAATTCCCTAGTCCCACAAAGAGACAACCTCCCACAAAGAGAGAAACTCCCACAAAGAGAGTATCCTAATCCCACAAAGAGAAATAGGAAAACAAATTAAACCCTGTAAAGTAAATACTCTTACCTATGCCTTGAGATGCTTACTCATGAATGAATGCAAGGTATGGAAGAGGATCTCCAAGTGTTGGAATATGCTTGAGAGCACTTGGATGATTTCCCTTGAGCTGGACTTCCATGCATGAAGGAAGATGAATGCTCAATAGAGGGAAATGAGGGAGCTTGAGAGTGGTTTATTGATCTCTTGAGATTTTCTATAGAGTCAAGAGTTATCAAGTTTTGTCAAGAGTTCTCAAGTGATGGCAGCACACTCATATATATAGGAATCCTATATCAAGCCCAAAAACCCAAAGAAACAGCCAAATAACCAAATCTGCAACGGCTAGAAACTGGGTGAAAACGACAGGAACAGTCGACTGTTGATCAAAAGACAGTCGACTGATCAACGGCTAGAAAATATCCAACGGCTATAATCTGAGTCAGGACAGTCGATTGACGAAGTCAATACATTCGACTGACAAACAGGACAGGCGCCTGTTAAACCTTCAGCAGACGACTGCTGCAGGGGATGGATCGAAACAGAGAGCTGCACTCTTTCTCTAATTCTTCGCACAGGCGACTGATGTTAATACTACAGTCGACTGTCAAATAGTCAGGCGACTGTATATTCTGCATCAGTCGACTACTGTAAAATATGGAGAGAAGACAGAGAGATGCAGTGATTGCACTTACGTTAGACAGGCGACTGTTGGCCAATTTCCAGGTGACTGTAAATATACAGGCGACTGTAAACTGATCGTCAGGCGACTGTGCGTAAAGCTCAAGTTTGAGTCAATTGAAATGTTGACTTGAGCTGTGCATATCAGGCAACTGGAAATCACCCAGTCGGCTGTGTTTCCCTCATCAGGCTACTGAAGGAAAGCCAGAGACTCCAAATGAGTCTTTGGACAGAGTGAACCTATTGGGTTGGATTCTATGATAATCCTATGGTTCACTAAGATGGTTAAATGCATATGCATGAAAAGTAAACCATCTAACAAGGCATTACATTAACCCTAGACTCAAAAGAGAGAGAAGGCAATAACGTAAATTGCATGGATTACAATGCTTCTTAAAGAGTCTAAGTCTTCAATCTTGATGCCTTGATTGCTCTCCACCATCTCCAAGCTTTGGCACTCCTTGAGTCCAAACTTTGGCCCTTCTTCACATGATGTCCATCCTTACACCAAGTGATTAGTCTCTAAGAAAGATATCCTTGAAATAAACTGAGATACTAAAACATAAGATTCATTAGAAACAACATAATGTTGTGATCATCATCAAAATAAGATTGGTTTGAAACACCAATACTCAACAATCTCCCCCTTTTTGATGATGACACACATTATGTAAATCATAAAGAATTAAAGCACAATGCTAATGATCTCCCCCTACTTATATGTACCAATTATATAATGAGCTACACAAAGGTAAATACTCATAATACCAATAAAAACATGGTGACATATAATAGGCATGGTTCACATAAACCAAATGCAAAGAATAAAAGCTTGCATACAAGAATGGTTTATCTAATCCCATATATCTCTTCCTATAGAGATATCTCTCGCCATATGCATATGTATATATCTCTCCCCCTATAGATATGATCACATAATGCATATATCTCTCCCCTTGACATCGTCAAAAAGGTGGACATCAAATATATCCCCCTTTGTCATCTTAACCAAGATGTGACAATATGCAAGAAAAGAAATATATGTATGATATCAAATTAAAAAATTTAGTGGGTTTCAATTCACTATCCCATGCTCCCTCTAGATCAAAGAAATGGTCAACTTTTGACTTCTAGGATCTAATACCAATTATAAGAAATGGAGCCATGGGCCAAAAAGTGTATCAAAGCAATAGATATGGAAATACATCAAGCTTCAATGATACACAAGGATATTGCCAAAAACAATGAGACATGAAACAAGTTGGCAATAAGCAAGAGGTTTGGTTTGAGACCCAAAATAACCAAATGTAAATAATGATCTCAAACAAAAACCTCCGAAATGAGAGTTAAAATATGTCTTAAAATAATTTAAACATATAATATATTAACTCCCCCATTGACATACACATGGATCAAAAATGCATGTATGTCAACAAACCCCAAGATTCCCATTTTCATGAAAAATACATATATTTGAAAGTATTTTCAAAAGCAGAAATATAGCATTAATCACAATACCCATGCAATATCCATATGTGTGAGGAACCTAAACATTAGGTAACCAAACCCAAGAGGAGTTTGATTTCCTAACGTAATCACACGAGGTGATCACATCCCTAACTAGAGAGTTGATGTAACTATCTCTCTCTTGCACACTAACCTTAGTGGGAATCCATAATCTCAAGGATTTCCTAGGCAATGGTTTTGCCTTTGCAAGAGGGAAGGATGTGGCATGCTTAGGTGTAGAATCAAATTTCTTAGCATGCAAAGAATGAGTATTTTGCTTCTTAGCAAAAAATGAAGATTTTTCATTCTTCCTCGTCACCTTGTGATTTACATGCTTCTTGTTGGTGTTATTGTTGTACAAGAAGGCATGGTGATTCTTCTTAGGTGCTTTAGCAATATTTCTTGAATTTGCACAAAAAGAAGAATTAGAGGTGGGTTTGGGAACCACATTTTGAATATAACCCAAACCTCCTCTATGATTTGCCGGATGTTGTTTTTCCAACAAATCGTGGAGTGAATCCCTAGAATACACAAAGCGTATGAGCTTCCGGGATTCCTCTTCACATTTCAACGTAAGTTGTTGAATGACGTTGAAATGTGAGCATCTAAGCTAAGGTTTTGAGCAATGAGATTTTCATTTGAAAGACTCAATTCCTTAACTTGAGAGAGAAGTGTGTCTCTCTCACAAGTGTCATAAACATGCCTTTCATCATGAATTACACTTGCAATAACTAGTTCATGCAATCTACTCTTAGTAATCTTATATTTAGCTTTTAATCTATTGTAAGAGTTGATGCACTTACTAGCCTTTTTGGCGACCAAGTCAAAATTGATCTTGAGCTCCTCGTATGAGATCTTTTCTTCCTCGATCTCAACATCATCATCATCATCCTTGCAAGAGCTTGATGACGACTTCTCCTCCTTAGCCATGAGGGACGAATCCTCATAGGAATTGTATGCGTCAAGCCAAGCATCCAACTCTTCTTCGTTTAATCCGGAGGGGATTGGTGTAGGACCATCCATGGCTACAAAGCATGTGTGAGCATCCTCCTTTGTATCCGCTTCTTGACGTGCGTTTATATTTCATATATTCACGCACGTTTTCTTTTGTGTTTCCCCGTGTTTTTCACCGTCTTTTATTTGTTTTCTTGTATTTTCTCGTTTTCTTTCACTTTTTCTTTGTTTATCCATGTTTGCAGGAGGTTGACCACGTAGGGGACGTTTAACGATGATATCCCAAGTCCCCGGAGCAACGGGAGGAGTCACGCGTGATCCAGGGGGTCATACGCCAAAGAATACATCTTTCAACCCCTCACCCGGTCGGTTGGTCATCTCCAACCGATCGGGTGATGCACGCGTGCACCACCCGGTCTCAGCCGGAGCTCACATGGAAGTCACCCGACCGGTTCGCAGACCGGTTCAGCGGGGGCCTGTTCTCTGTTTTCTCGAGCAAAATGCCAACCGATCGGGTGACTCTCACATGATCGGTTCATCTGTAGCTGAAGATGAGGAGCTGAAGATACGGGCACCAAACCGATCGCTTCACCCGACGGCTCCAAGATCCAACCGGTCACTCAAGAACTCACCCGACCGGTTCATGTGATCGGGTGAAAGCTCGCCATTTTCTGTTATTATTTTGTAACGGATCAACCGATCGGTTGACTTGTCAACCGATCGGTTGATGCGAGAGTCTATAAATAGAACCCTTAGGGTTCCAGAAACGAGGGCTGCGAGTTTTTTACTGTTTTCTCACTTTGTGACGGCTGTAATTTCTGTTCTTTTGTAAGTTTTCAGATCTTCCTCAAATTTTAGTATTGTCTTAATTACTCTATTACTTCCGCATTACAATCGTCCGATTATGATTCCAACTGTTAATTTTTATTTAGATCGCTTTTTCATGGATTTTTGTGAGTAGTTCCCAAATCTGGGATTTTGGTGGAAACCCCTTCGGGGGCTCTTCCCGATGCGTCCATAGGGTTAGGAAATCGATAGGGAATGGGAATCTAACGGTTACGTGGGGTGTTTCATTGTCATCGGCGGGAAAAAGACCGCCTTTGACCGTTGGGCCAAGGGGGAATAAACTTGGCGGTTGACTCCCTAGCCATAGCTCACACCCATAGCGTAGACGTCGAATCCTAGCACGCGGGAGCGGCAGGATGAGACGTTGGGAGTTATCGTTGCGGGCTTAGTGCTCCCGGGATCGATCAGTGTTAATTGACACGGGAGTGCCCACTGATTGAATCCGGGAAGTCCGGTGTATCATCCTGGGCACCGACCGGAATATCGGGCCCATGGGATGCCGGTACCACTTTCAGAGGCAACGTCTCACCATTAGACCCTAATTCCGATCGCTATCCATACCCGTAGGCCGTATCGGCGAGAGTCTCTCGTCGGGTTGGAAACCAAAGTCCCGGGTTTTCTTTCTTGTTGTACATACCCTTTATTTCTTTCCGTGACAACCATTTACCGATTCGGGCTAGCTTGCCCCCCAGGGTGATTTTGGTCCTACCTGACCCAAGCCCAACCTCGCCTCCCTGAGTTCGATAAACCCGCACCCTACACTAACCATGCACTTGCGGTAAACGACACCGCGCCCATACCATAAACCCGGGGGCGCCGGTCAAGTTTATGGCACCGTTGCCGGGGAGGCAACGTGCTTGTTATTTTAGGATCTCTTGAACCCTCGTGTCTAGCTCACATCCCTACCTCGTGATAATTTTCGCATTCTCCTTTTTCTTTTTTCTTTTTCTTATTTTTATTTCTTATTTTATCTGTTTCTTTCCCACTTGTCGCTTCACGGGTGTTTGTTGTTTTTCATGCGCAGGAGTTCGAGGAGTCTTGACGACTTGATTCCCCTCGATCCAGAGATTAACGCCACCCTTAGGCGTTTCGCCGCCGAGAAGCGAAGAAGAGAGGATCCCGAATCCATGGAGGAGAACACCCCGCCTCACAAGTCCCTGTTGGAGTACTTGATGCCATCCATCGAGTCGACTTCCGCCATCCGTTCTCCAGCTATTGCGGCCCAAAGCTTCGAGCTGAAGCCGTCTTTAGTGACATGGATCCAGCAGGACCAGTTTGCGGGTGCACCCATGGAGAGCACGATCGAGCACCTAGACTCCTTCTTGGAGAAATGTGACACCTTCCAGATTAATGGTGTCACGACAGAGGCTATCCGTCTGAAGCTGTTCCCCTTCTCTTTGCGAGACAAAGCCAAGCAATGGCTTGGGGGGAAGGACCCCAACACTTTCAACACCTGGGAGAAGATCTCCAACGCTTTTCTGACGAAGTTCTATCCTCCGGGGAAGACCATGAAGTTGAGGAGTGAGATCTCCTCCTTCTCCCAGGCCAGCCACGAGTCCTTGCATGAAGCTTGGACGAGATATAAGGAAATGCAAAGAAGATGCCCTCACCATAAGCTTCCGAAGTGGTAGATTATTAATTTGTTCTACAATGGGTTGAGGGATGACCTGAAATCTTCTATGGACGCCGCGGCTGGGGGTTCCTTCATGTCTAGGAGCGAGGAAGATGCCGGACATATTCTGGAAAATATGGCATCCAACAATGAGCGGTGGTGTGACGAGAGAGCCACACCAAGATCCGGGGGTATACACAGAGTCGAGGACGTCGACAAACTTTCAAGTAAGTTCGACTTGCTTTCGACCCAGATCTCTGCACTAATGGTAGGAGCCGGTGGGGCCGGTACACAGCAAATTTCAGCGGTAGAATCCGAATTCTTTGGGGAATTCGACGGTGGTGACATCTCACCACCGTTGGATCAGGCGAGCGCACTATTTTACAACCCCACGGGAAATACGCCGTATTCGCCAAGGACCAATTCCAACCCGGCCTACTCTCCAAACAACCGGAACCACCCAAACTTGAGTTACCGGCCACCATTTCAGCCCTCGCCGCCTCAGCAGCCGCAGCAACAAACATATCAGCTGGCTAGGCCACAGCAGAGTCAGGCTCAGCAGCAACAATTTCAGCAGTAACCATTTCAGCAGCAACCTCAGCAACAATTTTATGCCCCCAGGAATCAGCAGCCAATCCAGCAGCAGCAGCAGTATGGCCAACAGAGGGCCGTCTCTCCGGTTGAGTCTCTCTTGACTCAATATATAACCAACCAGGAGAAGATCAACCAAAAGCTGGAAATGGGTCAGCGGACCCTCACGGACCAAGTAACCCAGTTGGGGTTACAAGTGGCGAACCTTTCAAGGTCACAAAACCAATTACCGCCACAACCGGAGGTGAACCCGAGGGGAGCAACCCAAACATCGGCACTCGTGCACGAGCACGCAAATGTGTCCGCTATCGTTCTGAGAAGCGGGACACAAATTCCTACTAGAGTGCCCCCTAGCAAACCGGAAGCACCATTGGTCATTGAGAGACCGATCGAAAAATCAAACGACGTCGGTGCTTCGTCATCAGATCCTATGACTCCGGAGGGAGTCTCTGAAGAAGAGAAAAAGAAGAAGGAGGAAGGGAGCCCGAAAGTGCTCAAACCCGTTGTGCCATTTCCACAACGGTTAGCTCAGGCCAAAATTGATGAGAAATATGGCAAGTTCTTCGCCATGGTCAAGGACCTGAGCCTGCAAATCCCCTTCCTAGAAGCAATCGAAACAATCCCCTCCTATGCAAAATTCCTGAAAGATTTGGTGACGAGAGGTTCTAGAAAGGATAAAGTAGTGTTGACGGCGGAATGTAGTGCTCTTATCCAGAGGGCAAATCCGCCGAAACTCAAGGACCCGGGGAGCTTCTCAATTCCTTGCACGATCGGGGCAGTAAAGATTCATCGTGCACTCGTCGATCTAGGAGCGAGTGTTAGTTTGATGCCCTTGTCGATGTATAAAAGGATAGGAATGGGTGATTTGGAGCCCACCGGTATGACCCTACAACTAGCTGACCGGTCGGTCAAATATCCGGTGGGAATTGTGGATGACCTCCCCGTTAATGTAAGAGGGGTGCATGTGCCAGTGGACTTCGTAGTCATGGACATGCCTGAAGACACACACACCCCGATCATCCTGGGACGGCCTTTCATGGCCACTGCTAGCGTTTTGATAGATGTGAAGAACGGAAAACTCTCTTTAAACGTCAGCGGAGAAAAAGTTGAGTTTGATCTGGGGTTATCCATGAAGTACCCCGATCCCCCAGATGACCCTCGGTGCAATTTGCTTGAAGTAGAAGAAGAAAAAGCCGCTGAAGAGAGCTCCTGGGAGATTCTCTTAAGAAACCCCCCCCCCCCCCCCCCCGATGACTTAGGGGATTCAGAGGATGGAGACGGCCCCAAGAACAAAGAAGCTGCTGGAAAAGCGAGTGCAGCAAGAACGACGCCTCCTGGGTTCCCCAAGGCTCCTCCTGCGAGGAGAACGGGGAAAGAGCCCATGGACCTCACTAAAGACGAGGTCCGGATCCTAAAGAAGATGGCGAGAAGCGCCAACACGAAAGAGAAGGCCCCGGATCCCAAGAACAAGGAGAGGGTAGTCGAGCAAGTATTTCTCCAGCCGCTGACTACTCCAAAGGCCTTCAGCTCCAATGAAGAAGAGATGCCGAACTTCGGGCATCACCCGTATCAACCACCGTGAACATCTCTTGCGGGCGTCGAGCCAACGACGTTAAACAAGTGCACTTCATGGGAGGCAACCCATGTTCTAAACTTTTTCCCCACTTTTTAGTGTTATTTTTTATTTTATTTTATCTATTTTTATAAATAAAATCAGCCGCGAGAACATCCGTTCGGGGACTTAGACAAATCTGTTGGTTTTTGCAGGAAACGAAGCCCCAACCAATCGGTTGATAATTCACCCGATCGGTTGGGATGTATCAGATACATGCCGAGATCTGTCCCCAAATGACCCAACCGGTTGAGGAATGAAGAGACCGGGTGACAGACTGGGTGAGCTGGAGAGAACTCTCGGAAATTTTTGGGGAATATCAACCGATCGGTTGAGTTCGAGCGCGATCGGTTGATGCGACCGGGTGAGCAGCCCTCAGTTCTCGGGAAAACGAGTGGAGCGGCCAACCGATCGGTTGACAAGTCAACCGACCGGTTCACCTGTAGCAATTCTTCAGCAAGAAGTTTCGACCTAACCGTCAACCGATCGGGTGACAAGTCACCCGATCGGTTCGACTTAAAACCCTATAAATATCCCCGACTGCCCATTCGATCCACACTCGGAATTTTTGAATCCGGAGCCGCCGTTTCGACTCCTCTCGTGTGCCTACCTTCTTTCTTCCCCAAAATCAACCTCGATCGTCTTTCCCCGCCATCTCCCTACCCGTCCACCATCGATTTCCCTCCATTCTCATCGATCCCTCACACACACAAAACCCTAACTTTCACCCATTCTCCCCAACATCAAAACTTGTTGAATAAATCGCCGCGGCTCCACAGCGTGCTCCTATCGCGTAGCATCGGGGCGTCTACGAGCAGCGATCTTCATCTCATTTGGGTAAACTCGCTCCTTTGCTCAATTTTTATTTTTACCCCAGATATTCCATTTGCTCGTTGGCCGTATTTCATGTTTGTGTTGATTCATTGTACTTTTACATACTCACACACACACAAGACACCCGCACAATGCCTCCCCGCCGTGTTAAACCCATCGATGCCAGCTCTTCGAACCCTAGGCCCACCCGTCGCGCTCGTCGCGCACAGCCCCCCGCTCAGCCCACCACCTCCAACCCATCTACCCTCGATCAAGACCAAGCCGATCGATTCACGGACATGATCCTCCTAGCTGGCAGGGTGGTCGGATAACCGAGGAGTCCGTCGACCGAGACCTCCCCTTTCTTCAAAGCTTCATTCGCCACATCCGTGAAGACCCACCCGACGTCTCCGAGCTCCACATTACACCCCCCACGACCCCTGGTCCACAGCGCAGGCCCCCGTCACCACCTCCAGAGGGTGGTGCCCCTGCTTGATCTTCCTTTCCCTCTTTTGCCCCCCCATATTTGTGCCCATCTGTCTTTTCGGGGCCTGCTTTGTCTCTGTCGGAGGGGGGGCCATTCGCGTGTCGCTTTCTGATTTCACCTTATTTGTTTTTGACTACCCCTTGCATATCTCTGCATTTCATTGATCATATCATTTCGCTAGCACGGTCATGTTTAGCTTGGGGGACGTCTATTTTGGTGTGATGTCGTGTTTTGTTTGTTTTTCTCATTTTTGTGTGTGTGCTTGTTTTTCATTTTTTGAGTGTCGTGTCGTGTGGTTTTATTTTTATTTTCGTGTTGTTTGATTTTGATTTTGATCTTTCTTTCTTTTTCAGTTTCATCTATGTGTTTTCCTCGTTTTCATTTCTTTTTGTGTCAGTGCGTATTCCCCCCCCATTTTCATTGCCCTCCCATACTCACTCATATTGCATTGAGGGCAATGCAAACTTCAGCTTGGGGGAGTCGCACTGTGTGCGTCGTTTGAGTCCTTTTTCGTTTTTTGTGTCGTTTTCATCGTGTTTTTATTTTTTCTTTTCTTCTTTTTAGCTCTTTCTCCTAGAGATGAATCCTATGATGAATCGCCACAAAGTCATACACACCTAGCATTGCATCGATAATCACACTCACTAACCCTAGGATTTCGAGTCCTCTTGCAGTTCACGCATTGTGGGTCCACTTAGCTTTCTTGTGAGTCATGCGTCGTGCCTATCTATTTGGTATGCTTCTGCTTTGTGATTTTACTTTATATACCTGTCCAGGAATGACCCCTAGATTATCATGCTTCGATTTGAATATGCGGTATTTGTTTCTACTATATGCATGCTATATTTATATCGTATATTTCAATTCGCATGCGTCGGGATTCCATAACTAAGGACTAGGATGACCCATTTAGCCTATGCTCTATTTAGCGAGAATAGTTTCCTTTGCCCGAGTGTTTAGATTTCGACTTCTTTTTTGTTTTACTTGGTGCAAATCCCCTCGTCGTGTACCGTTCTCCCACTTGGGAGAGTGCACATGTGTATAGCCAAAAACCCAAAAATCCAAAAGAAAAATAGAAAAAAGGAAAAGAAAAAACCAAAAAGAGAAGAAAAGAAAAATTTTGTATAGCCGAAAAGCCAAAAAAAATATACAAATGCACAAAACCCAAAAAAAATTTCTGTGTTAATATTTTTTCCTACTTGCCGAGAATAAAGGGAAGGTGAGAATTTGCACCGAGTGTTCTACTCCACATCATCTCAACCCCCGTCGTTTTCGAAAACACTTGGCTTAGGAACTTTTTAGCTAGTATCTAGGCTATAGTGGCGTGATTTCCTTAACCCTAGTTGTGGAGTCCCTGACGCATGATATGTTTCGACTCTCTCTATTCTCATGCATGCTTGAACTATATATTCGCCGCTTAATTCAATTCGAATCGATATTTGGGTCGTATCTTGGATTTGTGTATATCGAGCCTCATAGCACATTGTAGAAAGCGACACCATTTGCTAGCACACGACCGCACTCACTCGCGCTTCACCGCGTGGGCCCACGACACTTATTTGGACTCGTTTTCCTAGGTTTAGTGGTGTGATTTGGCGTTTGCTTGCTTGGTGTGTCGTTTTTGATTTTGTTGGCTCTGACGGATGATCTAGGACATAGAGTTTTCTTTTTCTTTCTTCCTCTCTATTTTTCCCTTCTGAGCTCCTATTCTCACTCGTCTTCCTCGAGGACGAGGAAGAGTTCAGCTTGGGGGATTTTGACGTGCGTTTATATTTCATATATTCACGCACGTTTTCTTTTGTGTTTCCTCGTGTTTTCGCCGTCTTTTATTCGTTTTCTTGTATTTTCTCGTTTTCTTTCACTTTTTCTTTGTTTATCCATGTTTGCAGGAGGTTGACCACGTAGGGGACGTTTAACGATGATATCCCAAGTCGCCGGAGCAACGGGAGGAGTCACGTGTGATCCAGGGGGTCATACACCAAAGAATACATCTTTCAGCCCCTCACCCGGTCGGTTGGTCATCTCCAACCGATCGGGTGATGCACGCGTGCACCACCCGGTTTCAGACGGAGCTCACATGGAAGTCACCCGACCGGTTCGCAGACCGGTTCAGCGGGGGCCTGTTCTCTGTTTTCTCGAGCAAAATGCCAACCGATCGGGTGACTCTCACCCGATCGGTTCATCTGTAGCTGAAGATGAGGAGCTGAAGACACGGGTACCAAACCGATCGCTTCACCCGACGGCTCCAAGATCCAACCGGTCACTCAAGAACTCACCCGACCGGTTCATGTGATCGGGTGAAAGCTCGCCGTTTTCTGTTATTATTTTGTAACGGATCAACCGATCGGTTGACTTATCAACCGATCGGTTGATGCGAGAGTCTATAAATAGAACCCTTATGGTTCCAGAAACGAGGGCTGCGAGTTTTTTACTGTTTTCTCACTTTGTGACGGCTGTAATTTCTGTTCTTTTGTAAGTTTTCAGATCTTCCTCAAATTTTAGTATTGTCTTAATTACTCTATTACTTCCGCATTACAATCGTCCGATTATGATTCCAACGGTTAATTTTTATTTAGATCGCTTTTTCATGGATTTTTGTGAGTAGTTCCCAAATCTGGGATTTTGGTGGAAACCCCTTCGGGGGCTCTTCCCGATGCGTCCATAGGGTTAGGAAATCGATAGGGATTGGGAATCTAACGGTTACGTGGGGTGTTTCATTATCATCGGCGGAAAAAAGACCGCCTTTGACCGTTGGGCCAAGGGGGAATAAACTTGGCGGTTGACTCCCTAGCCATAGCTCACACCCATAGCGTAGACGTCGAATCCTAGCACGCGGGAGCGGCAGGATGAGACATTGGGAGTTATCGTTGCGGGCTTAGTGCTCCCAGGATCGATCAGTGTTAATGGACACGGGAGTGCCCACTGATCGAATCCGGGAAGTCCTGTGTATCATCCTGGGCACCGACCGGAATATCGGGCCCATGGGATGCCGGTACCACTTTCAGAGGCAACGTCTCACCATTAGACCCTAATTCCGATCGCTATCCATACCCGTAGGCCGTGTCGGTGAGAGTCTCTCGTCGGGTTGGAAACCAAAGTCCCGGGTTTTCTTTCTTGTTGTTCATACCCTTTATTTCTTTCCGTGACAACCATTTACCGATTCGGGCTAGCTCGCCCCCCGGGGTGATTTTGGTCCTACCTGACCCAAGCACAACCTCGCCTCCCTGAGTTCGATAAACCCGCACCCTACACTAACCGTGCACTTGCGGTAAACGACACCGCGCCCATACCGTAAACCCGGGGGCGCCGGTCACTTCTTCGTTGCTCGAAGTGTCCTCACTCGAATCATCAAAGGTCCCGACCAGTCCCTTCTTTTGATTCTTGAACTTGGACCTTCCTTTCCAATGCTTCTTCCCTTTACCCTTGTAGGTTTCTTTGTTGGGTTTGGAAGGGCATTCGTTGGACAAGTGACCTTTTCCACTGCAAGTATAACAAGTAGGAACCTTGTTAGAATTGGAGGCAAACTTTGACAAAGACTTACCTTGCTTGCATTTGAGGAAAGCTCTGAATCGGCAATCTCCTCAATTTCTTCTCCACTTGCATCTTCTTGCTCATCTTCTTCACTTGGAGCTTCTCGATGGAATTTCCTCCTCCACTTGATTGGCTCCTCCTTGGCATAGAATGCAACCCCCCTTTTGCTTCTCTAGCTTCTCGGGCTTTGTTGGTTGAATCTCCTTCTTGTGTTGAAGCTTCACCTCATACGTCATGAGATTTCCAATGCACTCCTCAACGGTATATTTGGACGTGTCATATGACTCCAAAATTCCGTTGGCCTTTGACTCCCACCGAGGTTTGAGAGAGTCTAGGATCTTCTCAACACGATCCTCTTGGGAAATCGTCTTCCCGAGTCCCTCCAAAGCGTTCACGATATCGGTGAACCGTGTGAACATCTCTAAAATGCTTTCGCCTTCATGCATCTTAAACATTTCATATTTAGATCTAAACACAGTTTGTTTAGATTTCTTTACCTTCGTTGTTCCTTCATGACAAATCTCCAAGGTGTGCCAAATATCATTTGCTGTTTTGCACATGGAGATGCGGTTGAACTCATTAGCAGAGAGAGCGCAATGTAATGCATTCATAGCTCTCGCATTGAACTTAATTGAGTCATTCTTCGCCTTTGTCCTTGAAGCCGCAGGAGTAGTGGGCTTCTCAAATGGCACCTCCGTGATATCACATAGGTCTTGACCCTCCATGTAGATCATCATTCTGATCTTCCAACTAGGGTAGTTGGTTCCGTTGAAGAGCGGGGGTCGAACAGTTGAGTGACCTTCTTCATGAGACGTGGATGACGCGTTGAATGCCATAGCTGTTGTATGCTTTAACCTCGCTCTGATACCAATTGTAGGGATCGTCTAACCCTTGCAATACTAACAACACACACTAGAGGTGGGTGAATAGTGTAATGGCAATAAAATTGTCCAATTAAAATTTAACTTGCAAATGCGGAATTATAAATGCAAGAGGAATTAAAAGGCACAATCAATCTAAATGCAAACACAAAGTTTTACCCTGGTTTCCCAAACTTGGGTACATCCAGCCACACCAATATTCACTATAATCACACACAGAGAAGTGAATACAAATCTCACAAGGAGATACCCCACAAAGAGGATTTATGCCCAACACAAGGACCCAACCAATCCTACGCAAGGATCAAGACTCCCACACAGAGAATCACTAACTCCCACTCAGAGAATTAGGGTTAGGCCTACACTAGGACACAAGAACTCCCACAAAGAGAGTTAATTCCCACAAAGAGAATTCCCTAGTCCCACAAAGAGACAACCTCCCACAAAGAGAGAAACTCCCACAAAGAGAGTATCCTAATCCCACAAAGAGAAATAGGAAAACAAAATTACACCCTGTAAAGTAAATACTCTTACATATGCCCTGAGATGCTTACTCATGAATGAATGCAATGCATGGAAGAGGATCTCCAAGTGTTGGAATATGCTTGAGAGCACTTGGATGATTTCCCTTGAGCTGGACTTCAATGCATGAAGGAAGATGAATGCTCATTAGAGGGAAATGAGGGAGCTTGATAGTGGTTTATTGATCTCTTGAGATTTTCTATAGAGTCAAGAGTTATCAAGTGTTGTTAAGAGTTCTCAAGTGATGGCAGCACACTCATATATATAGGAATCCTATATCAAGCCCAAAAACCCAAAGAAACAGCCAAATAACCAAATCTGCAACGGCTAGAAACTGGGTGAAAACGACAGGAACAATCGACTGTTGATCAAAAGACAGTCAACTGATCAATGGCTAGAAAATATCCAACGGCTATAATCTAAGCCAGGATAGTCGACTGACGAAGTCAATACAGTCGACTGACAAACAGGACAGGCGCCTGTTAAACCTTCAGCAGACGACTGCTGCAGGGGATGGATCGAAACAGAAAGCTGCACTCTTTCTCCAATTTTTCGCACAGGCGACTGATGTTAATACTACAGTCGACTGTCAGATAGTCAGGCGACTGTATATTCTGCATCAGTCGACTACTGTAAAATATGGAGAGAAGACAGAGAGATGCAGTGATTGCACTTACGTTAGATAGGCGACTATTGGCCAATTTCCATGTGACTGTAAATATACAGGCGACTGTAAACTGATCGTCAGGCGACTGTGCGTAAAGCTCAAGTTTGAGTCAATTGAAATGTTGACTTGAGCTGTGCATATCAGGCGACTGTAGAAGGATCTACAGGCGACTGGAAATCACCCAGTCGGCTGTGTTTCCCTCATCAGGCGACTGAAGGAAAGCCAGAGACTCCAAATGAGACTTTGGACAAAGTGAACCTATTGGGTTGGATTCTATGATAATCCTAAGTTTCATTAAGATGGTTAAATGCATATGCATGAAAAGTAAACCATCTAACAAGGCATTACATTAACCCTAGATTCAAAAGAGAGAGAAGGCAATAACGTAAATTACATGGATTACAATGCTTCTCAAAGAGTCTAAGTCTTCAATCTTGATGCCTTGATTGCTCTCCACCATCTCCAAGCTTTGGCACTCCTTGAGTCCAAACTTTGGCCCTTCTTCACATGATGTACATCCTTACACCAAGTAATTAGTATCTAAGAAAGATATCCTTGAAATAAACTGAGAGACTACAACATGAGATTCATTAGCAACAACATAATGTTGTGATCATCATCAAAATAAGATTGGTATGAAACACCAATACTCAACAATTTTGACGGCCACCGGATTTTGGGTCGGAGGGAGAGTCCGACGGGAGGGCCGATGGGGCTAGGGGTTAGGCCGGAGAGGGTTAGGTCGGAGAGAAAAGTCGAGGAGATCGAACGTGGGAGGTGGCGGCGCAAGAAAAACTTCACACGAGATGAAACGAAGCCTATGGCTTTTTTTAATAAAAAGGATAGTAGGGTTCTCTTATATAGGAAATAGGGTTGCTCAGAGGCAGCACGTGAAGAGTACTGATGGTTTTAGGTGCTATATGTTCAGCCTTTAGGTTGCTCTCATATAGGTTTATTTTAAAATGGGTAGGGGGTTGCTTTTACGTGGGTAGAGAGAGGAGAAAGTGGAGAGAGATTAAGGTATATGAGGGGTTCTGTTGCATGGAACAGGGTGACATGGGGGGTGTGGACTGAGTCCCTGAGGCAGTTAGGATAGAGTTGTTTAGATCTCTAAAGATTTGATTTTATTTTGATTTTAAACGTACTGAGTTTAAAAGTTTGAATTGTTTGTTATTATTACTACCATTTAAAATTTTCTTACGGTTTCGGTTCCCAATTATAACCTTATAGATATAAAAATAATAAACATTTGTATATCATAAAATTAAGGGGGTTTCATTACAGGTTGGTCCCTCGACATCCAAAAATTTAAAGGAAGGTACTTGGGTAAACGTGCCTCCGAGAGGATCGTGGATATGGGGTCCAGATACAAGAAGGGTCCGAAATAAATACGTGTACGAACAAAAGTACGCGCACGAAAAACATACGATCGGAAAGCGACCGTGACATACACCGTTAAAGATTGCATCGAAAATTTAATGGCGTAAGAAGTGCGACTTTAACATACGAAGGATTGTGCCCAACCTCAAACCCCCTTGTTCATTGAGAAGCCTAAGACAAAGAGTATCGCTTTCAAAGTCGAGGAGGACAAGATTGAATTGAGGAATAAATTCAATCCTAATTATGTGCGGCTTAAGAAGAAAAAGAAGCTTAAGCACATCTCTAGCGAGGATGAAGACAATAGATAGAAGAGTGAGGTTAATGGAGACATTGCGAAGCTTGTATGTCAACTCATGAAATTCATGATGAATGCTCAAGGTAAGGATTTGTAAAAGTTTGTGAAAAATTCTTACAAATCCGTTACATGTTATAACTGTAAGGTAAAAGGACATATTTCTACCAAATGCCTTAACAAGAGAGAGACCTCATACAAGGGGAAGGGTAAGAAATACTACAAGGTCAAGTACAAACCAAAGACGAATCCGGTCTTGGTTGGTACTTGGGATGACTCGTGCTCATCCAATAGCTCTTCATGTGATGAAGAAGATGATCGTGGATAAAGAATGAGGAAGTCAACATTTGCCTCATGGCGTTGGAAGATGCAATTTCATCAAGTTCAACCAACGAAGAGGTGGAAGAATGTTTAAACACAAAGAATGTTGATCCCATTAAGATTGAGGATTTGGGCATGGATGCATGTTGTGTCGACCTTGGACCCACGAATCATATGGCCTATGAGGATTAAGAAAAAAATTCATGCTCAAGCTCAAGCAAGAATGAAGAAGAGGAGGAGCCCGAGCTATCAAATGAGGAGCTAAACTTTCGCAATGTTGTGTTAGGCAAAGGCATTAATAAATTCATGCATTTTTACTCCTCATTGCAATCCAAATATGATAATGCCCGGACTAAATTGCATATATATGAGTCATCTAGTATAAATGCTCTTACTTCTACTAGTGTAGTTGATAATGATATGCATGTTTGTGACACTAATGAGAGAGACATACTACTCTCTCAAATTAAGGATTTGAACACTATAATTGATGATTTGAAATTTCAAAACCTTAGCTTAGATGCTTGCAATCAACAACTTGTGTTGAAATGCGAAGAGGAATCCCATAAGCTTAAAAGCTTTGGTAGTTCTAGGGATTCACTCCACGATTTGCTTGAAGAACAAGATCTGGTAAATCATAGAGGAGGTTTGGTTTATGAGCTAAATGTGGCTTCTTGTTCGGTCCGTCCCTTTGCTCTCACAATCAGGACGGTGGTTGAATGTCGTCTTATCGCAAGCACAAGGTGTAAACATTGGCAAGCAGGTATCCTATCCACAGGGAGGCGGTTGTCACACTACCTATCGATCCTAGGCTAGGTTAGGCTTTGAATATCTTATTAGGTGGAGATGGATTACGGGGTGTCATAATGGTGGTGGATGTGAAATGCGAGGGTGTCACAGTCAGCAGGTCACATCAAAACACAAAAGAAAATAAACAAAACAAAGAGAAAACAAATGAGGGTAATATCACTAAGGTATCAGGAATCCCCGCTAGGACTTTTGGGTTTGAATAACGGGTTAAGGGTCCTTTCGTTGGACGATGGGTGAGGGTAGGAGTGTCACATCCGGAGATGGGAACGAGTACTTAACTTTTGTTGTTCCTACTCTTCTAACACATTCCTATGCAAAGCCATGCTCTTGTAGTCAACATCACATGGGAATGCGTGCATTAAGCTTGACACTTGGTCATGCCTCGTAAATCCACATCCACTCTCGTGATCTACGGAGTGCGACACTATCATATGGTTGGTTCTCACAATTGGCATGCCCTCGCAGTCATCGACTAGCAGATTGGGGATTAGCGGTCGCCCCGGCTATCGTGTCACTCTCATAATCATAAGCCCCAGAGAACGGTCGCTAAGCCCAAATCGGATTCGTGGGGATTCTCCCCAAGATACGGAGTCACCTTCGCGATACCCCAATCCTAATGCCAATCCCCCCAAAACCCTTGATCAATCCTCCATAGGGCAACCCTAGATTCATCCAACTAAGGTTTAACCTATCATCCAAACCCTAGAATCCTAGGGTTCATCCCTAATCCTAACAATAGTTCTACTCAATCATCGCACAAGATAGGAAAATGATAGAAATCAACATCACACACAGATTAAGGGACAGCAATAGAAGATTAAACATCCAAACAAATGAGAAAGCAATAAAGAAGATTCAACGAAGGAAACACCTAGCTTAATAGAAGATCCGATACAAATCAGTGAGGAGGGGGCCGATGCGTAGCCTAGCCTCCAAAAGAGTCTCCAAACCCTAAAAACTAGTTCTCTACACAAAAGAGGATATCCCCTAACAATGGCTGCTCAATCCCTATATATAGCCCCCAAAACCCCCAAACTAATCCTAATTTGAGTTAGAACTGTGATTACTACCCAGGTAGCTCAGGCTGGCATCTGCAGATCGCTCGACCGAGCTATGACAAGTGTCTGCCCGAGCACAGATTCCAGCACAGATTTTCCAACTTGCAAAATTTAATAGGGCTCATCCGACCTCCGATCGGCACATTCTTGGTGGCGTTGAAACCGTTATAGAACCTTCTATTAGAGAAAAATATGATAAAAATACTATGAAATACTTGATGATAAAAGAATTGGAAAGAGTGAAGGGCTGTCTAGTTTCCTACAATGTTGGTTATTTCTACTCCGCTCGCCCGAGTGGCTTGGGTCGCTCAAGCAAGCGAGTTGGGTCGCTCACCCAATCACATCTAGGGACTTCAGAGGTTTGCCTCAATAGAATTGATGTCGCTCGGGCAAACATGCCCGAGCGGCATGTGGCTCGGCCGAGCGTAAGGAACTCCAAAATTCCAGAGATATTGCCTTGAAAACTTGGGTTCTTCTGACAGCTAGCTCGGGCGAGCGACTTGGTCACTCAGGCGAGCAAACCAAATTGATTGCCTGAGCACCCCTTTGTGCTCCTTGACTTTCCCTTTGGTGTTAGCTCGATCGAGCGCATGATGCGCTCGGCCGAGTGATCCGGACTCCTTCACTTCTTTTCTTCCTTCTCCTCTTTCTTTCTTTCCTTTACTTCCTCTCCTTGCTCCTCTCCAGTAGCATGAACTCCTCAGATATGACGCTATTGATGCTCTACATCGACGATCATGTCCTCCTCTCCAAAATTCTCCAAATAGCTCGATATTCCCTGAAATGCATCAAAACGCTTTCGAAGTCAAGTAGTTCCAATTATCAATATTAAAGTTTATAAAATCTGGATTTAAGAGATCATTTTAACGTGTAAACATATAAATAAAATGTGGAATATTATGACACATCAAAATCCCCCAAGCTTACCTCTTACTCGTCCTCGAGAGAGACTAGTAAGAAGCAAACCCGGGAGAGCAATAGAGTGGAGAGGTGAGTTGATGGCGTGTGATGGAGACAAGGGGTTCGATATTGAATTCAGCAAATATATGTTCTCAAGGATGCAAGAATTCATGAACACACACAAAAATGATTAGAACACACATTCACACAAAATACTTAAATCTCGCTCAATTTAACATATAGTGGATTTCAATAAATGTAATGAACTTGTTAATCAATGAAATGATAATAGAGTTACATCCTATGATAGTTTATCATGAAATATACTATGTTCATAGAAATGAAACCAGTGTCCACAACTCATTCTCTAAGTAGTATAAATATGTCATGATCAAACATTTTCAAGCATGCATGATGTTTTGTTAAGCTTCATAGGATGAGTTAGTAAATTCAATTAAGATAAGGCGTCACCACACTACGCCCGTTTTATGACTCCTAGAACCCATCAACTTTGCCAAGTCTCTATTCTATATAGAAAGTGTGGTAAGGATATGTAATTTTTCTTTTCACAATTGTTTTGGCTATACAATTTTCTTATATACATATTTTTTTCTTCTTTATATACATGAGATAACTCAATATATACAAGAGACGGCTTATGCATCCCAGACCAGATGGTCTTAGGGCATTGAATTACAAAGAACCCCTAGGGCCTTTTATTTAGGATATTTGTTTGTTTTTTGTATGATTGGGCTTTTTGCAAACTCAAGTAAACGTGATGGAATGCAAAGCATGATCAAAGATCATCTATTTGGCTATGCACAAAAGAAAAGGAAAAATCATAGAATCTAAACATGGCTCGGTTTCAGAAATTCTAATCATCATTACTTTGGTTGTCATAGGGTTATCCTATCGGTTTTGAATGACTAAACATCCATGAAACAATAGAATTATCAATTAAATCGCGCAAGAGTCAAATAATTTTCAGATTTTTGATTCATTCATTTTTAACTCAACTGTTTTGAAAATATGGTTGTGAAACTATGGATTCTACTATGAAAAAGCATATTAACAATGACACTCTAATCAAGGAATTAAACTATAATCTAACAGATATCAGAGTTCATAAAAAAATATATTCACACTATTTCATAGAAAACAAAGCATATGAGATATAAATAGAGAGGTGAGCATGGTTCAGCTGAAAGTTTCAAAGGGTGTTTCACGACGAAGCAAAGAGCATGCACTATGCACTCCCCCAAGCTTAAATGTTACATTGTCCTCAATGTGTGTATGACAGGGATAGAGTATAACAAAAAAATAGTGAGTTACATAACAAAATAATATCTCTCCCCCAAGCTATTTCATATGGTGCCCAGTGTGGACAGATGTGCATAAAAATTGGGGAGAGAAGCAAAGTAAGCACCATAAAATTAGGGTGGGAAATTAAATCATAAAATAGCGTGGGGTGTAAAAGATAATTGTGCAACCAACATATGGGGTGGATTTATTAAACTAGGAAAGCATAAAAGTCCTATACGGTCCTCTCTCGCTATCGAGAGGACTCGTGATTATTCAAAGCATAAAAATTTACACTACAGCTACACTACTAGATTGATACCATATGTAGCAAAAGGCGGATCCAGTATCTTTGTCAGTGCAGGCAACTGCTCCAGCTGCTCCTTCCGTGGCTCCAAAAGGTTTGTGTCTCCATGGATAGCAACGAACTCCAGCAATGCAGTCCCTAGCATCTTTCCAAAGATTCCACCTATACCCTGTAGGAGACGAGCTGCATCAGTTCGTCTCTGAAAATTCTCCCCCGTGATATATGAAACCCAAAGAAAATCATCAACATAAATACTGGAAATTGAATCTGGTAGCTGATACTTCCCTGAAATTGTCTATCTGATCTCACGCACCACGACGGACAAATCCTCGTCGTTCGTTTCAGGCTTTTCAGGTAACTCCAGCATATAAGCGTGAGTCTCATCAGCGACTCCTCATTGTGCTCCTCGGCAGGTTCCTCAAGCAGTGACACATCCAAACATACCTCCGGTCTGTAATCGTATGTTTCCTGCAAAAGGTACGATGTGTCAAAGACATTTGAATCAAAATAAATATTAAATGGAATACAAGATTTAGAGATGGAATGGGTAAAAATATATCCATGAGTGAGAGCAGTAAGCTCTGGTGGGCAGTCCTCTGCCGAAGCATATGGTGGAGGCGACTGCGGGAGCTCATTTGAAGGTGTGCAATACTCGGGCTCTATGTGATTATCTGTATTCTCGTCCCGAATAGTGTCCCCCTCAACAGTCTGCTCTGGCTCTGCTAGCACGGCCTCCTCGGTAGGCTCCTTAGGTATGGAAGGCAAAGTAAATTTCGTCTTCTCATTTTTATGCATATGTCTTCATTTTTGTCCTAGAACTCGATGCACCAGATGACATGGCTTGGCCCTCTCAACAACGGGTGCAGGTGACACTATGGGCTCAGGCATATCTTCTACGGTATAAAAATATATCTTGTCCCCCTCAACTCGAGTGTGAACTCCATTGTCAATGATACCTACAGAAGAGATTTGATGAGTAATAAAACTGTGAAATTTACGCTTGGAAGGATCACCTGCAACTAGCGGCATTGGACCAGTGAACCAAACTTCGTCCACAATGCTACTCAATATGCCCGAGAATGTGTCCTCGTTCTCTCCCTCGGGCTCATGAGATGGAGGAGTCCTGTTGATATCATCGACCGTGTGTTGCAGTTGATCGAGGGTCTCCATCAGCTCGGTGCAGGTTTCTTCTTGTCGAAAATTAAGAATCGCGATGCTTTCCCCTATCTGCACTAGTGCCAAATTGATGGGATGGTCCGGATTCAATAGACAGATGTGGCTTTCGTAAGGCATGTGTCCCTCCACGTCACAAGACTCGCAGTAGGCATAGCACTCTAAGTAGTGGTCATGTCCATCTATCTGATAGTATAGGTCATGTGGATAATATTTGTATTCTGCCATTGGAGCCTCATACTATGTCGAATAATATTCGCCTGAATGATCCAAAATTGTTCCATTGTACCTTAATACTAAAAAACAAACACCCTGGAAAGGATATCAGTGGTACAAGGAGATAAAGATAATAATAAAGCGGGTGGTAGGAAAAAATCTCTTTTTGTTTATTTTTATAAATTTGTTTTTTATTCGAAGTCTAACAACCTAATTGTGATAAATAGATAGTATGGCAGAACGCCTCCCCGGCAACGGAGCCAAAAACTTGTTAGGCCCGGCCCTTTGCTCTCGTAATCTGGACGGTGGTCGAATGGCATCTTCCCGCAAGAGTATGGTGTAAACACTGGTGAGCAGGTATCGTATCCACAGGGGGGTGGTTGTCACACTACCTATCGATCCTAGGCTAGGTTAGGCTTCGAATGTTAAAGATGGATTATGGGGTGTCGTAATGGTGGTGGATGTGAAATACAAGGGTGTCACGGTCAGCAGGTCACATCAAAACACAAAATAAAACAAACACAACAAAGAGAAACCGAATGAGGGAAAAAATCACTTTGGTATCAAGAACCCTCCTAGGACTTTCAGGTTTGAATAATGGGTTATGGTCCTTTCGTTGGACGATGGGTGAGGGTAGGAGTGTCACATCTAGAGATGTGAACGCATATTTAACTTTTTTGGTTCCTACTCATCTAACGCATTTCTATGCAATGCCATGCTCTTGTAGTCTACTTCGCATAGGAATGCATGCATTAAGCTTGAAACTTGGTCCTGCCTCACAGATCCGTATACACTCTCGTGATCTACTGAGTGTGATGCTATCATATGGTTTGTTCTAGCATTCGACGTGCACTCACAGTCACCGACTAGCGGATTAAGGATTAGCAGTTGCCCCGGCTCTCATGTCACTCTCATAATCACGACCCTGAAGAACGGACGCTATGCCCAAATTGGATTCGTGGGGTTCTCCTCAGGATACGGAGCCGCCTTCGTGATACCCCGATCATAAGGCCAATGCCCCAACCCTTGTTCAAACCTCTATAGGGAAACCCTAGATTCATCCAACTAAGATTTAACCTATCATCCAAACCCTAGAATCCTGGGGTTCATCCCTAATCCTAGCAATAGTTCTACTCAATCATCGCACAAGATAGGGAAACGATAGAAATCAACATCACATGCAGATTAAGGGAAAGCAATAGAAGATTAAACATTCAAACAAATGTGAAAGCAATAAAGAAGATTCAACAAAGAAAACACTTAGCTTAATAGAAGATCTGATACAAATCAGTGAGGAGGGGGCCGATGCATAGCCTAGCCTCCGAAAGAGTCTCCAACCCCTAAAAACTAGTTCTCCCCACAAAATAGGAGATCCCCTAACATTGGCTGCTCAATCCCTATATATATCCCCCAAAAACCCCCAAAATAACCCTAATTTGAGTTTGACATGCGCTTGCTACCCAAGTAACTCAGGCTGGCATCTGTAGGTCCCTCGGCCGAGCTATGACAAGTGTCTACCCGAGCACAGATTCCAGCACAGATTTGCCAACTTGCAGAAATTCCCTAGGGCTCAGCCGACCTCCGATTGATACGTTCTTATTGGCGTTGGAACCGTTATGAAGTGTACTATCTGGGACAAATTATATAAAAATACTTTAAAATCACTGGTGATTGAAGAATTTGAAATAGTGAAGGTTTATCTAGTTTCCAGAAATGTAGGAAATTTCTACTCCGCTCGCCCGAGTGACTTGGGTTGCTCGGGCTAGCGAGTTAGGTCACTCGCCCGAGCACCTCTAGGGTCTTCAGAGCTTTGCCTCAATGGAATTGATGCCGCTCTGGCATGTTAATTGATGCCGCTCGGGCGAACATGCCCGAGCGGCATGTTGCTCGGTCGAGCGTAAGGAACTCCAAAATTCCTGAGATATTGACTTGAAAATTGGGCTCTTTTGATAGCTGGCTCAGGCGAGCAACCAAGTTGCTTGCCCGTGCACCCCTTTACGTTCCTTGGCTTTCCCTTTGGTATCATAGCTCGGCCGAGCGCATGATGTGCTCGGCCGAGCGATCCGGAAGTAATCTCCTTGGCCTCTCCTTCACTTCTTTTCTTCCTTCTCCTCTTTCTCTCTTTCATTTGCTTCCTCTCCTTGCTCCTCTCCAGCGGCATGAACTCCTCAGATATGACGCCATTGACGCTTTGGCGTCGACGATCATGTCCTCCTCTCCAACATGCTCCACATCGCTAGATATTCCCTGAAATGCATCAAAACGCTTTCAAAGTCAAGTAGGTCCAATTATCAATATTAAAGCATATAAAATTGGGATTAAAGTGATAATTTTGACATGTAAACATATAAATAAAATGTGGAATATTATGACACATCACTTATAAACCAAGCAATTGGACAACAATCTTTCTTTGCCTCTACACTTCATGGTTTGTAAGTACATTTAATCAAGGCAATAGTAGATTGTATTTTATATCGTTTCGTTTTTTGAAACCTAGCTTTCGGGTTGTGGAAGTGTTCTCTCTAGAAAGAGAGGTGATTACCATTGGAATATGGTTTGCAATCTTGAAAATATTGTGTTGCTATCTTGGAAAAGATAGGCTCTTGGAAAAGAGTGGCACATGGAAAAGAGTAGCACTTGGAAAAGTGTGAATTGTATTGGATTAGCTTGGAAATGCCTTATAGTGGAAATCCACAAGACTATGAAAAGAATGTGGGACTGGAGTAGGCATTTGCCGAACCTGGATACGCCTTTGTGTTTGCGTTTGTTATTTCTCTCTTGTGGTTTGTTGCTAATTATTCTTGCTTTATAATTCCACATTTGCAAGTAGTTTTTATTAGCATATTATTTGCCATTACACTATTTACCCCCTAGTTTGCATGGCATAGTTGCACAAGTCATAGAGTCCTAATAGTTTGGCTAACTTCTCAAGACAAGACATCAAAGCCCTTTAAATAACTCACTGAATTCTGTCCGAAATCCGTTAAAAATGCCAGGCATTAAAAGCTGGAAATGGCTATTAACGGCCTGAAATCCTAGTCACCAATCGCCAGAAGAAGAACGGCCAGGCAGCTGTTGTACTGTTCCTGATCGGGTCATAATGTAGTCTAACGGACACTTGGCAGATGTCTGAAGAAGACTTCCCAAACGTTTGGTTTACTGTACAGTCATCTGGCTCAGAGGTAATAGACGTCTGACCATACACAAAGTGAGGGATAGAGTCGCTTGGAAAAATATTAGTCCGAATACCTAGACGTCGGATGTTCCTCATCCAGACGTCTGATCAACTATATAGATGTTTGTCGACTATATATATGTCTGGAAAAACATCTTCCGATGCTTTAATCAAGACTTGATTGTAGTGTTTAAGATAATGGAATTTTTGCTCGTAATTAACCACATGTCAGATGTAAATCATCCAGGCATCCGATACAAAGTCAAACTATCTAAAAAATAACATCAGACGTCTGATTTCTATCAGTCAATAGAGGCAGAGATACTGGAAGTTCGACTAGAATAAATCAGACATCTGGAGTTCTTCATCCAGGCACCTGACACAATGTACAGACGTCTGGAATGAGAACTTCAAGCGTCTGTACTGGGTAGGGTTTTGGAGAACTAAATATGTATGAGCAACAGGCGTCTAGAGATCAACTATCAGGCGCCTTTGTAGGCTGTAAAACTCTATCTCGATTTTATGCAAGTTCTAACCCTATAACACTCAATGATATACATGATCTAGAGTGTTATGAGTGCTATGATCGATAATCTAGCAAGTCTATTCAAGGCTAAACATGCTAATTCAACTAAAAATAAAAAAAGATGTATATGTTTTATCCTCTTCACCCTATTGAATTCCCTGAAGACTTCAATTTGAGCTTGTTGAGTCCAATGCTTTGATTTCCTTGTGCTTACTCCTTGATTTCCATGCTTCATTGATTGATGTCCTTGCATCAATGATCCAAGTCATCATATTCATTTGATATGACTTTGTTTATATATTGACGATGCTTTCATTAACACAAAACAAGGGGATTAGTCACAATTGATTATGTTTGTTTATCATCAAAACCACATTGGGGAAACTAATATTCAACAAGCCTATTATTGCATCCTTGGGCCGGCCCTCGAGGGATTCGTTCGGTGGGCACTAAAATCCCGCAAAGCCCATGAAAGAAGCCCGAAGCTGACTCTTTCAAAGCCCACACGCCATTCGCCCATTGCTCATCCACCCAACGAAAGTGGGATTGAAGGAAACTCATAAATAGCTGGGACATGGTCGATGGTCGCCCCTATTAACGGGGGAGGATCGTGGTGCCATAATGGGTGACTGTTATCCTCCCAACATCACGAAAGAGATCTCGAAGGTCTACTAATACACTGGAGATGAACAGAACAGGGGAGGTACGAAACATAGCACTTTGACATTCTACACTCAACTTAATATTTCTTCCTCTAAATAGCTTGTGACGTCTAACTCGGGACGAGCCTCCGTGGATTGATCTCGACAGCTCCAAGCTCTCTCTTAAGTTCACATTTTAACTTAAGCATCGGAGAGGATTTGGGTCGGAACCCAGATCTGACCCCCCTGACATTCCTTTGTGATACAGAAAGCTCGTGGAGTGATTCAACAGGAGGGTCATATGTCCATCAACGGTCGTTTAAGACTCGATCTGTTCAGAAGGTCGAATGATCATCGCATACTAATTCCTGCTACCAACTACCCCTGTTCTACTAACCATGGTCCCACGCAATCTGCTGAGGAGGCTCCATCTGGACAGAAGAGTCCACGTCAGCCCTAATACCGTTAATGCCATTTTTGGCCTTAACATTTGGTGTCGTCTGTGGAAAACATTAGTCGACACCCTGAATCATCACCCAAGAAATGTTTGGTAGACCCAGCAACCCCGGACCAAACTTTGGTCCAACTGAGAACCAGAATGCAAACAACGTTCAAGTGGAAGACGTTGCAGACTACGCGTCTTCATCAAAGGGGGTCAGAGTACCAAAGTGTCTCAGGAACAATTTGACCGATTTATTGAGAAGGTCGAAAAGAGCATAAGGGTACTGGTCGTCATGGTGCAGCAAAACAGTGGGCACCCGCCACTAGCAAATGAGCAGCCATCGCCTCCAAATCCAGCTCCAGCACCTACGAGGGAGGCTGCTACTTCTAGGGATCTGAGAGATCCTAGGGCAGATCGACAGGAGAATGCACCGCTCAACACAACACCTACATCTCACTGTAATGGGGAGATGGGGAACAACAACCGTGCATTTTGGCACCAGGGAAGTCCTAGCACATATAACAATTGATGAGCCGCCTATAACATCCTAAAGTAGGTAATAAACTGGGTCACTCAGGGCCCCAATCCCCTTGATTTTCAGGCAGTAACAAGAGGAGAGGCAGAGAAAATCCCCAACCGTTCCTCCGATGCTACTCTCCTGCAAGGCAAAGATGGGCAAACCCAACTTACCCTTCCCGCCAATCGGTGAACCCCGCTGAAGGAGAACATTGCACTTGATCCTGTCCTCCCAAAGGTTAAACTACTCTTACTATAGTTGTACGACGGCAAGGGCGACCCACAGGAGCACATCTGCAGATACTAAAACATGATGCTACTTCACAGAGCTGACGAACCATATCTTTGCCAAGCTTTCCACACCACGCTCCCCAAAGTGGCAGACGAATGGTACAACAGGTTACCCGATGAATGTGTTGGGTCTTCTGACAAGTTCTCTGACCTATTTTGCAGGCAATTCGTTGCAGAGTGACACCCTAAAAGAAAGACTTCATACATCTTCTCTTTGAAGCAGAAAGAAAAGGAGTCGATTTGATCCCTTGTCTAGCGATTCAACGATAAAAGGCTAGAAGTGGAAAATACCCCAGGTGTGACCATCGTTGCATATTTTATCCAAGCAGTCTGAAACAAACACCTTCTGAGCACCCTCCACCAATTTCCACCGAATAACCTCGTGGAGCTATTGAACACAACCGATCGGTTCATAATCTCGGAAGAGGCAATTGAATTCATGAAGAATGACACTCCTACTCGTCGAGGAGAAGCAAAATGAGAAAAGCAACCCCAAGGATCCCCTCGTCAAGAGCTTTGTGATAAGTGACGGAGGGAAAACAGCCCTCGAAGCAAAGAACGCCCAGCACATGCCAGAGCAAATGCCCCCAAGGCAGAAGTCCTAGCGTACGCTTCGTGAGAGGAGCTTACCAATGAAACTGTTAAGAAAAATGCGTATGAGAAAAGGGATGACCTCAAATTTTGTAAGTACCACAACAATTACAGGAACGCCACCGACGATTGTTGGACACTGGAGAAGGAAATCGATGTGCTAATCAAGCGTGGTCATCCCAAGAAGCCTGGTGATGACCAGCCTGGTAAAGAAGGGATCTCGAAGCAGAAAGGTAAAGGGCCAATGACCGGGTCACCTGCCACCAATGTGGTCAATTAACAAGCTTCTGGTCCATCATCAAATAAGAGCCAGGCAAAAATAGCCCCATGCAAGTTCAAAACGCATGTACGCTTTTTTCTTCTATGTCAAAGTATTTATTACGCATAAATAAAGTATGTTCTTTCCTCCGAAAATTTCTCTCTTGACCATTGCACTTATGAATTATGTGAGAATTACCATGTCTAACGCTCAATTAAACCCGAGGAGCGTACTACTCATGGGGATACACTCCTTAGTAAAAATTTAAATTGATCGTGCTTATTTCACTTCATATTGTCTCAATAAAAAAGACTTAGATCCTACGTTGTCGCCAGTCGTAAGACGAAGGGGCCATCCCCATTCGTAATAGAACGACCATACCATGTCTTCCGCTGTAAGATAAAGGGGCCACCCCTCGCAACTGAACGACCCTACCGTGTCGTCAGCCGTAAAACGAAGGGAGCCACCCCCTTTGCAATTGAATGACTCTACCGTGTCGTCAGCCGTAAGGTGAAGGAGCCAACCCATTCACAACTGAATGACCCTACTGTGTCAGCAGCTGTAAGACAAAGAGGCCAACCCATTTGCAACTGAAAGATCCTACCGTGTCATCAACCGTAAGACGAAGGGGCCACCTCCCTTTGCAACTGAACAACCCGACTGTGTCATTAGACGTAAGACAAAGGGGCCACCCCCACAACTGAATGACCCTACCGTGTCGTTAGCCATAAGACGAAGGGGCCACCCCCTGTAATTGAATGACCATACCGTGTCGTCAGCCTTAAGACGAAAGGGCCACCTCTTAGTAATTGAACGACTCTATTGTGTCGTCAGTCGTAAGACAAAGGGGCCACTCCTTTGCAACTGAATGATCCAACCGTGTCCTCAGCCATAAGACGAAGAGGAAGCCGCTTCACAACTGAATGACTCTACTGTATCGTCAGCCGTAAGGCAAAGGGGCCAACCCCTTTGCAACTGAACGAATCTACCATATCGTCAGCCGTAAGGCAAATGGGCCAACCCCTTCGCAACTGAACGACTCTACTATGTCGTCAACCGTAAGGCGAAGAGGCCAACCCCTTCCCAACTGAACGACTCTACTGTATCCTCAGCCATAAGATGAAGGTGCAACCCCTTCGTAATTTAACGACTCTATCGTGTCATCAGTTGTAAGGTGAAGGGGCCACCACCTTTGTAACTGAATAACTTTACAGTGTCGTCAGCTGTAAGATGAAGGGCACATCCCTTTTGCAACTGAATGATCCAATCATGTCATCAGTTGTAAGACGAAGGAGCCACCCCTTCCCAACTGAACGATCCTACCATGTCGTTAGCCGTAAGATGAATGGGCTGTTGAGGGATGTATGCCCTCAGTTCTTTTGTATTTGATGCAAATGGATTTTTAATAGTAGATGTGGAAATATTGCATATGATGCAAAAGGGAATTAAATATTTCATAAAATATTTATGAGCATATTTTATATAGTAAACACGTAGAAAAAGGTTATATGGATGACGAGATCGTCCCGGTCAAAACCCTGGTTCAAACGGCATCCAAAACGGACTCCAAATCTCAAAGATAGAGCAAAAACATGCCAAAAAGGCACAAATATGGCATTGCGGGTCAGGCGCACCTGTTGCGAGTCGAGCGCACCTGACCCATAGGCTAGACCCGCTCCCGCTTGAGCAGGCACGTGCGGCACATATGCTGGCCCAAGTAGGTAGGCGGGCGCCCGCACCGGCCAGGCAAGCTGGCGGTACCAGCCCGCTTGCTATGGGTGAGCGCCCCAGTGCCAGCATTTTTCTTTTGGGCAGTGGGGCCCACCCCATGGGCCCCACCACATAGGGTTTCGAACCATATGTGCATTGTTTTGGCTACTGCAGTTTGCGAAAATGCATGGTTTTGGGCTATCTTTGGATGCTTGTTTGAGGGGTCAAACGGACTCGAAATGACGCGCCATTTTTTCCTACGCGTTCATCGTTCAACCCTCTTCGCAACTATGTAAGACATCGTTCTTGGAACTCAATGGTGAGGGAGAGAAAATTCGTCAAAGTTTGGCCTTCGTGTAAGCCAAACTAAATTGATTTTTCTTCTCCAAAAAGTTTAGGCCCACATCGGTAATTGAGAAAGATAAGGGGTGAGCCTATATAAATAGGGGCCAACCCCCTCCTTGAAACTCGTACCAAGCTCCAAATCTGAGTAGCTCTATTAAACGTGAGCAAGCACGGATCTAAGCTTAAAAAATATTTCTTCTTTCTCTCTAATTTTGACGTGCTCCTGAACTGGCTCTAGCAAAGCTACAAATGAGTTCAGATCGGATCCGAAGTCTTGACGGAGGATCCACTCAAGGTGAAACTTTCTTTGGCACGTGGTTGGCTCGGCGACAAGGGAGGTGTTTGGCTCGGGAGGCGGTTCGTCTCGGGACGCGGTTCGACTTGGGAGAAGCGACGCAGGGCATCGCTTTGGAGATAAAGAATTGTTGCTGAAAACGACGCTTCATTTTCTGTGAAAACGAATTGAAAGTTATGTAGTTTATTAACATGTGTTTATAATTGCAATAGGTTGATAGATCTATCTTTAGGGGTTGGTCGGACCCAGTCCAGGGATACTAGAGATTCTGGCTAGGATTGAACCCTTTGGGACTAGACTTAAAATAGTTTTAAGTTGTTTCTTGCTGCTTTATTGTTTTTGTCGTCCGCCCGACGTAGGCCGGGCATCAATTTTTTAGCCCGATGGACCCACAAAACCTATCATTGGTATCAGAGGTAGGTTACTTGATCTATATTATTTGCAATTATAAAGTGTATATGCTACAGCACTTTTCTCCATGTAATTGAGGTTTTTTATTAAGCTATAGTCGTTCCAATGAGATGTTTTATTTTCGAAAAACTGTTTTGAAAAAATAGATCTATTTTAAAACCATGTGATAATTTTAAAATTAGATCTTAATTATTATATAATGATAATTAATTTTGTGTAACTTAAACTTATGAGATAAATTTTAAATTGCATGGTTACCTAAATTTTATGTGATAATTTTTTGTCAATTGGTTGTCATGCTAAATTGTTTAGTTGACATTTAAATGGTTATTTCATTTTGTTGATTATGTGATAATACAAGAAAAATAATTAGGATAGCCATTAAAAGCTTTTTGAAAATTATATGATAATTTTTTTGAAGGACATGCTAAGATATTATTGCAACAAATTAAACTCCTAATACATGATTAGGGTAGCCATTTTTCCATACCTATTATTTTTATTGTTCTAAAAATAATTTTGAAAAAGGCTTTGTTTTAAATTGTTGCAACTTGAATTTTAAATCCCTAATACGTGATTAGGATAGCACCCTAAAAATCCTTATGGTTGATAAGGACAAAATAAAAGTTATTAACCAATCCTAATAATTTTGAATTTTAGGATTCAACTAGTTGATAGGATTAACTAGTTTTAATGAAGCCATTTCAAGTCGATGTCACATATATGAATAATTAGTATCATTCACTGGATCACGATTCGGCCTAGCGATTTTGACTAGTGTTATGGATCACCCTAGCTCGACTGGGGATAGTGATCCTAGCCTAGCCAAATCGATGGCCGTGTTCTGATGGACCGCAAGGATGTGAATTATGATTATGTGAAACCATTGATTACATGTAGGCAAATACGTTAAAAATCTTCTTCAAGATTAGTCGTATCCCTCCTTGGTTTTGATTAGGGGACTAAAAGACGTCTGTCATGGTTGTTGAGTCTCCTCAAGCTATGACATTGTCTCATTTAGAAACCAACTCCATTAAACATGTGATGTAGTCTGGTATTAACCCAAACTGCTAAATCGGATCTCCTCGAGGATCGGTATAAGTTAATATTAGACATGAAAACAATGGTTCGACTAGACTATTCATTATGGCTTTTGAGTCTCCTCAAGATCATAAGTGACTAGGGGTAAAAACCAATAGGGAGTCACATGTGACGTGATTAATAATGAGTTTATCTACTAACTGCAGAGTCGATCAGCTTGTTGAGTCTCCTTAAGGTTGTGAAGCTCAGGGTGGTTGGGTCCCTCTCCCATTAAGTAGCTATATACGTTCATATATTGGCTAAAGATGATCGCAAAAATAGTGGGAGGATATAGTTGAATAAAAACCATTTTAACTATATTTAAAAATCATCAACATATACAAAAATACGGTAATTCTATGTTTTACCAAAGGGAATCTAAAATCGTAATATCCTTAAAAGAAAAAAGTCAACTAGACAAAATGATTAGTTAAGAAATATTTGATAAACCAAACTATGTTCTCATTGATATTAAAGTTTCCTTCCTAGTACTGAGTTAAGGACAGTGATTTCCTTAAGCTCTAAAGTCATACACAATAAAAGCACGCTACTTAACACTCGCCTCTATGAGCAGGTGCAGCTTGAACATACTGCGGTTTAAAGGATGTTTCTCTGTACAACTTGTTCAGTCTTCTCAAGGTTGTTTGAAAAACATTTTCAATCCGCAAGTTTCGAAACTTTGATCAAACTGTTTGATCGAAGATGATTGTAAGAACGGTGCAAGACCATGTATCCAAATAGATCTTAAAATGAACAACTTGTTGAGTCTCCTCAATGTTGTAAAGCTCAAATGTTTGGATGCATGTGATGCTTGCATATCTAATATTTGTGTTAGGACGAGAAATGTCTAAATGTGATTTAGAAAGGAGAATGCACTAAGAAAAATTCATTGTGAAAGAATATTTGGTCTATCATAAGACAAGGCATAGTAGGAGGAACTGAAAATGGGACATATTTGATGTCTAAAATTTCGGAATAATTGTTATACAAAGGAAAAGATAGTCTCACATTTTGGCTAATGAACAAAAGTTGTCTTTAGGACATATGGGAAGTATTTCACCCTTGGCAAATGTCGTCACTTTACTTCTGTAGAAATGTTTAAGTGTGAATATTTTATATAACAACATGTATTAAGAGGTATTACATGAATGCGCAAGTTAGCAACAAAATATATCTATGGCAAAACTGACCAGGTCGTACCGAAGAAAACAAACTTAACAAGTTAGTTAAAGAGTGGTCTTTTGACCTCTCGTATTAAGAGTCGAAAGACACTTGTGAGTTTTGCCTTGAAAGTATGATGATCAAAAACTCCTTCTGTAAGACAGTGGGAGAATAAATTGGAGTACTCATGGTCTCGCAATGCAGATGTATCGGGACCCAAATCTTAATTAGCCAGTATATGGTGTTTTTATTTAACTTAGACACGCATTCTTGATGAAACACACGTCTGATGAATATAGAACAAAATGACAGAAGTATTTGAATCACTTCGATTGGATCGAAGAGGCGAATACTTTGCTATGTAATTCTTGCGTAATTAAAAGAGAATGAGATTTGCTCTTAGGTCAAGTCTCATAACACATCGGTGTGTTGAAGAGCATGAATCTCACTCTGTTAGACTTGGTGCGGTACATGGCTAGTGACTCTGAGATACAATCCTCTTTCCGGGTTAAGCCCCAGATAATAATGCCTAAGTTCTTAATAAGGTTATGTTAGAACCTTATAAATATAATATTCCTCAAATTAATTGTTAAGAAATCACAGGGTTACTCGAGCCTCGTGAGATGAAGGAGTCGAGTAAAACATCATAGTTGATGATGTCCAAGTCAACTTCCAAGAATCCAACGGAGTATGGACTCTGATGAATAGTTTGATGCCATCCAAAAAAGGTCCTTGCATGTAAATAAGGTATGGAGCTTAAAAGAAGTACCCAAGGAAGTGTTCCCTTTGGCTGCAAGTGAATTTTCAAGACAGAAGATTGGTACAGAAGGAAAATAGTGCAGTACAAGTTATGTTGGATGAGAACGGTTATCAACAGAACTCCTATAAATGGATTATGATGAAAATTTCTCGCAAACAGATGTGTACAGATCTGTTCAGATCAGACTCGATGTCAATGCTCATGATGACCATGAATACAGAATATGTGTGTTTTCTAAATATGATTTAGAACTTATAGAGTTTTCAAAGTTAGTGGGAGCGAATAAAAGGTATGTGATGCATCAAGGAACCAAAACATATGTTTTGACAAAGTGGTCAACGAGTTTAACATTTTATCTGAAATGACTATGAACCGTGGAGATGACCAGTGACTATTTTGGATTATTCTCATAGAAGACGATAAGCTAGATGAGATCCATGCAAGACAAATTTTATGAATGCCAAGAGACCAAGAAAACGATTTGGATAAGATCCAAATATGTGATCTAGTAGAAACATAGAACCCCTTAAGTTTATACTGAAGATGGTTTTACAGATCCACTCATAAAGGTTCTACCACATGAAGCCTAGAGAGACATATGTGTAATTGTGGTATGAGATACCAGGATAAATGGGCCTGAGTGCAAGTGGAAGATATTTACAAACATTTTGTTCGAAATAACAGTAGGCTGTTTGGTAAGAATTTATCTAAGTTAATAATATTGTAACCTTCATTAAAACTTACGTTTAGTCCCGAGACTTAATGCGATGTATCAAGATGGAGATCTCAATCATGGAGATGTGTTTGACCGATTGTAGCACAGGTCTAAAAATGGTCATGGTCGTAGATGTTTCAAAAAAGGGATATCGACACATCGGATTCACCATCTGTCTTAGTCTTAACCATGGAGTGGTGACGATGATCTCATGGTCGTTTGACTTGGCAAATTCGAAGACGAGACACAAGTGCTCATTGGAGAATGAGTTCATTGAACAAACCATCAAGAGTTATCATATGGTTAACATTGACTAATCTGTCAGTAATAACTCTCCGTGATGATAGGCAAGCATGTCCTTAGACTTGATGTCAATGTACGAACATGTATGTGAATGGTGTCACTTAGATCTCTGATCAAGCCTCGGGGCAAGCCCCATTGAAAGGTCTTTGGTCTTGTGACACTTGAAGCGTGCGAGGAGACTAATGACCAAGATAGGATTTGTCTCTCCCGGTTAAGGGGAGTTAGTGTCGCACGTGTTAATTTGATCTTTAGTAAAAACTCTGGCAAGAGTATATTGGAAGAAGTCCAACATTGTTTGACTAAAGATCGATGGAGACTAACCGGCTTTGAGATATTGGAGTTGACATTTGACCATACCATATGCTTAACTCAGCAGCACAGTTTTAACAAAGTGACTAAAACAACAGTAATCATCACGAACACAGTCAGGGTGGTCCCAACAATACTCATGTTGATGAGTTAACCACATAATTATGATACCAAAACAAGGACAGGACCTGATGCTCGTGGTCACTGCCATCTAGGGTTTCGAGCTCCACCTATAGTATGGTCAGGCTGTAGGGTCTCACACAGAGTGAGACCTTCGTCAAGTAATATGTAGGGTTCGGGAAAAATGCATTTGATGCTGTTAGATTCTGTGGATGGCAAACGACACTAGAAGGGGTGGATTGAATAGTGTTGTATGAATAAATCTTTTTCGCAAATTAACAACACAAAGAATAACTTTCCTTCCAATGTTGCATAAGGAACCAAGTAGAGTGATCTATGCTTGGTCCTTAATCAACACGATGATCTCCAAATAAAGTTGAGGTGATATATCAACGATTGAGATCAAAAGAGTAACAACAATAAAATAAATCTGAAAGCGAAATGAAATAAAAGATTGTGATTAATGAGAAAGAATATATTAACACATGATTGCAAATGACATAAAATTAAACAATAAATAAATGAGCGTAAAGTAAATGACAATAAGCAATCACAGAAAATTCACACAGAGAGGCAAGCGATTTTATCCTGGTTCCCCACATGGGTACATCCAGTCTCCAACCATCATAGGTCGAGATTAAATCCTTTATTGCCTTAGCAATACAATTACGTAGCTTCACTCCCTAGGATTTTCAACGACCTAGCCCCACCACCAGGATTTCCAACCACCAAGTTTCAACTAGGGTTTACAACAACACCACCTAGCCTTAGCTAGGATTTCCAATACCCTTATCTCCAAGGGACTCAAAGTAAGATCAAATCCAATTCGCCACAATAAATTAGTCGAGATTGGTTTTACACCCAACAATTCTATAGCCAAAAAGAATGTGCAATTGTGTTCTATGTGGCTTAAGAATTAATATTTTCTTTGATCACACAAAGAATATTAGTTGATTCAATGTGATCAAGAAACTTTGTTGCTTTAAAATCATTTTAAGAATATTCAAAAATGAAATAAAAATGGTATGAAAAAAACTTGTAATAGCCAAATAACAAGATCATAAAAGAAAATATAAAACTACGCACAAGATCATGATCTGAAATTTAAAACGGTTTGGCTATAAAAACTTGAAAGAGATGAGAATTTAGAGAACTTGAAAGCTTTGAGAGAATTTGAATTTTGCTCAAGAATAATTGATATAGAAAATGGTCTCAATAGCTCTCTATTTATAGGGCTCAAAATGAATTCAACATATTTCAAAAAACGTTTGTCTTTTTCCCCAAAACGGCAATAAAAAAATTTCAATGAATCTGGCCGTCGACAGCTGGTAGTCGACTCCCAACTTTGGTAGTCGACTCCCAACTTTGGTATTCAACTACCATAGCAATTTCTGAAAAATTCTGCTACAGCTGGTAGTTGACTCCCAGAGCAATTTTCTGAGAAAATCTGCTACTAAAAGGCAGTCAACTCCTGGGTGTTTGAATGTTGACTCCAGTTGAGTATTAGTGTTTCATACCAATCTTATTTTGATGATGATCACAACATTATGTTGTTGCTAATGACTCTCATGTTTTAGTCTCACAGTTTCATTTCAAGAATATCTTTCTTGGAGACTAATCACTTGGTGCAAGGATGGACATCAAGTGGAGAAGGTCCAAAGCTTGGACTCAAGGAGTGCCAAAGCTTGGAGATGATGGAGAGCATCAAGGCATCAAGATTGAAGACTTAGACTCTAAGGAGAGCAATGTAATCCATGTAATATTTAATTTATTGCTTTCTCTGTCTTTTGAGTATAGGTTAATGTAATGCCTTGTTAGATGGTCTACTCATACATGCATATGCATTTAGCAATCTTAGTGAGCCTTAGGATTATCATAGAATCCAACCTAATAGGTTCATCTTGTCCAAAGACTCATTTGGAGTTTCTGGCTTTCCATCAGTCGCCTGCTGAAGGAGTAACAATCGACTGGGTGATTTCCAGTCGCATGTAGATCCTTCTACAGTCGACTGATATGCACTGCTCAAGTCAACATTTCAATTGACTCTACTTGAGCTTTTCGCATCAGTCGACTGCTGCTCAGTTTACAGTCGCCTGAATATTTACAGTTGCCTGGGAATTAGTCAACAGTCGTCTGAGTAGCGTAAGTGCAATCTCTGACTCTTTTTTATTTTCTCCATCTTCTGAGCAGACGACTGATGAAGGTTTTACAGTCTCCTTACTATTTGATAGTCGACTGTATTATTGACATCAGTCGCCTGTCTTCTTATCTGGAGAAAGAGTGCAGCTCTCTGTTTTATTTCATCCCTTGCAGCAGTCGCCAGCTGATGGTTTTACAGGCGGCTGTCCTGTTTTCAGTCGACTGTATCGACTTCTTCAGTCGACTGTCCTGGCTCAGATTATAGCCATTGGATATTTTCTAGCCGTTGATCAGTCGATTGTCTTATGATCATCAGTCGACTGTTGATGTCGTTTTCGCCCAGTTTCTAGCCGTTGCAGCTTTGGGCTGTTGGCTGTTTTCTTGGGTTTTGAGGGTTGATATAGGGTTCCTATATATATGGGTGTGCTGATATCTCTAGAACTTCTTGATGCTATTGAAAATCACAAGAAATCTATAAGCCCCTCATAAACTCTCTCATTTCCCTCTTTGAGCTCTCATTCCTCTTCATGCATTGAAGTCTAGCTCAAGGGAATTCATCCAAGTGCTTTCAAGCATATCTCAACACTTGATCCTCTTCCATGCCTTGCATTCATCTATGAGTAAGCATCTCAAGGCATAGGTAAGAGTATTTATTGTACTTGGTGATTCTTGTATCTCTAATTCTCTTTGTAGGAATTAGTCTTTCTCTCTTTGTGGGAGTTTATCTCTTTGTGAGATTAGGATATTCTCTTTGTGGGAATAACTCTCTTTGTGGGAGTAACTCTCTTAGTGGGAGTTTAGTGTCCTAGTGTAGGACTAACCCTAATTCTCTGAGTGGGAGTTAGTGATTCTCTTGGTGGAAGTCTTGACCCTCGTGTAGGATTTGTTGGGTCCTTGTGTAGGGAAAATCCTCTTGGTGGGGTATCTCTTTGTGAGATTTGTATTCACTTCTCTTTGTGGGACTATAGTGAATATTGGTGTGGCGGACGTACCCAAGTTTGGGGAACCAGTGTAAAATCTTGTGTTTACGTTTGGATTGATTGTGTCAATTATTTCCTCTTGCATTTATTATTTCGCATTTGCAAGTTTAATTTTAATTGGATAATTTTATTGCCATTACACTATTCATCCCCCCTCTAGTGTGTGTTGTTAGTATTGCAAGGGTAAGGCCATCCTTATGACTCCTTCTTGAATAAAACGATTTTCTCAAGAAGTTTTTCTCTCATATCATTGAAAATAAGTTTATATAATAGTAACATTAATTTAAAACCATTTTCAAAAATCTTTTTCTGTGTGTGCGTATTCTTTCTTGGCTTTGACATAATCCTAAGAAAAATGAAAAACAACTCAGACACTAGTTACTATGAAGAACTTGAAGCCATGGATGAGCTTGAGCTTGTTGCATATGCTTCACTTGAATTTGAGCTCCACTTGTTCTTAAACTTAAAGATTCAGAATGTAGACGTGGAATGTGAGCTCAATCCTTCTTCATCTTCTATGTGTGTTGTTATAATTCTTCTTCTCGGAATATGCTTCGAGCTTCAATTCGCTTATTGAACAACCTACACATTTAAGCAATAATTAGTACACATCAACATCTGATGTGATCATTATCAAAACCACTTGGGGTGGGACTAGATTTTCCAACACTCTCCCCTTTTTGATGATGCCACCAAAATGAAAAACATATGAATAATATGTAAAACATATGAAAAAACAATGAGTACGTGTACTCACTCCCCCTGCTTAGATGCGGTATGAACACTGCACCAAAGCTGGTTAGCAACATATCATCATATAATATTTATTCATGTTTTTTCTTTTCACTTTTTCTCCACTTGTCATCATACAAAATATGATAGTATTCATACTAATAGTTATCAAGTGACAAAAAAATTAAAATGAGTGAACAAAGTCCATCTTATTTCAATTTATTTTCGCCCAAGATTACTAAATCTCGACAAAGTTTTGAAAATATATCATTTTTCAATGTTTTCGTGAGAATATCTGCAACTTGATGTTCAGATGGTTCATACTTAAGTTCTACATCATTTTTAACACAGTGATCAACTATGAATCTGTGTCTAATATCTATATGTTTTGTCCTTGATGAAGAACAGAATTGTTAATTAAATTAATAGCACTTTTATTGTTATAATAAATTACACAAGTAGATGTATTAATACCATAATCTACTAAGATTTGTTTCATCCAAAGTACGTGTGCACAAGCAAGTTCGACGGCTATATACTCTGCCTCAGGAAATGACAAGGGAGTGTCCAAGGAAATGACATATTCCACTTGTGCTCTTTCTAGTGGCTTTGCAACAAGCATAGTCTGAGTCACTATATGAAATTAAATCAAAGGTGCTACCTTTGGGATTAAACAATTCAAAGTCAGACGTGGTCTTAAGATATCTAAATATGTATTTTACCGTTTTAAGGTAGGATTCATTTGGGTCATACTGGAATCGTGCACAAGCGCATACACTAAACATTATATCAGGTCTGCTTGCAGTTAAATAAAGCAAAGAACCGATCATACCTCAATATGTTTTCTGATCGGCCTTTTTACCTGCTTAACCTTTATCTAAAGAGGTGGATGTGGGCATAGGTATATTCTTTCCTCATGCACATTGGAATCGTGCACAAGCGCATACACTAAACATTATATTAGGTCTGCCTGCAGTTAAATAAAGCAAAGAACCGATCATACCTCGATATGTTTTTTGATCAACTTTTTTACCTGATTCATCTTTATCTAAAGAGGTGGATGTAGGCATAGATATATTCTTTACTGATGCATTCTCCATCTCGATCCTTTTGAGTAGATCTTAAGCATATTTCGTTTGGTGAATGAAGGTTCCCTCTTTTGATTGCTTGATTTGCAATCCTAGGAAGTACGTAAGCTCGCCCATGTGGCTCATCTCAAATTCTTTCTGCATTAACTTAGGAAACTCTTGAGGTAGATCTGCGTTAGTGGATCCAAAAATAATGTCATATACTTAGATTTGAATGAGAACGATGTCATCATGAATTTCCTTAACAAATAATGGTGTGTCAATTTTTCCAACATTATATCCCGAGTTGATTAGGAAATTTTTTAATCTTTCGTACCATGCTCTTGGAGCTTGTTTCAGACAATATAAGACTTTATTTAGTTTTTAAACATGACCTACTTTCTTATCATGTTCAAAGCCAGGAGGTTGTTCAACATAGACCTCCTCCTTTATATAGCCATTTAAGAATGCGCTCTTTACATCCATTTAGTACAAATTAAAATTTTTAAATGATGCAAATGCAAGTAGCATTCTAATGGATTCTAGTCTAGCAACAGGTGCAAAAGTTTCGTCAAAATCAATACCTTCTTCTTGTGAATACCCATGTGCTACTAACCTTGCTTTGTTTCTTACCACATTTCCGTACTCGTCTAGTTTGTTTCGATACACCCATTTTGTGCCGATGACTGGACGATCTTCTGGCATATGGACTAGCTCGCATGCCTGATTTTCTCAAATTGAGAAGTTCTTCTTACATGGCTTCAATCCGTGCTTCATCTGCAAAAGCTTCATATACCTTTTTCGGCTCAATGTTAGAAATAAATACAACATGTGTCATGTGTTCTATTTAATATCTAGTTCTAACACCTGCGTCAATAGCACAAATAACTTATGTGTGTGGATGATGTGTAACTTCAGGAAAAGATTTAGGTAAAGGAGTGGAAGTGTTAACATCAGAAATAGGTGCAACATCATCATCAAAATTAATGCTAGTACTGCTAGTAAATGATTCATCAAGTGTTACATGCATAATTTCAACAACATCTCTGGTTCTTTTATTGTATATTCTATTTTCTTTACTACGAAAAGAATAACCGAAAAATATGCCTTCATCTTCTTTGGAGTCAAATTTATCTAAGTTATCTTTTATGTTAAGAATATAGCATTTACAGTCAAAACCCCTAAATGAGATACTTTTGATATTTGTTGGATCAACAACTCATAAGGTGTCTTTTCAAAAGGTTTTCTAATTAAAACTCTATTTTGAATATGGCACGCAGTTGCTACAGCTTTCGCCCAAAAATATTTTGGAAGGTTGCTTTCGCACAACATTGTTCGTGCACACTCTTGGAGTGTCCTGTTATTCCTTTAAACTACCTCATTTTGAGGAGCTGCTCTAGAAAAAGCAAAAGTATTAGAAATACCTCATTTTTCCACAAAATTTTTGAAAATGTTCATTTTCAAATTCACCATTGTGATCACTTCTTATAGAAATAATTTTCAAAGAGTATAATATTTCAATTCTTTTGAAAAATATTTTAAATTCAGGAAAGGCATGATCCTTATTGACTAAGAATAATACCCATGTGTATTATGTGAAATCATCAACCATAACAAATATGTATTTGCTATTATAAAGAGATGAAGTTCTAGCCGGGCCAAACAAATCTATACGAAGTAGTTCAAGTGGCCTTTTTGTACTGAGAGCTCCAATACTCTTAAATGTGCTTTTATGCATTTTGCCAAGTTGACATGAGTCATACATTTTGTCCAAATTAAAATTTAATTTTGGAACAACATGCACCCACTCTTTCCTAGATATTTGACTCATGTTTTTTTTGTTTACATGACCAAATCGTCTGTGCCATAGCAACGGGTCATTTGTTGAAACAATTAAACATACATTTGAATCAAAATCATTTAAGCTAAGCACATTGATATTTTCCACTCGCTTACCTTTAACAAGAATATTTTTCATATCATTATCATAAACTAAGCAAGCATCTAATGTGAAAATAACTTTCAAACCATTATCACACAATTGACTTATTCTTATTAAGTTATGTTTAAGCCTGCTTACCAAACAAACATCTTTGATAAGAGGTTTAGAAGAGTCACCTATATTACCAATGCCAATTATTTTTCCTTTCTTGTTGTCACCGAAAGTTACGGTTCCTCCAATAATCATCTTTAAAGCGCTCAGCAATTTTGCATTCCAGGTCATGTGTGCGAAGAATCCGATGTCCATTATCCATATGTCCTAAGAGAAATAGCTAAATATATTTGGTACCCACTAATGATTGGGTCCAAGTTGTTAGACATAATTTCTATACTTATGTGCAAACATAAGCATTGGATATCAAAATGATGTGCATGAAGCACATGGATACCCCAAAGATGTGTGCATGTAAGGATTACTTATTAGGAACCCAAATTCGATTTGAATTTGATTTCCTATGCATACTTTTAAACATGTTGAAACATAAACATTTTTCTCATGATTACTCAGATGTTTTGGTACCCACATAACATTATTTCTAACAAATCTTTTAGAATCATGTATATGGTGCGTTTTATGTGCAATATAATTATGATATACAATATTGTGATGAGAAGTATGCTTATCATGATGTACATTGTGTTTAGCATTCTTACCATATATAAAAGTATATCTTTTTACATCTTTATGCATAACATTTTGAACAAAATTATTTCTTGAAGTAGATGCAAGCATACAAGATAAAGTAGCTTTCTCATTTGGTTTGTTCTTAACCTTTTCAAGTCTTAGAACAAATTCATCATGTTTGAGCTTACTTGAAACAATGTCATTGGTAAGTATATTAAACTTATCACTTAAAGTAGATACATACAAAGCATGTTCATTTTTCAGAGCATCATGATCGCAAGCTAATTTATCATATTTAATTCTGAAATCTTCACAATCACTGTTAATATTACAATGATATTTTATTGAATTATACTCATTAGCAAGAGAATCAAATTTGATTTTAAGATTTTCAAGTTCATCATGCAAAATGTTGTACTTAGTATCTAGACTTTTGTATTTCTTTTTCAAACTTTCGTATTCTCTATACAACTTTTCATATGCACTAGCAATGTCAAAATCATTTTCTTCATCAAAACTAGATTCACATACCTCTTCCTTCTTATCCTGACGAGCCATCATGCATATTTCTTTCCTAAATCTCTCATCGTTTGATTGGGTTGTCTCCATGGGTGTTTGGATTGCTTTATAGCTTGATCCGAATCTTTCTTCCAATATATTGAGTATTCAATGTGAGGTGTCTGCCTCTTCTACAAGATCTAGCATCTCATTAGTTAAACCAATATAAAGTAGATGCATTACATTTATGTTTCTGAAGTAGGCTTCCTCTTGATCTGGATTCCATTTAGTTTGAGGATTAGTTGGAATTTCATATGGTTCTCTAAGAAATCATGCGTACTTTAGATCTTGTGCCTCCAAAAAGATCTAAATCCTTCTTTTCCATTGGGAATAGAAGGTGACGTCAAAGGTTGGTGGAGTATGAATGCTACATCCGAGAGGAAAGAACCGTTGTTGATGCCATCGCCTTAACCTTGCTTTGATACCAATTGTTGGATCCTTTGGATGGCAAACAACATTAGAAGCGGGGTTGAATAGTGTTGTACGAATAAAATTTTTCACAAATTAACAACACAAAGAATAACTTCCCTTCCAATGATGCCTAAGAACCAAGTAGAGTTATCTACGCTTGGTCCTTAATCAACATAATGTTCTCCAAATAAAGATGATGTGATATATCAACGATTGAGATCAAAAAAGTAACAATAATAAAATAAATCTCACTGTGGAATGGCATAAAAGCTGTGATTAATGAGCAAGAATATATTAACACGTGACTGCAAGTGACAAATACTTAAATAATAAAAAAATGAGCGTAAATTAAATGACAATAAACAATCACAGAAAACTCACACAGAGAGACTAGCGATTTTATCCTGGTTCCCCACCTGGGTATATCTAGTCCCCGACCGTCACAGATCGAGATTAAATCCACTATTGCCTTAACAATACAATTACCTAGCTTCACTCGCTAGGATTTCCAACGACCTAGCTCCACCACTAGGATTTCCAACCACTTAGTCTCAACTAGCATTTACAACAATACCACCTAGCCTCAGCTAGGATTTCCAACACCCTTATCTCCAGAAGTGTAACGACCACTTTTCGTTGTACGTTGTTCGTGCACGTGCTTTTGACCGTGCACGTGTTTACTTTAAACTTTGTTTGTTTGTGAACACTTTAGTGTGATATGCCGTTGTGAACGTCTCTAAGAGTATTAAACAGTGGCACTAATTTGGGACGACGTTTCTCGAGTCGTTTTCCCACAATTTAATCTTACTCGATGAGACGTTGCGATTCTCACTTTTGACGGGAGACGTTTCTATTTTTAGTTTCATCATCCGATGTCGAAATTGAGATCCGTCTTCTTAGTTAGCTCACTTTCGTCACCACGATTACCTCGATATTTATTTTATAATTTTTGGAGTTTATGTGACCACTTTTATATTTTTAACAAGGTTTATAATATTTTTAATAATTAATTTTTAAATTATTTTCGGTCAAATAAAATTTATTTGAGTTTTAAACGTATTAAAGAATTTTTGAGCCAATTTCCAGCTCATTTGGACCGCATCAAATCCTTGTGTGAGTTGGAGAATTTGAGATTCAAATTTTAAATTATTTTAAACTCCTAATCTCATTAGGATTAGCCCTAGACCTAGTCAACCCATCTACACTATATAAACAACCTCTAGGAAGACCTATTTTCGCAAGAAAATAACCCTAGCCACTTCCAAAACCCAAATTTGACGTTGCGACGAATCGTCGCAATGTTGCGACAAGCATCTGCCGCACGACCGAAGAAACGAGGCCATTTTCCCCGCTCCGACCGATGCTTCCGCCCGCACCAAGCCCCGCCCGCACCCGCTGCATAGCCGCCCGCTCCGTCCCCCGCTCCGACCGAGAGGATCTCTCAGTCAGACCAAGAGACCCGCCCGCTCACGCCCGCTTCTCCGCACCGCACCAAACCCCGCACCAAGCCCGCTCCGTTCGCCCGCTCCACACCGAGTCCAACCGAAGCGCTCCTCCGCTCACGCCCGCATCGTCGCTTCGTTGCAACATTGCAACGACCCGCCCAAGCGCCCGACCGAGACGACCGACCGCACCGACCGAGAGGCCGCCCGCACCCGCTGCTGAGCCCACTCCGCAGCGCTGCACAGCGCTGTGCACTGAGTCTGACCGAGAGATTCTCTCGGTCAGGCTAGTGTCCGACCGAGCGACGTTCGTCGCAACGTCGTAACTCCCGCACCTCTTGCCACCGTGGGCCCCCCAAGTTCTCCAGAGGTATTGTGGGTCCCCCATAGGTCCCTAGGACTACTGTGGGCCCCACCTAGATGCTTCCTCTTCGACGATTCGCCGTGTACGACGTTGTGACACGTCGTAGCCCGTCGTCGCACGTGCTAGCTTTGGAATCTGGAACCGTTGCTCCGGTTGATGCTCTGAACTTTCCAGCGAGGAATCTATATTGGAATCAGGACTTGGAACACGTCCTTTTATTCCAACCCCTGGCGTCGCTACCCGACGCCAGTGTAGCTTTCGCGTCGTGTTGAGGTAACGCTTTGCACCCCTAGGACCCCCAACCCAATTGCATGCTAATCAAGACTAAAATCAGTATTTTTAAAGTATTTTAAATGTTTTAAATTCACTAATCAAGATTAATAATATGGACTTTAGGCCGGTGGACTTGTGCACGTAGGATAATTGTGATTTTGGACTCGTTGGACGGTGTGCTCAGACGTTGTACTTGCAGGCAAGTGAAACTTGCCAACTCTTGTGTAGGGCCATGTTTTTAGGCCACTTCCTTGTTTTCAGCGTAAAAGAGACTAGTCAGTGAAATGATAGCTGGCTAGACGCTTGATCTAGTTTGACAACGAAACTAGATCCGTCACCTAAATGGATCTAGCTTGACAACGAAGCTAGATCCAACTCTTTAAACTTGTTAATCATGCATACTAAACTGTCACGTTTACTTTCCTTATCTGTACGCACTTTTAACTGCCATGCATTGCATTCTACATGTCATCCAAGTTGATTGTTGCATTCGTAGCACACGCTACAATATTTGTACTTGTACTCCTTGAATACTACTTCCTGGGAATGGGCCTCATGTGTTGGTCAAAAGCCAATGCCCGGTTTCCTTGTCCGGCTAGGTGCACCCCTATGCCATACTTGTTAAAAACACTTCCTGGCTCGTGATCCAGAAGCGAGCATTACCGTTCGGGGGTAAGGCCCTGGCTCGATACACGTGGAGGGGTAGGGATAAACGATCACCTGAGCTTAGGAGTGGACCAATCAGCCACTCTAGCCAGAAGGCGGAATCTCTGTGCACGAGGTGCTTACTTTCCTTGTCTTGCGCTTGTCTTGTGAATGATTCATGTAATACTTGTCATCCATGCCATGTTTAAATGCCATGCTCGTACTTTACTTTACTTTACCTGTTGCACTCATACTTTAACTGACATGTCATCGCATTCATGCTAGAACTGCTAGGTTGCTTTACTTTTGCCTACTTTCAGTTTCCTTGCACAAGTCTCTTGTAGACTTGCTGACATGTGCCCTTTGCTCTTTTGGGTGTCACATGTTAGACCTTGAGCCAGAGACCGTTGCAGAGTACGTGATGTTTTACTGACGCTGAGTCTGAGTCCATGATTGCCCAGGAGGAGTTTTGTGGACACCGGAGACCTTTCTTGGTGACTTTGCTGAGTTCCTTTTGTTTTAGGCTTTGTTGTTAGTTGTCGGTGCGTGGCACCTTTTCTCTGTACGTTGTACTTTTGTTGGCCATGTCTGGGCCTTTAGACTCTTTCCTTTTAGCCTGGTGGCTTTTTCTATGATGATGAAATTTATTTTATGGATATTCTGAGATTTATTCTTTGTCTCTTTTCCTTATTATTATCTTTGTTTCGTTCGCGTTGCAAGGACCTGCAGTTTTTAAAGTTGATTGACGCTTATCGGACTTGCAGCTTTGTAGCTTCAAGTCTGAGCGGACCTTCTCACGCTTCGCCTCCATATTTTTGGGAAGCGGGGCGTGACAGGTTTTGTTGGTGGCACATGCAGGTCCAGTCTTGCAATTGTGAATTAACGGAACAACGATAATAACAGAATGTCCATTAAATAAATTGCAACATCCGAGTCAGAAGCCCTGAGTCTAGTCGTTTCCTATGACACTAGGTGGTAAGAAGACTTAGTTAGACGTCTGTGCTTGCCATTTAGAGGCCCCTGATTGATAGTTAGACCTCCCTGTCAGCAACTGATTTAATCGTCGTAGGAGTTACCTTAGTGGTTCTTGTCTAACTCTGACCATATTAGACTTCTAGAATTTCGTTCCGTCGTTCGATTGGGTTCATCGATTTCGGACCAAGCTGAACGCATTTCATTACCGTCTAGCTCCTTAGAAGGTCTTAACGCTTCGTTCCTTAATCTTTAGTTGTTCGACCATAGGAGTTTCCCCATAGATTCCCCTGGTTCATATCCTAGGCGTTTGTGTGTATGATCACCCGACCAATTTCCTTGCCTCGATTCACGAGATCGCCTCATGACGATCGTCGTCAATCTTCGAATCTCTCCGTTACAAGTCTTGAATCTTCTGAAAGTATTTTTCGATTTCCTCTTCCCCTAAGTATGAATTTGTTTGAAATCTTAATGTATATATTTATGCTTCATACTCCTTCATTAATTTAAAGTTTTTAAAACTTTTGTCGAAATTTTTGAACACTAGTTTATAATATTTTTCCAGCATATATTTTTCGTACTTATGTAAATGTGTTGTCCCTGCATATATTAATTCTATTTTGAATCGTACTTTTGCTTTGCCCAATTCGATTTATAATTTTTCCATCTTATTTGTGTTATACGAATGATACGTCGTGTTTACTTTAATATACTTTTCAAGTCACATGGAAATTCAGCTTTCAGCAAGTCGATTTTATGCTCGACGTTTTCTCTACTTCAGATTTTTGTAAAATCACTATTTCATAACCATTTCCTAATCTGGACCTTCCATAGTTTGGTTTTAAAGCTTTGCTATCGATTTCGATAATTCTACTACTAAGTTAATATTATTTTTCCGTGCACCATACATACTTTCAATTATTTTTATATCCATACCAGACTTGTTGTGCTCGTATATTAAGAACCTTATGTAAATCAGTTTTTCATTTTTGACAAACCCTGGTTCTCTAAAATTAGTTTCAAAATTGATTACTTTAAATTTTCTATAGCCTAAAAGTTTTGAAAACATTTAACACGAGTTTAAATTCTTCCGTTACTTGATTTCATTCTTTGACTTTCAAAACTTTTTGACAACATTATATTAAATTACTGACGTATAAAATTTTCTAAACCATGTCCTTAATATTCGTGTAAATGATTTTACTTCCTTTTTCTTAATGATTTTCGATAAACCAATAAAACATTTTCTCTTATTATGAATATTTGGCTCAAACTTATTTTGAACAACCCGCTTTATCGATCTTCAAATATTTTATACAGATGAGGATTCCAACTTTTGAGGTACAACAGTTTTCAGATTTCGCGTATTTTAGCTTGTGCCATTTACCCTATTTTCTTTTCTCCATCCTATGTAAGTATCACTACATCTCCCTTTCCCTCAACCTAAACATCACCATTGAGCCAATGTTTTGTCTAACCAAGCTGTCTCCTTGTATACATCCTATCTGGATTCGTGCTTATCGATCCTACCCTCGTCACGCTCTCGACCTCGACCTCCCTTTATTGCTTAGGCTTTAGTGCCCGTCAATGTCTGTGTCAACTCTAAGTTGTTAGTAGGCCCTTGGACCTTGTGAGGTAGTCGTAGTGCACGTACCTAAGTTATGTACGTGAGCTTAGGAGTGTACTCCCCCATAGTATATTGATGCTTGCATATTGTGTGATATATATATATATATATATATATATATATATATATATATATATATATATATATATATATATATACCCGGGGTTACTCGTGATATTATGAAGTTGTTTATGTGTTATTATTTATAGATTTGTATGTGGTTAGCTATACCATACTAGGGATGCATGTGTATATAAGAGTTAGTGTTGGAATATCTAATGGAGTGTATGTAGTTAGAGATACTTGCAATGGTTGAAATAAAATGATTGGTAAAGCTATGTGTATGCTAGGTGTGATAATAATAGGTGTACGTATAGTTAAGTGAGTAGGCCTATTATATGACCTGTATGTTAGTACGTGTGAGTATGTGCTCGTATGTGGGTATGTATTGTGTTTAGACATAAGTAGTTATGTTTTGTTGCATGAGTATATAAGTGACATACATATGGTAATAGTGTTATAATTTTGATTGGTACTGCTTGCTCTTACGGGATGTTGTATGCGTGTATACCGTGAGGTATACACGACTATTGCACATCTTAATTAGGTATGTATAGATGTGTTAATATACTAATTATAGGTAGTAGGTTTTGGTGTGAATATATATATGTTACATGTGTGTGACTATACGATGAATGCGTATGCATGTATTAGGGAGTGTATTATAATTATACGTGTGCTGATGTCTGTATTACTAGCATGACATATATAAGTGATTGAACTATGTGAGTATTACCTGACTAAATATTAAGTGTGATCGACTTATGGCATGTATATGGTTGTATTGGTAGATATATATATATTGGGGTGGTATTGGTATAGGTATGAATGCTGTGTTACGTATATAGAATATGCTGATATGTGTATTGAGTCTCACTCAAGCTTGAGTGGGTATACTCTAAGTATATTGAATGTATGTTTGTAGTTGAATATAGCGATGTTTGATGTATGTATAGTGATAGGAGTGTTGTGCCTGGTTGTGTTACACACATGATTGTGGGTCGCTACGCCAGTATATAGTTATAGGTGTTGGTCTTGTGGTATAGTTAATTACTAAGGACTTGCCCGTGTGAACATATGTGTACTAGCTAGACTAGATGAGTAGTTGTGCTAAGTATATAGTGGTGTGATTGGTATGAATGAAATGTTAGCGTGTATGGGTGTGCACCATGCACGGGTAAGTATGTGCTTAGTTATAGTTATTGATGATTATAGTATATGTGGCGTGTCGTAAATACAGTTATAGGACCGTATGGGATGAGAATATATGGTGAACTATTTGCATGCATTTGAATGACTATATATTGTGAAACTATAGTAGTGGTGAATATATATATATAGTAAAACTTGATTAATAATGGTATGGTGTGGCTACTTATGTTGATGTGTTTGGCATTGGATGTGTACTAGGAAATATTAGAGGGTAGTATACCCTTGATGTTTGTGCATAGGTAGCTATCTATACGTAGAGCAATGATTGTATTTGCTAAGTGAAAGACTATCCTTATGTGAGTATCTGAACTATTGTTTTGTACTAGGTAAGTAGTAGTTATATAAGGGATGTATGTTTATATATGTGATTGAAATACATGTATGAATTTGACTGGCTATAATAGGTATAAGTGTATAACGTACGTTTATATATATATACGTGTTGGTAGTGATAATGTTTGACTACCTAGTGCATATATAAGCACTTGTAATAACTATACCTGGTTGAATTATAATGTGACTTGATTGGGGTAGTTACTAAAACGACTAGCTATATTAGAATGTCCGAGGACGGACTTTATTCTAAGGCGGGGAGGATGTAACGACCACTTTTCGTTGTACGTTGTACGTGCACGTGCTTTTGACCGTGCACGTGTTTACTTTAGACTTTGTTTGTTTATGAACACTTTAGTGTGATATGCCATTGTGAACGTCTCTGAGAGTATTAAACAGTGGCACTAATTTGGGACGACGTTTCTCGAGTCGTTTTCTCACAATTTAATCTTACTCGATGAGACGTTGCGATTCTCACTTTTGACGGGAGACGTTTCTATTTTTAGTTTCGTCGTCTGATGTCGAAATTGAGATCCGTCTTCTTAGTTAGCTCACTTTCGTCACTACGATCACCCCGATATTTATTTTATAATTTTTGGAGTTTATTTGACCACTTTTATATTTTTAACATGGTTTATAATATTTTTAATAATTAATTTTTAAATTATTTTCAGCCAAATAAAATTTATTTGAGTTTTAAACGTATTAAAGAATTTTTGAGCCAATTTCCAGCTCATTTGGACCGCATCAAATCCTTGTGTGAGTTGGAGAAGTTGAGATTCAAATTTTAAATTATTTTAAACTCCTAATCTCATTAGGATTAGCCCTAGACCTAGTCAACACATCTACACTATATAAATAACCTCTAGAAAGACCTATTTTCGCAAGAAAATAACCCTAGCCACTTCCAAAACCCAAATTTGACGTTGCGACGAATCGTCGCAACGTTGCGACAAGCATCTGCCGCACGACCGAACAAACGAGGCCATTTTCCCCGCTCCGACCGATGCTTCCGCCCGCACCAAGCCCCGTCCGCACCCGCTGCACAGCCGCCCGCTCCGTCCCCCGCTCCGACCGAGAGGATCTCTCGGTCAGACCGAGAGACCCGCCCGCTCACGCCCGCTTCTCCGCACCGCACCAAGCCCGCTCCGTTCGCCCGCTCCGCACCGAGTCCGACCGAAGCGCTCCTCCGCTCACGCCCGCATCGCCGCTTCGTTGCAACGTTGCAACGTTGCAACGACCCGCCCAAGCGCCCGACTGAGACAACCGACCGCACCGACCGAGAGGCCGCCCGCACCCGCTGTTGAGCCCGCTCCGCAGCGCTGCATAGCACCGTGCGCTGAGTCTGACCGAGAGATTCTCTCGGTCAGGCTAGTGTCCGACCGAGCGACGTTCGTCGCAACGTCGCAACTCCCGCACCGCTTGCCACCGTGGGCCCCCCAAGTTCTCCAGAGGTATTATGGGTCCCCCATAGGTCACTAGGACTACTGTGGGCCCCACCTAGATGCTTCCTCTTCAACGATTCGCCGTGTACGATGTTGCGACACGTCGTAGCCCGTCGTCGCACGTGCTAGCTTTGGAATCTGGAACCGTTGCTCCGGTTGATGCTCTGAACTTTCCAGCGAGGAATCTATATTGGAATCAGGACTTGGAACGCGTTCTTTTATTCCAACCCCTGGCGTCGCTACCCGACGCCAGTGTAGCTTTCGCGTCGTGTTGAGGTAACGCTTTGCACCCCTAGGACCCCCAACCCAATTGCATGCTAATCAAGACTAAAATCAGTATTTTTAAAGTATTTTAAATGTTTTAAATTCACTAATCAAGATTAATAATATGGACTTTAGGCCGGTGGACTTGTGCACGTAGGATAATTGTGATTTTGGACTCGTTGGACGGTGTGCTCAGACGTTGTACTTGCAGGCAAGTGAAACTTTCCAACTCTTGTGTAGGGCCATGTTTTTAGGCCACTTCCTTGTTTTCAGCGTAAAAGAGACTAGTCAGTGAAATGATAGCTAGCTAGACGCCTACTTGATCTAGTTTGACAATGAAACTAGATCCGTCACCTAAATGGATCTAGCTTGACAACGAAGCTAGATCCAACTCTTTAAACTTGTTAATCATGCATACTAAACTGTCACGTTTACTTTCCTTATCTGTACACACTTTTAACTGCCATGCATTGCATTCTACATGTCATCCAAGTTGATTGTTGCATTCGTAGCACACGCTACAATATTTGTACTTGTACTCCTTGAATACTACTTCCTGGGAACGGGCCTCATGTGTTGGTCAAAAGCCAATGCCCGGTTTCCTTGTCCGGCTAGGTGCACCCCTATGCCATACTTGTTAAAAACACTTCCTGGCTCGTGATCCAGAAGCGAGCATTACCGTTCGGGGGTAAGGCCCTGGCTCGATACACGTGGAGGGGTAGGGATAAACGATCACTTGAGCTTAGGAGTGGACCGATCAGCCACTCTAGCCAGAAGGCGGAATCTCTGTGCACGAGGTGCTTACTTTCCTTGTCTTGCGCTTGTCTTGTGAATGATTCATGTAATACTTGTCATCCATGCCATGTTTAAATGCCATGCTCGTACTTTACTTTACTTTACCTGTTGCACTCATACTTTAACTGACATGTCATCGCATTCATGCTAGAACTGCTAGGTTGCTTTACTTTTGCCTACTTTCAGTTTCCTTGCACAAGTCTCTTGTAGACTTGCTGACATGTGCCCCTTGCTCTTTTGGGTGTCACATGTTAGACCTTGAGCCAGAGACCGTTGCAAAGTACGTGATGTTTTGATGACGCTGATTCTGAGTCCATGATTGTCCAGGATGAGTTTTGTGGACACCGGAGACCTTTCTTGGTGACTTTGCTGAGGTCCTTTTGTTTTAGGCTTTGTTGTTAGTTGTCGGTGCGTGGCACCTTTTCTCTGTACGTTGTACTTTTGTTGGCCATGTCTGGGCCTTTAGACTCTTTCCTTTTAGCCTGGTGGCTTTTTCTGTGATGATGAAATTTATTTTATGGATATTCTGAGATTTATTCTTTGTCTCTTTTCCTTATTATTATCTTTGTTTCGTTTGCGTCGCAAGGACCTGCAGTTTTTAAAGTTGATTGACGCTTATCGGACTTGCAGCTTTGTAGCTTCAAGTCTGAGCGGACCTTCTCACGCTTCGCCTCCATATTTTTGGGAAGCGGTGTGTGACAAGAAGACTCAAAGTAAGATCAAATCCAATTTACCACAATAAATTAGTGGAGACTGGCTTTACAACCAACAATTCTATAGCCAAAAAGTATGTGCAATTGTGCTCTATGTGGCTTAAGAATTAATCTTTTCTTTGATCACACAAAGAATATTAGTTGATTCAATGTGATCAAAAAACTTTGTTGCTTTAAAATCCTTTTAAGAATATTCGAAAATGAAGTAGAAAGGATTTTAAAAACAACTTATAATAGCCAAATAAGAAGATCTTAAAAGAAGATATAAAAATACGCACAAGATCAAGATCTAAAATTTAAAACGGTTTGGCTATAAAAACTTGAGAGAGATGAGAATTTAGAGAACTTGAAAGCTTTGAGAGAATTTGAATTTTGCTCAAGAATAATTGATATAGAAAATGGTCTCAATAGCTCTCTATTTATAGGGCTCAAAATGAATTCAACATATTTCAAAAAACGTTTGCCATTTTCCCCAAAACGGCTATAAAATTGATTCAATGAATCTGGTCATCGACAGCTGGTAGTTGACTCCCAACTTTGGTAGTTGACTCCCAGAGCATATTCTGAGAAATTTGGCTACAGCTAGGAGTCGACTCTCAACTTTGGTAGTCGACTCCCAGAGCAGTTTTCTGAGAAAATCTGTTAGTGAAAGGCAGTCAACTCCTGGGTATTTGGAGGTTGACTCCTTCTTGAAAAAAATGATTTTCTCAAGAAGTTTTGCTCTCATTTCATTGAAAATTAGTTTTTATAATAGTAACATTAATTTAAAACCATTTTCAAAAATCTTTTTGTGTGTGTGCATATGCTTTCTTGGCTTTAACACAATCCTAAGAAAAATAAAAAAAAACTCACACACTAGTTACTTTGAAGAACTTGAAGCCATGGATAAGCTTGAGTTTGTTGCATATGCTTCACTTGAATTTGAGCTCCTCTTGTGCTTAAACTTAAAACTTTAGAATGTAGACGTGGAATGTGAGCTTAATCCTTCTTTATCTGCTATGTGTATTGTTATTCTTCTTCTTCTCGGAGTCTGCTTCGAGCTTCAATTAGCTTATTGCACAACCTACACACTTAATCAATAATTAGTACACAACAACATTAGGTGTGATCATCATCAAAACCACTTGGGATGGGACTAGATTTTCCAACACTCTTCCCCTTTTTGATGATGACATCCAAATGAAAAACATATGAATAATATGTTGAACATATTAAAAAAACAATGAGTAAGTGTACTCACTCCCCATGCTTAGATGTGGTATGAAATCATATCATACTCCCCCTAAATTAAAGCTGATTAACAACATATCATCATATAATATTCATTCATGTTTTTGCTTTCACTTCTTCCCCCTTGTCATCATACAAAAATATGATAGTTTCATACCAACAGTTATCAAGTGACAAAAAAACTAACGTGAGTGAACATAGTCAATCTTATTTCTATTCCGTTTTCCCATGATTACTAAATCTCGACGAAGTTTTCAAAATATATACTTTTTCAAAGGTTTCGTTAGAATATCCGTTACTTGATGTTCAGAGGGTACATACTTAAGTTCTACCACTTGGGGTGGGACTAAATTTTCCAACAGATGCAAGAGACTTAAATTGCAAAGAGGTTGCAGTTAGCTTTAGGATTTGGGATAAATGCTCCTGATTGCAAGTGGGAGATATTGAGGGAAGTATGCCCTCAGTTCATTTGTATTTGATGCAAATGGATTTTAATATTAGATGTGGAAATATTGCATATGATGCAAAAGGGAATTAAATATGTTGTAAAATGTTTACGAACATATTTTATATAATAAACACGTGGAAAAAGGTTACCTGGATTATAGGATCGTCCCGGTCAAAACACAGGTTCAAACGGCATCCAAAACAGACTCCAAACGCGAAAGATATAGCCAAAACATGCCAAAAGGGCCTAAATAGGGCATTGCAAGTCGGGCGCACCCGTTGCGGGTCGAACGCGCCCGACCCGCGGGCTAGATGTCACGCCCCGCTTCCCATAACAAGGGAGCGAGAACGAGACAAAGGTCCGCATGGACTGGAGCGGTGAAGCTCGAGCCCACTAAGCGTCTGTAGGGATACACCATCAAGGAACAGGTTCTTGCATTATAGCTCAGAATAATAAATGTACTCAAAAGAAACATCAGCATTCATTCATCATCATCATAATCCAGCAGTACAAAAGAAGTCTAATAAAGAAAGACTCGGGCATGGCTACAACTGAAAAGGAAAGTACTGGTGCTATGCACCCAACCTAGACAAGAATCTAAATGGTGCTACGCACCCAAACTAGAAACCTAGAAACTCCAAGTCAGCAACAAGAAGGGAACTCTAAGACTGGTCCACATCCGGATCGTACTCCTGAGCAGCGTCCTCCTGCTCCAAGTCCGCAGGTAATGTCTCCTCGTCTACATACTCTGTCTCAGTAACTGACGTACAAACACCCAAGAGAAAAGAAGTTGTACGGCAGGCAGAGTCTACAACTGAAATGTAAGAAAGACTCTACTGTAAGGTATATGGAAATTTAAAGACATTTATTAAATGGTGTTTACATTGCAGGTTATAAGATGCGACAGCATGGCAATTTATGTAAACATGGCAGGAATGTAAAAGACGGTGCAAGAAAGTAAACGTGTCATGGCAATGGCCGTAGCGTGTGCTATCGGCTATAAGACAAGACAAGACTATGTGTGTCAAGGGTTCACGCCTTATGGTTAGAGGGCGACCAAACCCCTTAAATCTTGCGACCGCTCAACCCAACCACACCCTAAGTGCACAAGACAAGACCGTACAAAGGATCACTCTCTCTGCTAGGAGAATGTCTTATTCCCCGAAGGTTATCCGTACAAAGGATCACACACACACTCTCTCTCTCTCTCTCTCTCTCTCTCTCTCTCTCTCTCTCTCTCTCTCTCTCTCTCTCTCTCTCTCTCTCTCTCTCTCTCTCTCTCTCTCTGCTAGGAGAGTGCCTTATTCCCCATAGGTTCAATACAATTCATACATGAAGTTACATGGAATGGAAAGTATGATGCATGTCGGATTTCAGATATTTTTCAATGTGTCAGTTATAGCATATTGGGCCTAGACTTCGTTGTCAAGTCTAGACTGTCGCGAGGGTATCCTAGAAGCTATCATTTCATGTCTAGGTCTCTTGTTTATGTTTTACAAACTAAGGAAAGTAATGGCCTAAACATGGCCATATCAATGCAAGTAATCACACTTTCCTGAAGTGGCGAGAAGTACGTCCGTAGGACGTCTCGTCACGGCAGTGTGTCGGTTACGGTTCGCTGTAACAGGTTAAGTGGGACGATGTCAGGACTGGTTTTTGAATACTTATTATGGCATGTCTCAAGGTTAATCGTGGCTATCCTATCAGTTCCAAATCAAGTTATTCACACATTCAGATCTATTTTATGGTTATCTACGTCGATTCTACACTATGTGCACAGTCAAAAAGTCCAATCGACGGCCTAGGTTGTCACAGCAGTTTAAAGGAGCGTAAAATAAATTTAGTGATTAATTTGTCGATTTTTAATTCGGTTTTCAGTGGCATAACGTTTGGGTTACTATGAGTAGGGGATACCAACCTAGTACGACGATCGCGGTCGATTTGTCTCCAGTTCTGGAATCAGTAATAGATCTCGTCGTGACTCCGATTTCTTGATTGCGGGTAGCACAGTGAAGAGAGGTTATTGGGATCGCCTCGGTTGCGGGTAGCATAGCGAAGCGTTGTCGACATCGGATCTGAAAGCGGAGAGGGCAGCGGCTTGCGGCAATGAAGAGGGGCAGCGGCTTACGGAAATGAAGAGGGGCAGCGGCTTATAGGTGTTGTTTTGAGGGGAAGATGGGGGAGACCTCGATGGCATTTGCAGGTGGGATAGGGCACATGGTAAAAGATGCGACGGTGATGGCTGGAGGGTGGCACGCGGGAAGAAGGCTACGCGCGCGAGGGTTGCTCAGAGCAGGAAGGGTGCTGTGCACGGAAAGATGAGTAGGTGACGTGCGTTTATATTTCATATATTCACGCACGTTTTCTTTTGTGTTTCTCCGTGTTTTTCCACCGTCTCTTATTCATTTTCGTGTATTTTCCCGTTTTCTTTCACTTTTCTTTGTTTTTCCATGATTGCAAGGGATTGACCACATAGGGGACGTTTAACGATGATATCCCAAGTCCCCGGAGCAACGGGAGAAGTCACGCGTGATCCAAGGGGTCAAACGCCAAAGAATTCATTTTTCAGCCCCTCACCTGGTCGGTTGGTCATCTCCAACCGATCGGGTGATGCACGCGTGCACCACCCGGTCTCTGCCGCAGCTCACAAAGAAGTCACCCGACCGGTTCGCAGACTGGTTCAGCGGGGGCTGTTCTCTGTTTTCTCGAAGCAAAACGCCAACCGATCGGGTGACTCTCACCCGATCGGTTCACCTGTAGCTGAAGAAGAAGAGCTGAAGACACGGACGTCGAACCGATCGATTCACCCGACTGCTTCAAGATCCAACCGATCACTCAAGAACTCACCCGACCGGTTCATGTGATCGGGTGAAAGCTTGCCGTTTTCTGTTATTAATTTGTAACAGATCAACCGATCGGTTGACTTGTCAACCGATCGGTTGATGCGAAGGTCTATAAATAGAACCCCTAGGGTTCCAGAAACGAGAGCTGTTATTTTTTCTACTGTTTTATTTCCTTGTGACGGCTGTAATTGTTACTCTTTTGTAAGTTTTCAGATCTTTCTAAAATTTTAGTATTGTCTTTATTACTCTATTACTTCCGCATTGCAATTGTCCGATTATGATTCCAACGGTTAAATTTCATTTAGATCGCTTTTTCATGAATTTTTGTGAGTAGTTCCCAAATCTGGGATTTTGGTGGAAACCCCTTCGGGGGCTCTTCCCGATGCGTCCATAGGGTTAGGAAATCGATAGGGAGTAGGAATCTAACGGTTACGCGGGGTGTTTCATTGTCATCGGCGGGAAAAAGACCGCCTTTGACCGTTGGGCCAAGGGGGAATAAACTTGGCGGTTGACTCCCTATCCATAGCTCACACCCTTAGCGTAGACGCCGAATCCTAGCACACGGGAGCGGCAGGATGAAACGTTGGGAGATATCGTTGCGGGCTTAGTGCTCCCGGGATCGATCAGTGTTAATGGACACGGGAGTGCCCACTGATCGAATCCGGGAAGTCCGGTGTATCATCCTGGGCACCGACCGGAATATCGGGCCCATGGGACGCCGGTACCACTTTCAGAGGCAACGTCTCACCATGAGACCCTAATCCCGATCGCTATCCATACCCGTAGGCCGTATCGGCGAGAGTCTCTCGTCGGGTTGGAAACCAAAGTCCCGGGTTTTCTTTCTTGTTGTTCATACCCATTTATTTCCTTTCGTGACAACCATTCACCGATTCGGGCTAGCTCGCCCCTCGGGGTGATTTTGGTCCTACCTGACCCAAGCACAACCTCGCCTCCCTGAGTTCGATATTCCCGCACCCTACACTAACCGTGAAACTTGCGGTAAACGACACCGCGCCGTCGTGACTCGAGCGGGGCGCCGGTCAAGTTTATGGCGCCGTTGCCGGGGAGGTAACGTGCTTGTTATTTTAGGATCTCTTGAACCCTCGTGTCTAGCTCATATCCCTACCTCGCGATAATTTTCGCATTCTCCTTTTTCTTTTTCTTTTTTATTTTTCTTATTTTTATTTCTAATTTCATCTGTTTCTTTCCCACTTGTCGCTTCACGGGTGTTTGTTGTTTTTCATGCGCAGGAGTTCAAGGAGTCTTGACGACTTGATTCCCCTCGATCCAGAGATTAACGCCACCCTTAGGCGTTTAGCCGCCGAGAAGCGAAGGAGAGAAGATCCCGAATCCATGGAGGAGAACACCCCACCTCACAAGTCTCTGCTGGAGTACTCGATGCCATCCATCGAGTCGACTTCCGCCATCCGATCTCCAGCTATTGCGGCCCAAAGCTTTGAGCTGAAGCCGTCTCTAGTGACATGGATCCAGCAGGACCAGTTTGCGGGTGCACCCATGGAGAGCCCGATCGAGCACCTGGACTCCTTCTTGGAGAAGTGTGACACCTTCCGGATTAATGGTGTCACGACAGAGGCTATCCGTCTGAAGCTGTTCCCCTTCTCCTTGCGAGACAAAGCCAAGCAATGGCTAAGGGGAAGGACCGTAACACTTTCAACACATGGGAGAAGCTCTCCAATGCTTTTCTTACGAAGTTCTTTCCTCCGGGGAAGACCATGAAGTTGAGGAGTGAGATCTCCTCCTTCTCCCAGGCCAGCCACGAGTCCTTGCATGAAGCTTGGACGAGATATAAAGAGATGCAAAGAAGATGCCCTCACCATGAGCTTCCGAAGTGGCAGATTATTAATCTGTTCTACAATGGGTTGAGGGATGACCTGAAATCTTCTATGGACGCCGCGGCTAGGGGTTCCTTCATGTCTAGAAGCGAGGAGGATGCCGGGCATATTCTGGAAAATATGGCATCCAACAATGAGCGGTGGTGTGACGAGAGAGCCACACCAAGATCCGGGGGTATACACAGAGTCGAGGACGTCGACAAACTTTCAAGCAAGTTCGACTTGCTTTCGACCCAGATCTCCGCACTAATGGTAGGAGCCGGTGGGGCCGGTACACAGCAAATTTCTGTGGTTGAGTCCGAATTCTTTGGGGAATTCGACGGTGGTGACATCTTACCACCGTTGGATCAGGCGAGCGCACTATTTTACAACCCCACGGGAAATGCGCCGTATCCGCCAAGGACAAATTCCAACCCGGCCTACTCTCCAAACAACAGGAACCACCCAAACTTCAGCTACCGGCCACCATTTCAGCCCTCACCGCCTCAGCAGCCGTAGCAACAAACTTATCAGCCGGCTAGGCCACAGCAGAATCAGGTTCAGCAGCAACCATTTCAGCAACAACCATTTCAGCAACAACCTCAGCAACAATTTTACGCCCCCAGGAATCAGCAGCAGTATGGCCAACAGAGGGACGTCTCTCCAGTTGAGTCTCTCTTGACTCAATATATTACCAACCAGGAGAGAATCAACCAAAAGCTGGAAATGGGTCAGCGGACCCTCACGGACCAAGTAACCCAGCTGGGGTTACAAGTGGCGAACCTTGCAAGGTCACAAAACCAATTGCCGCCACAACCGGAGGTGAACCCGAGGGGAGCAACCCAAACATCGGCACTCGTGCACGAGCACGTGAATGTGTCCGCTATCGTTCTGAGAAGCGGGACACAAATTCCTACTAGAGTGCCCCCTAGCAACCCAGAAGCACCATTGGTCGTTGAGAAACCGATCGAAAAATCAAATGACGCCGGTGCTTCGTCATCAAATCCTATGACTCCGGAGGGAGCCTCTAAAGAAGAGAAGAAGAAGGAGGAAGAGAGCCCGAAAGTGTATAAACCCGTTGTGCCATTTCCACAACGGTTGGCTCAGGCAAAAATTGATGAGAAATATGGCAAGTTCTTCGCCATGGTCAAGGACCTAAGCCTGCAAATCCCCTTCCTAGAAGCAATCGAAACAATCCCCTCATATGCAAAATTCTTGAAAGATTTGGTGACTAGAGGGTCTAGAAAGGAGAAAGTAGTGCTGACGGTGGAATGTAGCGCTCTTATTCAGAGGGCAAACCCGCCGAAACTCAAGGACCCGGGGAGCTTCTCTATTCCTTGCACGATCGGGGTAGTGAAGATTCATCGTGCACTCGTCGATCTAGGAGCGAGTGTTAGCTTGATGCCCTTGTCGATGTATAGAAGGATAGGAATGGGTGATTTGGAGCCCACCGGTATGACCCTACAACTAGCTGACCGGTCGGTCAAATATCCGGTGGGAGTTGTGGATGACCTCCCCGTAAATGTGAGAGGGGTGCATGTGCCTGTGGACTTTGTAGTCATGGACATGCCCGAAGACGCACACACCCCCATTATCCTGGGACGGCCTTTCATGGCCACTGATGGCGTTCTAATAGATGTGAAGAACAGAAAACTCTCTTTGAACGTCAGCGGAGAGAAAGTTGAGTTCGATCTGGGATTATCCATGAAGCACCCCGATCCCCCTGATGACCCCCAGTGCAATTTGCTTGAGATAGAAGAAGAAAAAGCTGTAGATGAGAGCTCCTGGGAGATTCTCCTGAGAAACCCCCCCCCCCCCCCCCCCCCGATGACTTGGGGGATTCAGAAGATGGAAACGGCCCCGAGTACAAAGAAGCTACTGGAAAACCAAGTGCAGCAAGAACGACCCCTCCCGGGTTCCCCAAGGCTCCTCCTGTGAGGAGAACGGGGAAAGAGCCCACGGACCTCACTAAAGACAAGGTCCGGATCCTGAAGAAAATGGCGGGAAGTGCCAACACCAAGGAAAAGCCCCCGGATCCCAAGAACAAGGGGAGGGTAGTCGAGCAAGTATTTTTCCAGCCGCCGACTACTCCAAGCGCCTTCAGCTCCAATGAGGAAGAGATGCCGAAATTTGGGCATCACCCGTATCAGCCACAATGAGCATCTCTTGCGGGCGTCGAGCCAACGACGTTAAACAAGTGCGCTTCATGGTAGGCAACCCATGTTCTAAACTTTTTCTCCAATTTTTAGCGTTATTTTTTACTTTATTTTATCTATTTTTATAAATAAAATCAGCCGCGAGAACATCCGTTCGGGGACTTAAACAAATCTATTGGTTTTTGCAGGAAACAAGCCCCAACTGATCGGGTGACACTCACCCGATCGATTGGGATGTATCAGATACATGACGAGATCTGTCCCCATATGACCCGATCGGTTGAGTAATGAAGAGACCGGGTGGCAGACCGGGTGAGCTGGGAAGAACTCTCGGAAATTTTTGGGGAATATCAACCGATCGGTTGAGTTCGAGCGCGATCGGTTGACGTGACCGGGTGAGCAGCCCTAAGTTCTCGGGAAAATGAGTGGAGCGGCCAACCGATCGGTTGACAAGTCAACCGACTGGTTCGCCTGTAGCATTTCTTCGGCAAGAATTTCGACCTAACCGTCAACCGATCGGTTGACAAGTCACCCGATCGGTTCGACTTAAAACCCTATAAATACCCCAAACCGCCCGTTCGACACGCACTCGCCATTTTCGAATTCGGATCCGCCGTTTCGCCTCTCCCTCGTGCGCCTGCCCCCTTTCTTCCCTTCAATCACCCTCAATCGCCTTTTTCCCCATCCCCCTACCCATCCTCCACCGATTTCTCTCCATTCTCCTCGATTCCACCAGCACACAAAACCCTAGCCTTGACCCGTTTTTCCCCAATTTCGAAACTTGCTGAAGAGATCGATGCGGCTTCACAGCGTGCTCCCATCCAACAGCATCGGGGCGTCAACGAGCAACTATCTTCATCTCATTTGGGTAAACTCGCTCCTTTGCCTAATTTTAACCTTACCGCAAATATTCCATTTGATTGTTGTTCGTATTTCGTGTTTGTGTTGAATTCATTGTACATTTGCATACCTACGCACACGAACGATACCCACACGATGCCTCCCCGCCGTGTTAAGCCCACAGAGGATGGCTCTTCGAACCCTATGCCCACCTGTCGTACCCGTCGCACATAGCCCACCACCTCCAACCCATCCACCACTTCCCCACCTCGTGCTTACGATCCCGAATATGGGATGCAATTCCAAACCGATGACCATGCCGACCGATTCACGGCCATGGTCCTCCTAGCTGGTCAGGGTGGTCGGATAACCGAGGAATCCGTCGACCGAGACCTCCCATTTCTTCAAAGCTTCATTCGCCACATCCGTGAAGACCCACCCGACGTCTCCAAGCTCCACATTCCACCCCCCACGACTCCTGGTCCACAGCGCAGGCCCCCGTCACCACCCCCAGAGGGTGGTGCCCCTGCTTGATTTTTTCTTTCTCCCACTTTTGCCCCCCCATATTTGTGCACATCTGTCTTTTCGGGGCCCTGCTTTGTCTCTGTCGGGGGGAGGAGACTATTCGCCTGTTGCTTTCTAAATTCACCTCTTTTGTTTTTGACTCCCCCTTGCATATCTCTGCATTTCGTCGATCACATCATTTCGCTAGCACTTTCTGGTCTAGCTTGGGGGACGTCTATTTTGGTGTGCTGTCGTGTTTTGTTTGTTTTTCTCATTTTTGTGTGTGTGCTTCTTTTTCATTTTTTGAGTGTCGTGCTTGTGTTTTATTTTTATTTTTATTTTCATTTTGTTTGATTTTGATTCTGATCTTTCTTTCTTTTTCAGTTTCATCTATGTGTTTTCCTGGTTTTCATCTCTTTTTGTGTCAGTGCGTATTCCCCCCCCCCCCCCCATCTTCATTGCCCTCCCGTACTCACTCATATTGCATTGAGGGCAATGCAAACTTCAGCTTGGGGGAGTCGCACTGTGTGCATCGTTTGAGTCCTTCTTTTCGTTTATCTGAGTCGTTTTTCTCCGTTTTTTTTTTCTTTTTTCTCGTTTCTTCTTTTTTTAGCTCTTTCTCCTAGAGGTGAATCCAATGATGAATCGCCACAAAGTCACACACACCTAGCATTGCATCGATAATCACACTCACTAACCCTAGGATTTCGAGTCCTCTTGCATTTCACGCATCGTGAGTCCACTTAGCTTTTTGTGAGTCGTGTGTCGTGACTAGTATTTGGTGTGCTTCTGCCTTGTGATTTTACTTTATATACCTGTCCAGGAATGACCCCTAGATTATCATGCTCCGATTTGAATATGCAGTATTTGTTTCCACTTTATGCATGCTATATTTATATCGTATACTTCAATTCGCATGCGTCGGGATTCCACAACTAAGGACTAGGATAACCCATTTAGCCTATGCTCTATTTAGCGAGAATAGTTTCCTTTGCCCGAGTGTTTAGATTTCGACTTCTTTTTGTTTTACTTGGTGCAAATCCCCTCGTCGTATACCGTTCTCCCACTTGGGAGAGTACACATGTGTATAGCCTAAAACCCAAAAATCCAAAAAAAGGAGAAAAGAAAAGAAAAACCCAAAAAGAAAAGAAAAGAAAAATTGTGTATAGCCCAAAATCCAAAAAAAATTCAAATGCCCAAAACCCAAAAAATTTCCGTGTGAATATTTTTTCATACTTGCCAAGAATAAAGGGAAGGCGAGAATTTGCACCGAGTGTTCTTCTCCACATCATCTCAACCCACGTCGTTATCGAAAACACTTGGCTTAGGAACTTTTTAGGTAGTATCTAAGCTATAGTGTGGTGATTTCCTTAACCCTAGTTGTGGAGTCCCCGATGCATGATACGCTTCTATTCTCACTCTTCTCATGCATGCTTGAACTTATATTCGCCGCTTAATTCAATTCGGATCGATATTTTGGGTCATATCTTGGATTTGTGTATATCGAGCCTCATAGCACATCGTAGAAAGCATCACCATTTGCTAGCACACGACCACGCTCACTCGCGCTTCACTGCGTGGACCCACGACACTTATTTGGACTCGCTTTCCTAGGTTTAGTGGTGTGATTTGGCGTTTGCTTGCTTGGTGTGTCGTTTTTGATTTTGGTGGCTCTGATGGACGATCTAGGGCTTAGAGTTTTCTTTTTCTTTCTTCCTCTCTATTTTTCCCTTCCGAGCTCTTACTCTCACTCGTCTTCCTCGAGGACGAGGAAGAGTTCAGCTTGGGGGATTTTGACGTGCGTTTATATTTCATATATTTACGCACGTTTTCTTTTGTGTTTCTCCGTGTTTTTTCGCCGTCTCTTATTCATTTTCGTGTATTTTCCCGTTTTCTTTCACTTTTCTTTGTTTTTCCATGATTGCAGGGGATTGACCATGTAGGAGACGTTTAACGATGATATCCCAAGTCCCCGGAGCAACGGGAGAAGTCACGCATGATCCAGGGGGTCAAACGCCAAAGAATTCATCTTTCAGCCCATCACCCGATCGGTTGGTCATCTCCAACCGATCGGGTGATGCACGCGTGCACCACCCGGTCTCTGCCGCAGCTCACAAAGAAGTCACCTGACCGGTTCGCAGACCGGTTCAGCGGGGGCTGTTCTCTGTTTTCTCGAAGCAAAACGCCAACCGATCGGGTGACTCTCACCCGATCGGTTCACCTGTAGCTGAAGAAGAAGAGCTGAAGACACGGACGTCGAACCGATCGATTCACCCGACTGCTTCAAGATCCAACCGGTCACTCAAGAACTCACCCGACCGGTTCATGTGATCGGGTGAAAGCTCGCCGTTTTCTGTTATTAATTTGTAACGGATCAACCGATCGGTTCACTTGTCAACCGATCGGTTGATGCGAAGGTCTATAAATAGAACCCCTAGGGTTCCAGAAACGAGAGCTGTTATTTTTTCTACTGTTTTATTTCCTTGTGACGGCTGTAATTGTTACTCTTTTGTAAGTTTTCAAATCTTTCTAAAATTTTAGTATTGTCTTTATTACTCTATTACTTCCGCATTGCAATTGTCCGATTATGATTCCAACGGTTAAATTTCATTTAGATCGCTTTTTCATGAATTTTTGTGAGTAGTTCCCAAATCTGGGATTTTGGTGGAAACCCCTTCGGGGGCTCTTCCCGATGCGTCCATAGGGTTAGGAAATCGATAGGGAGTAGGAATCTAACGGTTACGCGGGGTGTTTCATTGTCATCGGCGGGAAAAAGACCGCCTTTGACCATTGGGCCAAGGGGGAATAAACTTGGCGGTTGACTCCCTAGCCATAGCTCACACCCTTAGCGTAGACGCCGAATCCTAGCACGCGGGAGCGGCAGGATGAGACGTTGGGAGATATCGTTGCGGGCTTAGTGCTCCCGGGATCGATCAGTGTTAATGGACACGGGAGTGCCCACTGATCGAATCCGGGAAGTCCGGTACCACTTTCAGAGGCAACGTCCTGGGCACCGACCGGAATATCAGGCCCATGGGACGCCGGTACCACTTTCAGAGGCAACGTCTCACCATTAGACCCTAATCCCGATCGCTATCCATACCCGTAGGCCGTATCAGCGAGAGTCTCTCGTCGGGTTGGAAACCAAAGTCCCGGGTTTTCTTTCTTGTTGTTCATACCCATTTATTTCCTTTCGTGACAACCATTCACCGATTCGGGCTAGCTCGCCCCTCAGGGTGATTTTGGTCCTACCTGACCCAAGCACAACCTCGCCTCCCTGAGTTCGATATTCCCTTACCCTACACTAACCGTGAAACTTGCGGTAAATGACACCGTGCCGCCGCGACTCGAGCGGAGCGCCGGTCAGTAGGGCATCGGACCTAGTTTTACGCATGGAAGGGTGGAGCTGTGCACGCGGCGAGAAAGAGGGACTGAAGGCTGGAGAGGAAGTCGCCGGCGTGGGGCTTTAGGCAGCTGAGAGCGGCTGTTTTGCACTGGAGGATATGCGCATATGCTATGCGCTCGAAAGAGGAGAGTCGAAGGGGGGTACGCGTGGAAGAGCTCCTTAGAGTTTTCAGGGAAAAGTTTTGTGCGGCTTGGAGAAGAAAGAGTATGGTTGGGTTTGGCTGAGAGAGGACGCCTAGGTTTAGGGTTTATTTTAAAGTAGGAATAGGAGAGAAAGCGTGGGAGGGGACCCCAGGGTGGTTAAGATTTGGATAGAAAATATATTAGGTTAGGATCTTATATAAATTAGTTAGGATAAGAAAGGATTAGTAGTCTTAGGTTTATTTCAAAAGTCCAGTGCGTTTTCGAAATTTGTTTTTGTTTTTTTTGTTTCAAACGGTTTTGTTTTAAAACTGTTTTCAGATTTTTTTTTATTAAAATTCGAATAAAAATTTTGTAAAAAGTTGATACTAATACTAATAATCATATTATTGCAATTTTACTCTCGGTCATCCAAAAATTAAAAAGAAGATACCGGGGCGATTGTGCCTCCGAGAGGATTGTGAAAACAGGGTTCGGTCGCGCGTCTGAACTACGGAGAACAATAATAAAAATCAAAAAAAATTTACCCTTATGAAACAAATTATGCGCTAAAAATGCACGATCAATAAGTGGTCATTACATCTAACACACCTTACAGAAAATTCTGCCCTTGGAATTTCTAACACCTACTGATCAGAAAACAAAAGCGGGTGGTGCTCTCTCATCTCTTCTTCTCGCTCCCAGGTGGACTCTCCAGGTGATCTGTGATGCCACATCACTCTCATTAGTTTGACTACCTTGTTCAATAACTGTATCTGTCGATGGTCCAAAATCTGCACTGGCTGCTGCTCATACGTCAGGTCCGGTCGGACCGTGAACTCTGAAAAATCTACAGCGTGCGGTTAGTCACTAATGTATCGACGTAGTTGAGAAACGTGAAAAGCATCGTGAACTCCCTCCAAAGATGGTGGTAGAGCAAGGCGATATGCCACTGCTCCCACACGCTCCTGCACGTCAAACGGTCCAATATACCTCGAACTTAGCGTTCCCTTCTTCCCGAAACGAATGACTCCGCAGTTCGATGAAATCTTTAAGAAGACATGATTTCTTGGCTGAAACTCCAAAGGTCATCTTTTGGAATCTGCCCAATGCTTGTTGCAATCTTGGGTAATCCGGAGCGTATCCCAGATGTCTCTCACGACATCCATGTAGGGGTTTTGGCGGACCCTCAGAGCGCGGATCTCTGTCCGTCCTAAGTCGGACGGACCACAAGGGCAGAAAGCGCAACGAAAAATCAAAAACAAAAACTAAGGCTAGCTAAACAATTTAGCTAGGCTCTGGGAGAGCCAGAACCTAGCCCGATCTATGTCAACTTGGGGTGGATCTGATCACCCCAAGAGGGATCTATTATACAGCGACAAAGTTTAAATCTACACTAAAATTGCTTAACCACATACCCGGAATCTTGACCCTGGAGCAGGCAAGATGTACCGCACTGTCTTCTGATGCTCCTCGTAGCCGAACCGCCTTGACTCGATCCACCCGAGCCGCCTCGCACCCTCAAACCAATCTGCCCGAACCGACTCCCGCCTCCAAGCCGATCACACGCAGTAGAAAGTTTCACTTGAATAGACCCACGTCTTATATGTCTGGATCCGAATCCAAACCCTCTTCGTAGTCTTGCTAGGACTAGTCCGGAGAATAGGAAGAAGAGAGAGAGAGAGAATAGTTTAGTCGTAGATCGAACTAGCTCAAATATCCGAAGCTACTCGATCGAGGATTTGGTGCATTTTTCAACGAAGAGAGTGCACCCCTATTTATATAGGGAGTCGGTACTTCACCTTTCGTTGTGAACAATATGGGACAAATGTTAATTTGAAGAGAATTTAATTAAACTAATTTAGCTTAATTTAAGTTTAGTAAGCTTTTCATAAAAGCAAACTTCAACGAATTAATTCTCTTCACTCATTAAACTTTAGACACCAAACAAGTTATCAATTCGAAGGGCTTCGAATGGTGAATGCGTAGGAACCAACGGCGATGAATTTAGACTTTGTTTGACCCCTTAAACAATTGCCCAAAGATGGGCAAAAAAATCAATTTTTGTAGCCGTCTTTTGAGGTTTCAAAAACCTAAAATCACTTAAGTTGCGGGCGCGCCTGCTACGCTTAGCGGGCGTGCCCGCCCAAGGGAAGGGGGCGGGCCGCCCGCCCGCTGTGCAACGGGCGTTCACCCACTGTGCAGCGGGCGTTCGCCTGCTGCAGCTAGCGGGCCATGACCGTTTAACCTTGCGGATGGGTTTGTTAGCCCAGTGGATCTAACGCACTTTGCCTTGGACTGTTATCGCGTTTCTGGGCTCGTTTGAGCTCCGATTTCGATGCGGTTTGAACCTGTGTTTAGACCGGGACGATCCCGTCATCCAGGTAACTCTTTCCAATGTATTTGTTCCTATAATTATTGTCGTAAACAATTTACGACATGTTTAATCCTTGTTTGCATCAAATGCAACAATGTCCCTATTGCATTTACGACTTAAGTTCACAACTAGTTTTGTGAATATCAACTATTCAATATCATCAAATGAATCTCTCTGCATTAATCTTCCTATTACTAAGACACGAATGCTACTTGGTGTGAGACCCTACAGCCTGACCTTACTACAGGTTGGGGCTCGAAACCCCTAGACGACGGTCACCACGAGCAGTAGTTGTCGCCCCTGCTTCAGAATCATCATAACGTGATCGGCCCATTGACAAAAGCATCGTTGGGTTTACTTTGGCTGTGTCAGTGATGAATACTGTTAGCTATAGTCACTTCGTCAAGACTGTGTCTCTGTTGGCCTAGGGTATGGTTTACTGTCAACCCTATTAGACAATAACGATCAGTATACGGCGGTCTCAGTTGTAATTACGTTGTACTTGTTACAACGTACCCGGCAGAGGATTAACACAAAGACTGTACTGAGCCTGTGACACTAACTTCCCTTTAACGGAAGTGACGAATCACATCTTAGTCATCTACTCGCCTCGAGAGCTTCGGGTACAACCCAACCTAAGATCTTTCAGCAGGCCTAGCCTCGAAGCTAGATCATAGATCTAAGCTACATTGTTCACTCACAGGTTCATACAGATGACTTCAGGTCTTAAAGACCAGCTTACCTATCATCACCCTAAAGTTATTATAGACAGTTTAATTAAAGTTAACCATTTAATAACTCTAAGTTGGTCGTTCAGTGAACTTATTTTCAAATGAGCACATGTGTCTCGTCTCTGACTTCACAAAGTCGAATGACTATGAGATCATCATTACCCTACGGTAAGACTAAGACACAGTGGTCTATCCGATGTGTTGATATCCATTTCTCAACACATCTATGACCACGAACCGTTTAAGACTTACGTTTCTATTCGGTCGCTTACTACTCATAATCGAGATCTTATCTGGATACATAAGGACCTAACTATAAGTCTATGAACATTATCTAAGTATATAATGTAATCGATTTCATACTTAGAATAATGGACACCATATGTTATATGAACAAGACGCACATTTAGGATAAATCGCCTTATGGGCATATATCCTTCTACATCTCCCACTTGTACTTAGGCTATTTATCTTGGTATCTCATACCGTTGTAGTATATCAGTCACTTTGACATTTATGACAAACCTAAGAGTGGGTTTACTAACGAGTATCTATAATGCATTTTAATGGATTATTAATTAATACATATCTTGATCACACAGGGTTAATCCTTTGAAAAATGATTTGGATCAATTTTTCCTTTCTTTGTATAGCTAACAATTAGCTTATACAATCTAGATGTAGGGTCTAACATTTCTATAAGCCAGTCTCAGCTCATTCCAATTTTCTTGTGTCAACATGTCAAGTACATGCTGACACCCTAAGTCTCTATATATTCGCTTAAATCAAAACGATTTTGATTCAATATTTTATATAGATGATTCAAATAAGTTTGGAAATTCTTTTTACTTAGTCTGAGAAACCAGAACTAAGTATACGAGCTAGCTCCCACTGACTTTAAGAACTATCTGGTTAAGTACTTCAATTTTATATCTAAATCATATATAGACTATATATATGAAGACATAACCATTTGATATGTGCTTTAGATGGAATGTACTAGTGTCAGGTTGGGTTTGACGAATGAGTCAAATCAAGATCGGTTTAAGGAATCTTGACATTGACTCACTCAATCAAACGTCCTACACTGTACTTTTCCCTTTACTACATTTAATATTAACTCTTTAAGAATCAAATGTAGTATATCAAGTATTAATCTTAATATGCGTATAATTGTGCTTACACATAATTTATACGCTCCTGGAACTTATACTTAACTACCGATTGACTACAACATTAAGTAAGCTCCAAAACAAAATTTTCTGAAGCTCTGCATCATAGTTCGAGAATTTTTTGCAGCCAACTCAGAAAGCCACAATTACAGATATTTAAGCCAATCTCAATCAATTTCAACAGAAAACACATTTTCAAGGCATTCATTCAAACAACGGATTCATAAAAGATGAACCATAATATGTTTATCAAATAAACTTTGAGTGTTGAACACTCAATCATTGTTTTCACTTTAAGAAATGATACATTTTATTCAACTAAGAAAATGAGTATCAGCTCTTTCTCCATGTCTCTCGAAGTCTTTGCACGGCCCCAGCAGCAACGATTGCTCAGATGTCGACCGTCCTCCGTACTTCTTCCAATCTTCGCTTCATCTCGGCCACCTGTATACATTACACAGATGTCTCAGTATCTCATACTATGTGATTGAAAATAATTATGCTTTATTGAATTTAATTTGTTGTACCTGAGGTAGAGGTATCAGTATGCCCCTTCTTCTCTGCAAGATAAATCTTGCAGTTCCTCTTCCAATGGCCAATCTTATGGTAATCGAAGCATTCAGATTTGGACGGGGCCCCTTTAATCTTTTTCTTCCCTTTCTTTGCCTTGGCAGGTTGCGGGACCTGCCTCTTCTTACCCTTGCCTTTCGGCTGGTCTGAAGAAGCAGAGCCAACAACCAATGCAGTCGGTTTCTTTTCAATCTCCTCAAATTGCCTAAGTATATTGAGGAGACCAGGAAGATCCGTTTCAAGACTGTTCATTATGAAACCAGTGATGAAAGGCTTGAAGGCCGGAGTTAAAGACATAAGGATAATGTCCATAGACATCTCATTGTCCAGGACAAAACCCAACTGGGCAGCGTCTTCTACGTACCTGATCATCTTAATGACATGATCTTGTACGGGCCTTATCTCCATCTTTGTGCCCCAGAGGTTGCTGGTGGCTTCAAACTTGGCAGCTCTAGACCGCTTGCCGTATAACTCTTGTGCATTCAGAAGCATACTTTGAACATCCAAATGTTCATGCTTCCTCTGTAGTTCGTTATTCATCGAAGCCAGAGTAAGGCACATGGCCTTCTCTGTATCCCTCTTGTATAGTTATAGGCTTCTTTTTTTCTCGAAGGTCGAATCGTAATCAGGCTTCTCCGGAGCATCCTTGAACAGCACGTATCCAATCCCGGCCAGAGAAAGGACTAACTTAATGTTCCTAAGCACGTCTTTATAGTTCGTTCCATCGAGCACGTTCTTCTCTACCATATATCTTAGACCTGAATCCATTCTACAATTTTATAGATACTTTAGTCAATATATGTTCGTTGTATAGTTTCAATGGTTTTTAATAAAACTATATTCTCCCACTAAATTTATTAAAGTCATAATAATAAACAATTTATTATAAAAATAACATTTGTGAGAGAGGGATCCGACTATCCTGAGTCTGACAACCTTGAGTGTGTCTCAACAAGTTGTCCGACTCTGCAGTCGGTAGTGAACTCGTCGTCAATCATATTAAATATGATTCCCTATCGATTTTACCCCTAGTCATTTGTGATCATGAGTGTGCTCATCCGGATCACAATGGCTAGCCTAGTCGGACCCTTGTTTTCGTGTCTAGCCTGACTTGCCTCGCCGCTCGGTGTATGCACGGCACGTCGGTTTGGGTCAGGTCTTAGACTACATTCTTGGTTAGACTTACGTCGGTGCTCGGAGGACGAGACAACGGTTTGGGTTGGGTCAAGATGTTTATCAAGAAATTGGTTTCTATAAGATTGTTATGTCATGGCTTGAGTGTAGCTCAACAAATGTAACATGTTTCTTGCAGTTGCCAACTCCTAAAATAAGGAGGGCTATGATTTATCTTGAATAAGATTATTATCATATTTTACATAGGTATAGTCGATGGACTTACATAGTCATGATTCGACTCCTTGCGGTCCAGCGGACGCAGCCAGGGAATTGACTAAGCCAGGACCACTTGGGCCCTAGACTAGCTAGGGTGGTCCAGCAAACTTAGCCAAGCACATTGACCGACATCATGACCTATTGAAGGAGTTTCATCAATTCTATGTTCGTCCAACAACAATATGGCTTTTAATTAAAACTAATTAATCCTTATCAACTAGTGGATCCTAAAAATCGAAATTTTATGGATTGGTTGAACGATTTTTATTGAGTCCTTATCAACTATAAGGTTCATACATTCAACTATGCTACCTCAATCTAAATAGGATTTTAGTAAAACAATTACAACATATTTCAAAATTAGTCTTTTTATGATAATCATCATTTAAACGATTTATTGCAATGATTGACAATCAAAAGGGACTACCCTAATCTGGTATTAGGTTTTGATGTTGTCTTGTTTACAAAAAAATGTAACATGTCACTAATCATTAAAATTTCATCTTATAAAATTTTAATCCGTTAATGGCCAACCTAAAGGGTTCAAGAAAACATTATTCAACGTGTCCATTAAAACATAAACCAACTAATTTAACCGCATAAATTAAAGGTTCATTTAATGACATATCATGAAAGTTTGCAAGTTAAAATTATCTATAACATAATCGAACAATTTGCAACACCAAAATTTAACATTTAAATATAAAGATTTAAAATTTAAAGCTTAAAGTATTTTTATCACATAAAACTAGGTTTCATAAAATTATAAAATAATTTTAAAACCTAGGCTTTAAAATTTTAACGATACTCTTTTAAGATTAAAATATCGCATAGAGTAATCTTAAAACCAATATGTAATTTAAAAGAAACAAATTTATTATTTCATCTTATGAGAATAAAATTTTCTTTATATCACTTATTCTTTAAAACAATTCTAAAACCCTTTTAAAATCATTTGAAATTAATTTAATAAACTTTCGGATAAGGCCTTTTTTAAAAAAATTCAATCTTTGTGTAACCAAAAATATGAATTTTTCTATATCATCACATGAAATAAAATATTCCTTCTATGTTACATAAACTTTAAAAAAAATTTAAATGTATGCTAAAATTATTTTATCTTATAAAATAAAATTTTAAAACATTTAAACATAAGAGACCTATTTAAATTTATCGCATAAAAATTTAAATTGTCCCAAAAAATTTCCATGTTGTAAAACAATTTTAAAACATAAAACATTATTTTAACATAAAGTTAAAGTTGTCCGTACGTTTAAAGCAAGCAATTAAAAGATTTAAAAAATGTCGCTAAAATAGATCTACAAGCATAACCGTGGCTCTGATACCACTGTATGGGTTTTGGCGGACCCTCAGAGCTCAGATCTGTGTACGTCCTAAGTCAGACGGACCATAGGGGCATAAAAGCGCAGCGGAAAATCAAAAACAAAAACTAAGGCTAGCTAAACAATTTAGCTAGGCTCTAAGAGAGCTATAACCTAGCACGATCTATGCCAACTTGGGGTGGATTTGACCACCCCAAGAGGGATCTATTCTACAGCGACAAAGTTTAAATCTACACTAAAATTGCTTAACCACATACCCGGAATCTTGACCCTGGAACGGGCAAGATGTACTGCACCGTCTTCTGATGCTCCTCGTAGCCGAACCACCTTGACTCGATCCACCCGAGCCGCCTCGTACCCTCGAACCGATCTGCCCGAACCGACTCCTGCCTCCAAGCCGATCACACGCGGTAGAAAGTTTCACTTGAATAGACCCGCGTCTTAGACGTCTGGATCCGAATCCAAACCCCCTTCGTAGTCTTGCTAGGACTAGTCCGGAGAATAGGAAGAAGAGAGAGAGAGAGAGAGAGAGAGAGAGAGAGAGAGAGAGAGAGAGAGAGAGAGAATAGTTTAGTCGTAGATCGAGCTAGCTCAAATATCCGAGCTACTCGATCGAGGACTTGGTGCATTTTTCAACGAAGAGAGTGCATCCCTATTTATATAGGGAGTCGGCACTTCTCCTTTCGTTGTGAGCAATGTGGGACAATTGTTAATTTGAAGAGAATTTAATTAAGCTAATTTAGCTGAATTTAAGTTTAGTAAGCTTTTCATAAAAGCAAACTTCAACGAATTAATTCTCTTCACTCATTAAACTTTAGAGACCAAACAAACTATCAATTTGAAGGGCTTCGAATGGTGAATGCATAAAAACCAACGGCGACGAATTTCGACTTCGTTTGACCCCTCAAACAATTGCCCAAAGATGGGCAAAAAATCAATTTTCGTAGCAGTCTTTTGGGGTTTCAAAACCCCCTAAAATCACTTAAGTTGCGAGCGCGCCCGCCCAAGGCAAGGGGGCGGGCCGCACGCCCGTTGGGCAGCGAGCGTGCGCCCATTGCTGCCAACGGGCTATGCCTGTTTGCCCTTGCGGATGGGCTTGTTAGCCCAGTGATTCTAACCCACTTTGCCTTGGACTGTTATCGCGTTTTTGGGCTCGTTTGAGCTCCGATTTGGACGCGGTTTGAACCTGTGTTTAGACCAGGACGATCCCGTCATCCATATAACTCTTTCCAATGTATTTGTTCCTACAAATATTGTCGTAACCAATTTATGACACGTTTAATTATTGTTTGCATCAAATGCAACATTGTCCCTATTGCATTTTTGACTTAAGTTCACAACTAGTTTTGTGAATATCAACTATTCAATATCATCAAATGAATCTCTCTGAATTAATCTTCCTATTAGTAAGACACGAACGCTACTCGGTGTGAGACCCTACAGCCTGACCTTACTACAGGTTGGGGCTCGAAACCCCTAGACGACGGTCACCATGATCAGTAGTTGTCGCCACTGTTTCAGAATCATCATAACGTGATCGACCCATTGACAAAAGCATCGTTGGGTTTACTTTAGCTGTGTCAGTGATGAATACCGTTAGCTATAGTCCCTTCGTCAAGACTGTGTCTCTGTTGGCCTAGGGTATGGTTTACTGTCAACCATATTAGAAAACAGCGGTCAGTATATGGCTGTCTCAGTTGTAATTACGTTGTACTTGTTACAACGTACCCCGGCCGAGGATCAACACAAAGACTGTACTGAGCCTGTGACACTAACTTCCCTTTAACGGAAGTGACGAACCCCATCTTAGTCCTCTACTCGCCTCGAGAGCTTCGGATGCAACCCAACCTAAGATCTTTCAGCAGGCCTAGCCTCAAAGCTAGATCATAGGTCTAAGCTACAATGTTCACTCACAGGTTCGTACAGATGACTTCAGGTCTTAAGGATCAGCTTACCTATCATCACCCTAGAGTTATTATAGACAGTTTAGTTAAAGTTAACCATTTAATAACTCTAAGTTGGTCGTTCAGTGAACTTATTCTCCAATGAGCACCTGTGTCTCGTCTCTGACTTCACAAAGTCGAATGACTATGAGATCATCATTACCATATGGTAAGTCTAAGACATAGTGGTCTATCCGATGTGTTGATATCCAATTCTCAACACATCTATGACCACAAACCTTTTAAGACTTACGTTTCTATTCGGTCGCTTACTACTCATAATCGAGATCTTATTTGGATACGTAAGGACTTAACTATAAGTCTATGGACATTATCTAAGCATATAATGTAATCGATTTCATACTTAGAATAATGTACATAATATGTTATATGAACAAGACACACTCTTAGGATAAATCGCCTTATGGGAATATATCCTTCTACAATCCACAACCTCTACAATCATCTCTGGACCCAACAGCTCTCTGTCTCTGATGTCATCCCAGCTCAGTGGCGATCGACATTTCCTTCCATATAGAGCAACAAATGGCGCCATGCCAATGCTCACCTGATAGCTGTTGTTGTAGGAGAATTCCACTAGATGGAGATGATTCTCCCACGAACCCTTCAGATCAAGCATACAAGCTCTCAGCATATCCTCCAGAATCTGAATCGTCCTTTCAGACTAACCATCGGTCTGCGGGTGGTACCGCGTGTTGAAGCTCAGACTCATACCAAGGCTCTTCTGTAGACTCTTCCAGAACTGAGACGTGAATCTCGAGTCTCTATCAGATACGATGCTCACCGAAACTCCATGCAAGCGCACAATCTCCTGCCCGCACATGGTCTACATCACAAGCTACCCTTAAGGAGGAACTATAAATAGAGAAGTAAAATATGTTTACCTCTAGAGACTTCCTCGCCAAGATTTCTGTGGACTGTCCCACTCGGAATGGGATGAAGTGCACAGACTTAGTTAATCGGTCAACGATCACCCAGACTGCGTCATTCTGCTTAGGACTCCGAGGTATGCCAGTTACGAAATCAATCGTGATGTGTTGCCACTTCCACTCTGGAATAGAAAGCGGTTGCAGCAATCTTGTTGTCTGATGGTGCTCTGCCTTCACTTGCTGGCATACAGACACTTGGCATCCGTGCCACACTCCTCTTTATGCCAATCCACCAATAGTTTAGACGGATGTCCTTGTACATCTTCGTGCCTACATGATGTATGGAATAAGACGAGCTATATGCCTCATTCAACAGCTCATCTCAAATGTCTCCTGCAGGTACGCAGAGTCACTGTCGTATCTCAGGGATCCATCCTCATGAATGATAAACTCCATCCGAAGTCTGGCTTCGACCAGTCTTCTGATCCTCTACAGCTTCGGATCCCCCGCCTGAGCTACCTTGATACGATCCACAATCATTGACTGAATCTACAAGTTCATCAACGAAGTGATCACTCCAAGTTGAATAACCTCAATGTCCATACCTCTCAGCTCCTACTGTAATCTCCAGTGGGCAGTATATATCATCATTGTGGGGAGTCTGCTCAAAGCATCTGGTACTACATTCACTTTCCCCGGGTGATACTGCAGATCTATCTCATAATTCGCCATCAGCTCCAACCATCGTCTCTAACGTATGTTGAGCTCCTTCTGAGTGAATATATACTTCAAACTTTTATGATCGGTGAATATTTTCATGCTCTCACTCATCAGGAAGTGTCTCCAGATCTTCAACGCAAATATCACAACTGCTAACTCCAGATCATATGTCGAGTAGTTTTTCTCATAATTCCTCAACTGTCGAGAAGCGTATGCAACCACGTGACCATGCTGATATAGGACGCATCCGAGACCCTTGCTTGATACATCATAGAAAATCTCGAAGCCTCCGCTCCGATCCGGTACCGCTAAAACCGGTGATGTGGTCAATCTCGCTTTCAAAATACTGAAAGCCTCCTGACAATCCTCTGACCAACAGAACTCCATGTCCTTCATCGTCAACTTTGTCATTGGCTCTGCAATCTTCGAAAAATCCTTGATGAACCGACAGTAGTAGCCAGCTAATCCAATAAAGCTCCTGATATCCGATGCTGACTGCAGGGTCGACCACTCGCTGACTGCTCTGACCTTATCCAGATCTACTGATATGCCATCACCAGAAATCACGTGTCCCAGAAATGCGACTTTATCCAATAAGAACTCGCACTTATTATACTTGGCATAAAGATGATGATGCCTCAGTGTCTCCAACAATTTCCTCAGATGTTGGATGTGCTCCTCCTCAGACTTTGAGTAAATAAGAATGTCGTCGATGAAGATGATGACAAACTTATCCACAAAGTCATATAAGATCAAATTCATCAAGTTCATGAACACTGCGGGAGCGTTGGTCATGCCAAAAGGCATGACCATAAACTCATAATGTCTGTACTTTGTCCTGAATGTTGTCTTCGAAATGCCATCCTTCTTCACCTTCAGCTGATGGTATCCGCTCCTCAAATCCAGCTTCAAGAAAACTCTCGAACCTTTGAGCTGATCAAATATGTCATCAATGTGGGGCATCAGATAATTGTTCTTCACTGTCACTGCATTCAGCCCTATGTAATCCACACACATCCTGCGAGATCCATCCTTCTTCTTCACCAATAGGACTGGTGCACCCCAAGGTGACACAATAGGATGTATGAATCCCTTCTGCAACCATTCATCCAATTGCTTCCTCAACTCCTCATGCTCTACAGGAGCCATACGGTACGACGCCTTTGAAATAGGTTGCACTCCCGGCATAAGGTCTATGCTGAACTCCAAGGCTCTGTCAGGTGGAAACCCTGAAATATCGTCTGGAAAGACGTCGTCAATGTCTCTGACGACTGCTGGTCTCCAGATCTCCATCTGCATGGCGGTAACGATCGACTCCTCTGGCTTGGCCCGAAATCTGATGTGCCCAAGTGATCGCTCTCTGCTGTGGTACTTGAATCTCGGGTGGCCTGGTATCCTGAATAATACTTTGGCATTCAATCGATGTATAGAAATCTCCCAGCCAGTCGATGCCAAGGACAGCATTGAAATGCGGTAGATCATGGACAATGAAGTCGGCATTGAGCTCATGTCCACTGATCACCACCAGAATCGATCGACATCCCAAATGCACTGACACCACTCCATTCCCTGTAGTAATATCCCAACACTTTAGAAGTGTGTAGGTGGGAATGGATTTCTCTACGTAGATGCACCGGAGTCGAACAAGGTTAATGCCGGATAAGATGACACTAAGATTGTGCCTAAGATAAAAAGATAATAACTAAGGTCAAACAAGGTTACTAATCTAACTAGAGAGGCTATACAATCACATGCAAACAGTATGAACTATGATATACTATGAAAGACTAGTTCCAAGAGATTACCTGTAATGACGCCATTCACGTCCTCAGCCTCCACGACTGTCATGGTATATGCCGGCCTCCGAGGTGGCACTGCCTGCTGGTAGGCCTGCCTCTGTGGTGCCAAAAGGGGTCCACGAATAGCAGCTCCTCTTTGAATAGGTGCAGGCGCTCCACGGTGTACTGGTGCTGGTGCTCCGCCCACAGCATGGTGTGCCCTCGGGCAATCTCTAGCAACCTATGTGGCACCTCCACACACCAGACACAAACCCAGCTTCCTCCTGCAATTGTTCTGCTGATGCCTCGGCTTGCGACAGAAATCTCCTATCCTATTTGAATCCAAATCCTAATCCAATTAGTATTGCAATGGGATCAAATAGAAGCACTCCAAATCTCCTACTCCTATCTCCATTAGGATTTCTTCTTGGCCCCAAATCCTCCTTACCCTTCCATATATAAACCAAGCAACCAAGAGAGGATAAAAGTTGCGTCCAAACACAAACCAAAGCCTTAGGAGAGTGCGGCAAAGGGAACAACAAAGGAGAGGTGCTCACCAAAGAAAGTTGGGACTTAAACCCTAACTCAAATCTTCCATGCCACAACCATGATCCTCCACTTGCCTCAAGCTTTAAAGACCTCATCATCTTCAAGCTAGCCTAAAATCCAAAGCCTAAACAAAACCCTAGCCTACATCCTAGCCGCAACCATCAAAGGAGCAAACTTGCGCAAGTTGCATCAAAAGAAATATCATCCCCTTGCGCAAGCATCCAAGGCAAAACCCCAAATTTACTAAGCTTCACCATCCTAAGCTCCTAGCCACAACCTTTAGCTCATACCAAGGACTAAAAGGCATCCCAAGTTCATCCTCCTCCTTTTCCTTCTTGCTCTTGCTGATTGGTGCTTGGTGCCATGTAGCTAACCCATTGTATGGAAAGAAAAAGAGAAGAGATGTGGCATATCGATCGGTGCATAAAATCCATGAGACTTGGTGGAGTGTCTCCTCCCACTGCTTGGGAGCTCATGGTTTCATGTTCTATTTCATTCCCCGATGGGGGTTCCTTTCACCTTTCCCTCACGGTACTACTTTGCTATCGGTCACCCAGGGTATTTAGCCTCTCCAAGAACCTAACTTCATCATCACCAATGAGAAGCCACAACAAGGAGGAGAGAGCCAAAAGCCCTAGCCACAAACTCCATTGCTCAAACCCCCTCACCATTGCTGAAATATCTACTAGGGGTTGAGCCATTGTCGCAACTTCTCACAAGGCCAAAACTCATCCTCTCCAGGGGCAAGTAGCATCTTCAAGCAAGCAATCATTAAGGGAAGGCCGCAACTTTTTACTCTTATATTGTCTTCCCAACTTTGTGTTTGTTAATTAAAGATTAAGCTAACTATCTCTCTCTTGTCTTTGTTTGCAAGGATCAATTGAAGAACTCAAAGCTCCAAGGAGAAATCGAATACTCAAACCATAGCCGCTAGTTGCCATTGACGAGAAGATATCCATTGCCACAAGTTACCATTGAAGAGGAGAGACTATAGCCGCAAGTTGCAGCACCTAAACACCAAGATGAGACTGCTAAAGCATCAAAGAAGGGTCTGCACATGGACTGATAGAGCAAACAAGGGGCTGCACGCGCACTGCGGGGGGCTGCACACGCACTGTAGGGTTCTGTCCACGCACTGCAGGGTTCTGTCCACGCATTGCTACTGCACCATCAAGATAAGGCCGCAATAATCAAAGAGGAGTCAATCGAGAGCGGCAACTTGAGTTGCAGACGAGACGAGACATCTACATCTTGTCAGATGAGAGCTGGCCCGTACGAATTGGCGAAGACGACCACCGCTACACAAACTAAGCTGTCTAAACTCTTGTTTATTATTTTGTGTAGTAGTTAGTTAGATCTTCATAGGGAAAACTTTACCACTTTTGTGTTCTTTTGGGACTTGTTTAGTCTGGGACTAGACACATGGGTCTTGACAAGTGGGACTTGTCAAGATAGAGCATTTACTAGGTTGATAGTGGTCTGCACTCGGGGAGTGTGGTATGTTCTAGGTGGGGGGCAGGGAGCACAGGACCCATTGTAGTTGTACAAAAGGAACATATTAATGCTGGTATTTGCTTGGGGGCTGGAGTAGGTCGTGGGACGACCGAACCAGGGTATATCTGCGCGTATTCTATGATTGCTTCATTTTTACCATGCTTGTGATTATTAACTACGTGTGATTTCTCGTGGGTTGCGCGAGAATTTTTATAAGCATATTCACCCCCCTTTAGGCTTACATTCAGATCCAACACCCCCTTCGTAACTGAATGACCCTACCATGTCGTCAGCCGTAAAACGAAGGGCCACCCCCTTGCAACTGAATGACTGTAAGATGAAGGGGCCACCTCCTTGCAACTGAACGACTCTACCGTGTCTTCAGCTGTAAGACGAAGGGGCCACCCCCTCCGCAACTAATCGACCCAATCATGTCATCAGCAGTAAGACGAAGGGACCACCCCTTTGCAACTGAACGACCCTACCGTGTCGCCAGCCGTAAGACGAAGAGGCCTCCCCCTCGCAATTAAACGACCTTACTATGTTGTCAGTCGTAAGCCGAAGGGGGTACCCCCTCGTAACTGAACGATCCTATTCGGTCATCGACCATAAGCCAAAGTGACCACCCCCTCACGACTGAACGATCCTACTACGTCGTCAACTATACGACGAAGGGGTCACCCCCCTCATTATGAAACGACGAAACTTGGTAGTCGGTCATAAGCTGAAAAGTCACCCCCCACACAACTTCAAGGATTGTACCTTACTATTAGGGCCAATGAGGTTATGATTCAATAATTCAACCCCTACCATCTTGAACAATGGCTTAACACGTTGAAAGAGGCCAAAATGGCATTGTGACTACTGATCGGTCCATGTTTTACACCTTTTTCTGCATGTTTTCACGCCATTTCGATTGCTCATATTGCGATTTTCACGAGTATTCGACGATATTGCGTTACTTTTCACTATTTCTTGATTTTGTTGGATTTCAGGAAATATAGAGCAATTGGGAGCAAAAATGAGCTTAAAGGACTTGCACATGTACCGGAACATCGCCCACGGCTCATTTGCAGACTTATCGGCGATGGAGGATGAGTGGAAGAAGAAGGAACCTCGTAAAAGCGACGAGGAGGCGAAATGATGAAGAATGGGCATCTACAGCATGTCACTCGGCCGAGTGAAGCACCCACTCGGCCGAGCAAAGAAGCTCGCTCGGTCGACCAGACCGGACACGCACAACAGGAGGATATCGGCGTGCACTCGGCTGAGTGACGATAGACCCCTCGGCCGAGTACGTAGATCCACTCGCCCAATTGGCATGGGAAATCCACCATCAAAAAAGGCCGACTTATTGGAAATGTACAGGCGATTCAGAGTCGTCACTCGGCCGAGCATGAAAAACCACTCGGCCGAGCATGAAAAGTCACTCGACCGAGTCACCTCCGAAGACAACCCCCCCAAGACCCCTGACTTACTGGAATTTTACAGGGTCTGTCACTTGGCCGAGTAGAGAGGCACACTCGATCGAGTGACATTTGCCGCTCGGCCGAGTGATGCCGAGGACACGCAGCGCCCAGATTTTCAGACAGTCGTTCACTCTTTTGAAATCTTCTATCATTCCAGCAATCAAAGTATTTTTCTCATATTTTTTATGGATAGTAGACTTCATGAATATTCCAATTCCGCCAAGAACGTGTCAATCGGAGGTCGGATGAAATCTAGAGAATTTCTGTAAGTTGATGCTGCAGTGCTGGAATTTCCACTCGGCCGAGTCACATGTGCCACTCGGCCGAGTGCGGTCTGGGCCCAGATTTTAAGTTGTGGTTTGGGCTGTTTTTGGGCACGATTTTGGGGGTTTTTCTAGGGTTATTTGCTAGGGTTTTGGGGGACTATATAAGGGTTTTGTAGCCACCATTAGAAGGAAGTTCCCATTATGTTTTCTTAGAGTTGTTTTTGAGGTTAGGCCATGCCCTAGGCCCCCTCTTGGATCAAAAAGCTTGTATTTGGATTGGAATTCTTCATCAAAGCTAAGTATCTTTGTTCTTATTCTTTGAATCTTTGATTTGATATCTATATATATGCAAGCAATGTTTTTTATCGATTTCTCCATTGTTGTTGATATGCTTGAGTAGATTTGTTGTTCTAGGGCATGGGGATGAACCCTATGGATCTAATTTCAGATTTGTGATGAATGAATTTCTAAATTGCTAGGATTGCTAGGAGGTTAGGTTGTGATCGATTTATTATGGATAGCTAGGGATTTTCATCGATTGAGGTTTGCAAGAGATTGGATTCTAATCGATGGGAAGGCCTAGATATTCGATTTAGGTTTATAATCGAGATTCTCTAGACTTGGTTTGCAAGAGATTGGACCAAAGCTAGGATTTTTATTATAAATCTATACCCATATTCGTTTGCAAGAGATTGGACGAATACGAACTATCACAACCTAGATCGTAACTCGAGTTTGCACGAGAGTGGGCTCGAGGGGCGATTGGACGATGATGTCGATCTTCATGCTAGTGGCTTAGGTTAGGGTTTGCAAGAGATTGGGCCCTAATCTAGGTTGCTATAGACCGGCAATAGCGCGAGAGCGTGAGCTTGGTTCTCTATTCAGTTACGACTAGTTCACCTCAACACAAGCCTAGTAATATTGAGATTCACTATTTACAATGATGTATGACGATCTGTAGCGGGAATTCTCTAGCCCTAGACACTTTTATTATATTGTATTTGAATCGATATTTGACCTACATCTCTATCACCGACACCAACATTCACCACCATTTCCATTATATCATTCCATAACCATCTTCACCAATAAAACCATCGTAGTCAAACCAACCTAGGATAGATTGGAGCCAACACCACCTCCTTGTGTTCGATACCCGCTCGCCACTTGACCGTGCGCTTGCGGTAAAACTATAATCGTTCTCCGGGTGTATATACGGGGCTCGACCAAGTTTTTGGTGTTGTTGTCGGGGATTTATCTCAGTGCATTTGTGTCATACTAGATTATGCCATACTATGTTGTGCTCTTGCGTTGCTCAATAGAAACAACCAACAATTTCCGGCTCAACCCGAGCCGAATCCACGGGGCAACACCGGCCATATCAACGCGGTTGTTGCGGTTACTACAAGAGGAGGGAAGGATACCACTCCCCCCATGACCCAAATCGAGGAACCCGTGGTGGAGAATCTACAAGAGAGCGAGCCGACAATTGAAGTTGAAAAAGAGAAGGAGCCGCAAGGAGAAGTGAAATCTAGAATAGAGGAGCTTATTGATGAGCGCCGATTTATGCCACCGGTGCCCTTCCCTCAACGGCTGGCTAGAGCCAAGATGGAGAAACGGCTAGCCAAGTTTCTCGAGTATTTGAGAGGGGTGAGCATCAATATCCCCTTCCTCGACGCTATAGTGGAAATCCCATCCTACGCCAAGTTCTTAAAGGACTTGATTACGGGAAGGAAGAGGAAGGAGAAGATCATGCTCGCAGAGGAAGGGACTTGGTTCACAAAGAGGGAAAAGGAGCCCACCAAATTTAAAGATCCAGGGAGTTTCCGGATTCCTTGCACTCTAGGCGGCGTCCCCCTACAAAAAGCATTGGTAGATTTGGGGGCTAGTGTTAGCCTCATGCCTCTCTCCATGTTCCGGAAGTTGAATACCGGCACGGATTTAAAGCCTACCGACATGCGGATTCAACTAGCAGACGGTCGGATTACAAGGCCGGTTGGGATCGCAGAGGACATCCCACTCCAAGTTTCGGGAGGCATATGTTTGCCATGTGATTTCGTGATAATGGACATCAAGGAGGAGGGCGATACATCGCTCATACTTGGACGCACATTCCTCGCCACCGCCGGTGTCATCGTCGATGTGCGGGAGGGGACTCTTACCTTGAACGACGGCAACATCGAAGTGGAGCTCCATATACCGAAGGCAATGAAGCACATGACGTATCATAAGGAGCTGGATTACATGGACCTCCTCGACGAGGTCATCGAAGAGGCGATCCCCCACTCCATCGGCGCACCCCACGAAGATAGCTTCGAAGAAGGCCTAGATTTGGCCGAGGAAGAGAAGATGGAGCACTCCCCCAATATCTCCATGGCGATTGATCATGGTGACGCTGATGTCGTGAGAATACGGGAGCTCTGCAAGCTCTCGAAGTTGAGGACTCCAAAGAAAGCTCCACCGATACGACGATCGGTGTCACCGGCAAAGTCGAAGACCGGAACAAGCTCTAGCTTGGGGGAGCCACCCCCCAACATTGCCCGTGACGAAGGGGCGCTGAGGAAGACCACACACCACCATGATCCAAATCCAAGCGGCCTTCCCGACAAATTCGACGGTTGCATCTCATATGCAACCAACATCCCGCGCTAAATTGAAAATTTAAAGGGGTCGAGCTCAAGACCTTAAACTAGCGCTTGTCGGGATGCAACTCGACGGTTATCGAATTATTTCTATTTTATTTTTTATTTTTGTTTTAGACTTTATTAGTGTTTTTGAGTCGTTTGCCCGAAAAATTGTGACAACTGGTCCTATTTTCTTTGACATGAGGAGGAGGAAAGGATATCTATCATATGGAGGATGACCGAGGCGAAGAAGAGCGCTCCAGGAATGCGCTCGAGGCTTAGGAGGAGGAAGAAACCACCTAGAGGAAGAAAAACAGAGAGTATAGCCAAAACGGAGCCCCGAAGCAGGAAACAGAGCCTCACTTGGCCGAGTACCATAGTCACTCGGCCGAGCAAAGAAAGCCGTCCGCCCGAGTGGCGCACCAACGAGGGAAGTCTGATGTACCCAAATCTCTGTCTTTTTTGTGATTTCAGTATAAACTGCCACTCGGCCGAGTATATTTCTTCACTCGGCCGAGTGAAACTGATACCCTCCTAGGGCAAGTGTTGTCGAGTAGCTTGGGCCACTCGGCCGAATGGACTTTCTCCACTCGGCCGAGTGTGGCAAAGACACTCGGCCGAGTCGTAAGTGGTGAGGAGTTTTTAAAATTTTTTTCTGTTACGTCACTCGGCCGAGTGATAGACTCACTCGGTCGAGTCGTAACCACTCCTATATAAGGTGCTGCGGGCTCGGCGCGATTTTTGAAACGCCCAAATCCCATTCTCGCCAGAGCCCGCGTGACCCTTCGACTCCCGCCCGCTGCGATCAGAGCTCCCTCTCCCGATTCACCCTGTCGCAAGCCCCGCTCACCCGACCGTCGTCGACCGAGCGCCGACCACTGACCCCCGACCGCCGCCGACCACCCTCGCCGCCGGCCGACCGTCGGTAACCCAAATTTCGCCCCCTTTGCTCCTTTTTCCCCTATTTTTGACGATCCGTACACCCATTAAGCCCCTAACTCAAATTGACTTCTTTACTTATCTGTTATACCACATCTCCCCCATGTATTTTGAATTTTATACGCTGATATCATTGTTTGATGTGCAGGCAATCTTGGGGAGCTTAGGGGAGCTTTCAGACGCGCTATTGGCTTCGTGGAGGCGGCTTCTTCGCACGTATCCGCTATTTTGCTCTCGCGGCGTGTTCAGGTACCTTTGTTCCATTTTTTTAGCACGCCGCATTTTTCATTAGTTGGGTGAGCACTCGGGGCACACATGCCGCCCCGTACACGGCCACGCACTCGGGGAGCTTCCGCCAAGCGGAAGCGGCATGATGAGCCCGGCCCCTCCCACGCTAGGGAGGACTCCCCTCCACCTTCACCACCTCACCCCACACAGCCGCTTCCCGCCGACCCCATACACGCACACCCCATCCCCGCCGATCCTGTCCCACCACCGGCTCCCGTTGTCGGGCCGCTGGGGATCACGTTCAAATACGACGCACAGCGCGTCCGATTTGAGCGTATCGCCCAGCGCCCGATAGAACCCTCCAGGTTCGCCCATTTAGCAGACCTAGACCGCCTGGGGGTACTTGAGGGGATGCTCACGTTGTATGACAACGTGGGTTGGCAAGATTTTCTGTCTGTATCGGCGGACACCAACGTCCGTCCGACACTCGAGGTACTTAGCTCGATCGTCCGGACCAATGAGGGATGCTCCTTTAGACTTATGGATCGAGAGTGTCAGATCACTCTCGATATGCTTAGAGCATTCTTTCAGTGGCCCGCAGTCCCCGCCCGACCGAGCCTACGTCCCCATACACATCCCTCCGCCATCTTTCGATTCCCACGCCTTTTGGGCCAGGATCACGGGTTTACCACACGCCTTTGACCCTAGTAGGGCCAAGGCCTCAGCCATAGTCCACCCTTACCTCCGCATAGCACAGCGCCTTATGGCGACCACCTTTCTAGCGAGGTACGAGCCTGGGATGTTGTCTACGCCTGAGCTCTATATGCTCTACGTGATGACTCGCCCCAGAGTTCTGGATAGGGATGGTGTTGTGTCACGCCCCGCTTCCCAAAAATATGGAGGCGAAGCGTGAGAAGGTCCGCTCAGACTTGAAGCTACAAAGCTGCAAGTCCGATAAGCGTCAATCAAATTTAAAACTGCAGGTCCTTGCAACGCGAGCGAAACAAGATAATAATAATGAAATGAGACAAAAGAATAATCTCAGAATATCCATAAATATAAATTCCAACATCGTAGAAAAGCCACCAGGCTGAAATAAAAGAGAGTCTAAAGGCCCAAACATGGCCAACAAAAGTACATCGTACAAAACAAAGGTGCCACGCACCGACAGCTAACAACAAAACCTAAAACAAAAGAACTCAGCAAAATCACCAAGAAAGGTCACCGGTGTCCACAAAACTCCTCCTGGGCAAACATGGACTCAGGCTCAGTGTCAGCAAAACACCACGTACTCAGCAACGGTCTCTGGCTCAGGGTCTAACATGTGACACCCAAAAGAGCAAGGGGCACATGTCAGCAAGTCTACAAGAGACTTGTGCAAGGAAACTGAAAGTAGGTAAAAGTAAAGCAACCTAGCAGTTCTAGCATGATGCAATGACATGGCAGTTAAAGTAATGAGTGCAACAGGTAAGGTAAAGTAAAGTAAAGTACGAGCATGGCTTTTAAACATGGCATGGATGACATGAATCATTCATAAGACAAGTACAAGACAAGGAAAGTAAGCACCTCGTGCACAGAGTTCACGCCTTACAGCTAGAGTGGCTGATCGGGCCAACTCCTAAGCTGATTGGTCGCTCAACCCTACCCCTCCACGTGTATCGAGCCAGGGCCTTACCCCCGAACGGGAATGCTCGCTTCTGGATCACGAGCCAGGAAGTGTTTTTAACAAGTATGGCGTAGGGGTGCACCTAGCCCGGGACAAGCAAGTACAAGTATGTAGTGTGTGCTACGAATGCAACATTCAATGCATGGATGACATGACATGGCAAGTAGTAAAGCGTACAGGTAAGGAAAGTAAACATGACAGTTTAGTATGCATGATCAACAAGTTTAAAGGGTTGGATCTAGCTTCGTTGTCAAGCTAGATCATTTAGGTGGCGGATCTAGTTTCGTTGTCAAACTAGATCAAGTAGGCGTCTAGCCAGCTATCATTTCACTGACTAGTCTCTTTTACGCTGAAAGCAAGGAAGTGGCCTAAAAACATGGCCCTACACAAGAGTTGGCAAGTTTCACTTGCCTGCAAGTACGACGTCTGAGCACACCGTCCAATGAGTCCAAAAATCACAATTATCCTACGTGCACAAGTCCACCGGCCTAAAGTCCATATTATTAATCTTGATTAGTGAATTTAAAACATTTAAAATACTTTAAAAATACTGATTTTAGTCTTGATTAGCAGGCAATGGGTTGGGGGTCCTAGGGGTGTAAAGCGTTACCTCAACACGACGCGAAAGCTACACCGGCGTCGGGTAGCGACGCCGGGGGTTGGAATAAGAGAACGCGCTCCAAGTCCAGATTCCAAATTAGTTTCCTCGCTGGAAAGTTCAGAGTATCAACCGGAGCAACGGTTCCAGATTCCAAAGCTAGCACGTGCGACGACGGGCTACGACGAGTCGCAACGTCGTACACGGCGAATCGTCAGAGAGAAAGCATCTAGGTGGGGCCCACAGTAGTCCTAGGGACCTTTGGGGGACCCACAATACCTCTGGAGAACTTGGGGGCCCACGGCGGCAAGTGGTGCGACGGGTGCGGGGTTGCGACGTTTGGCTCTCGGTCGTACCCAGCCAATGCGGGGGATTCCATCGGTCAGGCGCTAGGAACGGGATGTGCAGCGCTTGGGGTCGGTGCGGTGGTCGGGCTCTCGGTCGGTGCGGAGGGAGCGGTCGGTCGGGCGCTTGGGGTGGGTCGGTCACAGCGCTGTGCGGGCGTTGCAACGTTGCAACGCGGGGCGATGCGGCATGTGCGGGCGGGGGCTTCGGTCAGGCACGGGAAAAAGCGGGCTTGCGAGCGGGCTTGCGAGCGGGCTTGCGAGCGGGCTTGCGAGCGGTGCGGGGCGATGCGGATTAGCGGGGCGGGCGACCGGTCTGACCGAGAGGAATCCTCGGTCGGAGCGGGAACGGAGCGGAGCGATGCGGGCCAAGCTGGGTGCGGGGGCGGCCAGCGGTCGGAGCGGGGATTTTGGGGCTGTTTTCTCGATCGTGCGGAGGAAGTTCGTCGCAACGTTGCGACGAATCGTCGCAACGTCAAATTTGGTTTTGGAAGAGGCTAGGGTTAATTTCTTGCGAAAATAGGTCTTCCTAGGGGTTGTTTATATAGTGTAGATGGGTTGACTTGGTCTAGGGCTAAATCTAATAGGATTAGAAGTTTAAAATAATTTAAAATTTGAAATTCAACTTCTCCAACTCACCCAAGGATTTGACCTGGTCCAAATGAGCTGGAAATTGGCTCAAAAATTCTTTAATACGTTTAAAACTCAAATAAATTTTATTTTGCCGAAAATAATTTAAAAATTAATTATTAAAAATATTATAAACCTTGTTAAAAATATAAAAGTGGTCAAATAAACTCCAAAAATTATAAAATAAATATCAGGGTGATCGTGGTGACGAAAGTGAGCTAACTAAGAAGACGGATCTCAATTTCGACGTCGGACAACGAAACTAAAAATAGAAACGTCTCCCGTCAAAAGTGAAAATCGCCACGTCTCATCGAATAAGTTTAAATTGTGGGAAAACGACTCGAGAAACGTCGTTCCGAAATAGTGCCACTATTTAATATTCTCAGAGACGTTCACAACGGCATATCACACGAAAGTGTTCACAAACAAACAAAGTCTAAAACAAACACGTGCACGGCCAAAAGCACGTGCACGAACAACGTACGACGAAAAGTGGTCGTTACATCCTCCCCACCTTAGAATAAAGTCCGTCCTCGGACTTTCTAATATAGCTAGTCGCTCTAGTAACTACCCCAATCATGTCATAATAATTCAAACCAGGTATAGTCATTACATGTGCTTATATATGCAGTAGGTATTCAAGCATTATCACTACCAACACGTATATATATACATTCACGTACGTCATATACTTATACCTATTATAGTCAGTCAACTGAAGGATCCTGTCCAAAACAAAGTTAGGATCGATAATTAAAGTGGAGACTTACGCTTGCGTATGCGGAACGATAGTCTCGGAACTTTGCCTTCGGATTCGCCACGACGGATCGAGTCTTCTCACGAACGGAGTAAGGCTACTAATCCACAATCTAAATCTCTATTTTAGATTAAGAACTTGGAAGGAGGGAGAGGAAATATTTCTGCAGAGCTTCGCTATGAAGAAGATGCATGCATGAATTTCATGCAAATGTGTAAGGAAAATGGCTACCCTTGGGTCTTATTTATAGCCCTCATGGTAGTTATTTTAAGGTAAGTTGTTCCTTTGGAACAACTTAATTAAGGTGTACCATGATGCATGGCACATTATAAGCTTAAGTTGTACCATATGCATGGTACAACATAAGCTTAAGATATTCCCCCTTTATTAGCCATATGTCGCATGCACTTATGCATATATAATGCAACTTTCCCGCTCATACAGAGATCCTCTCCGCAAGGGAACAGATTCCCTTTGCACATGACTTCGTGTGCGCGACGTTCGAGGTCCGTATTCCCTCGTACATCCCCCACAAGGGTGTACAAACATCTTCCATATCCAACATCTCCCACTCACACTTGAGGGGATTGTAAGAGAACGTCTTTCCCTTAGTTCTTTCATCTATCATACCGAGAAATAGACCGTGCGACCGTCATGCGCGTAGAGTCTGTTGTTGTGCACTTGTTAGAGATACACAACGACCTCGAAGGTGCAAAGTTGAGTAGTTCAACGCATGCTTTACCCTAGATTATTTCTTCACATTTCTTATACTTTATATTCAACAATTGAATCCCATCTGGATTACAATTGGCTGGCCAGCTTTGAATCATTAAAGTCCAAATGTGAATATGAAATCAATCTTCCTCTTCTTGTGAACCTTCTGATCTTGACTTGATTCGCTTTTCTAACGTGCCCCGCCGAGCCGAATTACCATAGCCCATTAGTAACACGCTAAGATAGCAATCATCTCGTCAAATCTAAAGGAACCAATTGGAGTCCTTGAGGGTAAGTGTTAAGACCCGTATGGCCTTTGAGTCTCACATAATAGCAAACACTATTGCTACTAACTCAGTGGTCGAAATGCATACGTGGTATGAACACGTATTACAACATCACTCCTTTCCCAGGGAGAGTATGTCTTAATGATGTTGTACGGATGAAAAGATCAGACACCACAGTGCCTATCTTTTTTGAGTCCCCATACTACTCGTGAAATACTCACGGACTCTCATCCTGCATAAGACAGATAGGATTCAAAAAATCCAATGAGATCTTTATATCCTTGTGATACAGATCTCAGATCTTTTGTAAGCATCCGTATGATGCAGATCTTTTATTCGACTATCTTGTTTAAGTCATGACTCTAAATCATTTGTCTAATGATTTTGACTTTAAACTAGTCTCATCTCTATCTTATCCATCTGATAAGATAAGGCGGTTGCTCATGTGAGAGAGCCAACCTTAATCTGTCCGACATACACAAAAAATAGCTGAGACTTAAACACAAATGTATATAAAATCATTTGTAAGAAACTTGTATGCAAATTAAATTTTGATCTTCTATAGACATGGGAAATATTACATGATACAGCTCAGCACCTACGCATTCCCATAGATGATAAGTGTTTGAAAAACACATCTCTGGGGATCGCCTTAGTAAGGGGATCCGCTATCATCTCATGAGTGGATATGTATCCTATGTCTACTTCCTTCCGTTTATCATAATCCTTCGCAAAACTTGAATCGAATGTCAATGTGTTTGGTCTTACAATGAAATTTAGGATCTTTGACATAGGCAATCGAAGCTTGACTATCACTGTATATAGGAACAGTGCTCGAGTCAGAGGCATTCGTCAGCCTGTCTAAGAATTTCCTAAGCCAAACAGCTTCTTGGACCGCCATGCTGAATGCTACGAACTCGGCTTCCATGGTTGATAGAGCGATGCAGGTTTGTTTCTTGCTGCTCCAGGATATTGCACCATTCCCGAGTAAGAAAACAAAGCCTGAGGTAGATCTTCGCTCGTCGAGATCACCCGCCCAATCAGCATCGGTATAGCCTTCGAGTCTCAAGGTATTGCCTTGATAGCATAACGCATAGTCCGCAGTCCCTTTGAGGTATCTTAATATCCTCTTCACCGCTTTCCAGTGTGCCTGCCCTGGGTTGGATTGGTAAAGGCTTACCATACCAACAGCATAGCAAATGTCGGGTCTAGTACACATCATGGCGTACATCAGACTCCCGACAGCACTGGAGTATGGAACTTTTTCCATAGCTTTCTTTTCTTTTGGATCTTTGGGACACATCTCCAAACATAGACCCTCGCCTTTGCTTATTGGAGTATCAATTGGCTTGCAGTCCTGCATATTAAACCGTTCTAAAACTTTCTTTATATACGTCTCTTGATAGAGAGAAAGAAGTTTCTTGGAACGATTCCTTGAGATCTTAACCCCAAGGATATATGCAGCTTCACCCATGTCTTTCATCTCAAAGACGGATGAAAGCCAAGCTTTGATATCCAATATAAGATGCTTATCATTTCCGGCTATAAGTATGTCATCTACATAAAGAGACATAATTATATACTTGTTTTTAATCCTCTTAATATATACGCAATTGTCTTCGTCGAGCATGGAGAATCCATACGACAAAACAACTTCTTGAAAGCGCATATACCACTGCCTTGCGGATTGTTTAAGACCATATATGGATTTACGAAGTTTACAAACCTTATGTTTGTTTTCTTCTTGTACGAACCCGTTTGGTTGTTCCATGTAGATCTCCTCATCTAGTTCTCCGTTAAGAAAGGCAGTCTTTACATCCATCTGATGTAATTCGAGGTCCAAACAAGCCACCATTGCCAGAATTAAGCGAATCGAGGTAAAACGCACGACAGGAGAGAAAGTCTCTTCGTAGTCTATTCCTTCCTGTTGCGTGAAACCTTTCGCAACAAGGCGAGCTTTATATTTCTCGATGGAGCCATCAGCCTTATGCTTGATTTTGAGAACCCACTTGTTCCCAATGGCTCTACGTCCTTTAGGTAAATCAACCAAGTCCCAGACTTGGTTTGTTTTCATGGATTGAAGTTCTTCTTCCATTGCCGTTATCCATTTATCTTTAGCAGGGCATGTGACGGCCTGTTTGAAGTTTGCAGGTTCGTCATCATCTTGTAGTAATGGCATGAATGTTTGAGGAAATTCATCCTCAAATCTCAGAGGTGTTAGCCTCGTTCGATTACTACGTCTTGTTTGAGTTTGATCACTCCCACTTGGAATGACATCACTCCCACTTGGAATAACATCACTCCCACTCGGATTAGGATTGGTATCGTTCGTATCATCCATTGGTGAAGTTTGAAACGTATTTTCTTCTTCACCAAGGATTCTCCCACTCGAACGTTCCGATCCTTCTTGATCCCAAGTCTCAAACAAGGATAAGTCTTGACTTATCTCACCCTGTCTTGGAAACTCTTTTTCCAAGAAGACAACATCCCTCGATTCGAATTCTATTAGACCCCCATTGTCCTCTTGACCGACGAAAACATATCCTTTGGAGTTTTCAGCGTATCGGATGAAGATACACTTCCTCCCACGTGGCCTAAGTTTGCCATATTTGTGAGAGGATAAATGTGCGTAAGAGGCACAACCCCAAGGTTTTAGAATGTTTAAGTCTGGAGTTCTATTGTTCCACAACTCATAAGGAGTAGAACTTACCGACTTCGAGGGTACACGGTTTAAGATGAATGCTGCCGTCAATAATGCGTCACCCCAAAAGGTGATAGGCAAATTTGCCTGAGACATCATTGATCGGACCATTTCCATCAATGTCCTATTCCTTCTTTCCGCAACACCGTTTTGTTGCGGAGTGTAAGGCATAGTTACCTGATGTACTATGCCTTTTTCATCACAAAGTTCCTTAAAACTTATTGATTGATATTCACCGCCCCTATCGGTTCGCAAAACCTTAATCTTGCGATCTAATTGATTCTCCACCAAACTCATATAGTTTTTAAAGCAAGCCAAAGCTTCACTTTTGTGGGATATCAAATAGATATGTCCGAAACGGGTGAAGTCATCAATGAATGTGATGAAATAGGACTTCCCGTGTCTTGTCTTAACATTCATTGGACCGCAAATGTCCGAATGGATAAGCTGTAATGGAACTTCGGCCCTTGTGCCAGTTCCAAACGGCTTGCGACAAGTTTTCCCTACAAGACAATGTTCGCAAGTTGACATTTCAACTTTTGAAACATTAGATAGCAAGCCACTTTTGGCAAGTCTATCCATTCTAGTTGGTCCAATATGACCAAGTCTTGCATGCCAACAAATGATTTCAGACTCAGAGTTAGAAGCATTTGTCAAATGAAAACTTTCATTAATGGAAGAAGCAACATCATACATTGTATTTAAAACAATTAATCCATTACAAACATTACCAGAACCAATCAAAGAATTATTACAAACAAGGTCAACACATTGTTTATAGAACCTCCACTCATAATCTAAAGACATTAGCATGACCACGGAAACGATATTCCTTCTAATATCTGGAGCAAAGAGGACGTCGTGCAATAATAAAGTCCGGCCGTTGTCGAGAACTAGCTTGCATGTTCCGACGCCTTTGACTTCAACACGTGTGTTGTTGCCGACGTATATCCACTTTGTTCCTTGAGTTATCTTTCGATACTCTACGAAGAACCTTCTGTCCTTCGCAACGTGGTCTGTGGCCCCTGAATCAATCAACCAAAAATAGTTAGATTCAGCAAGAAACACGGAACTAGAAACACATATGTAACTAGCCCTACAAGTTACCTTGTCACTTCCATCCGTACACTTACGGGCGAAGTGACCGTACTTGTTGCACTTAAAGCACTTGATCTTCTTCAAGTTTTTCTTCTTTGAGTGCACATTCTTTTGCCACTTTTTGTTCTTTGTCTTCTTTGAGGTCTCCGGTTCTTGCTTACGTTCGTTCACAAACCTTAAGCGTTTCCGCTTATTTCCTCCATGTGAGGAACTAGCGGCCACGTGCACTTCTGCACTTGGTTTTGCGGCTTGAATCCGCTCTTCCTCGAGTTCGAGGTGTTTCGAAACATCGCTTAAAGTTTTAATGCATTCATTATGAGTGAGATGCATTTTCATGTTATCCCAGCTATCTGGGAGTGAACGAATGACCGCTTGGATCTGCTGTTCGTCAGACAGCGTAACACCCGCATCCTTTAATTCAGATATAAGATTCGCCATGTGGCGGAGATGCTTTTTCATAGAATGATCTCGTCGCATCTTGTACGAATCAAATTGAATATTCAAGGAGCGGAGTTTGGTAACCGAAGTTCCACCAAAATTTATCTCTAGCTCAGACCATATGTCTTTAGCTAGGTCGAATTCCCGAAATAGGCGCATTATGTCATTGTCCATCGCGGACAGTAACGTAATACGTGCTATTTTGTTCTTTCGAGTCCAAGTGTCATAAGCTTCCCGGTCCCTTTTGTGTTGGGCCGTATTGCCCAACTCAGGTTCTACCATTATGTTTTGGAGTGTTTCGAGCACATCTTGCTCCTCCAAAACATATTGGATCTTTATTGACCAAAGTTTATAATTGTCGCCGTTGAGCTTTTCACCTTTGTTAAGCTCTGCGACAATATTCTTAGAAGCGGTAGACATTTTCGATTCAAAAAACTGCAAAGAGAATGAAAAACACGATCAAAATTCTATGCATAAAGTTTCGATTCTTTAAACACTTGATAAGTTCCTTGGATGCGTTGAAATGTTACTCTAGAATCGAGAAGTTCACTACGTTCCCAACTACCATCTAGTAGTAACTTTCAAAGTATCCCTCTTACTTATCTCAAGTAAAAAGAAATCAGAAATAATACCCGTATGGTATTAGCAGCGGAAAATCACTTTGAAAAACTTATCTTTCAAAATAGAATAGGTGAGAATTAGCGCAAAGAATTTTAACGCAACAATTGCCAAGCCACGAGACATGTTCTACACACCCATGGGTTAGATAACCATGGCCGGATCGTGGTAGGACTTGGAATTCTAAATTGCGCTATCCCGATTTAAGGACGGGACATAACCTATTTGAAAAACATCTTTTTCCAAAAATTTTGAAACCACGTTGGCTAATCTCCGTAGAGTAGAGCACAACGTCACAAGTACATTGGCTAATCTCCGTAGAGTAGAGCACAATGACATGGCTAATCTCGCATGAAGTAGAGCACTATGGCTAATCTTCAAGGAGTAGAGCCCAAATGAAAAACTTCATTAAAACGTTAGTCCCGTATGAACTATTCGGCACTGTGGTTAGCCCCGTATGGACTAATCTACACATTCGAGTTTGACCAAGACCATTTGTTACCCCGTATGGGTCATCTGGCAAGTTTACAATCGACCCAGACCATTTGTCGGATTGGTCGACCAAAAACACAAAATTGGTCGACCAATTTTCGAATTCAACTTCTTCCCGGTCAGGGCCTCTACCCTGACCCGGGCTTGGCCAAAGGCCGGCCAGGGCCTCTGCCCTGGCCGGCCAGGGGGCCTGGCCCCCTCGGCCAGGGCCGGCCGGCCAGGCCCTGGCCCCCTCGGCCAGGGCCGGCCGGCCAGGCCCTGGCCACTGCCAGGGCCTGCCGGCCAGGCCCTGGCCTGAGGCCAGGGCGCCGGCCCTGGCCTCTGCCAGGGCCGGCAGGCCGCTGGCCGGGGCCAGGGCTCCTGCCATGGCCTCGGCCAGGCCCTGGCCTGAGGCCAGGGCACCGGCCCTGGCCACTGCCAGGGCCGGCCTGGCCCTGGCAGTGGCCAGGGCGCCGGCCCTGGCCTCTGCCAGGGCCGGCAGGCCGGCCTGGCCGGCAAGGCTCTGCCAAGGCCGGCCACTGCCGGCCTGGCCCTTGGCCGGCCACTGCCGGCCTGGCCATGGCCGGCCATGGCTTGGCCATGGCCGGTCATGGCCAAGGCCATTCGGCGTTGGCCGGCCATGGCCCCTTTGGCCATGGTCGGCCACCCCCTTTAAACGGGGTTGCCGCACTCATTCCTCCCCCTTGATGGGGTGGTCGCCGGTGGTTATTGGCCGTAGCCAACCCCCTCCGCATGGGGAGAGGGGATGCATGGCCTTCATAGCCCATTTGGCCATGGTGCACATGCACCAAATTTTCCTCTTACCCGATGGAAATAACTTCCATCATCTTCCTCGATGAAGCACCCGTTCATCGATGAAGTTAGTTATTGCCTAATGGCCGTGTGCCAAAAATGACTAACGTACTACGTGAACGGTCGGTTCTTCCCGTCACGGAGAGTTCCTACCATATCCGTAATGATAGGAGACCCTAACGTGAAAAGAACAACCGCTGCGTTCTCTCCGTCACGAAGCGTTCCTACTATATCCGTAATAGTAGGAGACCCATTCGTGAAAAAGACAACGACTCGTTCGTAGTTTCGACGGGGCGGTGGATTGACCGGGGCGAACCCATATGGCTCCGATACCAATGAAGGATCCTGTCCAAAACAAAGTTAGGATCGATAATTAAAGTGGAGACTTACGCTTGCGTATGCGGAACGATAGTCTCGGAACTTTGCCTTCGGATTCGCCACGACGGATCGAGTCTTCTCACGAACGGAGTAAGGCTACTAATCCACAATCTAAATCTCTATTTTAGATTAAGAACTTGGAAGGAGGGAGAGGAAATATTTCTGCAGAGCTTCGCTATGAAGAAGATGCATGCATGAATTTCATGCAAATGTGTAAGGAAAATGGCTACCCTTGGGTCTTATTTATAGCCCCCAAGGTAGTTATTTTAGGGTAAGTTGTTCCTTTGGAACAACTTAATTAAGGTGTACCATGATGCATGGCACATTATAAGCTTAAGTTGTACCATATGCATGGTACAACATAAGCTTAAGATATTCCCCCTTTATTAGCCATATGTCGCATGCACTTATGCATATATAATGCGACTTTCCCGCTCATACAGAGATCCTCTCCGCAAGGGAACAGATTCCCTTTGCACATGACTTCGTGTGCGCGACGTTCGAGGTCCGTATTCCCTCGTACATCCCCCACAAGGGTGTACAAACGTCTTCCATATCCAACATCAACTTCATACATGTATTTCAATCATGTATATAAACATACATCCCTTATATAACTGCTACTCACTTATATAAGTATGATCTCATACTAGCAAATACAATCATTGCTCTACGTATAGATAGCTACCTATGCACAAACATCAAGGGTATACTACCCTCTAATATTCATCCAATACCAAACATCTCAACACATATAGTCACACCATACCATTATTAAATCAAGTTCACTATATCTAATATACATTCACCACTACTATAATTTCACGATATGTAGTCATTCAAATACATGCAAATAGTTCATCATATATTCACATCACGTACGGTCCTATTACTGTATTTACAACACGCCACCTTTACCATAGTCATTAATACCTATAACTAAGCACATACTTACCCGTGCATGGTGCACACCCATACACGCTAACATTTCATTTACGCATACCAATCATACCATTATATTACTAGTACATCTACACACCTAGTTTAGCTAGTACACATACGTTCACACAACAAGTCCTTAGTAAATAACTATACCACAAGACCAACCCTATAACTATATACTGGTATAGCGACCCACAATCATGTGCGTAGCACAACCAGGCACAAACACTCCTATCACTATACATACATCAAACATTGCTATATTCAAACTACAAACATACATTCAATATACTTAGAGTATACCCACTCAAGCTTGAGTGAGACTCAGTACATATATCAGAATATTCTATATACGTAACACGGCATTCATACCTATACCAATACCACCCCATAATTTATACGTCTACCAATACCACCATATACATTCCATAAGTCAATCACACTTAATATTTAGTCAGGTAACACCCACATAGTTAAATCAATTTATATACCATAATAATAGTAATACAGACATCAGCACACATATATTTATAATACCCTCCCTAGTACAAACATTCTCCGTATAGCCACACATAAGTAATGTATATATCCACACCATAGCCTACTACCTATAATTAGTATACTAACCCATCCACACATACATAATTAAGATGTGCAATAGTCGTGTATACCTCACGGTATGCACGCATGCAACATCCCGCGAAAGCAAACAATACCAATCAAAATTATAACCCTATTACCATATGTATATCACTTATATACTCATGCAATGAAACATAACTTCCTACGTCCCAGCACAATATATATCTACCTACGAGCACATACTCGCACGTACTAGTATATAGGTCATATAATAGGCCTACTCTCTTGACCATACATACACCTATTATTATCACACCTAACATACACATAGCTTTACCAATCATTTTATTTCAACCATTACAAGTATCTCTAACTACATACACTCCATTAGACATTCCAACCCTAACTCTTATATACACAGGCATCCTTAGTATAGTATAGCTAACTACACACAAATCTATAAATGCTAACACACAACAACTTCATACTATCACGAATAACTCCAAGTGTGTGTGTGTCTATATATATATATATATATATATATATATATATATATATATATATATATATATATATATATATATATATATATATATATATATACCACACAATAGGCAAGCATCAATATACTATGGGGGTACACTCATTCAAGCCCACGTACACAACTTAGGTACGTGCACTACGACTACCTCACAAGGTCCAAGGGCCTACTAACAATTAAGAGTTGACACAGACATTGACGGACCCTAAGGCCTAAGCAATAAAGAGAGGTCGAGAGTGTGACGAGGGAAGGATCGATAAGCACGAGTTCAGATAGGACGAATACAAGGAGACGGCTTGGTTAGGGAAAACATTGGCTCAATGGTGATGTTTAGGTTGAAGGAAAAGGAGATGTAGTGATGCTTAAATAGGATACAGAAAAGGAAATAGGGTGAATAGCACAAGCTAAAATACGCGAAATCTGAAAACTGTTGTACTTCAAAAGTTGAAATCCCAGTCTAAAAAGAAATATTTGGAGATCGATAAAACGAGTTGTTCAAAATAAATTTGAGTCAAACATTCATAATAAGAGAAAATGGTCTATTGGTTTTAAAAATCATTATAAAAGGAAGCAAAATCATTTACACGAATATTAAGGACGTGGTTTAGAAAATTTGTACGTCAGTAATTTAATATAATGTTGTCAAAAGTTTTTGAAAGTCAAAGAATGAAATCAAGTAACGGAAGAATTTAAACTCAGGTTAAATGCTTTCAAAACTTTTAGGCTACGGAAGATTTAAAATAATCAATTTTGAAACTTCTTTTAGAAAACCATGGTATGCCAAAAATGAGAAACTGATTTACACAAGGTTCTTAATATACGAGCACAACAAGTCTGGTACGGATATAAAAATAATTGAAAGTATGTATGGTGCACGGAAAAATAATAATAATGACTTAGTATAAGAATTTTCAAGATCGAATCGCAAATCCTTAAAATCAAATCATGGAGGGTCTAAAGCAGGAAGTGGTTATGAAAATAGTAATTTTGCAAAAATCTGAAGTAACGAAAACGACGAGCAAAAACCAACTTGCTGAAAGCTGAAACTCCATGTGCCTTGAAAGTATATGAATGGCATAAATCAGGAGGGAAAATTACAAGTTTGAAATAAAGTATGATTCAGAATAAAATTAATATATGAAGGGACAACGCATTTGCATAAGTACGAAAAACATAGGCTGGGAAAATACTATAAGCTAGTATTCAAAAATTCCGACAAACGTTTTAAAAAATTAAATCAATGAAGGAGTATGAAGTATAAGTATATTAAACTTTTGAACAAAGTTAAACTTAGTGGAAGAGCAGATTGAAAAATACTTTCAGAAGGTTCAAGTTTTGCAATGGAGATGTTTGAAAATTGACGACGATCGTCATGAGGCGATCTCGTGAATCGAGGCAAGGAAATTGGTCGGATGATCAAATCATACATACGCCTAGGATATGGATCAGGAAAGTCTACGGAAACACCTACGGTCGACCAACTAAAGATTTGGAACTAGGCACTAAGACCTTCTAAAGGGCTGGACGGTAGTGAAATGCGTTCAGCTTGGTCCGGAATCGATGAACCCAAGCGAACGACTAAAGGAAATTCTAGAAGTCTAATATGGTCAGGGGTAGACAAGGGCCACTAAGGTAACTCCTACGACGAGTAAATCAATTGCTAAAAGGGAGTCTAACTACAATCAGGGCCTCTAACTAGCAAGCACAGACGTCTAACTAAGCCTTCTTATCACCTAGTGCCGTAAGAAAACGACTAGACTCGGGGCTTATGACTCGGATGTTGCAATTTATTTAATGGACATTCCGTTATTATCGTTGTTTCGTTAATTCGCAATTGCAAGACGGACTTGCATGGGCCACCAACAAAACCTGTCACGCCCCGCTTCCCAAAAATATGGACGCGAAGCGTGAGAAGGTCCGCTCAGACTTGAAGCTACAAAGCTGCAAGTCCGATAAGCGTCAATCAAATTTAAAACTGCAGGTCCTTGCAACGCGAGCGAAACAAGATAATAATAATGAAATGAGACAAAAGAATAATCTCAGAATATCCATAAATATAAATTCCAACATCGTAGAAATGCCACCAGGCTGAAATAAAAGAGAGTCTAAAGGCCCAAACATGGCCAACAAAAGTACATCGTACAAAACAAAGGTGCCACGCACCGACAGCTAACAACAAAACCTAAAACAAAAGAACTCAGCAAAATCACCAAGAAAGGTCACCGGTGTCCACAAAACTCCTCCTGGGCAAACATGGACTCAGGCTCAGCGTCAGCAAAACACCACGTACTCAGCAACGGTCTCTGGCTCAGTGTCTAACATGTGACACCCAAAAGAGCAAGGGGCACATGTCAGCAAGTCTACAAGAGACTTGTGCAAGAAAACTGAAAGTAGGTAAAAGTAAAGCAACCTAGCAGTTCTAGCATGATGCAATGACATGGCAGTTAAAGTAATGAGTGCAACAGGTAAGGTAAAGTAAAGTAAAGTACGAGCATGGCTTTTAAACATGGCATGGATGACATGAATCATTCACAAGACAAGTACAAGACAAGGAAAGTAAGCACCTCGTGCACAGAGTTCACGCCTTATAGCTAGAGTGGCTGATCGGGCCAACTCCTAAGCTGATTGGTCGCTCAACCCTACCCCTCCACGTGTATCAAGCCAGGGCCTTACCCCCGAACGGGAATGCTCGCTTCTGGATCACGAGCCAGGAAGTGTTTTTAACAAGTATGGCGTAGGGGTGCACCTAGCCCAGGACAAGCAAGTACAAGTATGTAGAGTGTGCTACGAATGCGACATTCAATGCATGGATGACATGACATGGCAAGTAGTAAAGCGTACAGGTAAGGAAAGTAAACATGACAGTTTAGTATGCATGATCAACAAGTTTAAAGGGTTGGATCTAGCTGCGTTGTCAAGCTAGATCATTTAGGTGGCGGATCTAGTTTCGTTGTCAAACTAGATCAAGTAGGCGTCTAGCCAGCTATCATTTCACTGACTAGTCTCTTTTACGCTGAAAGCAAGGAAGTGGCCTAAAAACATGGCCCTACACAAGAGTTGGCAAGTTTCACTTGCCTGCAAGTACGACGTCTGAGCACACCGTCCAATGAGTCCAAAAATCACAATTATCCTACGTGCACAAGTCCACCGGCCTAAAGTCCATATTATTAATCTTGATTAGTGAATTTAAAACATTTAAAATACTTTAAAAATACTGATTTTAGTCTTGATTAGCAGGCAATGGGTTGGGGGTCCTAGGGGTGTAAAGCGTTACCTCAACACGACGCGAAATCTACACCGGCGTCGGGTAGCGACGCCGGGGGTTGGAATAAGAGAACGCGCTCCAAGTCCAGATTCCAAATTAGTTTCCTCGCTAGAAAGTTCAGAGCATCAACCGGAGCAACGGTTCCAGATTCCAAAGCTAGCACGTGCGACGACGGGCTACGACGAGTCGCAACGTCGTACACGGCGAATCGTCAGAGAGAAAGCATCTAGGTGGGGCCCAGAGTAGTCCTAGGGACCTTTGGGGGACCCACAATACCTCTGGAGAACTTGGGGGGCCCACGGCGGCAAGTGGTGCGACGGGTGCGGGGTTGCGACGTTTGGCTCTCGGTCGTACCCAGCCAATGCGGGGGATTCCATCGGTCAGGCGCTAGGAACGGGCTGTGCAGCGCTTGGGGTCGGTGCGGTGGTCGGGCTCTCGGTCGGTGCGGAGGGAGCGGTCGGTCGGGCGCTTGGGTCGGGTCGGTCACAGCGATGTGCGGGCGTTGCAACGTTGCAACGCGGGGTGATGCGGCATGTGCGGGCGGGGGCTTCGGTCAGGCACGGGAAAAAGAGGGCTTGCGAGCGGGCTTGCGAGCGGTGCGGGGCGATGCGGATGAGCGGGGCGGGCGACCGGTCTGACCGAGAGGAATCCTCGGTCGGAGCGGGAATGGAGCGGAGCGATGCGGGCCAAGCTGGGTGCGGGGGCGGCCAGCGGTCGGAGCGGGGATTTTGGGGCTGTTTTCTCGGTCGTGCGGAGGAAGTTCGTCGCAACGTTGCGACGAATCGTCGCAACGTCAAATTTGGTTTTGGAAGAGGCTAGGGTTAATTTCTTACGAAAATAGGTCTTCCTAGGGGTTGTTTATATAGTGTAGATGGGTTGACTTGGTCTAGGGCTAAATCTAATATGATTAGAAGTTTAAAATAATTTAAAATTTGAAATTCAACTTCTCCAACTCACCCAAGGATTTGACCTGGTCCAAATGAGCTGGAAATTGGCTCAAAAATTCTTTAATACGTTTAAAACTCAAATAAATTTTATTTGGCCGAAAATAATTTAAAAATTAATTATTAAAAATATTATAAACCTTGTTAAAAATATAAAAGTGGTCAAATAAACTCCAAAAATTATAAAATAAATATCAGGGTGATCGTGGTGACGAAAGTGAGCTAACTAAGAAGACGGATCTCAATTTCGACGTCGGACGACGAAACTAAAAATAGAAACGTCTCCCGTCAAAAGTGAAAATCGCCACGTCTCATCGAATAAGTTTAAATTGTGGGAAAACGACTTGAGAAACGTCGTTCCGAAATAGTGCCACTATTTAATATTCTCAGAGACGTTCACAACGGCATATCACATGAAAGTGTTCACAAACAAACAAAGTCTAAAACAAACACGTGCACGGCCAAAAGCACGTGCACGAACAACGTACGACGAAAAGTGGTCGTTACATGTTGCGATGGTCCCCGCCGTTGAGATTGACATCGCTAGCTTATTTTTGGACCGCATCATAGTATCGGTGGGCGCTCGCTCCCTGATATGTTGCTGCGGCCTGATCACCCTGCTAGCCCTGATGACCGGCGAGGACCTTCCGGTCGACCTGCGTCGACCTTCGGGCCCCACTTCACTTTCGATAGACGTCATGGCCCGGATGAAGATGCTACGTCCCCATGGCCAGCGGCACTGGGTATGGTTGCACGGTCCCTTCGGTGCTGACTACATGATCCTCCCGAGCCCCGCTCGGACACACATAGGACCGGCACACGAGGACTGGCTTCCGGCGATGGATCTCCTGATCCCCGCCGCCTACGTGCTTGAGGCCAAGGAGGCTGAGCAGGCACCCCCTGCGCCTATAGACCCTGTGGTCCCTCAGCCTGAGCCTGCACTTTCTGCCGCTCCCGACACCACTGTCCACACTTCTGCCGGTGTCAGGAGTACACTTGCTAAGTTGTCCTCCACTGCCACCACGTCTACCACCACCCCCACCACTGTTGTGCCCCTATCGGTTGAGCCCCTCACCTCTTTGATACCCGAGTGTCCACCTTCTATTGTTGAGAGCGGTGAGTCTTCCTTTGCTTCCGTTGTGGAGACCATATCCACTTTGATCTCCACTGGGGTCTCACCTTTTGTTCCCCACACTTACTCCCCAGCGGTCGACCTTACTGTCTCCACGGCAGCCGTCCTATCCGAGAGTGTCGTGACGTCTGTTCCCACGTCTGTGTCACTGACCTCTCTTGCTGCCTCGTCACCGATTTTGTCTTCCACTTCCACTGCTGTTGCTTCCACCTCACACCAGCCTGCCTCCCAGCCTCGCACTGAGGCTGGGCATCCACTAGTGAGCACAGCACCCTTTCCACACATGCCGGATGGCCCGATTGTTTACACCGCCTGTGTCCGACAGCCCCGTCCTTCACAGCCTAGACATGTGCGTCCCTCTGCCCCACCTCCCCCCGACACTGTACTTCAGAGCATTCGTGATCTTGAGGGGGCGGTGAGTGGACTCAGAGGCGACCTTAGGACTCTGTCTGCCACAGTCACTGCCATGCAGCACCGCGTCGAGCTACTTCCCGGCATTCACTTTTGCCTGACCCAGATTCTCGAGCGACTGCCACGACCACCACCACCCACCCAGCAGACTGTTCCCCAGCCACGACCACCACCACCCACCGAGCTGACTGTTACCCAGCCACCACCTCCTCCTCCTCCACCTCCGCCTCAGGACGGAGATGGCACAGCACCACCAGCTTAGGCACACCCTTGATGCCATTGATATTTTTTTGCCGTTATGCTGCCCATTCTCTGCTTGGTCCTGATGATTTTTGCCCACCCCTCCTCCCCTCACTACTTGTGTCCCCGTTTTGATCATATCATTCTATATCCTTTTTCGGGAGTGAGTGAGAGTATTTTTGGTGACACACACATATCTGCATCACTCTTATCCTTGCATGCATCACATCCGCATCATATTTTCACTTTGTTATTTTTATTTCTTTTTATCATGCATGCACCCCCCCATTACACGTCTCTCGGTGTGCCACACTTCGCACATTGAGGACACTGTGCACCTTAGCTTGGGGGAGTGAGTTCTCACGCTTTCCGCTTTTATCACCTTTATTTTTAGTTTTTCCACGTTTTTTCCACTTTTGTACCCATTTTTCATCACTTTTTCATTTTTTACCATGCATCACGTTTTCTTATTTTCTTTGTGAGCTGCATTGTAAATAGTTTTTACTTTCTTTTGTCTTTATTTCTTTCATCTTTTGCTAGAGATGATTTTTCTGTGATGATGATGACGTGGTGTTAGCTTTTCTCTATATGCATGCTATATTTGTCGTGTCACAGTTTTTTTATTTCTGATATCATATGCTATGTTCTGCTTTGCATTTAGAAATAGTAACCCACTCTCTTTTTCCGTATGAAAATGGATGAAATTCTATTATTAGCTGATGTCTGATGATTCATATGTATGCTATCGTAGAAAACACACCAAGATTCACGCATTGATTGCTTATATCTGGAGTACTGCTTTCTTTTCTCATATCACTTCTTATTGCATGCTTGGTACGCTTCACTTCGGGTTGATTGAATTATTGCTAGCAATGATAAATCTGGACTAGTTTACTTTTTGTTATTAAACTGAGTAGACTATATTACCCTACTGAAGTTGTCATGCACGTCCTATAAAGTGAACTGAGAGATACATTTATTTCTTTCTCCACATATCTTGAACATTATTTCTCTATTTTTAATCATTGGTGAATCTCCCCTTAGCGATTCTATTATTGGCATCCCCCCGTTATTATATCACATGCTCCAAATTCCCCAAAACCCAAAGAAAAATGCTTGTATATCCTTCTCTTTGATTTGGGATCATTTGTGTATATATGTTTTTCAAAAAAAGAAAAAAAAGAAAAAGAAAAAGATTTGAGAATAAGAAAAGAAAAGAGAAAAGAAGTTCGAAAACGATCCCATCTCATACACTTTCTCTCTTTCTTCCCTCTTTTTGTTTTTGTTTTTTCTTTACTTTTGGAGCTACAAAAGGAAACGGGGATGTAAATATTGTTTTGTATATGCCACCACACTTATAGATAAGCTTGGGGGAGAGAATCCAATGATGTGTGAGAGAGTGACTACCTGACGGTGCATGACGACCTAGGCTAAGTAATATTTTATACTCGGTGAGATCGTTAAAGTTTCACGAAATCCAGAAATCTACGCTTAGCATTCATTTCATGAAAACCACATTTTTCTATTCTTACTACTCTATTGTGTGATGTCTCTTATACTCCTTATAGAAAGCATTCAATTGAAAAGTGTGTGATCTACGATATTGTATACCGCTTTAGATGCTTCAGACGATGCTAATTCTAGAATTATTCCATTTTTCATGCGATATTGATATACTTGGGTTTTCTATTTCAAATGCACCATTATACTATGATATCAAAATAAAAGTCTTTGACATGTGTTCTATATTCGATGCATGTTATATGAGTAAGCAAAACCCACGTCCTGAGAAAAATGATCTAGCAACTTCCCTCTTCGTTTTCTACTTTGTTTTTCATTTTTCATTTTCCATTTCTCCATCGTTTTTCTTTATCTTTATCCACCGGGTTCGCTTTTTACTCATCTTCCTCGAGGACGAGTAAGAGGTAAGCTTGGGGGATTTTGATCACTCCGTATTTTACACCTTTTTTCTGCATGTTTGCATGCCATTTTGATTGCTCAAATCGTGTTTTTCACGTTTATTCGACAATATTGCGATGATTTTCATGATTTGTTGTTTTTGTCGTATTTCAGGAGATTTGGAGCGATTTGGAGTGATTCTGAGATGCACCCACTCCGGAGTGTCACCGACGACTCTCTTGAGGGGTATTCTGCGATTGGAGAGGAGTGGAAGAAGAAAGAACGTCGTAGGAGCGACGAGGAGGTAAAAATACGAAGAATGGGAATTTTCAGCATGCCACTCGGCCGAGTGAAGGAGTCACTCGGCCGAGCATAGACAGCCCGCTCGGCCGGTCAGATCGGACACGCAACAGAGCTAATATCAGCGTGCACTCGGCCGAGCATCGCCAGACCACTCAGCCGAGCACCGAGTCATCCCTCGCCCGAGTGGAGCCAAGACAACGGCAACCAAAAATGTCCAACTCTCTGGAATCCGTCAGTCGGCCCCAAAGACCGACTCGGCCGAGTGACGAACGCCGTCCGCCCGAGTGAAGAACGCCCATCGGCCGAGTGAAGAAAAGTCACTCGGCCGAGTGACTCCCGAGGAGACGACCCCCAAGACCCCCAACTCTCTGGAATCCGTCAGGGTCTCTCACTCGGCCGAGTGACATTTTTCACTCGGCCGAGTGAGCAGCGCTGCCTGTAGCGTAAACTGCGATTTTGAGGCTGCGCAGGGGCATTTTCGTCAGGATTTTTTGGGCGATTTTGGGGGTATTTAACCCCAGTTTTTAACCTAGTTTAGAGGGCTTTTTTAGAACTTTTGGCAGCCCTTTTTAGATTACTTTTTAGGAATTAGATTGAGCTTTTAGGGAGGAGAGAAAAGTGTTAATTTGTTGGATGCTATTTTGTTCTTCATTGGTTTGTCTCTCTCCCTATCAAAAACTCCATTTTTATTGATATATTGAATATTGCTATGAATTCTATTGATTTTATTTGTGAATTTCTATTGAATTTCATTATGAATTGTGAGTAGTTTTATCGTCTTAAGGAGTAGGGATGAACCCTACGAACCCTATTTCTAATTTGTGATGAATTGGTGAAATTATTGCTAGAATTGATTAGGGTTAGTTTGGGATTGAGTTAATACGAATAGCTAGGGATTCATGCCGATTGGGATTTGCAAGAGATTGGATCCCAACTCGATAAGAAGCCCTAGAAATTCAAATTGGGTTGCGATTGAATTTCTTCGGAATCGGTTTGCAAGAGATTGGACCGAAACTAGGGATTTCGATTGCAATTCCATACCAATACCCGTTTGCAAGAGATTGGATGGGGAGGAACTATCCCAACCTAGGTCGTAGCTCGAGTTTGCACGAGAGTGGGCTCGAGATGCGATTGAACGATGATGTTGTTCTTCACGCTAATTTGCCTAGGTTAGGGTTTGCAAGAGATTGGACCTTACCCTAGGTTTGCTATAGACCGACAATAGTGCGAGAGCGTGAGCTTGGTTGTACATTTAGTTGCAACTAGTTCACCCGAATTTCAAGTCTAGCAATTGTGAAACCTACGAATCACAATGATGAGATACGGCAAGTAGCGGGGATTCCCTATCCCTAGGCGTCTTTATTAATTTGATATTTTCTTTCGTATAATTGAACGACTGTGACCGCATTACTGCGAACATCTCTCTACTGTTCCTATAGCCAGGTTGATTGAAGAAGACACTGTCATTAGGCCTCCTTGTGTTCGATACCTGCTCGCCGCTACACCGTGCGCTTGCGGTAAGACTACAGTGTCGCGTGCCCGGGACGTGTATCCGGGCTCTGATCAACTACTCATACAAATAATGACAAACAAAGAGGTATATGTCAACTTTTGACGATATCTTAAATTACAAAATTATATTTATGTTACGAAGTGTCAACTTTTGACGATATCGTATATTACAAAGTTGTCCTTTTGTTACGATATGTGCCCCTATACATTCAAACCCCCTTACATATTCAAAAATTTGGTAGGGTAAGAAACTCTTTAAGATCCCTCAGCCGAATCAGTATGCCCTTGGTCTCCTTCGTTCAAAGCAACATGCTCTTGATCCCTTGGAGCACCAACATCTACAAACTCACCCGTCACGTCGATAGATTCGTCAACGGGAACAGCCCTCTCCATGGCTTGGCCCTGATCATCACCATTAACGATCGAAAAAAACACTGGGATTTGGTCAATATTAGTAGCAAAATCGGGAAATCGATCTTTTACCTTCGATCGATATCACTCAAACCCTTGTGTATACAGTTCATCGAAGTCGTTCAATGTGTTCTTGAACCTCCTTCTCTGTGATTTTCTTCGTGTCGACTCCTTGAATGCTGTTAAAGCGTCGGGCATGGAGATCATTCTCTCTGGCCTCTCACTCGGCCCTTTCCTCTAGCAACGTCTTCTCCGCTTGCTCCCTCAAGGCAATTTGATCAGCCTCTCTCTTTTGAGACTTGCCTAACTCGTGTTCGAGTTGGAGCACATGTGACTGTCTCAACTTGCTAAGAATCTCCAATCTATCCAACTTCGCCGGGGCCTTCTCAACTTCCATCATGACCATCGTCAGTGTGACTTCATGATTGGCCACGACTGCCGAACATCGATGCAACGCAGCGCTAGCCATAAGAGCCTATAGACAAGCAAAAGCTGTTAGTATCTATGCATGCTTCATCCATAATGAAGACAAGAGCAATAGTTACCTGAACGTTCTCATGAACCTCTCATAATTGACCCTTTCTAGAACGGCCTTATCACAGGGCAGGGTCACATTCTCGGTAATCTGTGAGGCGGTCCTGCAATCCAAAAGCATCGATTCATCCTTCCTGATTGGGAACTCTGGCCGAAGAAACTCCTCCGCATGACAATTAAACGGGGCCTGGGCGATCGACTTTCCAATAAAAGCGTTCTAAATTCTTCAGGAATGTCATCAGTCAAAGACACTGGAGGGAACAGACCCCCAAGGCCATGAATCCTGATGCGGAATGGGCTCTGGAAGAGAAGAGGTCTCCCCTAAATCTCTTTCTAAAGGAGGCCCTTGTTCTTGTTCATGGGGTTGGACCTCATCATGCGACTGACTCTCATCCAAAGAAGCAGACGGGCCCATGTCGTCATCTGACCCAAACAACTCTTAGTCGCTAAGGCGAAGCTGCCGCCTTTGTCTCTTTATTCCCTCAACTACAACCACCTCAAATTCGGTGGGAAGCTTCTTCTTTTTCCTCTGCTGAGGACGATTCGGCTGAGAAGCCTCATGAACGACAATGGGTAAAGCCTCAGAGGTTCTTGTCGTCCCTTTCTCTAGAAAAGGTATTTGAGGAGATGTCACATTCTTCTTAGCTTCTCTGATGGAAGACTCGACACCTTCCCTCAACTCGGGTTCCACCTGGTATTCTAGGTCAACCATGCCTGCAAGGAAAAGGCAAAATTCAATAAGACGAAGATCAAACTGGTGATGTGCGGGGTCAGATCGACCTTTTGTCTATATGGTGCTACGCAGCACCGAGTCAGTCAACAACCATTTCGTCTTCTTAGTCGCCTCTGGCAGCTTCAATAATGAATCAGTTATTTTCTTCCCCTCATCGGGTAAAGGCTTGTCTTCAGTCGTTCCCAAATCATGCATACCCCATCGAGTGCAGAAACTCGCCTCGCCTTGAAATACCACGAATACAAATTGGCCTTTTCAATTCGGATTAGAAGTGGGGAGGTCGTCAAATAATTTCCTACCTCTACGAGCAGTTATCATATACCAACCAGGGGGTCTTGAGGGGGGAGGAATCATGAAAAAGTAATTGAACAACTCCATCGTCGGTTCAACCCCGTTTATCATGCACAATACGATGAAGCTGACCAGTACCCCTATGGCATTCAGCATCGATTGGCAAAGGGAATGGTTCAATGTACTCAGCAAATAGAACATAAAAGGATGCATAGGAAATCGAAGTCCCCAATGAAAGGCCTTGACATAAACTCCAACCTCTCGTTTGCTAGGGCGATGAAACCTTTCATCTCTTTCGGGCAACCGTATCTAGTAATCGAGTCGGACATATTTCTCCTGGAACTTAGGAATTTGATCCATGCCCACTTTAGAGACTTGTTTGGTGATCAGACTGGGCACAACGACTTCCTCCTTACTTTTCTGAGCAATGAAAGTTGAACCCCTGCCAGATGTATGAGCAAATAAAGAAGCCATCACCAAAGAAGGAAATCTGGGTCAAGGATGCCAAAGACAATGATTTCAATCTCCCTCAAGAATCGTCTTATTTAGACGAGACAATCTCATCGTGTTCGGACACGTGTCGGTGATCCAGGCATCATAGTATCTCGAATTTCGAAACGACACACCGTCCAAATCAGAAAAGCATTCGTGTTGATGCCTAAAACTCGAGTACTCGTTTCTCGACTGTCGTGCCCCAATAATAAGATGTAACGTCACTTGACCCCGCCAGATGGACTGACTGAGCTCGAGCGACGGGGGCCATTGTTGCACCATGGACCGGCCCATGAGGGATCCGTTCGATGGGCAATAAAAGACCGCAAATCCTATGAAAGAAGCCCGAAGTTGACTCAGTCAAAGCCCACGTGCCATTCGACAATTGCATTTCCAACCATTGAACGTGGGATTGAATGAAGCTCATAAATAGCGGGGATGTGGGTGACAGTTACCCATATTAAGGGGGAGGATCGTGACGCCAGAATAGGTGACCGTTATCCTCCGAACGTCACTAAAGAGAACTCGGATGTTTATAAATACACTGGAGATGAACAGAACAGGAGAGCTACGAAACTTAGCACTCTGACATTCTACACTCCACTTAATATTTCTTCCTCCAAATAGCTTACGATGTCTGACTCGGGACGAGCCTCCGTGGATCAATCTCGACAGCTCCAAGCTCTCTCTTAAGTCTGTTAAGTATTGGACTTCTCCCTACTTGGTGTTAATGATGAGCAAACATAAATACTTGTGACTAATCCCCTATTTTGCAGTTAATCCATTGCCTACGCTTACTATGAAGATCAACTAGCAATGGATGACTCACATACGTGATTGAAGGCAAATGATATGAATTGGATGATCGTAGATTGATGATTGAAGCTCCATAAAGACTTCAAGCTCATACGATAGAAAGAAGAGATTATTCGTCAATGTAATTTTTCTTTTATCTCTTCTAGTATGTAGCTTAGAAGTAGAACTATGATGGAGCACTCACACACATCTACTTTCGGTCATAGGACATCTCTAGACCTTTGTCCTTTGATCTCAATTCAATTATCTTTTGTTTGTGCTAGGATTGTTCATAACAACCGACTGCTTAATAGTTTACAGTCGCCTATCTCAAAAACAGTCGACTGTGTTTTGTTCTTCAGTCGCCTGTTATGCACAGACTATTTCAATTCAGTCATTGGGTCCTCTCTGATTATCTCGCATAGGCTACTGTTGAACGTTTATCAGGTGCCTGTCTTAGCGACAGTCGACTGTGAACGGTTCATCAGTCGCATGTCTCTCCTTGCCCAAACTCTATTTGATCCGATTTCTATGGCCAGTCGACTTATGTTGTATATACAGTTGACTGTCTATTAGATCAGTCGATTGTCTTTGCTGCAACATTCGCCTGTCTGTAAGTCTATTCTTTGACTCAGCTCTCTGGAAATTTCTCATGTCTGTGACAGTCGTCTGTTTAAGGATATACAGTCGCCTGTTCTGATTGACAGTCGACTGTGTTCCTTGCATCAGTCGTCTGTCCTGTATCTTGCGAGATTTCCAGTATTTCATCTAACTTACTCTTCTCTCAGCCAGTCGCCTGTCGAAGAATGTACAGTTGCCTGTTGGTTTTACAGACGACTGTCTTGGCTTCATCAGTCGACTGTCCACGTGGTAAGTTACCGTTATGAATTCTCACCTACCCTTGCTGACTGTGCAACAGTCGACTGTGGTTTGTTCAACAGTCTCCTGTCGCAAGTTCAGATTATATCCGTTGAGATTTTTCTCACGGATTTCGATTGGGTTTTTGCCTAAACTGTTTTGTGGATTTGAGAAAGCTATAAATAGAGCTTCTACTGTTTCATTGGAAGGTTACTCATTCATTTGCAAAATCCTTCAAGCTTTCATTTCCAAAGATCAAAGCTTTCAAATCCAAAGCCCTAAGTATTTCCAAATCTTGTTCTCTTTCTCTCCAACCTAGAACCAAAGATTGATCCTCTAGGCATTTGGTGCAGTCAAGAGAAAGGGCTTTTCTCCTCTCTTCCAAGAGAGTTCTTCAACACACATCACACTTCTCCTTCAAGTTCTACTTCAAGGCATATGTGATTGTAAGTGTTGCTTTCAGATTTCATAACTTCTTTATTTGAATTGTGCTCTCGGTTGTGAGAGTGGTTTTTGCTTGCTCCCTGGTTGTGGGAGTCAATGACATTGATTGTATTCGATTGCACTTGTAGGGTTGCTACAAGTGGGTTTTTTTAAGGAAACCTCAAGTTAGGGTTCTAACTTGAGTATCCGGTGGTATCCGGGTGGTAGGGACGTAGGATTACCGGGAACAAGTCGGGAGTTGACTTGGGTAATCCGAACCCTTGAAACATAACTGCGTTTGCGTGTGTTTCTCTTTGGGTTGTTTTCTATTCCGCACTATTTGTTGGATTGCATTTTATTTGGCGTAAATTCCTTTTAAATTTGCATAAACACTATTCAACGCCAATTCGTCATCCTTCGAAAGTGATGAATCCGAGAACGAGATGGATTTGGGTGAAATGGCCCAAATGGCGAAGAAGTTCCAACGCTTCTTCCACAAAGGTAAATTTCCCTCCAACAAATGTTTTGAGTCTACTAATGCTACTTCCTCTCTTTGTTATAAGTGTAATAAGCCAGGGCACATCAAGAGGGATTGCCCAATGCTAAATAACAAAGAAAAGTGGAAGGCACCAAAGTACCACAAGTCCAACAAGAACAAGAAAGACAAGAAGAAAGGACTCGTCGGTACCTTTGATGACTCAAGTGATGACTCATCAAGCGATTTCGATGATGAGAAGGGTGAGAGCACCCACATGTGCTTCATGGCACTTGAAGACCAACTCTCGGATGAGAGTGATTCCGATACGGATAACACCGAGGTAACAATGGATGAACTTCGCATAGCTAATGAAGAACTATTTGCTAAATACCAATCTTTAATGCTTAGATACTCTAGCTTAAAGAAATCAAATGTTAGCAAGTCATCCATTCCATGCATTATCAACAATGACACCATTGTTGATACTTTAACCCTTGAGAAAGCAAACTTAGCTTCTCAAAATGTCACATTGAGAAATGAGGTGAATTCCCTCAAATCTCAACTAGATCAAACACATCCCATAGATAATAGTGATCTAATTACACGCCACACACAATTGGGATTAGAGAATGATTCTCTTAAAACCCAAGTGCATGAGCTCAAAGCACGGGTGTCCACCTTGGATACCAACATTTCTTCTTTAAAGAAGAAATATGAGCTCATGTCCTCCCGTATTGAGAGATTCAATAAGGGACAAGGACAATTGGATGATTTGCTTGCAAATCAATTTCTGGCCACACATCGTGTTGGCCTTGGATTTGTAAAAGCTAATGCATCTAATGATCGCACCTCCTATAGTGGTGTCACTATAGATTTTGTGAGGCCTTCCTCCGGTGCATCCACAAGTGGTGTCAAAGACACTATGGGTAGCAATCCTACCAAGAATGTCACCACATCACTTTCTCTTCCTTTTGGCAAGAAACCCACTAAGGGTGGAAACCAAAAGCAAGGCCATGCTTATATGTACACTAATACTCATCCACGTAGGAAACATCCTACTTCACAAGTGGGTAATCATGACACATTTTATGCTCCGCACCCACGGACACGTACACAACCACACATGAGAATACTCATGTACGTGCTCACACACACACATATGCTCATACGCATCATTCTTTCATGTATACTAATTCTCCACATGTCATGCATGATCAATATGCTTCATACAATATGCATGTTCCCAAGAATACATATCATTCAAGAATGTACAATGCATATCCTCCACCTCATATCTATGCTAGAAATCATGTTCCTAAGAAGCATGCACCACATAGAAATCCAACTCATATGCATGCAACTAGGAATATGACTCCCAAGATGTACACTATTTGGGGTCCTAAGAACACTAGTCTAAATGTTAGGAATGCTTATGTTGATTCCTACTTTCATGATGTAATTAGAAATAGTAACTATGTTGGGAAGCGGAAGTCCACTTGGACTTGGCTTCCAAAGGGCTAATCCCCTTGGACCCAACAAACATTGGGTACCATAAGCTTATGGTATATTATATAGGTACCCAAGAGAAAGAAGAAGAGCAATAAATGCCTTATTAGCTCTAAAGGGAAAGGATGGATTCTTGATAGCGGTTGCTCCAAACACATGACGGGAGATCCCTCATTGCTCTCCGAAGTGATTAGCATCAAAGATGGTGCAACGGTCACTTTTGGAGGTAATGAAAAGGGAACCATCATTGGAGTAGGTATCGTTGGTAATCCTTCCAAACCCCTAATTACTAATGTTTATCTTGTTAGTGGTTTATGTCACAACCTCATTTCCATAAGTCAACTTTGTGACAAAGGTTACAAGGTTAACTTCCGAGAAGGATTGTGTACTATTGTTGATTGTGATTCAAATATTTTATTTTCCGGTATTAGGTGTAAAAATATTTATTATTTAAGCTTGCCTAAAACCGTAGAACATTGCTTAGTTGCTAACACAAGTGAACAACTATTATGGCATCGCCGTTTTGGTCATGTTCACTTCAAGCACTTATATAAGTTAGCTAAGCATGATCTAGTCAAAGATTTTCCTAAGATTGTTTTTAATAAGAAAAACTTTTGTGATTCATGTCAAAGAGGTAAACTAAGTAAATCTTCATTTAAGCTTAAAGAAGGGATTACTTCTAAGAGGCCCCTAGAACTTCTACATCTAGATTTATTTGGGCCAACTAGAACCGCTTCTTTAGGTAATGCTCATTATGGACTAGTTGTCGTTGACAACTTTTCTAGATTTACTTGGGTTTCATTCTTAACTAATAAGAATGAAGCTCATGAAGAGTTTACCAAATTTGCAAAGAAGATTCAGAATCTTTTAGGATCCACCATTATCACTATTCATAATGATCATGGAGGAGAATTTGAGAATGAGTCTTTTACTAAGTTTTGTGATGACTCCGGGATAACTCATAACTTTTCCTTTCCTCGTGCACCACCACAAAATGGTGTTGTAGAAAGAAAGAATAGGACTCTTATTGAGTGTGCTCGCACTATGCTCCATGATAGTCATTTAGGACTACAATTTTGGGCAGAAGCAGTGCACACGGCATGTTATGTGCTCAATAGAATCCTAGTGAGACCCCGAACAAACAAAACTTGTTTTGAGTTGTTTTACGATAAAAAGCCTCAAGTGAAATATTTTCGTGTCTTCGGTTCAAAATGTTTTATAAAGAACACCTTTGGTAATTTAGACAAATTTGAGCCAAGATCCGATGAAGGAATTTTTGTTGGATATTCCACACGTAGCAAAGCCTACCGGATATACAACAAAACTTCTTCAACAATTGAGGAATCAATTCACGTATCTTTTTATGAAGATTTTGACTTTCCTCATGTTGATGATGATAATGTAGATATTCTTTGTGATTCTCTTAATAATGTTAAGATTAATGATAATATTCTTGAGACTAACACTTCTAACAAAGTTGTTGAAGTTGTTCCTAGCGATCCAGGTTTACCCAAAGCTTATCCAACCGTTCGCAACTATCCCCATAACCAAATCATTGGAGATATTGGTGTGGGTGTTCGAACGAGATCAAGAATTGAAGAATTCTCCCATTGCGCATTCGTCTCTACCATTGAGCCAAAGAACATTCAAGAAGCTTGTGAGGATAGCTCTTGGATAGTGGCAATGGAAGAAGAACTAGCGCAATTCGAGAGAAATGAAGTTTGGAAACTTGTACCTCTTCCAAGTGGTCACCAAGCTATCGGGACCAAATGGATCTTCAAGAACAAGACGGATGAAAACGAGGTAATCACACGGAAAAAAACAAGTTTAGTAGCTCAAGGCTATCGGCAAGAGGAAGGTATTGATTTCAAATAATCCTTTGCCCCCCGTAACTAGATTAGAAGCTATTAGGTTGCTTTTATCTTTTGCATCCCATAAGAATTTTAAATTATTTCAAATGGATGTTAAAAGTGCATTTTTAAATGGATTTGTAAATGAAGAAGTCTATGTTTCTCAACCTCCCAGTTTTATTCATGAGAAATTTCCAAACCATGTTTTCAAACTTAAGAAAGCGTTGTATGGATTGAGACAAGCTCCTAGATCTTGGTATGATCGCCTTAAGACCTTTCTTTTGAATTTAGGTTTTAAAATGGGAGAAGTTGATTCTACACTTTTCATTAAAGATTATGAAAATGACATTCTTTTGATTCAAGTTTATGTAGATGACATTATTTTCGGTTCTACTAACTTTCATCTTTGTCAAGAATTTTCCAAATCTATGAAGGATGGGTTTGAGATGAGCCACATGGGAGAGCTCAACTACTTCCTTGGATTGCAAATTCGACAAATGGAGAATGACACTTTCATACATCAGACAAAGTACACAGGGGAGCTTATTAAGCGATTTGGGATGGAATCGTCTTCAAGCAAAAGGACTCCCATGAGTACTACTACTCATCTACACAAGGATGAAAGCGGAAAAGATATAGACGTTCGTCTATATCGAGGTATGATCAGTAGCTTACTTTACTTAACCGCTAGTAGGCCCGATATCATGTTTTCCGTATGTATATGTGCAAGATATCAAGCAAGACCTAAGGAGTCACACTTGATTGCGGTTAAACGAATATTTCGTTATCTCAATCAATCCCTAGATTATGGGTTACTTTACCCTAAGTCTAGCACGTATGAGTTAATCTCATATAGTGATGCCGACTTTGCCGGATGCAAGTCCGACAGGAAAAGTACTAGTGGCACATGCCATTTCTTAGGAAATTCCTTAGTTTCTTGGTTCTCTAAGAAACAGAATTCAGTGTCATTGTCCACGACTGAAGCGGAATATATTACCGTGGGTCTTGCATGTGCACGAGTTCTTTGGATGAGACACACTCTTAGTGACTATGGTGTCAATTGTGATACTTACCCTATCATGGTTGATAACCAAAGTGCTATTTGTCTTTTCAAGAATCCGGTACACCACTCCCGTACCAAACACATAGACGTGAGACACCATTTTATAAATGATCATGTAGCTAAGAAGGACATCATCTTAGAGTACATTGAAACCCAAAAACAAATTGCCGATATCTTCACTAAACCTCTTAAAGAAGATTCATTTGTGAGGTTGCGTGGAGAATTGGGAATTATGGGTGAATCTAAAATCTAGAAGCTCAATTTTCATGCTATAACTCCTTATTGAGCTCATATATTTTTTGATTGTCTTTCTTCATGTGCTTTATTGTTTTATGAGATTAAGAAAGGCAATTGTGACTTATTTGATTTCATGAGTTTTTGAAGTTGATTGGAATAATTTGTGTTTCAATAGATTTATTGTTTTCATAATAATTTTAAGATGTATTTGTGATTAGAGTATAGGTCCTAGGGTGAGTGTTCTTATTCTCTGGAATTCTATCTCACTGTGCATTTTTGGACCAGGACAGACGACTGTGTTTCTTTTGACAGTCGACTGCTCGACTCTATATCCTCCATATGAAAACTGATATCTTTCGCACAGCCGACTGTTGAATGTTTTTTAGTCGACTGTTAATTTAACAGGCGACTGCAATTTAGTCATCAGGCGATTGTACTCTCTGTCAAATTTTTACAGTATTCTCTGCTTTTCTTGTGATCTGTATTAATTCTCGGCCAGCCGACTGTTGAGTATATGTCAGTCGACTGTCCAGCGGACAGGCGACTGCATTATCCTTGCCAGTCGACTGCCCATCTCTCTGAGATTTAATTCTATCACTTCATACAGTCGACTGACTTTTGTTCTCCAGTCGACTGTCTCCTGATGTGTCGGTTTATTTGATTTGATCCGAGCCGTCGATTCTTTGATCCAACGGCTCAGATTGATTTTCCCTAATTTATATTTGTAATACCCTACCAGCTACTGCACAAGTACTAGAGGGTGGGTGAATAGTACTTTAAAATAATAAGGCGTATAATTCCAAATTAAATTGCACACAACTACCAAATCAATTTGCGGAAGCTTAAATTGAATGACAACAATGAAATTAACAATGCTAACAAACGATGTTAATGGGTTCGGATCCACCCAAGTCTCCCCGACTTGTTCCCGGTGATCCTACGTCCCAACTACCCGGATCCCCTCCGGATACTTGAGTTAGAAACCCTAACTCAAGATTTCCACTATGAATATCTTGTGAAAAACCTTCACAAGATCAAATCATACATGCAATGGCAAAGTGAATCCCACAACCCGGGATCACAAACTTCTCTCACAACCGAGAGAGCGAATAAGCAATATAAAAGAGTTTAGATGAAATAAATACTCTTACCACAAAATCCTATACCTTGAGTTTTTCTTACCCAATAGGTGGAATGAAGGATTTGAGGAAGATGAAGTCACCAAGCCCTAGCACCAAGGAAATGAGCAGCAATGGGTGCCTAGGGAAGAGTTGGAGACTTGGATCAAGCAATAGCTTGAAAAGCTCACCAAGAACAAGCTTCTCTCTAGATCTAGAAATGAGAGAGAATGGGTTTCTTGTGAGGAAGAGAGCTTTAGATTTGAGGGAGAATGGCTATCTCTTTTGATCTCAATGAATCTCTGAATGGAAGCTCTTTTTTTGATGGAAATGACCTAGGTTCGTATTTATAGGAACCCAAAAACATAAGTTAGGTCATTCTCCAACGGATAGAAATCTGGGAGAATTAGTCGGTCAAAGAACAATCACTGACCGACTAGTTCATCAACTAGTCGGTCAGCCAAACAACGTGGACCGACTAAGAGTAGATCTGAGAAGAGATAGAATTTCAGACCTAGAAATCTAGTCGGTCCAAGAACACTTTCTGACTGACTAGTTTCACAACTAGTCGGTCAGTCAATGAACGTAGACCGACTAAGAGGCAAAATAACTTAGTCTGAATGCAAAGTGACTTAGTCGGTCCAAGAACAAAAGTTGACCGACTAGATTGTCAACTAGTCGGTCATCAAACGTTCTTAGACCGACTAACGGTAAACAGTAGCTTAGGAGAATTTTAGAGTGAACAGTAAGTCACAACTAGTCGGTCAAAGAAGCATCACTGACCGACTAGTTCACAAACTAGTCGGTCGGTGAGTCAACGTAGACCGACTAACTGTAAACAGTAAAGTCCAAGAAATTAAGGAATCAAACTAGTCGGTGCAAGAACAGTTGCCGACAGACTAGATCACCATCTAGTCGGTCAGTACTTGTTCTTGTACCAACTAACATGCACAACAAAGTCCGAATCGAAGCGCGACGCTTCGAGGAAGTTAGAATGAACTTGTGCAAGGATCCTAGAGCTACGAAATGAGCGTAATGAAGATATAGACGTAAGATATACTCAATGCTTAACATTCTATATATCGAAGCTAAAAGACTATAAATAAAACCTTAATAAACGGTCTTCGATAGCTTCGATTGAATCTTCATATTTTCCAAAGCGTCGCAAGAGCTTCAACGAAGCTTTAGGCATGAATATGAGCTTTGGAAAGTGTTGAGATGTCGCTTTGAATGTTCTCGTGAAATTGGCGACGATCTCCAATACTGCGCTCACAAATTGTTAGTTCATGAATTATTTATGTTTGCTCATCATCCAAAACCAAATCCGGGGAGTCCAATATTCAACATTCTCCCCCTTTTTGGTGATGACAAACTGTTACGCCTATTTGACCGAGACCCAAAAGACACGAGCCCAGGAGCCCGACCACAGGTCGAGAGCCCATCTGCATCCTCAAAAGCCCATTGAGCAAAGGCCCTATAAGGGACCTTCTCGAACGTCGATCCGACCCGGCCCCAATAACCCGCTGGTCACTCGCCCACTCCTGCGAAAACCACTCCCCCGGACGCGCGACCACTAAGGGCGATAATGGGAAGGTGCTGGCATGGCGGAAAGGGCGGCGGCGAGGGGGGACTGATGGGGCACGATCGATGGCGGGCGTGGGGCGTGGGCCAGGGGCAACCGTGCTGGGAGCTCTACAAAAGGGCCAGGAAGACGACGAAGAAAGGGGCCGCATCTCAGGTAACAAAACCGAAGGTACTCCATCAACTACCTCGTTCCCCCAATTCATCTCCTTCCTCCCCCGCTCGCGCCGAGAGACGCCGTTACGATCTCCTCACGAGTCGAACCGTCTCCGCCGGGCCTCCTTTCTCAGATCACTATCTGACTTAGGCATCGGAGGGAATTTGGCCAGAACCAAGGTCCGGCCCCCTGACGAGCGTTCTCGTCTACGCAGGTGGACAGTTGATCAACGGGCCGAGGCTACCCCTCGCCCCTCTCCGACCACTCGTCCGACTGGATAGTGAGGCTTCCCCTCACCGTCAACCTGCCGAGGCCGAGCACGCCCCACCAAGGCCGAGCGTCTTAGTCAGGTCCGAGATTCCCCTCGCCTCCCGTCGGCCGTGCATCTACCCGGGCGCATGAGGCTACCCCTCGTCCCCCTTTCAGCCGAGGCCGAGCACGACTATCCGAGGCCAAGCATCTCAACAAGGGCCGAGGCTTCCCCTCGCCCCTTCTGCACCAATTCGAAGCCCCCCAAGGGACCCAAAGCGGGCCCCTTGACCACGTTGACCGGGTTCTCCACGGTCAACGCTTTGTAGTGAGAAAACACTCTGAAACATCTGGCACCGTCTGTGGGAACGAAAACTGTCCCACGAAGAAACAAACCACATCTGCGATGACGCGGCCTCCCTCCTCTCGGCGAAAGAAGGGCGAGGCCCCGACGCGGGGCGACAGGGCCCGCCATCGTTGCCAAGAAGGGGCATGGGACCGACGCGAGGAGAGTTGTGGGGAAAGGGCCGGGATACCCTCCCCTTCCCCACCGGTCGGGAGACCGAGTGCGCCCATAACGGCACGCAGCTCGGACGTGGCTTTGGTGGTATCAGTGGTCATAGACACTACCTTAGTGCGACGGCTACTTGTCGACACCGGCAGCTCCTGTGACGTCCTATTTATGTCAACCCTGGAGAAGATGGGCCGGTAGAAAGAAGACTTGCGACCTCGTTCGGGTCCCGTGGTCGGATTCACGGGTCACTCCACCCCCATCATCGGCACTATCCATCTCCCGGTAACGCTCGGAAACACACCAGACTCTGTGACCCTAGCGGTGGAATTCATCGTATTGGGGATCGGGTCGGAATACAACGGGATCATCGGCCGACCCCTACTCAACGCCGTCGGCGCGGTGGTCTCGACCCTCCATCGGACCATTAAGTTCCGAACGCCGGGCGGGATGGGGCAAGTCGAAGGCGACGCGGGGAGACCGAATACCTGCTATCAACTGGCGAAGGAAGGTCCCGAGGATAGACTAGCTGACCGGATGGCCGCGCTCGACTTAAGGAGTGGGCCCAGGCCCACCCCTATGGAGGAGCAGGAGCAAATCCCGGTCATGGACATCGAGGGCCGGTTCGTCTCGATCGGGAGAGGGCTGAGCCCGGACCTGAGGGATCAGCTGATCGAATGCCTGGAGGCGAACCTGGACATCTTTGCCTGGTCGCCCGAAGACATGCCCGGCGTGGACCCCCAGGTGATCGTCCACCAGATCAACGCCGACCCCAACTTCAAACCGGTTAGGCAGAAGAAGCGTAACCTGGGCGGCGAGAAGATGAAGGCAGCCTCCGAGGAATTGGAGCGTCTCCTCGATGCCGGCTTCATACGAGAAGTCTGGTACCCGGAGTGGCTGTCGAACGTGGTGATGGTCAAAAAACCCAACGGGAAGTGGCAAATGTGCGTGGACTTCAGTGACCTCAACAAGGCCTGCCCCAAGGATAGCTACCCCCTGCCACGCATCGACCACCTGGTGGACAACGCCTCGGGATACGAGATGCTAAGCTTCATGGACGCTTACTCCGGGTACAATCAAGTCCAGATGGACCCCCGGGACGAAGAGATGACTGCCTTCACGACGGACCGGGGAACCTACTGCTACAGGAAGATGCCTTTTGGCTTGAAGAACACGGGGGCCACCTACCAGAGAATGGTCAACAAGGTGTTCAGCTCCCAGATCGGAAGGAACCTAGAAGTCTATGTCGACGACATGCTTGTCAAGTCAAGGCGACCGGAAGACCACATCGCCGACTTGCGGGAGACCTTCGAGCGGTTGCGGCGACACCACATTCGGCTCAACCCCGCGAAATGCACGTTCGGGGTAAGATTTGGCAAATTCTTGGGATTTATGATAACTAATCGTGGTATTGAAGCTAATCCCGACAAGATCGATGCGCTGGTTAACATGCGCGAGCCGACGACGATCAAGGAGCTACAGAGGCTGAACGGGCGCATCGCAGCCCTGGGCGATTCCTTTCCAAATCAGTGGAAAGATCGCTTCCCTTCTTCAAGGTCCTGAGGAAAGCAATCGCGGAACCTCCGAATAATAGGAAGACAATACTCTGGGACGAAGACTGCTCCCGGGCGTTCGGGGACCTCAAAGAGTACCTCCGCAGCCCCCCTCTCCTGTCCAAACCCTGGGAAGGGGAGTCGCTGAGCCTTTACCTGGCGTGCGCGGAGGAAGCTGTGAGTTCGGTGCTGATCCGGGAGGACGGCGGGGTGCAATGGCCGGTATATTACACGAGCCGGATCTTGAAGGGGGCGGAGGTGCGATACTCGCCCATGGAGAAACTGGCGTACGCCCTCGTCCTCTCAGCGCGAAGGCTCCGACCCTATTTCCAGGCCCACACCATACTGATCCTGACCGACTCACAGCTGGAACAGAACCTCAAGAGATTCGATCGAATGGGAAGGATGCTAAACTGGGGAGTGGAACTGAGCGAGTTCGACCTCCGATTCAAACCGTGCACGGCCATCAAGGGACAGGCCCTAGCCGACTTCATCGCCGAATGCACGACGGAAGGAAATGGCCCCCCAGAGGGAGAAGGCCCGGGGACGGTAACTGCTCAACCCTTGTCCTTTCTTTCGGCTGACCACTCTCAACCAGAGGATCCAGGAGCGTGGATAGTTCATGTGGACGGGTCGGCCACGCAGTCAGGAGGAGGGGCCGGGATTGCGATCTGATCTCCGGAGGGGAACATCACGGAATACGCGTTGCGGTTCGAGTTCCCGGCCATGAACAACGTGGCGGAATACGAAGCTGTGATCAACGGCCTGAGGCTGGCCCTGGAGCTCGGGGCCGAGTCCGTCCGCCTCCTCAGCGACTCGAAGCTCATTGTCAACCAACTCTTAGGGAGTTACGAGGCACGGGAGGAGGCGATGCAGAGATATCTCCCAGTCGCCAGAGCGGCGATGTCCAAATTCAAGGACGTGGAGGTCTTACACCTCCCACGGTCAGAGAATGCGCAGGCAGATGCGTTGTCAAAACTGGCCTCGTCCTCGCCAAAGGAGCTGGGCCGCACCATCTACGTAGAGAACCTGCCGTCCCCCAGCACGATGGAGCACGAGGTGATGGCGATCGACCAAGAGCCCACCTGGATGGACCCGATCATCCGATACCTCACCCACGAAGAGGTGCCGGCCGATGGGGATGAGCGCCGAACCCTGGAGAGAAAAGCACTCCGATACGTGATCCATGAGGGGACGCTCTACCGGAGACGCTGGACCAAGACGGACGTCCTCCCATACCTGAAGTGCATCGGACCGCAAGAAGCTGACTACGTCCTACGGGAGGTTCACGACGGGATCTGCGGGAATCACCACGGGGGCAAGATAGTCGCGCAGAAGATCTTAAGGCAGGGGTACTACTGGCCGACCTTGGCCAAAGATGCTACAAGCTACGTGCAGAAATGCCAAGAATGCCAGAGGTACGCCCACCACATCTCGACTCCTCCGTCAGAGCTCATCCCCATCGTGAGCCCCCTCCCCTTTGCGAAATGGGGGCTCGACATCCTCAGACCGTTCAAGCCAGGACGAGGGCAGCGGAAGCACCTGATCGTGGCAGTGGACTACTTCACCAAGTGGATCAGGCCGAGCCGTTGGCAACCATCACCTGGAAGAAAGCGAAAAGCTTCGTGTGGAATTCCATCATCTCCCGATTCGGAGTACCACGGGCCATCGTCACAGACAACGGGAAGCAGTTCGATTCAGCAGGGTTTAAAGATTTTTGCGAGGAATGGGGAATCAAGCTCCTCTTTGCCTCGGTAGCACACCCCCAAACCAACAGGATGGCAGAAGCGGCCAACAAGTGTATCATAGAGCCCCTCCGGAAGAAAGTGAAGGACGCCGAAGGGAACTGGCCGGAAGAGCTCCCCGGGATACTCTGGTCATACCGGACGACCCACAAGGAGGCCACTGGCGAGACCCCCTTCATGCTCACCTACGGGGCCGAGGCGGTGGTACCGGTCGAATTGGGTGAAGAATCTCTTCGCCTCAAATACTTTGACGAAGACCGGAACTCGCAGGGCCTAGGGCTCAGCCTGGAGCTCCTCAACGAGCAACGGGAGCAGTCACTGGCCACCATCGTCCGCCAAAAGCAGAAGGTGGCCCGATACTACAACGCTCGGGTGCGGGGGAGAAGCTTCCACCTCGGGGACCTGGTCCTCCGGAAGGCGGGCTTCACCACCGATACCGCTCGCAAAGGGAAGCTCGCGGCTAGATGGGAGGGACCCTACAAAGTCGTCGAGGTCCTCGGACCCGCAGCCTACCGACTAGCCGACATGGAAGGGAGAGTTCTCACTCACACTTGGAATGCGGAATATTTACGCAAGTACTTTCAATAGATGTATCGTTTCCTATGAAATAAATTTGTTTTAAATTCATTCCCTTCCAGATAAAGCAAAAAGGTATCCAGAAGGATACACGAAGAGGTCGAGGGGCATTCCCCTCCCTCATTTTTCTCCGGGGGCGCCAGGGGAGCCACAGGCTGAAGGCTCACTAGGGTCTCCCCCCTTACTCCGTTCGGCGTCAGAGTACATCCGAAGTTTCTCGAAGTTGATCCCCGAGAGCGGGAACTTCTCTTGGATCTCGGACTGGCACCGGGCGAAGCCCTTCTCGTACGCCTCCAATAAGGCGGTCTCCACAAAGGAGGTGGCATACTCCGCCACGGTATCCTGAGCGATTCGGGCAGGATCCAACTCCTCGAGCCCACGCAACCGAGCCTCTAGGGTCTCTACCTGGCGTTGGTGCTCCGCCCTCTCCTTCTCGATCTCCCGGGATTTCTCTCCTAGTTGGGCAACAAGGGCCCTCGCCTGCTCCTCCGCCGCATCCAGACGATCGGAGAGCTCCGAGGCTTCGGAGGCAGCAGCCGGGCCGGGGACCTGCTTGACCCCTCCAGACGCGTCGACGTCTTTTAAAAGAGAGGCGAGCCGCGTCTCGGCCTTGGACCTCGCGGCCAGAGCCACAGCTCTCTCACGATCCGCCGCCTCCAGGGCAGAGGACAGCTCAGTTATGCGGGAGTTCAGGGATTGGACCCGCGCTTCCTCCAACTGACCAGCTTCCTCCTCCTCCTCGCCAGGGACCTCAGGGCCTAGCCCAGCCACGGATTTGGCTTTGGGAAGAGCCACGAATTGGCGCCTCATCGAGAGGCCCACCGAGGACAACTGTGCCAAAGCGACGAAGGTAAGATGGCAAAAACAGCTGGAGAACGGGGGGACAAGCAGAGACACACTACCTGTTGACCAGCCTGGATCACGAAGGTAGCCAAGCAATCACCTCTGACTCCGTCCAACACCGCCTGGTCGGGAGGGAGACAACAGTTCTCGGCCACTCTAGCGGCGGCTCCGCGGCTCGAGAACACCGACTCCTTCTCACCCACTGGAAAGCGTGGACAAAGAAGACCCTCCCCTGACGAAGGGAACTCGCCAGGAGCAGAGCGGAATGCCCCAAGATACCGACTGTAAGCATCAGGGAGAGAGCCGTCCGGAAGAGGTGAAGGGCCGGCCCACGGCCAAGCAACCTCAACGGGAGCAGGATGAGGTCGGTCAGCAGTCGGCTGAACGTCGACCCCCTCGACCCCCTCACGGAGCCTCTTGGGAGATCCCTGCAAGGGGAGAGAGGGAGACGACATCTTCTTTCGCTTCGAGCCTCCGGATGCGGTCACAACCCGCTGCTTCTTCCGGACCGCCAACACATGGTCCCTTCTGCGCGGATCCGGGTTTGGGGCCTGCACGAGAGCGCTGGCAGGAGAAGGACCGAGAGGGAACCCACCTTCACTCAAAGAATAAATGAGAGACAGAGCAGAACCTAGGCGACCTCGAGGGGCGAACGCTCGGAGCAGCTTACCTAGGGGCCACACCGTCTTACGCAAATTGAGGTCACTAAAGAGGAAGTCGATCGAGCGCTCCCTCGGAGGAATTGCCAACATGTCCCTCGCCGTCTGCTGCTCAGTGACCGTCGGCTCACCCAGATTAAGAACAACGGCACCGGCCGCCACCCACCGAGCCGGGAAGTGTACGCTCGAGGGGAATGTGACGAACACGTATTCCCCCTTCCAGCGTTTCAGAGAGCTCGGCAACCCCAGCACCAGGGACATCTTCGGGCGGGCGTTGATGTAAATCCATGCCCCTGATTGGTGGAGGCTCAGGCGGTAGAACTGGGCAAAGAGGCGGAGAGAGGGCACCACACCTTTCAGCATGCAGACGACAACGAACCCGACGAGGATCCCGACGGCGTTGGGACAGAATTGACACAAGCACACATTGTGGGCCTGAAGGAACTCCACGATAAAAGGATGAAGCGGGAAACGGAGCCCGAAGTGAAAGCACCTCTCATATATTCTGACCTCATTGGGACCAGGAGAGCAGATCCGCTCGTCGGCCCCAGGGGCACGAGCCGAGTAGGGCGGAAGCAGGTAGGAGGAGCGCATACTCCCGATGGCGGTGGCACAGATCGACGAAGGCCACGCCAAGACCTCAGAAGGAACCCCTGAAGGATCATCCCCATGTTGACTAATCGCCGAAGGAGTGCCACCCGCCAGACCTGGAACCGCATCGTGCTCCGACCGAACCGAACCCGTAGCAGAGGAAGACGACATGGGGCAGAGCTCAGACAGAAGGGGGATCAGCACAAAGAAGAAAGGCGACGGGATGGCGGCTCACGAATCCCTCAGCTTTTCCACTTAAGACGACTCCGCGAACGGCAGGGATAAGCTTGCCGCTACACGTGGCAACATCCGAAGGCTGACGGCGCTTCGGAACCCGCGCCTTAAAAACATCGAACGGGCCAACTCATGATGACGACTAATAAATGAGTCGGCATCGACTGGAGAGCTTGTCAAAATCGGCAGAAGTCACATCGGCCGAGTCAAACCGGCCTAGGTCGATCAACCCGACCGATGGGGGCAATTGTTACGCCTATTTGACCGAGACCCAAAAGACACGAGCCCAGGAGCCCGACCACAGGTCGAGAGCCCATCTGCATCCTCAAAAGCCCATTGAGAAAAGGCCCTATAAGGGACCTTCTCGAACGTCGATCCGACCCGGCCCCAATAACCCGCTGGTCACTCGCCCACTCCTGCGAAAACCACTCCCCCGGACGCGCGACCACTAAGGGCGATAATGGGAAGGTGCTGGCATGGCGGAAAGGGCGGCGGCAAGGGGGGACTGATGGGGCACGATCGATGGCGGGCGTGGGGCGTGGGCCAGGGGCAACCGCGCTGGGAGCTCTACAAAAGGGCCAGGAAGACGACGAAGAAAGGGGCCGCATCTCAGGTAACAAAACCGAAGGTACTCCATCAACGACCTCGTTCCCCCAATTCATCTCCTTCCTCCCCCGCTCGCGCCGAGAGACGCCGTTACGATCTCCTCACGAGTCGAACCGTCTCCGTCGGGCCTCCTTTCTCAAATCACTATCTGACTTAGGCATCGGAGGGGATTTGGCCGGAACCAAGGTCCGGCCCCCTGACGAGCGTTCTCGTCTACGCAGGTGGACAGTTGATCAACGGGCCGAGGCTACCCCTCGCCCCTCTCCGACCACTCGTCCGACTGGATAGTGAGGCTTCCCCTCACCGTCAACCTGCCGAGGCCGAGCACGCCCCACCGAGGCCGAGCGTCTTAGTCAGGTCCGAGATTCCCCCCGCCTCCCGTCGGCCGTGCATCTACCCGGGCGCCTGAGGCTACCCCTCGTCCCCCTTTCAGCCGAGGCCGAGCATGACTATCCGAGGCCGAGCATCTCAACAAGGGCCGAGGCTTCCCCTCGCCCCTTCTGCACCAATTCGAAGCCCCCCAAGGGACCCAAAGCGGGCCCCTTGACCACGTTGACCGGGTTCTCCACGGTCAACGCTTTGTAGTGAGAAAACACTCTGAAACACAAACCAACATAAATAATAATCAAAAATAATAATTCAAATGTAAAATACTTACTCCCCCTGCATTGATGACACGTTAATTCCAAAATGAATATATATGAATTGCATCAATCAGTTGAGTAAGATAAATAAAGAGAATCAATTTTCGAAATATCGGATTTTGAAAATCCTTATATGTATCTTAACTCCCCCTGAATCTAACATATCAAACTAGATTCTTGGAAATTGAGTTTAAATTTTTCATTTGCGCTATTTATTATCATTATCTCTCCCCCTTTGGCATTATCCCAAAAATGGGGGTCATACAACGACAACAATTAGGAAATGTAAAATCCAACATCGGGAGTCGTAGACAAAGGCAATGGACCAACTTGACACCAAGGGAAAAATTGTGGAAATCAAAACAAGGTGTGCCAAATTTTCCATTATAAAAAAAAATCAACGATAATCAAAATCATCAAAAATACCAAATGTTTATTCATTTCTTGAATAAAGAAACATACTCTTCAATATTCAATATTCTTGGTTAAATTTGTGCATGGAAAACAATTCTATACAATTATAGAATTTAAATCTATTTAACCAAGTTTGCATGCTACGAGCGACGAAATCACATTTCATATACATTCAACGAATATTAAAATGTGCACGACGAAGTAAGATAAAGACAACGACGATGTATATATATAAATGATAACATCAAGAGTACATCCAAGAAGATATCAATACATCAAAATACAACATACCCATCAAGAAGAAATACATCATCATCATCATCCTCATCAAAATAAATACTACAACAATGACAACATCCAAAATACATCAAAACATCATAACCCTCATACTCTATCCTAACCCAAAATACTCTCGCTAAGATATATCATCCAAAGCGTATATGGAGAGTCCTCGGAACAACGATCACGAGGAGGAGGCTGGATCTGCAGCGTCCGTGGGTCCAGTCGACGGAGTGGACTCAGGATCTGCAGGGAGTAGAGGCGTCTCAACAGATGGAATCGTCGGGGCACGAGTCGAGATCTCAGCAACATGCTCAACAGCAGCAAGGGTCTCGACAGCAGAAGTGTCAACTGGAATATCAGCAGGCTCAGCAACAGGGTCAGCAGCAGGCTCAGACGACTGAAGTGCTGAAGCAGAAGGCTCTGGAGCACCGGAAGTGGTGCCAACTCCAGGAGTAGAAGTGGTAGTACCAGCAACAGCAGCAGCAGTGGCCTCATCGCCACGGGCAAAAGAAGTAGCAAGATCGTCAAGCTCCTCATCGTCCATCTCCTCGGCCTCAGACACCGAAGGAGGAAGCTCAATCCCCATCATACGAGCCATACGGCAGACTACCTCCTCAGTACGAGCCAAACGGGAGTCGTGCTGACGAAGTAGGCGTACGACATCGTCCAATGTAGCAGGGGAAGACGAGGCTGCAGCAGCTGACGGAGTAGACTGGGAAGCAGATGCGGTAGACCTCTGCACGTGACGAAGAGCCGCTAGAGATTTCTTCACGGCCGTCGCGTTCAGAGGCGTACCCAAGGGACGCTCATCGTCAGGAGGGAGGGGGACTCGGAAATGATGAAATACGAGAGTCAACAGGCAAGGGTATGGAATGTGCGCAGACTTATTGGTCTTGCGTATACACTCGAAAGAATCCATCTTATAGAGTATCACGCGAGCCCAATTTATCTCGCACCCCAAGAAAAGAGCGTATATGAGTTTCAAGAACGGCTGGGATGGGAGTGAAGAGGATCCATACTTAGGGAGGAGACACGACTTCAAAATCAGGTTAAGAACCCACGCATTCGGCTTAAAAGATTTCGATGGAACACCAATGAATGCGGAGGGGATAACCTGGAAAATCTCTGAAAGAATAGACTGATCCAAGGAAGAAATGTCGTCTACGGAAATGTCCGAAGGGAGGAGACCACACGACGCACAACCAAGGATCTCCCCCAAGATTTCTGCCGTGAGAACTATTGGAGTTCCCAAGACAGTCATCTCAACGGAGTGGCTGGCGTCGTACTGGCCTCGAATACGGTTGGCATAGAACAATTTCACGAGGCGAGGGTACGGTTTGGGATTGGCCTTGGGGTCGTATCGGAGATAATCTAGAAGGCCACTATAAGACAGAAGATCAGCAAGGCCGAGAAAATCAGAGAACTGAACGTAATGCTCTAACAACAGTGGACAGTGCTCTATACGGTTGTACGCTGCGAGACACTGAGGGTCATCGCGGCACAACGATATGTCTACACCGCCAACTGGCATAGGAGCTTTACCCTTGGCCTTACGGGTCTTCGGAGGTGGAGTAGGTTCCCTAGTAGGCTCATCCTCTGGGATAAATTCAGAGTCGGAATCGGGAGGAGTAGCCGGAGTGTGAAGAATAGGCTTTTTGGTCTTGGATTTACGAGGTTTGACAGACGCAGACCTAGGCTTCTTAAGAGGAGGCGACGATGGAGAGGCTTGGGTAGACTTGGCACGACGCTTAGGCTTCGGGGGATTCCTAGGGTCCGAAGGTTGTTCTACGGTCATAGGAGAGGCCCCGGAAGAGGCGATAGGAATTCGAGTCTTAGCCATAGTACTACGAGCACAATCAATCGAAGAAAATCACAAGCAACCTAGAGATCACAAGCCAACAACCCTAGAAATCAAGAAATTCGAAAATAAACCAAACCCTAGAATACCTAGGAGGAGAAATCGAACCCTAGGGCAAGAAATCGACCTAGGAGAGGGAGGAAGATACCTAGGGGGTGGAGTCGACGGCGGCGGACGACGGCGATGGCTGGAGAAATGGCCGGAGACGACGAGAATGCGAAGGGGCTCGATGGGGGTTTGGGGTTTTCGAGTGTGAGCTGGAGAGAAGACCGACTAATTAAGAAATTAGTCGAACGAAAAATGAGTATAAGTCGGTCTGGAATCAAAAAGACGTAACTGCCCTAACACACTTAGTCGGTCACAGTTCAAGCACTGACCGACTAGATTACGAGCTAGTCGGTCGGTCAATGAGCTTGAACCGACTAAGTCGAAACAGAGGCACAGAGTGATTTTTAGGGCTAGATTTAGTCGGTCGCAGTATACTTACTGACCGACTAGTTTTCAATCTAGTCGGTCGGAAAGTGTACTATGACCGACTAACGAAAGAAAATGATAGGAGATGGATATTTGCTTGATCTAGTCGGTCTGAGTTCATTTGCTGACCGACTAGATGAGCATCTAGTCGGTTGACAAGAGAACTGAAACCGACTAGAAGAGTCCAAAAGTAGAAATATGATTTCTCTTCACAAACCACTTGGATGAAACATCCTAACTCACTCATTAGTCATCTAAATTACCCCATAAAACGTCGAAATCTTAAATACGACATTGAAATACGAATTCGATCATAAATTCAAATAAATCACATAAAATTCCCAAAAATTCAATTAATCTAGCATGAATGAAATATCGCGAAATATATTAGCATGCAAGATGATTGAATTTAAATATGAATCCTATATCTCGGATTCACCCATAATCCCCAATTCTCGACGCAACCGCACAAAGGAGTCCTCCTTTAGGGGTTTCGTGAAAATATCGGCGATTTGCTTTTGGGTTTCAACGTACACTAAAATGATGTCCTTTTTAGCAACATGATCATCTAAGAAATGGTGTCGGACATCTATGTGTTTCGATCGGGAATGGTGCACCGGATTCTTTGAAAGACAAATAGCACTTTGGTTATCCACCATGATAGGGCTAGTATCACAATGAATACCAAAATCCTTCAATGTGTGTCTCATCCAAAGAACCTGGGCACAAGCGGCACCGGCGGCAATGTATTCCGCCTCGGTGGTTGAAAGTGATACCGAATTTTGCTTCTTGGAAAACCAAGAGACAAGAGAATTTCCTAGAAAATGGCAAGTGCCACTAGTACTTTTCCTGTCGGATTTGCATCCCGCATAATCAGCGTCACTATATGAGACTAACTCATACGTGCTAGATCTCGGATAAAGTAATCCAAAATCTAAAGTGTAACTTAGATAGCGAAAAATACGTTTAACCGCTACTAAGTGAGAATCCTTAGGTTGAGACTGATAACGAGCACATATACATATGGCAAACATAATATCGGGCCTACTCGCGGTAAGATAAAGTAAGCTACCTATCATATCTCGATATAGACGAATGTCTACATCTTTTCCGCCCGTATCTTTATCAAGATGCGTAGTCGTGCTCATTGGAGTCTTTTTCCCGGAGGCATTCTCCATTCCAAATCGCTTTAGCAACTCCACCGTGTACTTCGTTTGGTGGATGAAGATTGCATCGTTCAATTGGCGAATTTGGAGACCTAAGAAATATTTGAGTTCGCCCATGTGGCTCATCTCAAATTGTTCCTTCATCACATTAGAAAACTCTTCGCAAAGAGCGAAGTTAGTAGCACCGAAAATGATATCATCAACATAAATTTGAACTAATAAAATATCATTATTCGCATGCTTAATAAAAAGTGTTGAATCGGCTTCGCCCATTTTAAAATTCAAATCCAAAAGAAAATTCTTTAGGCGATCATACCAAGCTCGAGGAGCTTGTCTCAAACCATAAAGAGCTCTCTTTAGTTTAAAAACGTGATTTGGAAATTTTTCATTTATGAAGCCCGGAGGTTGAGAAACGTAAACTTCCTCAACGACATCTCCGTTTAAAAATGCACTTTTAACATCCATTTGAAATAATTTAAAATTCTTATGGCATGCAAAAGACAAAAGTAATCTAATTGATTCTAATCTAGCTACCGGAGCGAAAGATTCTTCGAAATCGATACCTTCCTCTTGTCGATAGCCTTGAGCTACTAACCGAGCTTTGTTCCGGACGACGACTTGGTTTTCGTCGGTTTTGTTCTTGAAGATCCACTTTGTCCCTATGACGGTGTGGTTCTTCGATGGCAAAGGAACAAGCTCCCAAACTTCATTTCTTTCGAATTGAATGAGCTCCTCCTCCATGGCTAAGATCCAAGCGCTATCTTCGCATGCTTCATTAATATTCTTTGGCTCTATCGATGAGGCAAAGGCACAATTTGCGAAGTGGTGGACTTGTGATCTCGTCTTGACACTATCTTGAATATTGCCAATGACTTGCTCATGGGGATGGTCACGAACGGTATGAAGCCGTTTGGGAATACCTTGATCACTAGGAACATTCTCAACAACTTCATTAGTTGGGTTAGTCTCAATAGAATCAATAGAATCATTAGACTTAGAATTATCAAATGAATCACATAAAACATCCAAAGAATCATTATCATTTGAAATTCGAGTTGGAACAAATCCTTCATTAAATGAGACATGAAGCGACTCCTCGATCGTTGAGGTTCGTTTGTTGAATATCCGGTAGGCTTTGCTACGCGAAGAATATCCGACAAAAATCCCCTCATCGGATCTTGGATCGAATTTGTCCAAACTACCATATGTGTTCTTAATAAAACATTTCGAACCAAAAACACGAAAATGTTTAACTTGAGGCAACCTACCAAACAACAATTCATAACAAGTTTGTTTAGTGCCTGGCCTCAAAAGTATTCTATTAAACACATAGCAAGCGGTGTGTACCGCTTCCGCCCAAAATTGATGGCCAAGTTGGCTATCATCAAGCATAGTGCGAGCACACTCCACTAGCGTCCTATTCTTTCTCTCAACTACACCATTTTGAGGAGGTGCACGAGGGAAAGAGAAGGTGTGAGTAATACCAACTTCATCACAAAATGTCTCAAAAGACTCATTCTCAAATTCACCTCCATGATCACTACGAATAGTGAAAATGGTGGTTCCTAAGAGATTTTGTACTTTCTTAACAAAAATTGTGAAGTTTTCAAAAGCTTCATTTTTATTACACAATGAAAATACCCAAGTAAATCTTGAATAGTCATCTACGATGACAAGTCCATACCTTGCATTTCCTAAGGAAGCTACTCTAGTTGGCCCAAATAAATCTAGATGTAATAGCTCTAGTGGCCTTTTAGTAGAGATGCTTTTCTTAGGTTTAAATGAAGATTTAGGAAGCTTGCCGCGTTGACAACAATCACAAAAACTTTTCTTTTCAAAAACAAGCTTCGGAAAACCTTTAATAGAATTCAATTTTGAAAGCTTATATAGTGTTCCAAAGTTCACATGTCCAAAGCGTCGATGCCATAAGTGTTGTTCACTTGTGTTGGCAACGAGACATTGTTCATATGACTTAGGAAGATCCAAAATATAAATGTCTTTACGACGAGTTCCGGAAAATAATAATTTTTCATTATCCTTTCTTAAAATATGACACAATCCTTTCGCAAAGCTAACTTTGTAACCTTTGTCACAAAGTTGACTTATTGAAATAAGATTATGATTTAAACCACTAACAAGATAAACATCACTAATTAATGGTTTAGAAGGGTTACCGACTTTACCAACACCTATGATGGTTCCGCTCTCGTTGCCTCCAAATACGACGCGGTTTCCATTCGCAATGGGAACCACTCCGGAGAGCAAACGAGCGTCACCCGTCATGTGTTTGGAGCACCCGCTATCGAGTATCCAATTCCCTTTGGAGCTAAATTTAAATTTGATGCTCCTTTTCTTTTTCTTTTCCTTGAGTACCTAAAGATAGACACTTTCATATCATGGTACCCAAGGTCATTGGGTCCAAGGGATTAGACCTTTGGAAGCCAAGTCCAAGTGGACTTAGACTTCCCCACATAATTCTTACTATGCACAACATCCGAAAAATAAGCATTCATATACATTTGTTTTTCGTCCATGCTTGTGTCCTTTGGGCTCCAAATAGTGAAAATTTTGGGAGCCATCATCCTATTGGGTGCATGCATACGACGTTGATTTCTACGTGATGCATGTTGTGGATAGGCATACGGGACATGATGGAATGGTGCACGACGAGAATTATTCATATGATGAGGTGGGTGTACATATGCATGTGTGGGAACACGTGCGTGAGGGTGTCTCACTTGGTGTGCACGTGCCCGAGAATGTGTTGCATAAAAATCATCATATGTGTGAGCCGGTGGAGTATGACGTGTGTTCCTACGTGGCATGTTATTAGTGTACATGTAGGCATGCCCCTTCTTTGGAGGTCCACCCAAAGTGGGTTTCTTTCCGAAAGAGGGTGTGGACGAGGTGGAAGCACCATTGGTAGATGAACTACCAATAGAGTGTTTGCTCCCACTCGTTGATGCTTCGGAAGTTGGCCTAACAAAAGTAGTGACCGACTTGGATGAATTTCCCATCATATACCCCAAGCCAATGTGGTGTTTGGCCGGAAGTAAATCTTTTAGGATATTATCCAAATGGCCCTTACCCTTGTTGAATTTGTTGATTCGGCCCAATGTGTCCTCATATTTCTCTTTGAGAGAACGCAAAGAAGTATCCAAAGTGGATATTTGCGATGTGAGAACATAAACACGAGATTTAAGATTCTCGTTCTCAATACTCAAAGTCGAGTTTTGAGAAGTTAAATCCGCTATCTCATGTTCTTCCGCATCCTCAATGCTAGCATGTTCAAGTTTAGATTTGAGATTCACAATCTCATTTCTTAACTCTTCAACAACGGTGTCGTTGTTGGTGATGATAGTCTTAGGCGATGTTTGAATGCTAGCTAGGTCATCTTTTACCTTAGTATATCTATTTACTAACTTAGTGTATTTTGACCATAGTTGAGTGTTAGCATCCCTAAGATCATCCATCGTTACCTCATCGCTTTCTTCATCACTATCATCGGAAGAGGAGGATCCTTGATCGTGCTCCTCTCTTGCCATGAAGCACATGTGTGCTTGCTCCACTTGCTCATCATCCGACTCTCCGCTTGAGGAATCCTCGGAGTCGGTGAAGGTAGCTCCGACAAGTCCCTTCTTGTTTCCTTTCGTGTACTTCTTGGACTTGTCATACTTTGGCGCCTTCCACTTCTCCTTGTGCTTATTGAGGGGACACTCCGCTTTCATGTGTCCCGGCTTATTACACTTGAAACACAAAGGAGAGGAAGAGGCGTTAGTAGAACCAAATTTAGCTTTGTTCTTGAAGTTACCTTTTCGGAAGAAACGGTTGAACTTCTTGGCCATGAGTGCCATGGACTCCAAGTCCAACTCGTTTTCCGATTCTTCATCATCGGTAGAGGTGGATGAAGCCGCCTTGAATGCAATCGCCTTTTTCTTAGGCGCATCTAGGTTCAAATATGACTTCATCTTTTCTTGTAGCTTCACCTTGCTATCTTTGCGTACCTCGTATGACATCAAGGTACCCATTAGTTGAACTACGGTATATTTGTTCATTTCATTACCTTCCTCGATGGCGAAGGTACGTTTTTCCCAAGAAGAGGGAAGTCCTTCAATAAGCTTTAAGCACTTCTCCTTTTGAGTGTGGGTCTTGCCGAGGGCCTCTAACTCGTTTATTATGTCAACGAAGCGAGCGTAATATTCTTTCATCTTCTCGCCCTGTTGCATATGAAACATTTCGTAATCTTTGGTTACGACTACGAGTTTAGAGTCTCTTACCCTACTCGTCCCTTCATGTAGAATGAGGAGGGAGTTCCAAATTTGATATGCACTCTTACATGTGCATATCTTATTGAAATCCTCGGGCTCCAATGCACATTGCAAGGCGTTCATTGCCTTGGCATTGCTTACCTCCGCGGCGACCTCCGCGGTAGTCCATTTCTCAAAATCTTCTTCTTCGGGTTCAATTTACTCCTTCATTGTAGTTCTCCATAAAGATGCACTTCGGAGGAAGGTTTCCATCCGACACTTCCAGTACCCGTAGTTGGTACCGTTGAAGAATGGAGGCCTCGTAGAGGAATGTCCTTCCATCACGGAAGATGCTCCTTCACGGTTCCTGAAGGTGTCATAGTTGGAAGGTGGACGCACGGTCTTGTTGTCGTTGGCAGACATAGCTGAGTATCTGGCTCTGATACCAAATGTAATGCCCTACCAGCTACTGCACAAGTACTAGAGGGGGGGTGAATAGTACTTTAAAATAATAAGGCGTATAATTCCAAATTAAATTGCACACAACTACCAAATCAATTTGCGGAAGCTTAAATTGAATGACAACAATGAAATTAACAATGCTAACAAACGATGTTAATGGGTTCGGATCCACCCAAGTCTCCCCGACTTGTTCCCGGTGATCCTACGTCCCAACCACCCGGATCCCCTCCGGATACTTGAGTTAGAAACCCTAACTCAAGATTTCCACTATGAATATCTTGTGAAAAAACCTTCACAAGATCAAATCATACATGCAATGGCAAAGTGAATCCCACAACCCGGGATCACAAACTTCTCTCACAACCGAGAGAGCCAATAAGCAATATAAAAGAGTTTAGATGAAATAAATACTCTTACCACAAAATCCTATACCTTGAGTTTTTCTTACCCAATAGGTGGAATGAAGGATTTGAGGAAGATGAAGTCACCAAGCCCTAGCACCAAGGAAATGAGCAGCAATGGGTGCCTAGGGAAGAGTTGGAGACTTGGATCAAGCAATAGCTTGAAAAGCTCACCAAGAACAAGCTTCTCTCTAGATCTAGAAATGAGAGAGAATGGGTTTCTTGTGAGGAAGAGAGCTTTAGATTTGAGGGAGAATGGCTATCTCTTTTGATCTCAATGAATCTCTGAATGGAAGCTCTTTTTTTTATGGAAATGACCTAGGTTCGTATTTATAGGAACCCAAAAACATAAGTTAGGTCATTCTCCAACGGATAGAAATCTGGGAGAATTAGTCGGTCAAAGAACAATCACTGACCGACTAGTTCATCAACTAGTCGGTCAGCCAAACAACGTGGACCGACTAAGAGTAGATCTGAGAAGAGATAGAATTTCAGACCTAGAAATCTAGTCGGTCCAAGAACACTTTCTGACCGACTAGTTTCATAACTAGTCGGTCAGTCAATGAACGTAGACCGACTAAGAGGCAAAATAACTTAGTCTGAATGCAAAGTGACTTAGTCGGTCCAAGAACAAAAGTTGACCGACTAGATTGTCAACTAGTCGGTCATCAAACGTTCTTAGACCGACTAACGGTAAACAGTAGCTTAGGAAAATTTTAGAGTGAACAGTAAGTCACAACTAGTCGGTCAAAGAAGCATCACTGACCGACTAGTTCACAAACTAGTCGGTCGGTGAGTCAACGTAGACCGACTAACTGTAAACAGTAAAGTCCAAGAAATTAAGGAATCAAACTAGTCGGTCCAAGAACAGTTGCCGACCGACTAGATCACCATCTAGTCGGTCAGTACTTGTTCTTGTACCAACTAACATGCACAACAAAGTCCGAATCGAAGCGCGACGCTTCGAGGAAGTTAGAATGAACTTGTGCAAGGATCCTAGAGCTACGAAATGAGCGTAATGAAGATATAGACGTAAGATATACTCAAGGCTTAACATTCTATATATCGAAGCTAAAAGACTATAAATAAAACCTTAATAAACGGTCTTCGATAGCTTCGATTGAATCTTCATATTTTCCAAAGCGTCGCAAGAGCTTCAACGAAGCTTTAGGCATGAATATAAGCTTTGGAAAGTGTTGAGATGTCGCTTTGAATGTTCTCGTGAAATTAGCGACGATCTCCAATACTGCGCTCACAAATTGTTAGTTCATGAATTATTTATGTTTGCTCATCATCCAAAACCAAATCCGGGGAGTCCAATATTCAACAATATTCAATCGAAGCGATCACTCTCCACGTCGTTTTTCTCTCTCATCCGCTTCGACCGTTCAACTTCCCGCTCGATTTTCTCTACAAAATCGATCGATTTCATTTCTTCAACCGTCGATCTCCTCCCAATCATCGCTGTCGATCGTGTTCTACTGTCATCTTTGATCTTCCACTCCGCGATCGTCTGTCTTCCCTCGGTTGGTGTGCTTTCTCTCTCTTGACCTTCGCTGTTTCTGTTTGTTGCTTCTGTTCTTCCTCTCTTGTTTCCATGGCTCCTAAACCTAAGGGAAAAGAGAAGATCATTGCTTCTAAACAACCTAGGGCTCCTAAGAAACTCATCGCCAAGAGAAAGACCCCCTATAAAGCTCGAACCAAGCATGCCCAGTCACCCGTTCATTCATCTTCGCCGGGTTATTCTCCTTCTTCTTCGTTGAGCGATGCTCAGCCCTTGATTCATCGTTAGCGCAAGCCTACTGGTGTTCACATCAGTGAGCCTGCTGCTGAGATCCCTCATGTGTCTCCTTCTGCATCCAGTTCGTCTGAAGAGACTCATGCTGTACCCCCCTCTGATCCCCTGGTTCCCGTTTGCAGAGACGATCTTTGTCTGGCAAAGTTTCACTCTCTCCTTGGGATCAATCTACTTAGGGAGCGGTACATTTCTTTCCCCGCATTCACTGCTGAGAGACTTTCTGACATTCTGTCTGCTACTCACCTGGCCGATCTTTTTCGCTTCTCTCAGAGCGAGTCCCCCAGAGCCTACCCATTTCTGGTGAAGCTCTTCTATGCGAACCACGTTCACGGTGAGTATTCGACTACTGGCATCCTTGATATTGTCGTCCAGGGAACCCACATTCAGCTCACTCCCTCTCTCTTAGGGACTATCCTTAGGATTCCTTCTGTCGGTTCCCTCCCCACTGATATCAGCTTTTCCGAGATTGACAATCTTGACCAGTCTGTTCTCCGGGATATGTTTCGAGAGGTTCCTTTAGCTCTTGACTCGGGTGTCAGATCATCCATGTTCTCTGCACGGGGTTGGGCTGTTCACCTTGTGGTGAAGTCCATCATTCTGCCGAGATATGGATCGTCCGACCAGCCGTCTCAAGATATACTAAAGTGTATGTATGCTATTCTCTCTGGCATGCCCGTGAACTGGGCCGGTGTCCTCCTTGACAGGATGGACAAGGTTGAGTTCACGTCCTCCTCGTCTCACATTCCCTTTGGTGGTCTTTTGACTCGTGTCTTCCGTCAATTTGGTATTGACTTGACCCGTTACGAGCCCATGCCCTTTGGCCCTCTCCTCGATGCTTCTGCGAAGTCGAAGTCCTCTTCAGCTCTGCAGACTGCCTCGAAGAAGAGGAAGACTACTTCAGCTCCATCTTCATCCACTGTGCCTTAAGCTGATTTGCCTTCATCATCATCTGCTCCACCGTCTCAAGATACTATTTTGTCGATGATCTCTGGTATTTACCGGTTGCTGTCTCTCTCTCTCTCTCTTCCATCAGGGAATTCCCTTCCCTGAGGATTTGAGACAGTATCTTCCTCAGCCCCATGTGCCTCCTCAGCCTTCTGGTGTCGTTGAGCCTCCTGGTGTTGCCTCTACACAGGATGCTGCTGCTACTGCTGCTTCTGTTGCTCCTTCTGACCCTTCTCCAGAGGACACTCCTGCTGCTTCTGAACCTGCTTCCTCGTCCGCAGCCCCTGGAGACGCTCACCCCTAAATCGTTATTTTTGAGTGATGTTATGTTTGGATGATGATATATGTTTTGTCGTTATATGATGGATGCTGCTGTATGCAATACTTTTATATATGTGTGATGATATAGTCTTTAATGTCGTCATGATGTATTTTTTTGGATCATGATGTATCTTTTTGGGATGGCCATGATGATGACCATCCGTTGATGTACTCAGCTGCTTTATATTATATATATATGATGTTGCATCCCTCTTTTGTGTCACACTATGCTATATTGATTAACTTCTGTGTGATGTATGATATATTGTCTCTATGTATGCTTCACTCTTCTTGATGTGCTTTTGAGACAATACACGAATTTGATATTGGTTAATTCATGCTCTTTCGTTGATGTGATGAATATGTGAAAATTATTTTCATTTCGAATATCTAAAATGTTGTTATTGGATTTCAATTCCATTACTCACATGTGTATATGATGAGATTTTATGAGTTTTTGATTCGATATATCTTTATACTCCTTGATTGTTGTTAGTTCGTATTTTAGCACTATAATTGTTGTTGTTATTTGCTCCCACCTTTTTTGGATAATGCCATAGGGGGAGAGAAATAAACATACAAGATTCATAATGGATGTGCTAAGTATGTTTTAACACTTGAATCTAAGATTTTCGTTGCCTTAGATTCAGGGGGAGTAAGATTACAATGAATAGGGATTTTTATTTCCTAGATTTCTTGAATTAAATTCATTCATATCTCACTCATTTGCTTCAATTGCTATATAGATGCTCTAATATTTGTTGGCTAACTTGATTGGCACTATGTAGGGGGAGTAAGTTTTCATTACGCACAACTATTTATCTTTTTGTTTATGTTTGTTTGTCATCATCAAAAAGGGGGAGAATGTTGAGTATTGGACTTCTCCCTACTTGGTGTTAATGATGAGCAAACATAAATACTTGTGACTAATCCCCTATTTTGCAGTTAATCCATTGCCTAAGCTTACTATGAAGATCAACTAGCAATGGATGACTCACATACGTGATTGAAGGCAAATGATATGAATTGGATGATCGTAGATTGATGATTGAAGCTCCATAAAGACTTCAAGCTCATACGATGGAAAGAAGAGATTATTCGTCAATGTAATTTTTCTTTTATCTCTTCTAGTATGTAGCTTAGAAGTAGAACTATGATGGAGCACTCACACACATCTACTTTCGGTCATAGGACATCTCTAGACCTTTGTCCTTTGATCTCAATTCAATTCTCTTTTGTTTGTGCTAGGATTGTTCATCACAGCCGACTGCTTAACAGTTTACAGTCGCATGTCTCAAAAACAGTCGACTGTGTTTTGTTCTTCAGTCGCCTGTTATGCACAGACTATTTCAATGCAGTCTTTGGGTCCTCTCTGATTATCTCGCACAGACTACTGTTGAACGTTTATCAGGTGCGTGTCTTAGCGACAGTCGACTGTGAACGGTTCATCAGTCGCCTGTCTCTCCTTGCCCAAACTCTGTTTGATCCGATTTCTATGGCCAGTCGACTTATGATGTATATACAGTTTACTGTGTATTAGATCAGTCGACTGTCTTTGCTGCAACAGTCGCATGTCTGTAAGTCTATTCTTTGACTCAGCTCTCTGGAAATTTCTCCTGTCTGTGACAGTCGTCTGTTTAAGGATATACAGTCGCATGTTCTGATTGACAGTCGACTGTGTTCATTGCATCAGTCGTCTGTCCTGTATCTTGTGAGATTTCCATTATTTCATCTAACTTACTCTTCTCTCGGCCAGTCACCTGTCGAAGAATGTACAGTCGCCTGTTGGTTTTACAGACGACTGTCTTGGCTTCATCAGTCGACTGTCCACGTGGTAAGTTACCGTTATGAATTCTCACCTACCCTTGCTGACTGTGCAACAGTCGACTGTGGTTTGTTCAACAGTCTCCTGTCGCAAGTTCAGATTATATCCGTTGAGATTTTTCTCACGGATTTCGATTGGGCTTTTGCCTAAACTGTTTTGTGGATTTGAGAAAGCTATAAATAGAGCTTCTACTGTTTCATTGTAAGGTTACTCATTCATTTGCAAAATCCTTCAAGCTTTCATTTCCAAAGATCAAAGATTTCAAATCCAAAGCCCTAAGTATTTCCAAATCTTGTTCTCTTGCTCTCCAACCTAGAACCAAAGATTGATCCTCTAGGCATTTGGTGCGGTCAAGAGAAAGGGCTTTTCTCCTCTCTTCCAAGAGAGTTCTTCAACACACATCACACTTCTCCTTCAAGTTCTACTTCAAGGCATAGGTGATTGTAAGTGTTGCTTTCAGATTTCATAACTTCTTTATTTGAATTGTGCTCTCGGTTGTGAGAGTGGTTTTTGCTTGCTCCCTGGTTGTGGGAGTCAATGACATCGATTGTATTCGATTGCACTTGTAGGGTTGCTACAAGTGGGTTTTTTTTTAAGGAAACCTCAAGTTAGGGTTCTAACTTGAGTATCCGGTGGTATCCGGGTGGTAGGGACGTAGGATTACCGGGAACAAGTCGGGAGTTGACTTGGGTAATCCGAACCCTTGAAACATAACTGCGTTTGCGTGTGTTTCTCTTTGGGTTGTTTTCTATTCCGCACTATTTGTTGGATTGCATTTTATTTGGCGTAAATTCCTTTTAAATTTGCATAAACACTATTCAACCCCACCTTCTAGTGTTTTCCCCATAGACAGGGTCCTTACAAAGTCAACATTCTAACTTAAGCATCGAAGGGGATTTGGATCGAAACCCAGATCCGATCCCCCCTGATGTTTCTTTGTGATATAGGAAGCTCGTGGAGTGATTCATTAGGATTGTCATATCTCCATCAACGGTTGTTTAAGGCTCGATCTGCTCAGAATGTCGAACCATCATCGCACACTAATTCGTGCTACCAACGACCACGGTTCTACTAACCATGATCCCATGCAACCTGCTGACGAGACTCCACCTCAATAGAAGAGACCACGTCTGCCCCCAATATCGTTAACGCCATTTTTGGCCTTAACACCTACGTAACAAGAGTTGTCACAGTTCCCTTCCTCTAGCGCTAATTGTTGATGCGTGAAATTAGCAAGAGGAATCCTGGATGGGGTTTCGACGACCCAACCTCCTTCTTCGGTGACTGAAAGAGAGAAGAGCGTTAGAGGTGGTGGATCTCTGATTCGACTCCAATGCTTAAGTCGGTGCAATCAAAAAGAAAAAGGTGAGTAGTCTGAGTATCTGATATTGCCTCATACCTGAGACGAGATTGATCTGTTGTTTTTATGGAGATGGGGTCAGTTACGTCACGTAAGAGGAAGTTATGGTGATCCCAGATATTACCCGTTTAACTGACTCCCCAGATCAGGCCATGCGGTTACACATGCGAGTAAATGGCTATTGGCCTTCTCTTGCAACAGCATAAAGAGAAAGTCAGGTGACTGCTGGAGAGCGTGTCACTTGTGTTGGTAGGATATTTATGGCGGCCGACCTTGTTAGACGGGACGGGCAGTTCTCTGGTGGCCGCTGTTAAGGAGCCGATCTCGAGTGCTTACCTCTGAGGTTGTCCTCGTAAAGCTGCTGCTGTTTGAAGGAGCCGACCTTGTGTGTATACTAGTAAGGTCGTCCTTGTATAGCGCGGTTGCTTAATGACCCAACCTCAGGTCTATACCGCTGAGGTCGTCCTTGTGTGAGTCTTGCTCATTGACCAAGTTCAGCGAGTACAGATATGTCTTGCAGAGTTGTGCCTACAGCTTGGTCAGGTTGACTTTCCAAGCTGCTCTAGGGGGTCCCTGAGGACAGGTGTAGCTTTTAGATTCGGACACTGTGAGCCCCCACTATCAGGTCTGGCTAGGCTTCAGCTGCAGTGGGCCCCAGCCCAAAGTATAACTTACGGAAAACAAGTAGATTGCTAGAAATTTTAACTGGTCAAAGAAATAATTTTTTTGGTTTGAACATTTCAACTAAGCTAATTTTAAATTAATTATCTGTAACACTCATTTTTTAAAAGAAAATTTATTTATTTATTTTAAATCCGTAAAAATATCTATAGTGAGAAATTCTTGAAAAAAAACTATATGCGAAAATATCTTTTATATGCCATATAAAACCCTATTTGCTTCAGGGAACTGTTCAACCACAAACCACTCTAAGACAAAGCGATAAAATAAAAAAAAAATAAAACAAATAAGAAGAGTGGAGTAATTTTAAGCCATTCAGGTCATGCCTCATCTGGCATTGATAGCGTCGGGATAACTGGTTGGCGGCGCCCCAATGCTGCGTGGAGTCGTCTGGCCACGGTGATCAACCAAGCAGCAAAGCTACATTCGTCACATATTACCCTCCCCAACCTAAATAAAGCCATTGCCCCCACCAATTGCGGTGACCCTTGGCTACGGTTACAGTACCGGCAGCTTGTCACCCTTTTGATGGGTCCCACAAGGCCCATACCACGATCTCCCTCTTCCCCCATCTATATATAGTCCATCCATCATTTCCACAACTCGCCCAACATTCAAAAAGAAAGTCTTCACATTCCTTTCCATTGAATTTTTCTTTCTTTTAATTTTTTTAGTTAATAAATACTTACCATACACCTCTCCCTTCCCATGGCTGCATCCGTCGGCAACCGGCAGTTCTGCCGCCACAACCGCCCAGACTCGCCTGTCCGATGCTGCATCTTTCCTCCCCTCCTTGACCGCACCCCAAACCCCATCACCCAGCCACCCACCAAGAAATACGATTACCCTTTGTCCGACGACGACGACGACAAAGATGACGAAAAATCGATGGACTGGAAATCCCTCTGCAGCAGCAGCCTCGAGATCGAGCCATCCGTCCACGACCCCCGTGATGACGGCACCTCCGACAGATGGGTGGAGCGTAACCCGTCCCTCATCCGCCTCACGGGCAAGCACCCCTTCAACAGCGAGCCACCTCTCGCCCGCCTCATGCATCACGGGTTCATCACACCCACCCCACTTCACTACGTCCGTAACCACGGCGCCGTCCCCAAGGCCGACTGGGACACATGGACCGTCGAGATCACCGGCCTCGTCAAGCGCCCCCTCCGCCTCACCATGGACCAGCTTGTCAACGAGTTCCCCTACGTCGAGATCCCCGTCACGCTCGTATGCGCCGGCAACCGCCGAAAGGAGCAGAACATGGTGCGCCAGACCATCGGGTTCAACTGGGGCTCGGCCGGCGTGTCAACCTCTGTGTGGCGCGGTGCACGCCTCCGCGACGTGCTTCGCCGATGCGGCATCATGAGCAGGAGGGACGGCGCCCTTAACGTCTGCTTCGAGGGGGCCGAGGATCTGCCCGGTGGAGGTGGGTCCAAGTACGGCACCAGCATCAAGAGGGAATTCGCCATGGATCCGTCCAGAGATATCATGCTTGCTTACATGCAGAACGGCGAGCTGCTGCTGCCGGACCACGGTTTTCCGGTCCGAATGGTTATTCCGGGGTTCATTGGGGGAAGAATGGTGAAGTGGGTCAAGAGGATTCTGGTCACTCCGACGGAATCTGACAACTATTACCATTACCGTGACAACAGAGTTCTCCCCGCCCACGTTGACGCTGAACTGGCAAACGCCGAAGGTAATTAACGATCTGAATCTCAATCTGCAGAAAAATATTTGATATACTGCTTGCGCATGAGAAATACAGTTAATTGATTGATGGATTGATTGTAACTGGGCTATCTGGATTGACTTGGGCAGCGTGGTGGTACAAGCCGGAGCATATCATTAACGAGGTGAACATAAACTCGGTGATCACGACGCCAGGCCACGACGAGATACTTCCGATCAACTCGGTGACGACTCAGAGGCAGTATGTGATGAAGGGTTATGCGTATTCAGGTAACCAGCAACCATTTGATTATATTTCCGTTCTGCAATTGTGTAGTTATTGTGCGTCATCCAACGCGCACAATAACGCTGTCATGTGATGTGATCACATGAAAATCTGCCGAATTAGCTCACATAAAGCGCGGATGACGCTAACGCGGCGCCAATATCTCCATTAGTTAAAGTTCTCTTTTTGTTAGAAATTTTCTGTTCCCCGAAGCTAACTTTTCCACTCACACAAATACTAGAAGTTTTGGTTCAGTTTATGATGGAATCCATCATTTCTTTAGAACAAAGAGAAAAAAAAAAGTACACGTTATTTGGACTTCAATAGGTATGTAGAATGCAATGCCCTCACCCTTAAGTTGCAACTTGCAATTTAGCCTCAAGTACATGAATCGTAATTAAGATACATATTAATATTTCATCACCCATAAGATTAAAACACCAACAAATAAAAGATCTCATCCACGTATACCTGTCAGTGGGTGCAGCTGAGATCATAGCTCTCCAAACTGGAAGGGATCAGACACCTTACTTGTATGTTGGGTCTTCACTGGCTTAATTAACCCGAATTTAATTTAATTAATTGTTAAGACCAGTTGTATCAGGAAACCAAAATATAAACCAGTTGCCAAATTGTCAGCATGCCAAGTTTTTCAGCTACTTGGATAATATAAGCTCTATTTGGCCCGGTCAAATCTAGGGGCCATGTTCCCAAAACTTTAACCCGATTGGATGGGGTTGGGCAAGCACCGGGAAAAAGGAAAGGCACCAAAACGAAAGGGAAGGACTATATACATGAAAAAAGAAGAGGTGCTTGGAGTTAACACTTTGTCAAAAGATGTGACCTATAAAATGATTTTTTTTTTTTTTTGATAAAAAGTCATATTATACACCTCAATAGATGTGTATATAGTCTCTCAAACGAAAATGAGACCAAGGTTTTTATGAGCTGTGCTCTATGCACCTCAGAGACTGAGGTGCAGTTAACTTTTTTATCCAAAAAAATGAATTTATCACATCAACACTTTCAATCAAGTCCCATTCTTTCCAAAATTAGCAAAAAATGGCACTAAAACCTATATGCACCTCATTTTTTGAGGTGCAAATAGCATTTCTCGTTTTTATTTGTCAATCTTAGCTGTCACGCCACATATATATGTCAAGAATGGACCTAGATGAACCAAACTAGCTAACAATACAATCGGCCACCGTCACATGTACGACTGGCTAGAATGACTCCTAGTGAACTTTCCGACTTTGTGACTTGTTAGAATAAAACAATTTGGCACCAAATAGTTTGAGGGTTTGCCATGTGGATGGGAGAGAAGACGTCGACCTCCGAGGCTCCAAAAGGGATGGCAAGATACCTCTCGGCATTCTCCAAAGGCTGGGAAAGATTGGAGGCAATTAATTGCATCTTTGTTCCATACAGCAAGCATCACGTGAGTGACGTCGTAAACGAGACAAAATCTAGGCTAATTCCTTCTAGTTCGAAAATGCTAAGAAGCACCCAAAAAAAAATGCTAACATGATAACCCTTTTTGGCTTTGGCTTGATGTTTTAAGAAGCGACCAGCGTAGATATTGCTTGATAATTGAAAGGCTGAAAGCTGAGGTTGGTCTTATTTGAATGGAAATTTATGGATCATGCAGGTGGGGGGAAGAAAGTGACGAGAGTAGAGGTGACTCTTGATGGGGGAGAGACATGGCAGGTGTGCTCGTTGGAACATCCGGAGAAGCCGAACAAGTACGGCAAGTACTGGTGCTGGTGCTTCTGGTCGTTGGAGGTAGAGGTTCTTGACCTTCTGGGTGCCAAAGAGGTGGCCGTTCGCGCTTGGGACGAGTCCCACAACACCCAGCCCGAAAAGCTCAACTGGAATCTCATGGTAATTAATAAAACAAAACGGAGGATAATGGTAGGATTTAATTAATGCATAAAAATAGTAACTTGAACCACAATTATTGTCTAATGATACAGGGCATGATGAACAATTGCTGGTTCCGGGCCAAGGTGAATGTGTGTCGCCCACACAGGGGTGAGATCGGCCTGGTATTTGAGCACCCGACTCAGCCTGGGAACCAGTCCGGTGGCTGGATGGCACGGCAGAAGCACCTGGAGAGCTCAGAAGGCCACCAGCCGCTCAAAAAGAGTACCTCCTCCCCCTTCATGAACACCACCTCGAAGATGTACACCATCTCCGACGTCCGCAAGCACTCGTCCCAGGAATCCGCTTGGATCGTCGTCCACGGCCACGTCTACGACTGCACCTCATTCCTCAAGGACCACCCCGGCGGTGCCGACAGCATCCTCATCAACGCTGGCACGGACTGCACCGAAGAGTTCGACGCGATCCACTCCGACAAGGCCAAATCCATGCTCGACACGTACCGCATCGGAGAGCTCATCACCACCGGATATACCTCCGACGCTTCCGTCCACGGTGCATCCAACCTCACCCACCTTGCCCCCATCCGCGAGGCGGCCGCCACCAAAGCCCCGGCCGTCGCCCTCACTAACCCCCGAGAGAAGATACACTGCAAGCTCGTGGCCAAGACCGTCGTATCACACGACGTCCGCCTGTTCCGCTTCGCACTCCCGTCGCCCGACCAAGTCCTCGGCCTCCCCGTAGGGAAGCACATCTTCCTGTGTGCCACGATTGACAACAAGCTCTGCATGCGGGCTTACACGCCGACGAGTACGGTTGATGTGGTCGGCCACTTTGAGCTCCTTGTGAAAATCTACTTCAAAGGCGACAACCCAAAATTCCCCAACGGCGGGCTAATGTCCCAGTACCTCGAATCCCTCAGCATCGGGGCCACTCTCGACATCAAGGGGCCGTTGGGCCACATCGAGTACACGGGCCGCGGGAACTTCATCGTGAACGGCAAGCCCAAGTTTGCAAAGAGGCTGGCGATGATCGCCGGGGGGACAGGGATCACGCCATTGTATCAGGTGATCCAGGCCGTGCTGCTCGACCGCCCCGAGGACCGGACCGAGATGCACTTGGTGTACGCGAACCGGACGGAGGACGACATACTGCTGAGGCAGGACCTCGACGGGTGGGCCCGGGAGAACCCGGAGCAGTTCAAGGTGTGGTACGTCGTGGGCGAAACAACGCGCGGGGAGGAGTGGAAATATAGCGTGGGGCACGTGACGGAGAGCGTGTTGAGGGAGCACGTTCCCATTGGCGGATCTGACGATACTTTGGCCCTGGCCTGTGGGCCCCCTCCAATGATTCAGTTCGCTGTTCAGCCCAACCTGGAGAAGATGAATTACGACATCAAGAACTCCCTTCTGCTGTTCTAACTGATCCAGCTGATCCGTCGGTGATTGCAAATTAATGCGATACTGGACTAGTATTTTATGCAAGGGGATGTGAGGGATTCCTTTCTTCTTCTGTTAATCTACAGCTTTAATTTATTTCCGATGCACCAAAAAAAAAAAAAAATCTACAGCTTTAATTAATATAAAGTGGCAACAGAGAAAAAGCATTGCATGGGAAACCGAATGGAATCTTTCATTTGTTCAATAAATAAAGGCTATATTCTGTTAAATATATTATTTACTATTTTGGTCGGAATCTTTGAAACGCGGGGTTCATGGAACCGTGTGCTAGTCTAGCCTAGGTTCGAAAATTTGAAAAGGACAAGCCAACTACTGCCCTATACAAATAGGCACTCGCTAAATAAAGCTTGCTTTCAAGTATATTCCCCTCCATTTGTGTACAGGCTTGCTGGCGGCTTGTTTTCGGGTCTGCATCATATTCTATTCCTCGCCATTTTTAAATTACTTCCGCTGTTGGTTTCTAAGCTATAGTACACACTGTCAAACGGCTGTTCCATTGTTTCTTTTCAAGTTTTTGACTCAAAATTTTTGAATAGGCAGATGCTACATGCACATCATTCCTCGATGTGCATGTACTTGATTTTTGCCACACAAAAAAGTCAAATATTGAATTAGCATAGAGGTTACGAGGCAAGGAGTGGACCTATAAAAGACTCTGGAGACAATGGGAGATGGGGGGAAAGATCTTACACTCGGGTATCTTGATACAAAGCATCTACTCCCTTTTACCTTTTCTCCTCCATAGCTTGGCATGACGGAGATCGGACGACCTCCCAATATGTTGGACCTAGCCGCCCCGAGCATTCTTCAAGTCCCTTACTGACTTAAGCATCGGATGCGATTTGGTCCCCCCCAGACCCGACCCTTTAAAGATTAGTTTGTGCTGCAGATAGCTCATCGGATAGCTCTGAATTAGGTCGAGCTCCAGTCAATAGCTCGAACTTAGCTCTCCCTGATCCGGGTCCAGCTATCTTCGGGTCACACTCTTCATCTGACAAAGCATCACGTCATCGGAGGCGTCTTCGTCAGCTCCACTTTACTGTTTGACGAATTTACACATCAATAATTGGCGCCGTCTATGGGAACAGAGTCAACATCCACGTCATCTTCTAGCACTGACGATGTCGACTCATCTCACCAATCGAAGGCTTTTTTCAGGAGAGGCACCAACGGACATCCTTCGGGAGATTGATCCTCAACACCCACCAACACTCTCTGCAAGTTTTCCATGGCAAGGGCTATGTCCGTCTAGAATCCATCTCTCATTATAATCCCTCACAATTATACTCAGCGTCACAAGCTCAAGATGCCAACAACATCCAATGTTGTGCAACGGAGGCCGCTGCCATCGGATGTTAAACTCGTTATCGCATCAGATCAACCATCACCCAATTTGGCTAGCATTTGGAGGGAAATCCAAGGTTCTGGTGACTGGCAGGACCTTGTGGACCCCTTAAACCCTCTCTTCTAATCCGAAATCATCCGCTATGGCAAGTTCATGGTGGCCTGCTACAAGGTGTACGACCTTGCCCCTCGCTCTAAGCGCTACTTGAACTGCACACATGGCAAGAAATCGATGCTCCAGTCGGTCAGGCTGAATGTCGTTGACCTGTGCCCACCTGAGTTCGAAGAGCATGGATGGGCCAACGTGTCAAGTGGGGCGTCGGTGATATTCACACTACCGGAGGCCGATATCTCGGACAATCCAGCAACCCAAGGCCCATGCAAAGCTCTAGATCCTTGCCTGCATGTAGAGCCCGAACCCCATCCTTGCCATAATCAACCTCATCCACGCTTCTTCTCACGAGAAGGCGATGTCACCCTGCGTCAACGTGCTCCATCCGTCGGAGCTCGTTGGCCGAGCCACCTCCCACCTCATCGTGCACCGAGATGCTTGGGGCGACCAAACCGAGTTCCAGATGGAGCAACCAATCGAGCTTGGGCGACCAAACCGAGCTACTTGGGGCAACCAAACCGTTCAACCCTAGGAGATGAGGTCGACTGTAACGCCCCGCTCTCCAGGATACCCGAAAAGTACGAATCCGTCACATGTTCTCCCAGAGCAGCGAGTGTTACGAAGAAAAAAAGAGGATACAAAAGAAACTGGCGGTCCACTGCGCTACTGGGAATAATACATGTAGTGTTCAACGAAACAGCCAATCAATAAACACAGAACGAGACCAAGCCACAGAGAAATACTCAAAACCAAACACTGAACAATTTCATATACATCTCAAGCATTCCAATGCATCAATTCATATAGTACAAGTATCTCTCAACCCAAAAGAAAACCCAAAGTACGCATAGCTCTGTCCTCTCCCCTCACCACCCCATGCTCTAGTCTCAACTAGAGATCTCCACAGCTCCATCTGCTTCCCACACCAAGAACCACACCTGAAAAGTCAACGGGAGCACGTCAACGCGTGACCCAGTAGGAATTTCATACTCCAACCTAAACACAACATACACTAATGCCACTAATGGGTGCACAGTGCTATAAGTGCAACCTTAAAGTGTTCCTTTGGTTTATCAATTTCTCCACTCTACAATCACGTCCCTCTTAAAAAGAATAGAGCGTCTTCTATAAACAGAAACTACTCTTCCCTCTTGTAACCAATGATCCGTCCACAGCTTAGTGCCCTTTCCATTCCCTATTTGATGTCTAATACATCCATGAGCCAGTACCACACGTAGGAAATAAGAACAGGATCATAGTAGCGGGTGTAAGGGGAGGGGTGACGATAGTACAACAATTAACAACAAGTACGCCTAAAGCGCAAAAGGGAGTCAGTCAAACAATTACATACAATGTTAGCTTTTGGAACCCTAATATTGAATACAACGTATGGGAATGAACCTCGCCCAACTGTGTGGGAGAGCAAAGAGGACTCCCCGCTGCGCTAGCCCGTCAGGAGCCTTGGGTACCACTCTACACTCACCGCCGCGCTAGCCCGTCAGGAGTGCAAGTGTATCCACCACACAAAACCATAAGACACCACAACCAGTCCATCCCATAGGCCGACCCGATACCTCGAAATTATCCCAACCTGTGTCACCCTCCAATAAGAGGATTGAAACGCTATTTCACTCTCACATGTTCATGAAACATTACTCTTTCCATTTCTACATATGAAACTAATCATTTCAACCTCATCACGCCATCGTCTCAACACATATAATATTACAACCACAACAATTCACCTGTAGTCAAATTATGCAAAGCAACTCCCTCATTTCATACTTAACTACATGTAGACATTTTCACAAACACATGGATGGCATAATGACAAAGTCCTCGATTCAATTGAAAACAACATAATACTACTAGCAAGATGTCATCCTCTTCTAGCAACATGAAACTAATAGCATGAAACCAATAGCAACATGAGACTAATAGCAACATGAACATATTAATAAACATTTCACCTCAACATAAGAATACTGTTAGTAATTAGATGTCTTGCTATTAGGTTAATAATATTAGTATGTTGCTTAATAATGTTAGTTATAACGTTAGTTCTATACTATTAGTTAATAATATGATCCTATTAGTGTAAACAGTAGCCTCACATGCGAATCTATATGTCACAGAGAAATCACGCCTTCTGTCGCAATCACCAGGACTTCCACCATCGCCTCTAGGCAAGTATTTATTTGTAATTGAATTTGGGACACACTGCTTAATCTGAAGCTAAAACTTTATTTTGAACATGCTCGTCAAACTTAGTAACTGAACAACATGCTCTAACTATACCTGTTGCAACTGATTAAAATGGACATTTCATGTTAATTCATCTTTGGTAAAAGAATCACTTATTCATTACTTGTCATCAAATCGAACCAAAACGGAACAGAGGATATGACACAACCTTCGAAAACATAATGAGAACACATAAATAACAGATGGAAAGGAAACTAGTCGATGACTGGTTATGACATTTGGGTAGGGTTGATCCATAGTAGTAGGGTTCGTAGATGTAACTTGACCACCTTACGGCTACCTCCAAACTACACCAATGGATGCAAGCATCTTGGCCATTTTTCAGGTTAGGGATGGCAAGAAGCGCCACGGTAAACCCCCGATAATAGGGTGCATCAAGAACATAATACCCCAACCAGGACATGGACTTATCGCGAGCACAAATAACTGAATACTCTATATACAAATGCTTTAAATTTTGAACTGCAATTCATTCATGCTCGTACTTTGTTTTCTGCACTTATTATTTATAAATGCGTACTAACACTTTTTTGTTCTTTCCCAAGTTGTCCTTATTTCATTACTTTAAATACCTTGCCGAGCTATTCGTTGACATATATTTCAATGCAATTGTGAAACATATGTTAGGTTCAGAGACTGATTACATTGAGGATCCCGCTTTTGAGGATCTCATTTTAGAGGACGATCCTGCTGACCATCATTACGAGTATGCTGAGGTCCTCACTGTCGAAGAATAGAGAGAGCTACTCTCAGTTTTATTGTATTAGTTGTACTTGTTATTTTGCAGTGAGTTTGCTTTTTCAATAAATTGTACGTCCATGCTAGACCTAACTACCTTGTGTACTAGTTTTGAAAACTCTGGAATAAAAGTTAATTAAATATTTATGTTGTTCTGATAATATTTGCATGCAAGAAACCTGCTTAACTAAATAAACGCTTATTGTGCTTAAGTCAAAGAAGAGAGAAATGAATAAAAGTATATCTTCTTTGCTTTAAGAACATGTGGACCAGCTCGCGTCCTTGCTCCCATGTATAATGAGAAGCGGAGCATGACAGGTTTTAGTGGTGGCACATGCACGTCCTCCTTCTCTTGCATTTTGCAAAATAATTCAGAACAGTGTAAATATCTGTTGGATATGGAAGACGTTTGTACACCCTTGTGGGGGATGTACGAGGGAATACGGACCTCGAACGTCGCGTACACGAAGTCGTGTGCAAAGGGAATCTGTTCCCTTGCGGAGAGGATCTCTGGATGAGTAGGAAAGTCGCATTATATATGCATAAGTGCATGCGACATATGGCTAATAAAGGGGGAATATCTTAAGCTTATGTTGTACCATGCATATGGTACAACTTAAGCTTATAATGTGCCATGTATCATGGTACACCTTAGTTAAATTGTTCCAAATGAACAATTTACCCTAAAATAACTACCTTGGGGGCTATAAATAAGACCCAAGGGTAAGCCATTTCTTACACTTTTGCATGGCATTTCTTGCATGCATTTCATTCTAGCGAAGCTCTGCCGAAATACTTCCTCTCCCTCTATCCAAGTTCTTAATCTAAAAGTAGAGATTTAGATTGTGGATTTAGTAGCCTTACTCCGTTCGTGAGAAGACTCGATCCGTCGTGGCGAATCCGAAGGCAAAGTTCCGAGACTACCGTGCCGCATACGCAAGCGTAAGTCTCAACTTTATTTATCGATCCTAACTCTGTTTAGGCAGGATCCAACATTGGTATCAGAGCCATACGGGTTCGCCCCGGTCAAACCGCCGCCCCGTCGAAACTATGAACGAGTCGTTGTCTTTTTCACGAATGGGTCTCCTACCATTACGGATATGGTAGGAACGCTTCGTGACGGAGAGAACGCATCGGTTGTTCTTTTCACGTTAGGGTCTCCTATCATTACGGATATGGTAGGAACTCTCCGTGACGGGAAGTGTAGGATCCTGTCCAAAACAGAGTTAGGATCGATAATATGAAGTTTAGACTTACGCTTGCGTACGCTGCACGGTAGTCTACGAACTTCGCCTTCGGATTCGCCACGACGGATCGAGTCTACTCACGAGCGGAGTAAGGCTACTAAATCCACAATCTAAATCTCTACTTTAGATTAAGAACTTGGATAGAGGGAGAGGAAATATTTCTGCAGAGCTTCGCTAGGATGAAGATGCATGCATGAATTTCATGCAAAAGGTGTAATAAATGGCTTACCCTTGGGTCTTATTTATAGCCCCCAAGGTAGTTATTTTAGGGTAAGTTGTTCCTTTGGAACAACTTAATTAAGGTGTACCATAATACATGGCACATTATAAGCTTAAGTTGTACCATATGCATGGTACAACATAAGCTTAAGATATTCCCCCTTTATTAGCCATATGTCGCATGCACTTATGCATATATAATGCGACTTTCCCACTCATCCAGAGATCCTCTCCGCAAGGGAACAGATTCCCTTTGTACACGACTTCGTGTACGCGACGTTCGAGGTCCGTATTCCCTCGTACATCCCCCACAAGGGTGTACAAACGTCTTCCATATCCAACATCTCCCACTCACACTTGAGGGGATTGTAAGAGAACGTCTTTCCCTTAGTTCTTTCATCTATCATACCGAGAAATAGACCGTGCGACCGTCATGCGCGTAGAGTCTGTTGTTGTGCACTTGTTAGAGATACACAACGACCTCGAAGGTGCAAAGTTGAGTAGTTCAACGCATGCTTTACCCTAGATTATTTCTTCGCATTTCTTGTACTTTATATTCAACAATTGAATCCCATCTGGATTACAATTGGCTGGCCAGCTTTGAATCATTAAAGTCCAAATGCGAATATGAAATCAATCTTCCTCTTCTTGCGAACCTTCTGATCTTGACTTGATTCGCTTTTCTAACGTGCCCCGCCGAGCCGAATTACCATAGCCCATTAGTAACACGCTAAGATAGCGATCATCTCGTCAAATCTAAAGGAACCAATTGGAGTCCTTGAGGGTAAGAGTTAATACCCGTATGGCCTTTGAGTCTCACATAATAGCAAACACTATTGCTACTAACTCAGTGGTCGAAATGCATACGTGGTATGAACACGTATTACAACATCACTCCTTTCCCATGGAGAGTATGTCTTAATGATGTTGTACGGATGAAAAGATCAGACACCACAGTGCCTATCTTTTTGAGTCCACTTACTACTCGTGAAATATTCACGGACTCTCATCCTGCATAAGACAGATAGGATTTAAAAAATCCAATGAGATCTTTATATCCTTGTGATACAGATCTCAGATCTTTTGTAAGCATCCATATGATGCAGATCTTTCATTCGACTATCTTGTTAAAGTCATGACTCTAAATCATTCGTCTAATGATTTTGACTTTAAACTAGTCTCATCTCTATCTTATCCATCTGATAAGATAATGCGGTTGCTCATGTGAGAGAGCCAACCTTTATCTGTCCGACATACACACAATTCAGCTGAGATTTCAAAAATGTACACAAACATTTCTTAAGAAATTCATATGCAATGTTTGAAAAAGAACTTATTCTTTTATTAAATTTGATCTTTCTTAGACATGGGAATATATATTGGTACAACTCAGCTCATACGCAATCCTTGGGATGATAAGTGTTTATAAAACACATTTCTGGGGATTGCTTTCGTAAGCTGATCCTCTATCATCTCATGCGTAGATATGTACCTTATGTCTACCTTCTTGGTTTTATCATAGTCTTTTGCAAATCTGCAGTTCCTTTAAGATACTGCATTATCCTCTTAACCGCTTTCCAGTGTTCTTGCCCTGGGTTGGATTGGTAACAGCTTACCGTTTCCAACGGCAAAACAGATGTCCGGTCTCGTACACACCATAGCGTACATAAGACTATCAACTGCACTGGAATATGGAACTTTTTCCATAATTTCCTTTTCCTTTTGGTTCTTTGGACACGATTCCAGATATAAATTATCGCATATGCTTATATGAATATCAATGGACTTGCAGTCCTGCATATTAAATCGTTCTAGAACCTTCTTTATATAAGTCTCCTGTGAAAGAGAAAGAAGTTTCTTCGAACGATTCCTTGAAATCTTAACTCCAAGGATATATGCGGCTTTTCCTATGCCTTTCATCTCAAATACTGATGAAAGCCAAGCCTTGATACTTATCACAAAGCCCTTGTCATTTCTGGCTATTAAAATGTCATCTACATATAGAGACATGATAATATACTTGCTTTTAATCCTCTTGATATATACTCAGTTATCTTCATCAAACATGGAAAATCCATTTGATAAGACAACTTCTTGAAATTGTATATACCATTGCCTCGAGGATTATTTAAGACCATATATGGACTTACGAAGTTTACAAACCTTATGTTCGTTTCCTTCTTTTACAAACCCTGGTGGTTGTTCCATATAGATCTCCTCGTCCAATTCTCCATTGAGAAAGGCAGTCTTTACATCCATCTGATGTAATTCGAGGTATAAGCAAGCTACCATTGCCAGAATCATGCGAATCAAGGTAAAACGCACAACAGGTGAGAAGTTTTCTACGTAGTCTATCTCTTCCTGTTGCGTAAAACCTTTCGCGACAAGGCGAGCTTTATATCTATCTATAGAGCCATCAGCCTTATACTTGATCTTGAGAACCCATTTGTTCCCAATTGCTCTATGTCCTCTGGGTGAGTTAACTAAGTCCCAGACTTGGTTAACTTTTATGGATTTCAATTCCTCCTTCATCGCTTCCATCCATTTGTCTTTTGCAGGGCATGATGCGGCATATTTGAGATTCTTCAAGTCCTTGTTGACTCGAATTAAGATCAATTCTAATATCACTCCCACTTGAAATGTTGTTAGAATTGCTCCCACTTGGATCATTATTCCCGTATGGAATAGGATAATCGTCATTCGTATAATCCATTGGTGAACCAAGAATTTCTCCCACTCGAATGAGGTAATCCTTTTTGATCATAAATCTCAAAAATAGAGATAAGTCCTGACTTATCTCGCCCTGTCTTGGAAACTCGTTTTCCAAGAAAGTGACATCCCTCGACTCAAACTCAATTAGCACACCATTGTCTTCCTGATTAACAAAAACATAACCTTTGGAGTTTTATACGTATCGTTTAAAGATACATTTCCTTCCCCATGGCCCAAGTTTGCCATTCTTATGGGAGGAAATATGTGCGTTGAATGCACAAACTCAAGGTAAAAATGTTTAAGTCAGGAGACCTTTGGTTCCACAACTCATAAGGAGTGGAGCTAACTGATTTCGAGGGTACGCGGTTTAAAATGAAAACGGTTGTCAATAATGCATCACCCCAAAAGGTGATTGGCAAGTTAGCTTGCGCCATCATTGAACGGACCATTTTTCATTAAAGTCCTATACCTCCTTTCTGCAACACCAATTTGTTGAGGAGTATAAGGCATAGTTACCTGATGTACTATGCCTTTTTCATCACAAAGTTCCTTTAAACTTGTTGATTGATATTCACCGCCCCTATCGGTTCGCACGACCTTAATCTTGCGATCTAATTGATTCTCCACTAAACTCATATAGTTTTTAAAGCAGGTTTAGTGCTTTCACTTTTGTGGGATATCAAAATAGATATGACCGAATCGGGTGAAATCATCAATTAAAAGTGATGAAATAGGACTTCCCGCGTCTTGTCTTGACATTCATCGGACCACATATGTCTGAATGGATAAGCTGTAATGGAACCTTGGCCCTTGTGCCAGTTCCAAACGGCTTGCGACAAGATTTCCCAACAAGGCAATGTTCGCAGGTCGACATTTCAACCTTTGAAACATTGGATAGAAGGCCACGTTTGGCAAGTCTATCCATACGCGTTGGTCCAATATGACCAAGCCTTGAGTGCCAACAAATTATATTAGACTCATTAGTCAAAGAATTTGTCACAAGGAAATTTTCATTACATGAGGAATCATACATTGTACTTATTACAATAAATCCTTTGAAACATAAACCCAGTACCAATAAAGGAATTATTACAAAATAGGTCCATATTACAATCACGAAGGAACCAACTATAACCAAGACCCAATAAATTGACCACAATTTTAATATTCCTTTGAATATATATGGAATGAAGAGAACATCATGTAGTAGGAGAGTGAGGCCGTTGTCCAAGACAAGCTTGCGAGTCCCAACGCCTTTCACTTCAACACGTGTGTTGTTTCCTACATTTATCCACTTCATTCCTTGGGTATCCGGTGATACTCCACGAAGGACCGTCTGTCCTTTGCTATATGGTCGGTGGTACCTGAATCAATTATCCCATAATGGATTAGATTCCACAAGAAATATTGAACTAGAAACACATATGTAACTAGTATTACATGTTACCTCGTCACTTCCACTCGTACACGAACGAGCATAGTGACCGAGTTTGTTGCACTTGAAGCACTTGATCCTTTTCAAGTCTTTCTTCTTGTGCCATTTCTTGTGCCCACCCTTATGTTTGGGTTCCTTGGTAGACTCAGGTTGCTTATTACGTTCATTAGAAGACTTCGAACGATCTTTACGTTTCTTTCCCCCGTGTGAGGAACTAGCAACCATGTGCACTTCTGCACTTGGCTTGGCAGCCGCAAGCCGCTCTTCCTCTAATTCGAGGTGCTTGGAAACGTCGTTGAAGGTCTTGATGCTCTCATTATGAGTGAGATGCATCTTCATCTGATCCCACCCATTTGGCAGGGAACGTATGACTGCTTGGATTTGTTGCTCATCCGTGAGCACATGACCTGCGTCCTTTAACTCTGAGATAAGGTTCGCCATATGTCGCAGATGTTTCCCCATGGAATGATCTGGACGTTTCTTATATGTATCGAACCTTATAGTTAAGGCGCGAAGTTTGGACACCGATGTGCCACCGAACTTCTCCTCTAGCTTGGACCATATGTCCATGGCTAGGTCATATTCTCGGAAGATGCGCATTATGTCATCAGCCATACTGCTTAATAACGTAATGCATGCTATCTTATTCTTCCGAGACCAAGCATCAAAAGCTTCCTTGTCTCGTCTGTGTTGGGCCGTAGTGCCCAACTCGGGTTCAATCATTACGTTCTTTAGAGTTTCGAGCACTTCTTGCTCCTCTAAAACGTATTGTATCTTAATGGACCAAAGTTTGTAATTATCGCCGTTGAGTTTTTCACCTTTGTTTAACTCAGCGACGATATTCTTTGAAGCGAAAGACATTTTACTTTTAAAATGCTGCAAAAGACACAAAACCGAAGGTTCGATCAAAACATTGCATAAAAATTCTTAAAATATAACTCCCACTTGAAATGATAATAGAATATCCCATTTGGATAGTTCTAAAATTCAAAACCCACTTGGAATTATATTATATTTGATAAGTTACTTTCGAAAAATATTGAAGATGTTGTTCTAGAATCGAAAAGGTCTCTTCGATTCCAATCACCATCTAGAACAACCTTCAATATTCCCCCATCACTTATCAAACAATAGTACTCTTATAGTACTAGCAGCGGAAAACGAGTATTTGATAAGTTACTTTCGAAAAATATTGAAGATGTTACTCTAGAATCGGAAAGGTCACTATGTTTCCAATCACCATCTAGAGTAACTTTCAACATTTCTCCCTCACTTTATCAAATGTTAGTACTCTTATAGTACTTTGCAGCGGAAAAGCGTTTTTGAAAACGTATTTTTCAAAACGAATTTAAAATACATTGGCTAATCTCCGTAGAGTAGAGCACAACGTCATAAGTTCATTGGCTAATCTCCGTGGAGTAGAGCACAATGACATGGCTAATCTCGCATGAAGTAGAGCATTACGGCTAATCTTCAAGGAGTAGAGCACAATTTCATAAGTACATTGGCTAATCTCCGTAGAGTAGAGCACAATGACTTGGCTAATCTCGCATGAAGTAGAGCACTATGGCTAGTCTTCAAGGAGTAGAGCCCAAAGAAAAACTTCATTAAAACGTTAGTCCCGTATGAACTAGTTGGCACTGTGGTTAGCCCCGTATGGGCTAATCGGCACATCCGAGTTTGGCCAATGCCTTTTGTCACCCCGTATGGGTTAGTAGGCAAGTTTGCAGTCGACCCAGACCTTCTGTCAGATTGGTCGACCAAAAACACAAAATTGGTCGACCAATTTTCGAAATGCAAATTCTCCCGGCCAGGGCCTCTGCCCTGGCCGGGGTTTGGCCAAGGGCCGGCCAGGGCCTCTGCCCTGGCCGGCCAGGGGCCCTGGCCCCCTCGGCCAGGCCCGGCCAGGCCCTGGCCTCTGCCAGGGCCGGCCGGCCAGGCCACTGGCCGGGGCCAGGGCTCCTGCCCTGGCCTCGGCCAGGCCCTGGCCTGAGGCCAGGGCGCCGCCCTGGCCTGAGGCCAGGGCGCCGCCCTGGCCTCTGCCAGGGCGGCCAGGTCGCTGGCCGGGGCCAGGGCTCCGCCGCCCTGGCCGCTGGCCGGGGCCAGGGCTCCTGCCCTGGCCTCGGCCAGGCCCTGGCCTGAGGACAGGGCGCCGGCCCTGGCCACTGCCAGGGCCGGCCTGGCCGGCCACTGCCGGCCTGGCCTTGGCCGGCCATTGCCGGCCTGGCCATGGCCGGCCATGGCTTGGCCATGGCCGGTCATGGCCAAGGCCATTCGGCGTTGGCCGGCCATTGCCCCTTTGGCCATGGCCGGCCACCCCCTTTGAATGGGGTTGCCGCACTTATTCCTCCCCCTTGATGGGGTGGTCGCCGGTGGTTATTGGCCGTAGCCAACCCCCTCCGCTTGAGGAGGGGGGGTGCATGGCCTTCATAGCCCATTTGGCCATGGTGCACATGTACCAAATTTCCTCTTACCCGATGGAAATAACTACCATCATCTTCCTCGATGAAGCACCCGTTCGTCGATGAAGCACCCGTTCGTCGAGAAATTAGTTATTTCCTAATGGCCGTGTGCCAAAAATTGAATAACATACTACGTGAACGGTCGGTTCTTCCCGTCACGGAGAGTTCCTACCATATCCGTAATGATAGGAGACCCTAACGTGAAAAGAACAACCGCTGCGTTCTCTCCGTCACGAAGCGTTCCTACTATATCCGTAATAGTAGGAGACCCATTCGTGAAAAAGACAACGACTCGTTCATAGTTTCGACGGGGTGGCGGTTTGACCGGGGCGAACCCATATGGCTCTGATACCAATGTAGGATCCTGTCCAAAACAGAGTTAGGATCGATAATATGAAGTTTAGACTTACGCTTGCGTACGTTGCACGGTAGTCTACGAACTTCGCCTTCGGATTCGCCACGACGGATCGAGTCTACTCACGAACGGAGTAAGGCTACTAAATCCACAATCTAAATCTCTACTTTAGATTAAGAACTTGGATAGAGAGAGAGGAAATATTTCTGCAGAGCTTCGCTAGGATGAAGATGCATGCATGAATTTCATGCAAAAGGTGTAAGAAATGGCTTACCCTTGGGTCTTATTTATAGCCCCCAAGGTAGTTATTTTAGGGTAAGTTGTTCCTTTGGAACAACTTAATTAAGGTGTACCATAATACATGGCACATTATAAGCTTAAGTTGTACCATATGCATGGTACAACATAAGCTTAAGATATTCCCCCTTTATAAGCCATATGTCGCATGCACTTATGCATATATAATGCGACTTTCCCACTCATCCAGAGATCCTCTCCGCAAGGGAACAGATTCCCTTTGTACACGACTTCGTGTACGCGACGTTCGAGGTCCGTATTCCCTCGTACATCCCCCACAAGGGTGTACAAACGTCTTCCATATCCAACAGGAAGAACCGACCGTTCACGTAGTATGTTATTCATTTTTGGCACACGGCCATTAGGAAATAACTAATTTCTCGAAGAACGGGTGCTTCATCGACGAACGAGTGCTTCATCGAGGAAGAAGGTGGTAGTTATTTCCATCGGGAAAGATGAAATTTGGTGCATGCGCACCATGGCCAAATGGGCTATGAAGGCCATGCACCCCCCCTCCCCAAGCGGAGGGGGTTGGCTACGGCCAATAACCACCGGCGACCACCCCATCAAGGGGGAGGAGTGTGTGCGGCAACCCCATTCAAAGGGGGTGGCCGGCCATGGCCAAAGGGGCCATTGCCGGCCAATGCCAAATGGCCTTGGCCATGACCGGCCATGGCCAAGCCATGGCCCGCCATGGCCAGGCCGGCAGTGGCCGGCCAAGGCCAGGCCGGCAATGGCCGGCCTCGGCCACGGCCTGCCGGCCTGACCGGCCCTGGCAGAGGCCAGGGCTGGCCCTGGCCGGCCTGGCCGGCCCTGGCAGTGGCCAGGGCCGGCGCCCTGGCCTCGGCCAGGGCCGGCCTGGCCAGCCCTGGCAGAGGCCAGGGCCAATGCCCTGGCCTCGGCCAGGGCATGGCCGGCCCTGGCCGGCCTCGGCCAGGGCAGAGGCCCTGGCCGAGGGGCCAGGGCCCCCTGGCCGGCCAAGGCAGAGGCCCTGGCCGGCCATTGGCCAAACCTCGGCCAGGGCAGAGGCCCTGGCCGAGAGAAGTTGAAGACCAAATTATTGGTCGACCAATTTTGTTGTTTTGGTCGACCAATCTGGCAGAAGGCCTTGGTCGAATTTGAACGTGCCGACTAGCCCATACGGGGTGTCCATAGTGCTCTACTCCTTGAAGATTAGCCATAGTGCTCCACTTCATGCGAGATTAGCCGTAGTGCTCTACTCCTTGAAGATTAGCCGTAATGCTCTACTTCATGCGAGATTAGACATGTCATTGTGCTCTACTCTACGGAGATTAGCCAATGAACTTATAACGTTGTGCTCTACTCTACGGAGATTAGCCAATGTGTTTTCAAATTTTTTTTGAAAAAGGTATTTTCAAATAGGTTATGTCCCGTCCTTAATCGGGATAGCGCAATTTAGAATTCCAAGTCCTACCACGATCCGGCCATGGTTATCTAACCCATGGGTGTGTAGAACAGGTCTCGTGGCTTGGCAATTATTGCGCTAAAATTCTTTGCGCAAACTCTCACCTATTCTATTTTGAAAGATATGTTTTTCAAAAGTATTTTTCCGCTGCTGGTACCATACGGGTATCATTTCTGATTTCTTTTTACTTGAGATAAGTAAGAGGGATACTTTGAAAGTTACTTCTAGATGGTAGTTGGGAACGTAGTGAACTTCTCGATTCTAGAGTAACATTTCAACGCATCCAAGGAACTTATCAAGTGTTTAAAGAATCGAAACTTTATGCATAGAATTTTGATCGTGTTTTTCATTTTCTTTGCAGTTTTTTGAATCGAATATGTCTACCGCTTCTAAGAACATTGTCACAGAGCTTAACAAAGGTGAAAAGCTCAACGGCGACAATTATAAACTTTGGTCAATTAAAATCCAATATGTTTTGGAGGAGCAAGATGTGCTTGAAACACTCCAAAACATAATGGAAGAACCTGAGTTGGGCAATACGGCCCAACACAAGAGGGACCGGAAAGCTTATGAGACTTAGACTCGAAAGAACAAAATAGCACGTATTACGTTACTATCCGCAATGGACAATGACATAATGCGTCTATTTTAGGAATTCGATCTAGCCAAAGACATATGGTCTGAGCTAGAAATAAAGTTTGGTGGAACTTCGGTTACCAAACTCCGCTCCTTAAATATTCAATTTGATTCGTACAAAATGCGGCGAGATCATTCTATGAAGAAGCATCTCCGCCACATGGCGAATCTCATATCTGAATTAAAGGATGCGGGTGTTACGCTGTCTGACGAACAGCAGATCCAATCAGTCATTCGTTCACTCCCAGATAGCTGGGATAACATGAAAATGCACCTCACTCATAATGAGTGCATTAAAACTTTAAGCGATGTATCGAAACACCTCGAACTCGAGGAAGAGCGGATTCAAGCCGCAAAACCAAGTGCAGAAGTGCACATGGCCGCTGGTTCCTCACATGGAGGAAATAAGCGGAAGAATAAACGCTTAAGGTTTCTGAACGAACGAAAGCAAGAACCGGAAACCTCAAAGAAGACTAAGAACAAAAAGTGGCAAAAGAATGTGCACTCAAAGAAGAAAAACTTGAAGAAGATCAAGTGCTTTAAGTGCAACAAGTACGGTCACTTCGCCCGTACATGTACGGATGGAAGTGATAAGGTAACTTGTAGGGCTAGTTACATATGTGTTTCTAGTTCCGTGTTTCTTGCTGAATCTAACTATTTTTGGTTGATTGATTCAGGGGCCACAGACCACGTAGCGAAGGACAGAAGGTTCTTCGTAGAGTATCGAAAGATAACTCAAGGAACAAAGTGGATATACGTCGGCAACAACACTCGTGTTGAAGTCAAAGGTGTCGGAACATGCAAGCTAGTTCTCGACAACGGCCGGACTTTATTATTGCACGACGTCCTCTTTGCTCCAGATATTAGAAGGAATATCGTATCCGTGGTCATGTTAATGTCTTTAGATTATGAATGGAGGTTCTATAAACAAAAGGTTGACCTTGTTTGTAATAGTTCTTTAATTGGGTCTGGTAATGTTTGTAATGGACTAATTGTTTTAAACACAATGTATGATGATTCTTCTTCCATTAATGAAAGTTTCCATTTGACAAATGCTTCTAACTCTGAATCTGAGATCATTTGTTGGCATGCAAGACTTGGTCATATTGGACCAACTAGAATGGATAGACTTGCCAAAAGTGGCTTGCTATCTAATGTTTCAAAAGTTGAAATGTCAACTTGCGAACATTGTCTTGTAGGGAAAACTTGTCGCAAGCCGTTTGGAACTGGCACAAGGGCCGAAGTTCCATTACAGCTTATCCATTCGGACATTTGCGGTCCAATGAATGTTAAGACAAGACACGGGAAGTCCTATTTCATCACATTCATTGATGACTTCACCCGTTTCGGTCATATTTATTTGATTTCCCACAAACATGAAGCTTTATAATGCTTCAAAAACTATATGAGTTTAGTGGAAAATCAACTAGATCGCAAGATAAAGGTCTTGCGAACCGATCGGGGTGGAGAATATCAATCAACGAGTTTTAAGGAACTCTGTGATGAAAAAGGCATAGTTCATCAAATAACTATGCCTTATACTCCGCAACAAAACGGTGTTGCAGAAAGAAGAAATAGGACATTGATGGAAATGGTCCGATCAATGATGTCTCAGGCAAATTTGCCCATCACCTTTTGGGGTGATGCATTATTGACGGCAGCATTCATCTTAAACCGTGTACCCTCGAAGTCGGTAAGTTCTACTCCTTATGAGTTGTGGAACAATAGAACTCCAGACTTAAGCATTCTAAAACCTTGGGGTTGTGCCTCTTATGCACATTTATCCTCTCACAAATATGGCAAACTTGGGCCACGTGGGAGGAAGTGTATCTTCATCCGATACGCTGAAAACTCCAAAGGATATGCTTTCGTCGGTCAAGAGGACAATGTGGGTCTTATAGAATTCTAATCGAGGGATGTTGTCTTCTTGGAAAATGAGTTTCCAAGACAGGGTGAGATAAGTCAAGACTTATCCTTGTTTGAGACTTGGGTTCAAGAAGGATCGGAACGTTCGAGTGGGAGAATTCTTGGTGAAGAAGAAAATACGTTTCAAACTTCACCAATGAATGATACGAACGATACCAATCCTATTCCGAGTGGGAGTGATGTTATTCCAAGTGGGAGTGATGTCATTCCAAGTGGGAGTGATCAAACTCAAACAAGACGTAGTAATCGAACGAGGCTAACACCTCTGAGATTTGAGGATGAATTTCCTCAAACATTCATGACATTACTACAAGATGATGACGAACCTACAAATTTCAAACAGGCCGTCACATGCCCTGCTAAAGATAAATGGATAGCGGCAATGGAAGAAGAACTTCAATCCATGAAAACAAACCAAGTCTGGGACTTGGTTGATTTACCTAAGGGACGTAGAGCCATTGGGAACAAGTGGGTTCTCAAAATCAAGCATAAGGCTGATGGCTCCATCGAGAAATATAAAGCTCGCCTTGTTGCGAAAGGTTTCACGCAACAGGAAGGAATAGACTACGAAGAGACTTTCTCTCCTGTCGTGCGTTTTACCTCCATTCGCTTAATTCTGGCAATGGTGGCTTGTTTGGACCTCGAGTTACATCAGATGGATGTAAAGACTGCTTTTCTTAACGGAGAACTAGATGAGGAGATCTACATGGAACAACCAAACGGGTTTGTACAAGAAGAAAACAAACATAAGGTTTGTAAACTTCGTAAATCCATATATGGTCTTAAACAATCCTCAAGGCAGTGGTATATGTGCTTTCAAGAAGTCATTTTGTCGTATGGTTTCTCCATGCTCGACGAAGACAACTGCATATATATTAAGAGGATTAAAAACAAGTATGTAATTATGTCTCTTTATGTAGATGACATACTTATAGCCGGAAATGATAAGCGTCTTATCTTGGATATCAAAGCTTGGCTTTCATCCGTCTTTGAGATGAAAGACATGGGGTGAAGCTGCATATATCCTTAGGGTTAAGATCTCAAGGAATCGTTCCAAGAAACTTCTTTCTCTCTCTCAAGAGACATATATAAAGAAAGTTTTAGAACGGTTTAATATGCAGGACTGCAAGCCAATTGATACTCCAATAAGCAAAGGCGAGGGTCTATGTTTGGAAATGTGTCCCAAAGATCCAAAAGAAAAGAAAGCTATGGAAAAGGTTCCATACTCCAGTGCTGTCGGGAGTCTGATGTACGCTATGATGTGTACCAGACCAGACATTTGCTATGGTGTTGGTATGGTAAGCCGTTACCAATCCAACCCAGGACAGGCACACTGGAAAGCGGTGAAGAGGATATTAAGGTACCTCAAAGGGACTGCGGACTATGCGTTATGCTATCAAGGCAATACCTTGAGACTCAAAGGCTATACCGATGCTGATTGGGCAGGTGATCTCGACGAGCGAAGATCTACCTCAGGCTTTGTTTTCTTGCTCGGGAATGGTGCAATATCCTGGAGCAGCAAGAAACAAACCTGCATCGCTCTATCAACCATGGAAGCCGAATTCGTAGCATTCAGCATGGCGGTCCAAGAAGCTGTTTGGCTTAGGAAATTCTTAGACAGGCTGACGAATGCCACTGACTCAAGAACTGTTCCTATATACAGTGATAGTCAAGCTTCGATTGCCTACGTCAAAGATCCTAAATTTCATTGTAAGACCAAACACATTGACATTCGATTCAAGTTTGCGAAGGACTATGACAAACGGAAGGAAGTAGACATAGGATACATATCCACGCATGAGATGATAACGGATCCCCTTACTAAGGCGATCCCCAGAGATGTGTTTTACAAACACTTATCATCTATGGGAATGCGTAGGTGCTGAGCTGTATCTTGTAATATTTCCCATGTCTATAGAAGATCAAAGTTTAATAAAAGAAAGAAGTTCTTTTATATATTGCATACAAGTTTCTTACAAATGATTTTATACATTTGTGTTTAAGTCTCAGCTATTTTATTGTGTGTATGTCGGACAGATTAAGGTTGGCTCTCTCACATGAGCAACCGCCTTATCTTATCAGATGGATAAGATAAAGATGAGACTAGTTTAAAGTCAAAATCATTAGACAAATGATTTAGAGTCGTGACTTAAAACAAGATAGTCGAATGAAAGATCTGCATCATATGGATGCTTACAAAAGATCTGAGATCTGTATCACAAGGATATTTGAAAGAGATCTCATAGGATTTTTAAATCCTATCTGTCTTATGCAGGATGAGAGTCCGTGAATATTTTCACGAGTAGTAAGGGGACTCAAAAAGATAGTCACTGTGGTGTCTGATCTTTTCATCCGTACAACATCATTAAGACATACTCTCCCTGGGAAAGGAGTGATGTTGTAATACGTGTTCATACCACGTATGCATTTCGACCACTGAGTTAGTAGCAATAGTGTTTGCTATTATGTGAGACTCAAAGGCCATACGGGTCTTAACTCTTACCCTCAAGGACTCCAATTGGTTCCTTTAGATTTGATGAGATGATCGCTATCTTAGCGTGTTGCTAATGGGCTATGATAATTCGGCTCGGCGGGACACGTTAGAAAAGCGAATCAAGTCAAGATCAGAAGGTTCGCAAGAAGAGGAAGATTGATTTCATATTCACATTTGGACTTTAAATGATTCAAAGCTGGCCAGCCAATTGTAATCCAGATGGGATTCAATTGTTGAATATAAAGTATGAGAAATGTGAAGAAATAATCTAGGGTAAAGCATGCGTTGAACTACTCAACTTTGCACCTTCGAGGTCGTTGTGTATCTCTAACAAGTGCACAACAACAGACTCTACGCGCATGACGGTCACGCGGTCTATTTCTCGGTATGATAGATGAAAGAACTAAGAGAAAGACGTTCTCTTACAATCCCCTCAAGTGTGAGTGGGAGGTGTTGGATATGGAAGACGTTTGTACACCCTTGTGGGGGATGTACGAGGGAATACGGACCTCGAACGTCGCGTACACGAAGTCGTGTGCAAAGGGAATCTGTTCCCTTGCGGAGAGGATCTCTGGATGAGTAGGAAAGTCGCATTATATATGCATAAGTGCATGCGACATATGGCTAATAAAGGGGGAATATCTTAAGCTTATGTTGTACCATGCATATGGTACAACTTAAGCTTATAATGTGCCATGTATCATGGTACACCTTAGTTAAATTGTTCCAAAGGAACAATTTACCCTAAAATAACTACCTTGGGGGCTATAAATAAGACCCAAGGGTAAGCCATTTCTTACACTTTTGCATGGCATTTCTTGCATGCATTTCATTCTAGCGAAGCTCTGCCGAAATACTTCCTCTCCCTCTATCCAAGTTCTTAATCTAAAAGTAGAGATTTAGATTGTGGATTTAGTAGCCTTACTCCGTTCGTGAGAAGACTCGATCCGTCGTGGCGAATCCGAAGGCAAAGTTCCGAGACTACCGTGCCGCATACGCAAGCGTAAGTCTCAACTTTATTTATCGATCCTAACTCTGTTTTGGCAGGATCCAACAATATCATCACTAACCAGATCGTTTTGAATAACATAGTAGACAAATGTTTACGTTGTTTGTTTTGCAGCATGGCAGGAAGACCGCATACCCGTAACGAAAATGGAGCCAACAGAAGTGGTGTTTTCGACATTCATGAACTTATGGGAGTCACGAGAGGCATGTTGGAGATCCAACAACAGCTGATTCAGCAAGGAAAATAAGCTACGCAACCTGCACCATCGCCTCCTCGAGCTAAGCCTGGAGCCAAGAAATTTCGGGAGCTGAACCCAAAGAGCTTCTCTGGGAAAGAAGGGCAATTGGAAGCTGAAGAATGGGTCCGAAGTACGGAAGATGACCGGAGTCTTTCATATATTGATCAGTCAGGATTGGTTGAAGTCGCCAAGAAGCAACTGATTGGGAATGCATAAAACTAGTGGGACAGAGAAGAAGCCTGTCTGGTCAAGCCCATCAACTGGACCATGTTTCGGGAGTGTCTCGACGCTCAATATTTTTCTCGTCAGCTAAGAGGGAACTGCAGAAATGATTCGTCAATCTGAAGCAAAGGAATCGTACTGTTGACGAGTATGAGGCAGAGTTCTCTATGCTTAGTCGGTTCGCTGGACATCTGGTGGAGGATCCCGAAGACTGTGCATTTTAGTTTCTCCAGGGTCTGGACCTGGATATTCAGGCTTCGATGTCTTCGGCAAATCTAACTATGCACCGGGACGCATTAGATGCTGCTAGGAAGCACGAATTCATTGTGAACCAGAAGAAGGCGCTTCAGACCAGAGGAAGAAAACGTCCACCAGAGCCATTCAGGGGCAATCTTAGGCCTACACAGACTGCACAATTCAATAGGCCTGCTGCTCCTGTCAGCAATCAATCTAAGATGGTATGCTTCCACTACAAGAAGACTGGCCATCTCAAGAAGGACTGTAGAGAGTTGCTGAATCAATGTCTGATATGTGGAGCATCAGCACAGGTTACCAGAGACTGCCCTTGTCGCACCAATAAGCCGATGACTGCTGGACCTTCTGGACCTATTCAGCATGGAGCTCCGGTACCAAATCAGCGTGGATCACCTCTAGCTCCACAACAGAAGGCTTTTGCACTGGCGAGGCAGAACCAGCCGAGGAGTCAGGTTTTCACCATGACAGCCGCAGAGGCCGAGACTGATGAGCAAGTGATATCAGGTAATGCTTTAACTCTTCTTTTATAATGTTTATATTATATGTATGTGTTTGGTTGTTTATATTTTAGCTAAGACATATTTCATATGTACTAGGTGTTGTCTTAGTAGCCTTTCATCCAACCTTATCTCTTTTTGATTCTGGAGCCTTACATTGCTTCATATCACGAGGATTTGTAGACAAACACTCCATTCATGTTGAGTATCTACCTAATTGCTGGAACATCACTACCGGGAGTGGACTAGTGAAGACTTCTAGTGGCTTTCGATCTTGACCTATAGTGATTTATGGACACGAGTTGTTCGCAGATTTTATGATGGTCGACATGCCAAACTTCGATGTGATATTCGACATGGACTGGTTAGAAAATTTTTATGCTACTATCGATTGTCACAAAAAGAAAGTAGTCTTTGAAATCACTGATCATCATGTGTTTGAATTCACGAGCGGAGATCGTTCACTTGGGCCTATCAGATTTTGAGCTAAACCAAACGAAGTAATCATTGCATCGATGCAAGTTGAGCCCGAGAAGCCTAGAGTAGTTTGAGACTTTGAGGATGTATTCCCTAAAGTTATTTCGGGTTTACCACCTGACCGAACGCTGGATTTCACCATTGACCTGATGCCAAACACTTAACCTATTTCGAAGGCTTCTTATCGCATGGTCCCTGCTGAACTAGAAGAACTTCGGAAACAACTTGATGATCTGTTGTAAAAGGGATGGATACATCCCAGAGTATCTCCTTGAGGTGCACCAGTTCTTTTGGTCAAGAAGAAGGATGGGTCTAGAAGGATGTGTATAGACTACCGAGAGCTGAATAAGGTGACCATTAAGAACAAGTACCCACTGCCGCGTATTAATGACATCTTCGATCAACTTAGCGAATCACGAGTATTTTCTAAGCTGGATCTCCGAAGTGGTTATTATCATATGAAGGTTAGAAGTGAAGACATCCCGAAGACGGCGTTTCGGACTAAGTATGGGCACTATGAATTTGTAGTCATGCCCTTCGGTATGACTAATGCCCCAGTTGTATTCATGAACCTCATTAACTTGATTTTCTATGAGTTCTTGGATAAGTTCGTAGTGATCTTCATTGACGACATCTTGATCTACTAGAAGATTGATGAAGAGCATGCCAAGCATCTATGGATTTTATTGGAGACCCTGCGACGTCACCTGTTATACGCCATGTACAGCAAGTGTGAATTCTGGTTAGACCGAGTCCCTTTTCTTGGGCATGTAGTATCAGGGGATGGTATTTCAGTCGACACGAAGAAGGTTACATCGGTCAAGAATTGGCCGGCTCCTCAATCAGCTTCTGACATTCGAAATTTTCTTGGTTTGGCTGGCTATTACCGCCGATTCATAAAAGACTTCTCGAAGATTGCTGAACCTATGATCATCTGACAAGGAAGGACATCAAATTCATCTGATCTGAGGCTTGTGAGAAGGCATTTGTAGACTTGAAGATGAAGCTGACGACTGCACAAGTGCTAGCTATACCAGATAGAACTGGGGGTCTTGATGTTTTCTGTGACGCATCTGGCAAGGGTCTCGGATGTGTACTGCACCAGCATGGTCTTATGGTTGCATATGCATCCCGACAACTGAAGACTCATGAGAAGAACTATCCGACCCATGATTTAAAATTGGATGCGGTCATATTTGCTCTGAAGATTTGGAGGCATTATTTATTGAGTGAGCAAGTGAAGATCTTCATCGATCATAAGAGTTTCACGTACATATTCACTCAGAAGGAGCTCAATATGAGACAACTCAGATGGTTAGAGCTCATGGCAGATTATGACATTGATCTCCAATATCATCCGGGAAAGGTGAATGAGGTACAAGATGCTTTGAGTCGTCTACCAGCGATCATGACCCCTCTCAGCTCAGTGAAGACTTCAGCAAGCAATGCAAGAGATGGAAATTGAAGTTATTCTGCCTGGGACTTCAACAACATGGATGAATATGCAAATCCAGTCTACTATCATAGATCGGATTAAAGCTGATCAGACTGGAGATGCGAAGTTACAGAAGACCAGAGAGCAAGTCGAAGCTGGACTTTGGACAAGTTTTTTATTCACGAGCATGGTTCTTTGAGATATGGTAGTAGGATTTGTGTGCCTTCCAGTTATATCAGAGAAGAGCTACTAAATGAAGCACACAACTCTCCTTGCTCTATTCATCCTGGCGATACCAAGATGTACACGGATCTTCGTTTGAACTTTTGGTGGCACAGAATGAAGAGAAATGTAGCCCACAGTGTCGCCAAGTTCCTTCTATGTCAGCAGCTAAAGGCTGAACATCATCGCACTACCGGATTACTCCAACCTCTGCATATTTCGAAATGGAAGTGGCAACACATCACTATGGATTTTGTGACTGGACTACCTCGGAGTACTAAGCAGAATGATGCGATTTGGGTGATCGTTGACAGGTTAACCAAATCAGCACACTTCATACCCTTCCGAGTGGGATAATCTATGGAAATACTTGCTAAGAAGTATATGGAGGTAATGTTTTATCCTATACCTTTAAAACTTCTTTGTAGAATACGTTGTGATGTAATCGTTAATCGTGGAGGAGATTGTGCGACTACATGGAGTTCCCGTAAGCATTGTCTCTGATCGGAACACAAGATTCACATCTCAATTCTGGAAGAGTCTGCAGACCAATCTGGGTACCAGTCTTAGTTTCAGCACTATGTATCATCCGCAGACCGATGGACAATCAGAATGTACCATCCATATTTTGGAAGATATGTTACGAGCATGATGGATTTCAAGGGCTCGTGGGAAGATCATCTACACCTGGTAGAGTTTGCATACAACAACAACTACCAAACCAGCATTGGCATGGCCCCATTTGCAGCACTCTACGGAAGGAAGTGTCGATCCCTACTGAGTTAGGATGACATTGGTGATTGAGAATTATTGGGTCCAGGGATGATTGTGAAAGCAGTGGACGTAGTGTGTAATATCAGGGACAAGCTACGCATTACACAAGATCGGTACAAGCATTGTGCTGATGCCAAGCATTGTCACTTGGAGTTCCAACCAGGGGATCACGTTTTCCTGAAAGATATCCCCAAACCGAGGAGTGATATGTTTTGGGAGACAAGGGAAGCTTAGCCCGAGATTCATTGGACCCTTTGACGTGCTAGAGTGAGTTGGAGAAGTAGCGTATCGTCTAGCACTAACGCCTTCATTGGAGGGAGTACATGACGTTTTCCATGTATCTTTGCTGCATCATTACATCAGCGACCCATCACATGCTGTCTACTACTTAGAGATTACGGTCCGATCGGACCTGACATACGAGCAACAGCCGGTGCAGATCTTAGACCGACGTCAGAAGATGCTCAGGAACAATATCTTCGAACTCGTGAGAGTGATGTGGCATCACGACACGTCTGGAGAATCCACCTAAGAGTGGGAAGATGAAATGCGAAAGCGTTATCTTTATTTGTTCCCAATTCCATAGTTGTTAGGAATTCCGGGGACGGAATTTTTCTTAAGGTGGGTAGAATGTAACTGTCGGTATTTTATAATACGTATTTTGTTCGTATTCTATCTTTGTCATGTATTTTTTCGTATATGTACTTAAATACTTATTCGTATTACGTATTACTTATATTCGTATTCGTATTACGAACATATTTTAATACGTGTTTCTATTAGCTATATTTATATGTAAATATATTATTAAATGATTTCATTATATAATTATTTTCAATTCAAATTCAAATCTCTTTCCAAATTTAGATATGAGACTTTTTACCCCCATTATACTTGACAATTAAACCGCACTCTTAATAACATTTAAGTTCTTGTTCTTTTCATTTCCTCCTAAGTTTAAATCTTTCTTATTTAACAAAACATTTCCATTTATAACCAAAACCCCTAACACTTTCTCTCTCTTAGCAGCCACTTTTCTTTTCTCCTTCTTAATTTTCGATGCATGCATTTCAACACTAAAGATTTCAAACTCATGCACACTCACGGCCCTACAAAAATAAAAGAAACCTATGTCTACCTCTCTCACTCAGCCGCAGAAAAGAGCCCTCATCTCTCCGCCTCAAAATCAAAACACTAAGTCCTCACAACCATAGCCTCACCCTCTTCCCACGTGTGCATCTCTCTCCCCAGTCGCCACACGCCGTAACCCTAGAAGCAGCGCCCTCCCCTTCCGGCCATCTTCCGACCCCGACACCATCCCCGACTGCAGCGCAACCAACTCCGATTGTCGTGCACCTCCACAATCTCCAAAGCACCTCCGGCGATCTCCTCTCCCCTAGCGCAACCACCCCCTGAGCCATTTCCCGTGGCGACAACCCTTCTGACCACCTGCAGACAACCCTCCGACTGCAGCGCCAGCCTGACGAACTCTGGCCCTCCTCCCGGTGCCCACCGTCCGACCCTCATCCTTCCGACCACCTGCAGACATTCCCCAGCACCTCACAACCCCAGCGCCCTCCGGCCATCTTCCGACAGCACCACACACCCAGTCGCCACAGGACTGCCACCGTCGCAGACCCACGCCGTCGCTGCCGCCGCCTTCAACATGCGGGAGCACACCCTTAACGCAAACCCGTGAGTTTTTATGTGTTAATATTAGTTAGTATTATTAGTATTAATTAGAAATATATAACAGTTAGATTTTAGTCTTGATATTGTTAATATTAGTATATTTGCATGTTAGTATTATTAAAACCAGTATCATCTAAATATTAGTATATCTGTAAAGTTGTTATACTGTTAGTTTAGTATTAAGTTAGTGATATTAGTTCTATAAAAATGTAAGTATATATTTTTTTTTGAAAAGAAAAGAAATGTTAGTGTATATATATATATAACACATCTTAGTATAAATAATGATGTTAGAATATATATTAAATACATGGTAGTATAATTTTTAGCTTAGTATAATATATATTTGTTAGTATTACTTTTACAGCATGTTAGTTGTTAGTTTAATATTAGTTTTGTTAAAAGAATATGTATTTTAGTTCAGTAAGTATGTTAGTATAAAACATATAGGTTAGTAAATATATTATAACACAATTAGTAATGGTAGCATAATATTAGTAGTAATATAAATAATGTTAGTAATTAGATGTTTTGCTATTAGGTTAATAATATTAGCAAGTTGCTTAATAATGTTAGTTATAACATTAGTTCTATAATATTACTTTATAATATGATCCTATTAGCGTAAACATTAGCCTCAATCTATATGTCACAGAGAAATCGCGCTTTCCGTTGCAATCACCAGGACATCCACCATCGCCTCCAGGAAAGTATTTATTTGTAATTGAATTTGGGACAAACTGCTTAATCTGATGCTAAAACTTAATTTTGAATATGCTCTTCAAACTTAGTAATTGAACAAGATGCTCTTACTATACATGTTGCAACTGATTAAAATGGATATTTCATTTTAATGCATCTTTGGTAAAAGAATCACTTATTCATTACTTGTCATCAAATCGAACTAAAACAGAACAAGGGGTAGGAAACAACCTTCGAAACATAATGAGAACCCATCGATTATAGATGGAAAGGAAACTAGTTAGTGACTGGTTATGACACTTGGGTGGGGTTGGTACATAGTAGTAGGGTTCGTAGAGGTAGCTTGACCACCTTACGGCTACCTCCATACCACACCAATGTAGGCAATCATCTTGGCCATTTTCCATGTTAGGGATGGCAAGAAGCGTCACGGTAACCCCCAATGATAGGGTGCATCAATAACATACTACCAACTCGGACATGGACTTATCACGAGCACAAATAACTGAATACTCAATATACAACTACTTTACTTTTTGAACTGCAAATCATTCATGCTCGTACCTTGTTTTCTGCACTCATTATTTATAAATGTGTACTGATGCTTTTTTGTTCATTCCCAAGTTGTCCTTATTTCATTACTTTAAATACCTTGCCGAGCTATTCGCTAACATATATTTCAATGCAATTGTGAAATACATTGACTGATTACGTTGAGGATCCCGCTTCTGAAGATCTCATTTTGGAGGGCGATCCTACTGACCAGAGTTACGAGGACGCTGAGGTCCCCCCTGCCGAAGAATATAGAGAGAGAGAGAGAGAGAGAGAGAGAGAGAGAGAGAGAGAGAGATACTCTCAGTTTTATTATATTAGTTGTACTTGTTATCTTGCAGGTGTGTTTGCTTTTTTAATAAATTGTACGGCTATGCTAGGCCTAACTACCTTGTGTACTAGTCTTGAAAACTCTAGAATAAGATTGAATTAAATATTTACGCTACTCTGATAATATTCGCATGCAAGAAACCTGCTTTACTAAATAAACGCTTATTGTACTTAAGTCAAAGAAGAGAGAAATGAATAAAAGTATCTCTTCTTTGCTTTAAGCACATGCGGACCCACTCGCGTCCTCACTCCCAAGTATAATGGGAAGCGGGGCGTGACATATATGTTTTAGGCTTAGATTTCCCAATGACTATTTTGATGAGGAGATAAAGCATTAGATGATGGGATGATGGTTTCAAGGCTTTTGAGCAAAAGCTTGGCAGGAAGAGTATTGGACTTCAAATGTATTTTATACGTTCTTCATGAATTTTTGCTCTTTGTTTCATGGAATATTTGTAGCCTTAAATAGATTCACACACACACATTTGCATCATTGTTGCATGCTTTAATATATGTCTGCAAGTGCATGGTGTCGTGTGTAGCAGATGTCAAACACGAGGAGGTAAAGTGTCGAATCTAAGATTGGTGTCAGGTTTCGTGTAGCCGTGGGAATACGTGTGACGAGTGTGTAAAGTAGTCAACTAGGAGGAAATTAAATTAGAGGAGGAGCTAGGGCTAGTGTATCACCACCATTGTAAGGATTGAGCTGGATGGATCTAGCTTCTCGACACAAGGATAATAGTCACCGATGAGCACGAAGCCTTAATCCTCGTCCCCTCAGCCTCTAACCACGAGAGATGGGACTCGAAGAATAGGTTGGATCCTTATTGTAGCCCCAATGATTAGTCGATCGCTATGATATACGTGATTCTAGTGAGTGTGCACAATTGGTCATTGGTGCCGGGCACTCGATAGTAAATGCTACGTTAGGGGCGTCAAATCGAAACCACAAGGATTAGTTATCGATTAGGATTGTATAGCACCGTAACGGGATGGTTTGAATTCGGCTCGTCATCCAAACCTATTCCTAGACTAAAATCTTAATTGGTTCCATATGTTGGGCGATCCATTACGACATTCCCTACAACTGGGCTCTACATATCCCTAGCTTATGGGATCTACTCACTAATCATGATGATGCTTAATGAGATCAACACAATGTAGCTCATAATTAGCAAAAGATGAAATGTGCTAAGGAAATAACAATCAATACAATGCAATCAATGTAATAGAGAAGCAAGAGCAAATAGCTAACTAAAACAAAGATCAAGAATCCTTACAATCAAACATAGATGATTACAATAAGAGAAAGCCAAAAAAATCTGCTCCAAAAACACCCAAACAAGAGTTTAGATCCAAAAAAGCTTAATGGGTTCGTTACAAGCTCTTCCTTTAAAAGAAAACCTTACGTACGACCGTGCCAAAAAGCAGCTCTTCTTTTAAAAGAAAACCTTACGTATGGCCGTGCCAAAAAGCGGCACGACCATGTTAAGGCTAAAACATAGGTTAAGCTTGCGCCGCCTTGATCTGCACGGCCGTGACAAAAAGCGACATGGTCATGTTATCCAGCCTCTGCATAGCTTGTGCACAGTTGCTCCTAATTTATCATGGCCATGCAAGGCATCCGTGCAATTTGCTATCGTACTGGAACTATAGCGGCACTGTCGCGCTGATCTTCTGCAGCTTTTCCTTGTAGCTGGTGCACTGACACAGCCGTGCAAATGCACGCATAACTGTGCCTTCTTCTCCTCCAATTTGCCTCTGAGCTCAACCATGTCACTCACTCTCCTCGGCTTCCCTCCTTAGGCCAACACGGAGAGAAACAAACCTCAGGCATAAAAGTGGTAAAAGAGAATAAAAAGTGGCAAAAACAAAGGCGACAATGCAAAATTAAGTGGGAAAACATGGGAAAATGGGTGGGAAAATCGGTGTAAAATACGCCTAACAAATTCCCCCAAGCTAAACTTTTGCTCCTCCCCGAGCAAGATTGAAGATGAAGAATGGGGAGGAATTCGGTAGGAAAGTTTCATGATCACCCTCTCGAACCATTCACATGCATGAGTTATACACACAACAAGGCTGGGGGTTAATTCTTGCGCGTGCGCACACACACACATACACGATGTCTATCTTATGTGGTAGCAGACTAAAACATTGCTCCTCTCATGACGTAAGGTCTAACGCACACATCCGTGTAGGGCTAAGCCTGGATACACCATCCCGATAGACTTAGGCTGGTGCAATTCAACCTAATCCTATGCTCGCTAAGGTGATAATCACGAGGGCATGAGGTAGAGTCTAAGACTCTCCTGTGTTGGCAATGTTATGGTCACTCCTCCAAACCATGGTGCCACGCATGTGTATATATATATATGTATGTATGTATGTATGTATGTATATGTATGTATATGTAGGAATTAATGGGTATCATATGCCATATGAGAGGGTGTCTCATATGCCCTCTCACATAAAGGGGGTCAAGTACAACAAGTACAAGCCAGTTGGGCTTGTAGTTGCCCCTTTTATGTGAGAGGGCATATGAGACACCCTCTCATATGGCGTTTGATACCCATTATTCTCATGTATGTATGTATGTATATATGTATGTATGTATGTATGTATGTATATATATGTATATATGTATATATGTATGTATACATACATGTGTGTGTGTGTAGATGTATATAAGTATGTATGTGTGTTTGTATACATGTGTGCGTGCGCGTGCGCACGCGCGCGCGCGCGCGCGTGTGTGTAGAGAATCATGTAGATCAGGTGGCATCTGATCTAATTGATCAGTTGCAAGACGCAAAAAGGCAGGCCCCACAGAAAGTACAAGTCCATGTGGGGCTTGTACTTTCCAACTTTTTGTGTCTTGGCACCTGATCTATTAGATCAGGTGCCACCTTTTCTACATTATTCTCACATATATACATATATACATATATAGATACACACACAGACATACACACACACATATATAGATATATCATTATTACAATTGAGGGATGTTTTTGAATTTGTCCCATGTGCCAATGTCACATCGCCACATGAGACATCATCCTTAAGTCCAAAACCCAAAAACCCAAAACCTCACCCAACCCACTAAAATACATACATCTATATATTAAAACACAACTGTTTTTGAATTCTAGAGCTGACTAGGATAAGCTGACGAGGACAAACCAGTTGATAGAAAGACGGCTTGGATTTAAACTTAAGGAATGAATGGTTGAGATGAGATTTTGTGGAAAGTTTTGGAGGGAAAAACATTTCTTAGGAAATGAAATTTTCTGGAAAAATGAAAGTTAAAGTTTATAGGGAATGAAAGTTTCTTGAAAATAGCAGAGTGCACACAATCAATGCATTTGGGGAAAAAACATTAACTTGCACTTAATGCTTCAGATCGAATGCTGATGCAGATCGATCTCTCGCTCAACGCGGGGCCCGCCTTCTCTTCGACCCATAGGACAAAGGCTGAGAATAATTTTTCGCACCGCAGGCGCCTGCTAAATTTTGTTACGCTAATTTGTTGTTCCACATCGATTTCTTTACGTTAATTTGTTGTTCCTTGTCGAAGGCGCACGCGTCGAATTTGTTGTTCCGCCATGAGGCGCCAATGCCGCTAAATATTTTTGCACTAATTTGTTGTTCTGCGTATTTTTGGCTGTGAAAATAATTTTTTGGGGAACAAAGATTTCGGGGGGGGAATCTTAAAGGAGCTGTGCCCACGGGCACGGGTTATGACTAGTATGTATGTATTTGAAAGGTAAGTGAGTATATATATTCATGCAAAAAGAATGTACCAGTAACCACATCAGGCCAAGTAGCAATAAGCAGAATAGTGCTGGGAGAGGCAAAAGCAATCACCAGCAACATGATCGACCAAGCACAAGACCCGCCATGAATACGGAACAAAGAAAACTATAACTGCACATGAAACAAGGGGTCAAACAAGCCCACACTTTCCAAAAATAAGACCAGACTCAGTATCATCCTCCTCCAGGGGAGGGGTCTGATCACTCCGTATTTTACACCCTTTTTCTGCATGTTTGCATGCCACTTTGATCGCTCATATCGCGTTTTTCACAATTATTCGACAATATTGCGATGCTTTTCACGATTTCTTGTTTTTGTCGTATTTCAGGAGATATGGAGCGATTCAGAGTGATTTTGAGATCAAGAGGATTTGCACCCACTCCGGAGTGTCACCCAAGGATCCTCTGAGGACTATTCGGCGATGGGAGACGAGTGGAAGAAGAAGGAACCTCGTAGGAGCGACGAGGAGGCGAAAATATGAAGATTGGGCATTTGCAGCATCTCACTCGGCCGAGTGAAGCACTCACTCGGCCGAGCAAGAAGACCGCTCGGCCGACCAGACCTGACACGCTCCAATAGAAGGAATTGGGCATGCACTCGGCCGAGGGACGATATCCCACTTGGCCGAGTATGAAGATTGCATCGCCCGAGTGGCATGGAAAATCCACCATCAAAAAAGGCCGACTTACTGGAAATATACAGGCTTTTGACGGTTCCGACTCGGCCGAGCAAGGAATGCCCCTCGGCCGAGTGAGTAAAGTCACTCGGCCGAGTCACTTCCGAAGACAGACCCCCAAAAAGTCCCAACTTACTGTAATTTTACAGGGTTTGTCACTCGGCCGAGTGAGCCGCCCCGCCTGCTGCGTAAACTGCGATTTCTGGGCTGCGCAGGGGCATTTTTGTCACGATTTTTTGGGCGATTTTGAAGGGTATTTAAACCCAGTTTTTTCCCTAGTTTAGAGGAACTTTTGGATACTTTTTGCAGCCTTTTAAGAGAGCTTTTTAGATAATTAGATTTAGGCTTTTGGAGAGATTAGAAAGGGGACTTTTGTTGGATGTTATTGGATTCTCATTGGTTTGTCTCTTTTCTTGTCAAAAACTCTATTTTTGTTGTTGATTTATCTATTGCAATGAATTGTGTTGATTTTACCATTGAATTTCTTATGAATTGCATGATGATTAGTGAGTAGTTTTATTGTCCTAGGGCATAGGGATGAACCCTATGAACCCTATTTTTGAATTGTGATGAATTGGGGGAATTCTTGCTAGAATTGATTAGGGTTAGGTTGGGATTGATAAATTACGGATAGCTAGGGATTCATATTGATTGGGATTTGCAAGAGATTGGGTCCCAATTGATAGGAAGCCCTAGAAATTCGATTTAGATTTACGATTGGACTTCCCTAGAATTGGTTTGCAAGAGATTGGGCCAAAGCTAGGATTTTTAATCGTGTTTCTATACCAATATCCGTTTGCAAGAGATTGGACGGGTAGAAACTATCTCAAACTAGGTCGTAGCTCGAGTTTGCACGAGAGTGGGCTCGACATACGGTTGAACGATGATGTCATCCTTCACGCTTGCGGCTTAGATTAGGGTTTGTAAGAGATTGGGCCCTAACCTAGGTTTGCTATAGACCGGCAATAGCGCGAGAGCGTTAGCTTGGTTCTACATTTAGTTGCGACTAGTTCACCTAAAATACAAGTCTAGCAATGATGTAACCTATGAATCACAATGATGAGACACGGTTCGTAGCGGGGATTCCCTATCCCTAGGCGCTTTATTTCATTGATATTTCTATCGCTATACGAACGATTGTGAAAATTTTTCCCCAAATTATTCTTGACCATTTCGATAGCTAGGTGATTAGAAGAAGACACTGTCATTGTTCCTCCTTGAGTTCGATACCCGCTCGCCGCTACACCGTGCGCTTGCGGTAAGACTACGAGTCGCATGTCCCGTGTGCGTGTGCATACCGGGGCGCGATCAGGTTTTTGGCGCCGTTGCTGGGGAGTCGCATTTGATGGTTTTTGATTTTGATCACCCGGTTATCTCTCACCATATATCCATCCTTCTTTCTTTATTTTTCCTTTTTGACTTTGTTTGCTGCCCAATTTACTTGCTTTCCCAGATTTCTCCATAAGATCTTAACAGGAACATGTGGGAGGCAATGTTAATGACTGAGTCAAGCCTGGGAGATGATGACTCCTTTGCGAGCCTTCTTAAAGGACTTGTTGATGAGGTCCATGCCACAGGGGCATTCACCGTTGATATCAAGGACCCCATTGAGCAACAATTTGCCATTTTTGTGATGGATCAAATCTCCCCGGAAGGGACTATACAGGGCAACATCAGAGTTGATGTGAGGGACGGTAAGTTATATTTTGAAAATGGCAGAACATGCATCGAAGAGTTCTACTCATCCGAGGAATCCATTGACCAAGCCGAGATTCAGGGAAGTACACTCTACGACCCTTACTCTTATGTTTGTGAATTCACTGACACATCTCTTGATCTCAGGCTTGGACCGGAGCACAATGGCGATCCCATCGATGCCCAGGCAGAGTCGTGCAGCGTCTATTCCGATGCACCGTCCTCACCGATAAGTGAATCCGAGTCGGGGTGGAGGAGCCCACTCGAGGAGAAAGAACTAAACCCAGATGTTGCAGGAGAAATCAAGCTTGCACAAGGAGAGGAAGTAGAGGGTACAACGCCACCTGAGGTAGAGCTTAAACAATTACCACCAAATCTAAGGTACGCTTTCTTGGGTAATAAATTGACCTACCCGGTTATTGTTAATGCCCACCTCAACCATGATCAACTGGAAAGACTCTTAGATGTTCTTAGGAGTCACAAAGATGTGCTAGGCTACACCATCTCTGACCTTAAAGGAATAAGCCCTAGGCTTTGCACGCATAGAATCCACTTGGAAAACACTGAAGCCACCTCGATAGAGCCTCAAAGGTGGTTGAACCCCAACATGAAGGAGGTGGTTAAGAAAGAGATTCTTAAGTTATTCGAAGCCGGCATTATTTACCCTATCTCTGATAGCCGGTGGGTTAGCCCCGTTCACGTCGTTCCTAAAAAGGGGGAATGACCGTTGTAAAAAACGATAAGGGAGAACCCATTTCTACACGCACCGTCACGGGATGGCGAATGTGCATTGACTATATGAAGCTAAATAAAGCCACGAGGAAAGACCATTACCCATTACCCTTCATTGATCAAATGATTGAACGCCTTGCTAAACATAAATACTTTTGTTATTTGGATGGGTATTCGGGGTTCTTTCAAATTCCCTTGCATGAAGACGACCAAGAAAATACCACTTTCACATGTCCTTATGGTACATATGCCTATCGTAGAATGCCCTTTGGACTTTGCAATGCTCCCGCCACTTTTCAAAGGTGCATGACATCAATCTTTTCTGATTACATTGAAAATATTATGGAAGTCTTCATGGATGATTTTTCTGTGTATGGAAGTGAGTTTGATGCTTGTTTGGCTAATCTTACCAAAGTCCTCAAACGATGCCAACAAAACAATCTCACCCTTAATTGGGAAAAATGTCATTTTATGGTTACCGAGGGGATAGTGCTTGGGCATCTAGTGTCCTCTAGAGGGATTGAGGTTGATAAGGCGAAAGTTGAGGTAATCAAAAAACTCCCTCATCCTATTAATGTAAAGGGCATTAGAGGCTTCCTTGGTCATGCGGGGTTTTACCGCCGCTTTATCAAGGACTTTGCCCTAATTGCCCGACCACTTACTTCCTTACTTGCTAAAGATGCCCCCTTTGCCTTTTCAGGAGAGTGCTTGCAAGAATTTAATACGTTGAAAGGAGCGCTCATTTTCGCCCCCATCATACAACCGCCGGATTGGAACCTTCTCTTCGAGCTTATGTGTGATGCAAGTGACCAAGCCATTGGAGCGGTGCTAGGACAAAGGAAAGACAAAAAGCTTCATGCTATATTCTATGCTAGCAAAACATTGGACGATGCACAGAAAAATTATACTACCACCGAAAAAGAGCTTATGGCGGTTGTTTACTCCATCGAGAAGTTTCGTTCCTATCTCCTTGGATCAAAGGTTATTGTCCACACCGACCATGCGGCATTGAAGTATCTTCTAAGCAAGAAGGAGGCAAAACCAAGATTGATAAGATGGATACTTTTTTTGCAAGAATTTGACTTGGAGATTAGAGACAAGAAGGGAACGGACAACGTTGTGGCGGACCACTTATCTGGACTCGTTCGCGACAAGGATGATGAGAGCTTGCCAATTGATGACACCTTTGTCGACGAGAGGCTATTTGCCGTAAGACCTGGAGAGGTACCTTGGTATGCGGATTTCGTTAATTATTTGGCTTGTGGGATAAAACCATGCGGAATGCCCACGCAACAAAAGAGGAGGTTTATGCACGAAGTCCGGAATTATTTTTGGGAAGGTCCGTATCTCTTCAAAATTTGTAAGGATGGTGTTATTCAGAGATGTGTTTCCAAAAAGGAGGCCACGTCAATCATCTTGCATTGCCATGGTATGCCATGCGGGGGACATCACGCTTCATCTAAGACCACCGCCAAGATATTGCAAAGCGGATTCTTTTGGCCGACCATGTTCAAGGATACGCATCACTTCGTCAGGGGATGCGATCGATGCCAACGGACCGGGAATATATCAAGGCGAAACGAGATGCCGATGGGGCCCATTCTAGAAATTGAGCTATTTGATTGTTGGGGAGTGGACTTCATGGGACCTTTTCCGTCAAGCAAAGGAAACAAGTATATCTTATTAGCTGTGGACTACGTCTCTAAATGGGTGGAAGCCATTGCGACCCCTACTAATGATGCGATGGTGGTATCCAAGTTTTTCAAGCAAAACATCTTCCCACGCTTTGGAGTGCCTCGTACTTTGATAAGTGATGGGGGAAGTCACTTTATAGAGAAGAAATTTGAAGCCATGTTGAAAAAATATGGGGTGAATCATAGAGTTGGCATGGCATACCATCCTCAAACGAGTGGCCAAGTGGAGGTGTCAAACCGAGAAATCAAGCAAATTTTAGAAAAGACCGTTGATAGATCTAGAAAAGATTGGTCAATGAAATTGAACGATGCACTATGGGCTTATCGTACGGCCTTTCGCACTCCTATTGGCACCACACCGTACCGACTTGTTTATGGGAAAGCTTGCCACTTGCCGGTAGAGTTGGAGCACCGCGCATATTGGGCTATTAAGACATTCAACTATGACTACAAGAGTGCGGCGGTGAGGCGACTCTTAGACATTAATGAGCTTGATGAGATTAGACGTGATGCTTATGAGAGCTCAAGGATTTATAAGGAAAGGACCAAAATCCTCCACGATGCACGCATCACAGTCACGGACTTCAAGGTCGGAGATAAAGTCCTCCTATTCAATTCCCGGCTCTGCCTCTTTCCCGGAAAATTGAGATCGCGATGGTCCGGACCATTCACCATTAAGCACATACAACCGGGAGGAGCTTTTGAATTGGAAGGGAAAGACGGAGCCACATTCAAGGTGAATGGAAAACGGCTCAAGCATTATTCCGAAGGAGTCCCCTCCGGTGAAGTGAATTGCGTATATCTACTCAAGGGACGCCCCCATGATCTTTCGTATCTCCTCGATGAAGTGATTGAAGAAGCAATCCCACACTCTATTGGTGCTCTCCATGACGATGGCTTCGAAGAAGGCCAAGCTTCGGGTGAAGAAGAGAAGTTGGAGGACCCTCCAGATAGCTCCACGGATGATGATGAAGGCGACGCTGATGTCGCAAGATAACGAGAGCTTTGCAAGCTCTCAAAGGCCAAGAATCCGAAGAAAGCTCCACCGAATGGAAGATCGGTGTCACCGGCCAAGAAGAAGATAGGAACAAGCTCTAGCTTGGGGGACTTATCCCTCAACATTGCCCATGACGAGGAGGCACCGAGGAAGACCAATGATCATCACGACCCAAATCCAAGTGGTCTTCCCGGCAAGTTTGATGGGCGTATCTCGTATGCGCCCAATATCACAAGCTAAACGAATATCTAAAGGGGTCGAGCTCATGACCTTAAACGAGCGCTTGTCGGGAGGCAACCTGACGGTTTTTTGCATTAGTTTTGTTTTTATTTGATTTTCATTTTTGGTTTAGCCTTTTATTAGCTTTTAGAGTTTATGTCCATGAAAATCGTGACAACGGGTCCTAATTTTCATGACAGGAGAAGGAGAAAGGGAAACCAATCATATGGAGGATGATCGAGGCAAGGAATAGCGCTCCAGGAATGCGTTCAGGCCTTAGGAGGAGGAAGAAACAGACTGGAGGAAGAAAAACAGAGACCAGAGCAAAAACGGAGAGCCGATGCAGAAAACAGCATGTCACTCAGCCGAGTGGCTTATGCCACTCGGCCGAGCAAAGACTCCACTCGGCCGAGTGGAGCACCAATCAGGGAAGTTTCTGCAGACCAACTCTCTGTTAATTTCTGTAATTTTTAGTTTTAATTGCCACTCGGGCGAGTGACTTGTCACTCGGTCGAGTGAAACAGATACCCTCCTAGCTCAAAAATTGCTGAGTGGCAGAGCCACTCGGCCAAGTGGAGTTTCGCCCTTCGGCCGAGTGAGCCAAAGCCACTCGGACAAGTCGTAAGTGGCAATGAAATTTTTGAAATGTTTTTCCGTTTACGCACTCGGCCGAGTGACATTGTCACTCGGCCGAGTCTTAACAATTCCTATATATATGCGCTGCGGGCTGCGCGAAAATCGAAACAAAAAACCCCCCAATTCAGCCCGAGCCGCTGTCGCTTGAGCTCCCTCGCCTGCTGCGACCGCTGCTGTGCCCGAGCCGGTCCCCCCTTCGCCGTCGATTGCCTGCCCGTGACCGCCGACGACCGGCCGTCGACTCCCCTCGCCGGCGCCGGCCGCCACCGCCTCCGTTCATGCTGTTTTGCCCCAAAAGCCCCGTTTCTCCCCATTTCTCCTGATTCGTACGCCCATTGAGCCCCTAACCCAAATTAATTTTTATATCTATCTATTATCCCCCATCTCCCCCATATATTGAATATTATTCGCTGATTTGATCGTTTGATTTGCAAGCTAGCTTGGGGAAGCTTTGGGGAGCTTTTGGACGCGCTTTGAGCTTCGCGGCGGAGGCGTCTCTTCACACACACTACTTATTTCTCTCGCGGCATGTTCAGGTACACTCATTCCATCATTTAGCATGTCGCTGTATTTATTTGGTTGGGACACGACTCGCGGCACACATGCTGCCGCGCACTAGGCCACGTACACGGGGAGCCTCTTCGAAGCGGAAGAGGACCGATGATCCCGGTCCCTCTCACGCTAGGGAGGACTCCCCTCCACCTAGCCCGCCACCGCCACCACCACCTACCCAGTCGATCCCTGCTGATCATGTCCCTCCACCCGCTCCCGCCGTCGGGCCGATGGGGATTACGTTTCGAAATGACGTACACCGCGTCTGTAACGCCCCGCTTCCCAAAAGACACCGGAAGCGAGAACGTTACGCGGTCCGATTGAACTGGAGCGGTGAAGCTCGAGTTCAATAAGCGTTTGTGATAAAAGCACAGAAAAGGGTCCTTGCATTTGCGTACTCAGAACAACCAGAACACAACAAAGATATAAAGGTAAAAATCAACATCCAGTGATAAGAGTTCGTACACGAAATTAAACAAGCCACAGCTAGGCTAAAAGTAGCAACAAGAAAGTGGAACGTATTCGAAAGTAACTACAACGACTGAAAAAGGAAACTAGGAAAGCAGTAAAGTGTCGGGGGTCCACTAGTCCTCTGCTGGAAGAGGGTGCGAACTCCTGACTCTCCAACTCTGGCGTCTCGTACTGGTTCTCCTGGTACTCAAGCTCTGAACCTGACATACATCCACAAACATGAATGTATGTCAGCTAGGGGTCTGCAAGAAAAGTTAGCATCCCAAGGCAAAATATATGACAGATATATGAATTTTAGAAGCATTAATAATTTAAGAAAAGTGACTGCAGCAATTTAATATTTAACAATTCATAGAAACGGAAACGAACAATCCTAGCATGCAGTTCTAGACGGTTGCAAGATTAAGGTTAAGATTTCTCTGAGTTCAATAGAATTTCAATTATCGAGATGACCAAGTTAGCATTTCAAGTTTTTCATGTCAAGAGTTAGCATTCTAATCTAGGGTTCTCGCCTTTAGGTCGTGATGAGAAGGTCGTTCCTCTCACGGGGGCTTACCGTGATTGACGCTAACCCACCGCGTGCGGGTGGTGCTCTTGAGGAGAGTACCTTTCATACGCCCAGTGGCCGCTCAACCCTAACCCCACCCAAAAGTTTGCCGGAACACGAGCCGGCCTAGTCGACTCACACGACATCACGATATCACGATACCGCCTTCGAGGCGCACGAATTCACGATGTCCATATGGTTAAGTGTGCCAGGACTTACTGAACTTTACTGTAAACAATATTATAGTTTTATGGTGACAGTTCTACAAAGCGGAAACGGGTCGAACGACCGTTACCGTAATTTTAAATAATGACGAATATGTCCTGTTTGTTCAACTTGCCACAGAAATGATTTCTTTCTCTTATTGTTTAAAATGGGGATATATCGTATGATATACCGTTGGATCCCAAATTTCGTCCTAGTCATTATGATGTCGATTTTGTACATCATTTCACGCCTAGTTTTCAAGTTACACATCCATAACTAAAAGTGACGTAAAAGTTCCGAAACTTCAAAAATTCATATAAAATCAAATACTCGCATGTTTTCGACGTTCTTGGTGTCGTTGGAATCATCTCGACGTGTACTACGCCGTGGATGGTTTGGTTCGCTGTTTTGGCAGAACATAAAATCAGAAATAGTGTTTTTTTGTTCAGGTCAAATTTGCAAAAAGCCCCTACGACGTCTAGTGATTCGCTTTTATTAGGTTCTCTGTCCTATGATGAGGGTTAAGAGTTGTTAAAGGGTTAGATATACTAACCGTAAGTGTAGCGAGTGATCGGATGACGACAACGGCAACGGCGACGCGTCGGGTCCTGGAACGGCGGCGTAAAAGCTTCGGGAGGAGGGAGGAAGCTGTCCGCGGCCTTCGCGTGGCTATCAACGACAAGGGGAAGGAGGCGACAGCGAGTTGCGGCGTCACGGGCATGAAGAGGAGCTCCTGGGCGTGCGTGGATCTGTGTGCGTGTCCGAGAGCCTCCCGGCGTCCGCGTGCGTGAGGGGGAGTTGCAAAAAAAGGAGAGAGGACGGGATGGGGCCGTGAGGGGGAGGAGAAACTCGGGGTGTTGCCGTTCGGATCTTGGCCTGGTGTTGCGGCTGTGGGGGGAGCCGTGGCATGCGGGATATGGGAGAGGAGAAGGAGCTCGGCCTGTGGGGAAGAAGGAGGCTGCGGTTTGGGTGAAGAGGAGGCCGGAGGGGAAAGAGCTCGGCCTTGGTTTGCTGCGTGGAGAAGATGAACACAAGGGCGGCGCATGTGATGTTGGGGAGAATAATAAACCCTAGGGTTATATTATATAAGGTGATGTTGATGTTTCGGGTAGGAACAGTCCTAGTCACTTACATAGAGGAATAGGGCTAGGGCAAAAGGGTTATAGCTATAGGGTTTCTATGTTTGTATAAGGAAAGTAGGCTGGGCTTGGGTAACACGTGAGAGGGGTTTTGGTTTCAAAATATTTCTTATTATAATAGTGTAGAGTCCAAATAGGTTTGCTGCATGTTTGCCTTAGGGTCTTAGGTTTAGGTTTAATTCCTTTGTTTCTTTTTTTTGTAACAGGCCATGCGTGACATGGGGAGGGTCGGCCATGGGTAGGGCTAGTTAGGGAATGATGAATTTATTAGTAGTTATTAGAAATATAATTTTAGGATTTAAAAATATTATTAATGGGATTGAATTTAATGGGTTATAATAAGGAAATATAGCTAATCAAATTGATTTAAGTGGGTTTATAAATGGAAGTTTTTGTTTTGACTATAGAAAGAGATTTAAAATTCGAATTTTAAATTTTGAAAGCTTGAATTAATATAATACTAAATAATAATAATAATAATAATAATAATAATAATAACAATAGAAATAAGTTTACTAAATAGCTTAATATAATGATAGGAATAATCAACATGGAAAAATTGGCACGTGCACGGGGACAGATACGCCCAAGACGGATACAGACTAAAATTTTTACTAAAGAAATACCGATAAAATCATCGATAAAGACCGGTCGTTACATCCTACCCACCTTAAGGAAAATTCCGCCCTCGGAATTCCTTACAATCACATATCAGGGAACATATGTGGGTAACGCTCTCTCATCTCGTCTTCTCTCTCCCAAGTGGACTCCCCTGGCGAGCCGTGTCGCCACATCACTCTAACAAGATCGACAGTCTTGTTTCGGAGTGACTTCTGACGTCTGTCAAGAATCTGCACTGGCTGCTGGTCATACGTCAGATCTGGACGAACGGTGATCTCAGAGTAGTCAACAGCGTGAGATGGATCGCTGATGTACTGACGGAGCTGAGACACATGGAAGACATCGTGAACACCTTCCAAAGATGGTGGCAAGGCTAAGCGGTATGCTACCTCGCCAACTCTCTCCAAAACATCGAAGGGTCCGATGTATCTCGGGCTGAGCTTGCCATGTTTCCCAAATCGAATCACTCCTCGATTCGGGGAAATCTTCAGGAACACATGGTCTCCCGGCTGAAACTCCAGAGGTCACCGTTTAGCATCAGCCCAATGCTTATAACGGTCCTGAGCAATCCGAAGCTTGTCCCTGATATCTCGAACAACGTCCACAGCTTCGACTATCAACTTCGGTCCCAATAACTCTCTATCTCCAACGTCGTCCCAGCTCAGGGGCGAACGACACTTCCTCCCGTAGAGAGCAGCAAATGGCGCCATGCCAATGCTCGCCTGATAACTGTTGTTGTAAGAGAACTCCACCAGGTGTAGATGATCCTCCCACGAACCCTTGAAATCTAGCACGCAAGCTCTCAGCATGTCCTCCAGAATCTGAATGGTCCGCTCTGACTGGCCATCCGTCTGCGGGTGATACACAGTGCTGAACTTCAGACTGGTACCGAGATTAGTCTGTAGACTCTTCCAGAACTGAGATGTGAACCTCGTATCACGATCGGACACGATGCTCACAGGGACTCCATGCAAGCGCACGATCTCCTACACAACATATTCACATCACTATTGGTACTAGAAGGAAACTTACGAAAGGATGAGTTGGATCATTACCTCCATATATTTCCTAGCCAGTATTTCCGTGGATTGCCCTACTCGGAACGGTATGAAGTGCGCAGACTTGGTCAGTCGATCGACGATGACCCAGATTGCGTCGTTCTGTTTGGTGCTCCGAGGTAAGCCAGTCACGAAGTCCATCGTGATGTACTGCCATTTCCACTCCGGGATAGGCATGGGCTGTAGTAGTCCGGCGGTGCGATGATGCTCAGCCTTCACCTGCTGACACACCAGGCATTTGGCAACACTCCATGCCACACTTTTCTTCATACCATGCCACCAGAAATTCTGACGAAGATCCTTGTACATCTTCGTACCTCCAGGATGAATGGAATAAGGCGAACTGTGAGCCTCATTCATCAACTCTTCTCTGATATCTACTGCAGGCACGCAGATCCTACTGCCATACCTCAAAGATCCATCCTCGTGAATCAGAAAATCTGTCCGGAGTCCGGCTTCGACTTGCTCTCTGATCTTCATCAACTTAGCATCACCAGCTTGAGCAGCCTTGATCCGATCAACAATCGTCGACTGAATCTGCATGTTCATCAACGACGAAGTGACTCCCGGAAGAACAGCTTCAACATCCATTTCTCGCAGGTCCTGCTGTAATCTCCACTGAGCTGTGAGAATCATCACCTCTGGCAGTCGGCTCAAGGCGTCCGGTACGACATTCACCTTCCCTGGGTGATACTGAAGGTCGATGTCGTAATCTGCCATCAACTCCAACCATCTGCGCTGTCTCATATTCAGCTCCTTCTGAGTAAATATGTATTTCAAACTTTTGTGATCAGTGAATATCTTCACTTTCTCACTCAGTAAGAAATGATGCCAAATCTTCAGCGCAAATATGACAGCGGCGAGCTCCAAATCGTGGGTCGGATAGTTCTTCTCATGGACTTTCAACTGTCGCGAAGCATAAGCGACTACATGGTTATGCTAGTGCAGAACACAACCAAGTCCCTTCCCCGATGCATCGCAGAAAATCTCAAAGCCTCCGCTTCTGTCCGGAATAGCCAAGACTGGTGTAGTCGTCAGTCTCTCCTTCATAGTGGAAAAAGCCTGCTCGCAAGATTCTGACCAACTGAACTTGACATCCTTCCGCGTCAATATTGTCATCGGCTCAGCTATCCTCGAGAAGTCCTTGATAAATCTGCGGTAGTATCCGGCCAATCTGAGGAAACTCCTGATGTCCGAAGCCGATCGCGGTGTATGCCATTCACTGACTGCTCTGACCTTCTCCGGATCCACTGAGATGCCGGCTCCTGATACCACATGTCCAAGAAAAGCAACTCTGTCCAGCCAGAATTCACATTTGCTATACTTGGCATATAGTCGATGATGACGGAGCGTCTCCAATACCAATATCAAGTGCTCTGCATGCTCTTCCTCGCTCCTCGAGTACACCAAGATGTCATCTATAAAGATCACCACGAACTTGTCGAGGAAGTCGTAAAAGATGAGGTTCATGAGGTTCATGAACACAGCAGGAGCGTTGGTCACACCGAACGGCATGACAACGAACTCATAGTGCCCATACTTGGTCCAGAAAGCTATCTTGGGCACGTCATCCTTCTTGACTCTGACTTGATGGTATCCGCTCCGAAGATCCAACTTCGAGAACACCTTCGATCCACCAAGCTGATCGAAGATATCATCAATACAGGGCAGCGGGTACTTGTTCTTCACAGTGATCAGATTCAGCTCCCGATAGTCGATACACATCCTCCTCGATCCGTCTTTCTTCTTCACCAGCAAGAGGGCGCACCCCAGGGAGACACGCTGGGATGGATAAAACCTTTCTGAAGTAGCTCGTCCAACTGTTTCCTCAGCTCCTCTAGCTCAGCAGGAGCCATACAGTACGGCACCTTAGAAATCGGTTGAGCTCCTGGCATCAGGTCAATGCCGAACTCCAACGCTCGATCAGGCGGCAAACCAGAAATGTCCTCAGGGAAGACATCCTCGAAGTCTCGTACTACAGCTGGCTTCTCCGGCTCTGCTATCATAGATGCAACTGTCAATCTGTACGGCTGAGCCCGGAACTTGACAGGTCCAAGCGAACGTCCTCCGTTGACGAACTCGAAGATTGGATGGCCAGGGATTTCAAACACTACTTTCTTCCGGTGACAGTCGATCGTGGCATAGAAGGCTCCTAACCAGTCAATGCCGAGGATTGCATCGAAATTGGATAGGTCGTGGACGATGAAATCAACATACAATTCGTGTCCACTAACCACCAATGGGCAAGGTCGACAACTAAGGGCAACCTTCACTACACCGTTCCCAGTCGTGATGTTCCAACACTTGGGAAGTGTGTAGGTGGGTATCGACTGTTCGACTACGAACTTCCGTGACAGGATGCACATGGAAGCTCCGGAGTCGAACAGAGTCAAGGCTGGGTGGGAAGAAACTAGGATAACACCTAAGGGAATCATTCAACCACATCAAACAAGGAAACTAACTAATCAAACATAAATGCAGAAAAGGAAAGATTAGTTTAGGAGTTACCTGCAATCACGTCGTCAACGGCCTCAGCCTCAACGGCTGTCATGGTGTAAGCTTGACGCACCGGGGAGTTGGCCTGCTGATAGGCTTGCTTCTGAGGTATCAGAGGTGGTCATCGTTGACCAGGTGCAGGCACTGGTCTCTGAGCAGGTCCGGGTGCAGGCGCTGTCCGTTGAACAGGTCCAGGTGCTCCAGCAGGCATAGGTCGAGAACCTCGGGGGCAGTCCCTCGCAACATGGGCAGGCGATCCACAAACCAAACACTGATTCAGCATCCCCCTGCAGTCCTTATTCACATGGCCAAGCTTGCCGCAGAAGTGGCAAGTCAGCTCGGCTCGGTTGAAAACAGGTGCAGCTGGCCTCTTGAACTGGGTGGTCTGGACTGGACGTACACCGGGCGTAGGTGCACTCCTTAGCATCTCCATCGGGTGCTTGTGTCACGACCCGCTTCCCTAAAACGGAGGCGAGACGTGAGAAGGTCCGCACGAGAGTGGAGCTGTGAAGCCACAAACCCGATAAGCGTCAAAAATACATAAGCAGGTCCCTGTAACCACAACGGAATAGCAATAATAACACAAGGAGAGACTGAAATAAAATCTCACATCTCATGAATTGTCCAACAAGAAAATAAGTCCAACATCCAGAAAAGCCACCAGGCTAAAAGAAAAGAGTCTAAAGGCCCAGAACAAGGCCAACAAAAGAAACGACATAACAAAGTATGGGTGCCACGCACCGATAACAAAACAACTGTTCTAACAAAAGTAAAACACAACGGAGACACTAGGACTGGTCCCCAGTGTCCACGTACTCCCCGTCAAACACAAGCTCGGGCTCGGTGTCAGCAAACACCTCGTCCTCAACAAGGTACTCAGGCTCAGGATCTAACATGTGTCACCCAAAAGAGTAAAGGGGCACATGTCAGCAAGTCTAAAAGACTTGAGCAAGGAAACTGAAAGTAAGGCAACTAGCAACCTAGCAGTTTAGTATGCATGACATGGCAGTTATAACATGAGTGCACAATTGAAACATGGCAAGACAATTTGTACAAGAGAACAATTATCGGGACAAGACAAGACAAGACAAGACAAGACAAGAGTAGCCACGCTACTATCAGTCTCAATCAATTCACTATTCACGTCGTTTTGTAGATGTTTACGCCTTACAGCTGAATGGTTTCACATCCGCTGATTGGCCGCTTAACATCTACCCCAAAACCCAGAGTTTACGCCTTACCACTGCAGTTGCTGATCGGGCAGACTCCCAGTTGATTGGTCGCTTAACTCTTACCCCCAATACCCACACGTAATGGAGCCAGGGTCCCCGCACATGGAGCTCAGCTAGTGAGCCTGTGGTTGCCCCGCACATGAGCTCGCATTATTAAACATTTAGCGTAGGGGTGCACCTAGCCGGAAACACGCAATTCGGGCATTGGCTATCAACCAACACATGGCCCGCTTCTGGAACACGAGCCAGGAACACAAGCATTTGTAGCAAAGCTACGCAATCACAGAAACACTTAAAGAATGCAATGACATGACAATTAATTTGCGTACCGTTAATGGAAAGTAAACATGACATGGAAATTGTGCAACATGCTATATGTGTTGGAACTAGCTTCGTTGTCAAGCTAGTTCCCCAATTTGCGCCTAGGCGAGTATCATTTCGTCGCCTAGCCTCTTTTACGCCTACAACAAGCAAATGGCCTAAAACCTGGCCTAAACCCTAGGTGGCAAGTTTCACTTGCCTAGCACCGGGGATGGCGACTACTTCGTCACACGGATGCCAATCTACGGGGAAATCGCTGTTTTGGGGGAACAATCATCAAACAACATGAAATTATATTAGAGTTTCATAAAAATATAAATAGGTTATGAAAACAACGGTAGATCGATTTCTTACCGAGAGGAGGCGGAAGAAACACTCCGGGGAACCCTAGGATCAGATCTGGAAAAGATTGGAGAAGTTTGGGGAAACTAGGGATTTGGGGGATTTGGGGATTTTGATGGATTTGATGAGATTTTGGGGAAGATGAGAGGTAGATAGAGTGGATGGAGGGTTTGGATGATGATTCTAGGGCTTGGAATGAAGAAATGAAGCTTGGAGGAAGATGGGGGCTCAAGGGGGAAGATTTTAGGGTTTTGGGTCGTGTTGGGGAAGATGAAATCGATTGGTTTGGGTTTAAATAGGATGGACTGGCGGCTGCCCAGAAATTAGGGTTTCAACACTGGTTAGTCGGTCAAAGAGCAACCACTGACCGACTAGTTTGGCAACTAGTCGGTCGGTCGACCAACGCAGACCGACTAAGTGCAAACAGTAACTCCTGAACGAAAATAGGATTTAGAGTTAGTCGGTCCATGAACAAATACTGACCGACTAGTTTAGCATCTAGTCGGTCGATGAACGTTCTTAGACCGACTAAGAGTAAACAATAACTCAACTAAAATTAAGATGATGTGTTAGTCGGTTAAAGAAGCATTGCTAACCGACTAGTTTGCAACCTAGTCGGTCAACCAACGTTCTTAGACCGACTAACGATAAACAGTAACTCCTGAATAATTTAGAAAGCTAACTAGTCGGTCCAAGAAGGATTGCCGACCGACTGGATCGTCATCTAGTCGGTCGATGCCCCTTCTTATACCGGCTAATGAGCACAAAAAGTTCCGATACGGAGCGCGGGGCCCCGGGATCGATTCCTAAGACTCCTAGGCTTGATCTAATAGTAAGATACGACCGTTATGAAGTCCGTCACGAATGACTTACTTCGAAATCGACAATCCTAAGGAAGAAGCGAGAAAATACGACGAATCGATCGAAAATGAAAGCTACGGAGACGAAAACCACACACAGAGGAGAAAATCCACCAAAACATATATTATATTATATTAAATCCAGATACATGAAAAGCAGTCGTTACATCCTCCCCAACTTAAGAAAAATTTCGTCCTCGGAATTTCCGAATACTCACGAGTCCGGAAACAAAAGTGGGAAACGCTCTCGCATCTCCTCCTCATTCTCCCAAGTAGACTCTCCAGGTGAACCGTGTCGCCACATCACCCTCACAAGATTGACAATCTTGTTCCGAAGCAATTTCTGACGCCTGTCCAGAATCTGCACTGGATGCTGGTCATACGTCATATCGGGGCGAACGGTCACTACAAGGAAGGCGGGTGTTAGTAGCGGTTCTCGATTCTGTTTTTGGCGGTTCGAAACCGCCACTAATAAACTTTCAAGCGGTTGAAGGTACCGCTACAAATTAGACGGTGAGAAACCTCGTTAGTAGCGGTTTGGACCCGCTACAACGGAACCGCCTGAAACTATGATTTAAAACAGTTCCGAACCGCTACAACAAATGTTTCTCGCAGTTAAGTAATTTTGTAAAATTATTTTATTTTTGCTGTTAAGAACCGCTAAAACCTGAAATTTATTTTACGGCTAGGTTCTGAAATTTGTTTTGTGGCGGTTCTTAGCCGCCACAACTGTACTATTTCTGGCGGTTAAGAACCGCCACAAGAGTAAAATAATTTTTAAAAAAAATTCATAAACTTATTTTGTGGCACTTCTAAACTGCTGCAAAAATATTTAATTTATTAAAAAAAATAAAATATGCGAACATTATAATATTTACATGATAAATTAATACAGAAACAAAGTCTTTACATAAACCGAGTTTTTACATAAACCACGCATCATGGTACTGTTTAATACAAAAGCACAAGGTTTTAACACAGTTAATGAAGGAGGATCCGAGATTGTTTTAACACAAAGTTAATACAAAAGCACAAGCTTAGACCTACACTAACAAATCTTCTGTGTCCCGAAGATCCGAGATTGGGAGCCTCTTGAACCAAGACCAACCATCCGACCTGGGTGATCTTCTATAAGAAGACGAGCCACAACATCATCTCTTCCTTGCCGCTCAACTCCTTCATGTTGTGACTATACTCGAATGCTCTCCTGTACAATAAACAATTGATCAATACATATTGAAGCAAATTTGTTTACCCCATCTTTTATAAAATACATATTGAAGCAATAGTATCTTTTAAAATCTCAAAACTCAAACCCTCACTTAGAGTTAATCATTTTGTGCCCTCACACTTGTGACCTGTCATGCCATTGGATGCACAATTCTTGCAGATGAATTTTGAACTTGCCTGGTTACAGATTTGCATCAATGAATAAAACTATGACCAAAATGCCAAATTCCTACGAATTTTCATGATCAATCATTTTATCTTCTCACCAAAAATGAAATGAAAAGAAATAGACAAAATGGGAAAAAAATTATATTTTGTAGAAAGAAACAATTTTACAGCGTGTGATTATAAGGTTTCTCATTTTTGCTTTGGTATTCAGTGTTTCAGAAATTTGGTCATATTGATATTTTGAATGAGATTAACTTCTAGAGACCAGGGAAGCATAGTGAGTGGAAGTTATATATCTAAAAGAAAATTTGCCGAATGCACATGTAGCAATAACTTGCTACTAAAGAGTAGAGATGAGGATGTGATTCGGTATAAATATTGATCATATGCTAAAAAAGCAAGCAATACCCAGAAATACAGAAATAAATATTGATCACAGGTTTAGTTTACATCTAGAAAATCTAAACGTTTAAAGCTGATGATTCCCTATAAATAGTAAACATCATATCAAAATAAAATTGTGCAGAGATATTCGCATCTCATTTAACAAGCAAGAAATAAACTTGATTGTTCTTCACGAATTTGCATCAATTCCAACAAAGAAAAATGGAATAAAAATCCTTGTCACAAAAACAAAATTTCTTATCCAGCCCCAAATTCCTTAATCCAAGAAATTTGACCAACCAACAACCAAATAGAATCCACACGGGTTTCAGGTATCAAAATATGGCAAGAAATTAGACAGTTTTTTTTTCACTTGAACAAATTTTAATCAGACTCTCATATGAATTTCAAACTTGAAAGAATAAAAGGTAACTTCAATATGAATTTCTATTATCTTTCCTCCAGGAAATGTTTCTAGAAAAATATGAAAATTGACCACAAGACTCCTCTCCAAAACCCAGAACCCACCATAATATGTATGTGGGTCCTTAAAGAGACACACTTATGTGTATATGTTTAAACATCGACCATGCACAATACAGATTCATGCAGCTATGGGCACTGAGCACAGATGACATTTCTATGTTGGGCACCTCACACCTGTGCAGCAAGCTCCATAAAGTTTTCATGGTAAACAAAAATTGAACGGCATCATAGTCCAACGATAAATATGAGCATCTTCATTGTACTATGAACTTTATAACAAAAATTACATATCTATACTTACAAAGATCTCTCTCGCAGAATCATTTGGATAAGACCCGTCCTCTCTGGAACGTGTTAACAATGTACACCATCTCTGTACGGGTAGGGTCCACTCCAGTTTCCGCAGCCTAATGCATCTACTTTACTAATTAGGGCTACCATCACCCTCTGCTGCCTGCCAAATGTAACTGCAATAAATTCACAAATTACACCAGTTACAATATAAACGAGGATCAATCAAACCCACATGCACACAGGAATAACAAGCCAATGACATGTCTGACATCTCTGAGAGGGTGCACGTTTAAACAAGATAAATAAGGATTTGATAACAGTTCCAAAAGGAAATGAAAGAGGAAACAAACAAACAAAATAAGTGGGACAATCATGCAATGCATTTCTAGTTTGCTTGGTTCCCATGTCAGAGCATTGATTAAGTTTTGGATGAATCCATCCATATCTATCTATTTATCAGAAACCATCATCTCTAACATATTCCCATTGAGTTTCATGCTTTCCTGCATTGTCAGTGTGATCCAGAATCAGATCCCATTTCCAGTTAAGTAGAGCCACATTCATTTGATTCTGACATTTTCCTTTAGAAGGATGCATAACTTTATCCACATGCTGTTACGTAAATCAAGCCCAAGGCACTACAATGCCATTACTGTAGTGATTTTATATTATATATGTGGATTAATTAGAATGCATACACATTGCTTATATGCAGTAGTTTTTAGTTTTAGTTTTTAACGAGGTATGTACAAACCATTGAAAATTTTTCCATGTAATAGGAAGTACCAATAATTAACAACTGTCATGTTATTTTCTTAAGTATAATTAAAAAGGTAATATTGTAAGCAAACTTGAAGTAGAATAAGACAAGTCAAAAGCACTATTCCAAACACTAGAAGGAAGTCTTTTATGAAGTTGTTCAAGATTTGTCAAATGACATATGTAACGGATTACTACTAAAAGATGATAGCATAACAATTTAACTTTCGTTGGGAGTCCTCCTCCTGATCCACTTAGTGCATTCAATATCTATCATATAACTATACATCTTCCTTAATGACAAACAACATGGAGAGGGCAGCAAGGGAAATCACCAACTGTTTAAATAATAAGGGGATCAAGTGTGAATGTACGCGGGGCATAGCTTATGTTTGACAGACCCTTCATATTCTGTAGTAAATTGTTTCAAAAGGGATTACAGTTGCAAGAGAAAATACTTCTCGGTCTTCTCTGCAAGCATCACAACCATGCATTGAAGATAACCCCATCAATATATCACCAGCAATAAAAAACATACACAAGGCCAATTCAAAAAAATTCTTTTTAAAAAAAAGAGCAAACATAGAAGCTACAACTATAACAAGCTATACTCAAAAGCTACATACCTGGATTGAACTCCAAGGTGCACATAGAAATATCTAAATCAATCTGAACTCATAAAAATATATTTAGTGTAGACAATGTGCATCAATCTTGAATGACCTTAATCTGCAGAGAATTTGCATTGCACTCAAAGCTACATAGCCAATAGAAATATTGAATTTTGAAAATCAAATTCTAAAAGTTACACTAAACACAAAAGCCGCATAAGTCCCATTCTCATTGTTTATAGCGTATGCATCATTGCACTTAAACTTTTAGTGCTTGGAGACAACAATCCAACATTGAACCATAATTGCTACTTAAATAAAGTTCAATGCAAATTGTATACCGCCAAAAGCTTCAGACCCTTCATATTGAGAACAAGAATTTTCCATATCTTGCAGAAGACACTGAGATTGCAATTCTATAAATCCATTTATGCACAGATTCCTACAATGTTAACATATTGTATTATAAGCGACATCTAATCCATGCATGCACAAATCCATTTATGCACATATCTCTATAAAAATGTAACCCTAACCCTAACCCACTAAAACACAAAAACGAAAAGAAAAAACCACACAAACACTCAAGACAATATAGCATCCTACTGAATCTGTATTTAAAACCCCACTTTATAATAAAAACTAACTTGATTAAGGCATAACTTAATTAAAACTAATCATTGATCAAAGCTTAAAACTAATCATTTTCCCACAACTCAACCTTATCTAACAATTTTTATACTGAAATGGAGCTTCTTCATATAAACTAATAATCCACTATAAACCAAATTCCAAAAAGAACCCATTTTTAATAGCAATAGCAAAGAAGGACTCATGTGCTCTGGGGTTATTTTTGCTTACGGCGATGATGTTAGCGATGATTTCTGGCGATCGCTAAGAAAACCTGACCAAATTGGCGAGCACAACGTCTAAGAAAAACCTGAAGGAAAGATCAGTCGAACAATCAGAAGAATAAGCTAACATAGGATCCCTCATGGGGATCGGATCAAGATAAATGTAGGTTATTTTTGCTTACAGTGATGATGTCGGTGATGATCTCTGGCAATCGCTAAGAAAAGCTGACGAAATCGACGAGCACAAACTACGGAAAAAAAGGAGAAACCCGATGAGGATTGAAAAAATTGAAAACATGTCAGAAACTTGGGAACTGATCACATACCTGAGGGGATCGCCGCGATTTGCAGTTTTCTCCGGCATTTTGCAGACTAAGATCGACTCGAAGAAATCAAAATATGTTTGATGACTTTGAAGAAATCGCCAGAAGAAATGCATTTGATGCAGATCAAAATTCGAAGTTGATTGAAGCGATTTGCAGTTCCGCTCGAAGAAATTGAAGATTCAAAGCAAACACGCAAGAAATTGGGTTAAAGAAGAACGAACTCGAAGATGCCGGAGAAAACTGTGCCCTAGGTCTATGCAGCTCATTATTTGCGGTTTCCAACCGACACAAATTTGTTAATTTTTTAATTAATCGGTCCATTTTACTAGCGGGTGAAAACTGGTATAAAAATTAATTGTTATAGCGGTCTTTAACCATCACAACATCCATGCTAGCGGGTTCGCCCCGCTGTAACGAAATTTTTTTTCTCCCGCCCTTCGGCAATGGCTTCCCGCGTGTTTTTTTGTCACTGCTTTTTATCTAATAGCGGTTTCGAACCGCTATAAAACATTTGTTAGGTTCTAGCGGGCCGTAACCGCTAAAAGTTAGTAATTTTTAGCGGTTTCCTAAACCGCTGCTATAGTAACCGCTAATATCCACCCTTTCTTTTGTAGTGGGTAATCTCCGAAAAATCCACAGCATGAGACGGATCGCTAATGTATCGACGAAGCTGCGACACATGGAAAACATTGTGAACTCCTTCCAAAGATGGCGGCAAGGCCAAGCGATAAGCTACCTCGCCAACCCTCTCCAAAACGTCAAACGGTCCAATGTATCGCGGGCTCAACTTTCCACGCTTCCCGAAACGAATCACACCACGATTCGGGGAAATCTTCAAGAACACACGGTCGCCCGGCTGAAACTCCAAAGGACGACGTTTAGCATCCGCCCAGTGCTTGAAACGGTCCTGAGCAATCCTCAACCTCTCCCGAATATTCCTGACGATATCCACGGCCTCCACGATCATCTCAGGTCCCAACTACTCCCGATCACCAACGTCATCCCAACTCAATGGCGATTGACATTTCATCCCATAAAGAGCGGCGAAAGGCGCCATGCCAATACTCGCCTGGAAGCTGTTGTTGTAAGAGAACTCGACCAAATGTAGATGGTCCTCCCACGAACCCTTGAAATCCAACATGCACGCCCTCAGCATGTCTTCCAAAATCTGAATCGTCCTCTCGGACTGGCCATCCGTCTGCGGATGGTACGCCGTGCTGAAACTCAGACGCGTACCCAAGCTCTTCTGCAAACTCTGCCAGAACTGAAATGTGAACCTCGTGTCTCTGTCAGACACGATACTCACGGGGACTCCATGAAGTCGCACAACATCCTGCACGATTCACGTTACATCACTATCCAAACTAGAAGAAGGAAATAAAACGGAGAGTAAAAGAATTTTACCTCCATATATCTCCTCGCTAGCGCCTCAGTGGACTGTCCCACCCGGAACGGAATAAAGTGCGCGTATTTGGTCAATCGATCTACGATCACCCAAATCACGTCATTCTGCTTCGGACTCCGAGGTAGTCCAGTCACGAAATCCATAGTGATGTGTTGCCATTTCCACTCCGGAATCGGAAGCGGTTGTAGCAACCCGGCCGTACGCTGATGCTCCGCCTTCACTTGCTGGCAAACCAAGCACTTGGCTGCACTCCGAGCCACGCTCCTCTTCATACCATGCCACCAATAATTCAGACGAAGATCCTGGTACATCTTGGTGCCACCAGGATGCACAGAATACGGCGAACTGTGTGCCTCCACCATCAGCTCCTCTCTGATATCCCCAGCTGGCACACACAACCTGGCTCCGAACCTCAGCGAGCCATCCTCATGAATCAAAAAGTCAGTCCGCAGACCGGCTTCCACCAGCTCCCGAATCCTCACTAGCTTCGGATCCTCGGCCTGGCCAGCCTTAATCCGATCCACGATCGTCGACTGTACCTGCATGTACATCAACGAAGAAGCCTCCCCAGGAAGAACAATCTCCACACCCGACTCACAAAAATCCTGCTGCAACCTCCACTGTGAAGTCAAAAGCATCACCACTGGAAGCCTACTCAAAGCATCCGGAACCACATTCACCTTGCCAGTGTGAAACTGGAAATCAATCTCATAATCCGCCATAAGCTCCAACCATCGACGCTGTCGCATGTTGAGCTCTTTCTGAGTGAAAATGTACTTCAATCTTTTGTGATCGGTGAAAATCTTCACTTTCTCACTCAGCAAGAAGTGCCTCCAAATCTTAAGAGCAAACACAACAGCAGCCAACTCCAAATCATGCGTCGGATAATTCTTCTCATGAACCTTAAGCTGACGAGACGCATACGCCACAACATGCCCATGCTGATGCAACACACAACCGAGACCCTTGCCAGAAGCATCGCAAAAGATCTCAAATCCACCGATGCGATCAGGCACAACAAGAATAGGGGCAGTCGTCAACCTCTCCTTCAGAACACCAAAAGCACTCTCACAATCACCCGACCAAACAAAAGCAACATCCTTCCGCGTCAACCTGGTCATCGGCTCAGCAATACGAGAAAAGTCTAAAATGAATCACCGATAATAACCAGCAAGTCCAAGGAAACTTCGGATCTCAGATGCAGACGACGGAACAGGCCACTCCCTGATGGCCCGAATCTTCTCGGGATCCACTGAAATACCATCTCCAGTCACCACATGCCCGAGAAAAGCAACTCGATCCAGCCAAACCTCGCACTTCGAAAACTTAGCATACAAACGATGCTTCCTCAAAATCTCCAACACAGTCCTTAAGTGCGAGGCATGCTCTTCCTCCGACTTCGAATAGATCAGAATGTCGTCAATAAAGATAACGACAAACTTATCCAAAAAGTCGTAGAAAATCAGGTTCATCAGATTCATGAAAACTGCGGGTGCGTTAGTTACGCCGAAAGGCATAACCACGAACTCATAGTGTCCATACTTCGTCCTGAACGCTGTCTTCGGAACATCTCCCTTCTTCACCTTCAACTGATGGTAACCACTCCTCAAATCCAATTTAGAAAACACCCTCGAACCTCCAAGCTGATCAAAAATATCATCGATGCGAGGCAACTGGTATTTATTCTTAATGGTCACCGCATTCAACTCCCGATAGTCCACGCACATGCGACGCGAACCATCCTTCTTCTTTACCAGCAACACCGGTGCTCCCCACGGAGACACGCTAGGATTAATATAACCCTTCTGCAAAAGCTCATCCAACTGCTTCCACAACTCTTCCAACTCTGCAGGTGCCATACGATACGGCGCCTTCGAAATCGGCTGCGCACCTGGAACGAGCTCGATAGAAAATTCCAAAGCCCGATCAGGCGGCAAACCAGACATCTCCTCGGGGAAGACGTCGCCAAAATCACGCACCACAGCTGGCCACTCCAGCTCCATCTGCATAGCCACAGCCTCCACCGGCCTGGCCCGAAATCTGACAGGACCAAGCGAACTGCTACCACGACTGAACTCAAATACTGGATTTCCAGGAATCTCGAACACCACCTTCTTCCTCCTGCAGTCAATCGTAGCATAGAAGCTCGCAAGCCAGTCCATCCCAAGAACTGCATCATAGTTGATGATGTCGTGGACAATGAAGTCAGCGAAAAGCTCATGTCCACAAACCACCAACGAGCAAGAATTGCAACCACGATGCACCAAGACCACACCATTCCCTGTAACGATATTCCAACTCTTGGGAAGAGGGGACGTCGACAAGGAATGCCTCTCCACGAAGCTCCGAGAAACAATGCACATCGATGCACCAGAGTCAAAGAGGACTCGTGCAGGAAATGTGCACACCAAAACCACACCTAACAAGCAATTTAACAATCAAACCCTAGTCTAGCAAACAACCATGTTCAAGCAAACAACATAATCTAACAATCAAAACCAGCTAAGAAAGTAACAGCTAGAGTGAGGATTACCTGCGATAACCTCATCCACAGCCTCGCTCTCCGCAGCGGTCATCAGAAAAGCCTGCCTCCTCGGCGGAACAGCCTACTGAAAAGCCTGCCTCTGTGGAACAAGAGCTGCTCCACGGCCAGCAGGAACAGACGCCCGCTGCTGCAACGGCTGTGCTGCAACAGGAGCCCTCCGCAGCTGATTCGCATGCCGACAATCCTTCGCGGCATGGGAAGCATCTCCACAAACCAGACACTTGCCCAAAAACTTCCGACACTGATCCTTGACGTGGCCAGGCTTGCCGCAGAAATGGCAAAACTTCAGAATAGGCCCTCCTGGCCTCTTAAACTGAGCAGACTGATTAGGCCTGAATCCAGGTCTAACCACAGCTCTCGCCTGTTCCACAGGCCTCTTCCCAGCACCAACAACATACCCCCTCCTCTGGTTCACGAGCAGCTCTTGCCTCTTGGCTGCTACTAGAACCTTCTGATAAGACTCCCGGTCAGAAGAGGTCACAAAACTCTGGAGCTCCGAAGCAAGCCCCTGCAGGAACCTCTGAGCCTTCTCCTCAGCGTCCTGCGCCATCTTTGGTGCAAATCGACTCAGCCTCATGAACTCTTGGTGATACATGTCCACCGACGAGTTCCCTTGCTTCAAATCGATAAAACGCTGCAGCATCTCCTCCCTGGCAGCTTTCGGGAAGAACTCACCCTCAAATCTGGCCTTGAAGGTAGCCCAAGCTATCGGCTCCACCAACATATTCTCTTCCGCATCCCACCAATTCCGAGCATTATCCTTGAGTTGCCTCTTCGCCAAATCAACCCATCCAGCCGGGGTGATCTTGGCCATCTTCAGATTGTCCTCGATGTTCCGAATCCACTCATCGGTAGCCAGAGGACCCTCAGACCCATCAAAATATGCGGGACCCAGCTCCCGAAATTGCTTCGCTCCTGGCTCAGAGCGAGGGGCATCCGGAAGAGCCCGGGCAGCTCGAGCAAGTGGAGCATTCTGGACTTGCAAAAGCACGCCCTGCTGCACTTGCATCATCTGGAGCATCATCTGCATCATCTCACCGCTGGTGGGTTCCCGCTCAGGCTCCTCATCATGAGGGATCGTGCCACTACCCCCACCACGGGTGAAACGTCTTCCTGCCATCTAGTGACACAGAAAACGAATCAGATTAGACTCATAGCTTATGACTCGGACGTCGAACTTAACTTATTGGACATTCTAATATTATTATCGCTATTCCAAAAATCACAGTTACAGAAGGACCTGCATGGGCCACCACTAAAACCTGTCACGACCCGCTTCCCTAAAACGGAGGCGAGACGTGAGAAGGTCCGCACGAGAGTGGAGCTGTGAAGCCCCAAACCCGATAAGTGTCAAAAATACATAAACAGGTCCATGTAACCACAACGGAATAACAATAATAACACAAGGAGAGACTGAAATAAAATATCACATCTCATGAATTGTCCAACAAGAAAATAAGTCCAACATCCAGAAAAGCCACCAGGCTAAAAGAAAAGAGTCTAAAGGCCCAGAACAAGGCCAACAAAAGAAACGACATAACAAAGTATGGGTGCCACGCACCGATAACAAAACAACTGTTCTAACAAAAGTAAAACACAACGGAGACACTAGGACTGGTCCCCAGTGTCCACGTACTCCCCGTCAAACACAAGCTCGGGCTCGGCGTCAGCAAACACCTCGTCCTCAACAAGGTACTCAGGCTCAGGATCTAACATGTGTCACCCAAAAGAGTAAAGGGGCACATGTCAGCAAGTCTAAAAAACTTGAGCAAGGAAACTGAAAGTAAGGCAACTAGCAACCTAGCAGTTTAGTATGCATGACATGGCAGTTATAACATGAGTGCACAATTGAAACATAGCAAGACAATTTATACAAGAGAACAATTATCGGGACAAGACAAGACAAGACAAGACAAGACAAGAGTAGCCACGCTACTATCAGTCTCAATCAATTCACTATTCACGTCGTTTTGTAGATGTTTACGCCTTACAGCTGAATGGTTTCACATCCGCTGATTGGCCGCTTAACATCTACCCCAAAACTCAGAGTTTACGCCTTACCACTGCAGTTGCTGATCGGGCAGACTCCCAGTTGATTGGTCGCTTAACTCTTACCCCCAATACCCACACGTAATGGAGCCAGGGTCCCCGCACATGGAGCTCAGCTAGTGAGCCTGGGGTTGCCCCGCACATGAGCTCGCATTATTAAACATTTGGCGTAGGGGTGCACCTAGCCGGAAACACGCAATTCGGGCATTGGCTATCAACCAACACATGGCCCGCTTCTGGAACACGAGCCAGGAACACAAGCATTTGTAGCAAAGCTACGCAATCACAGAAACACTTAAAGAATGCAATGACATGACAATTAATTTGTGTACCATTAATGGAAAGTAAACATGACATGGAAATTGTGCAACATGCTATATGTGTTGGAACTAGCTTCGTTGTCAAGCTAGTTCCCCAATTTGCGCCTAGGCGAGTATCATTTCGTCGCCTAGCCTCTTTTACGCCTACAACAAGCAAATGGCCTAAAACCTGGCCTAAACCCTAGGTGGCAAGTTTCACTTGCCTAGCACCGGGGATGGCGACTACTTCGTCACACGGATGCCAATCTACGGGGAAATCGCTGTTTTGGGGGAACAATCATCAAACAACATGAAATTATATTAGAGTTTTATAAAAATATAAATAGGTTATGAAAACAACGGTAGATCGATTTCTTATCGAGAGGAGGCGGAAGAAACACTCCGGGGAACCCTAGGATCAGATCTGGAAAAGATTGGAGAAGTTTGGGGAAACTAGGGTTTTGGGGGATTTGGGGATTTTGATGGATTTGATGAGATTTTGGGGAAGATGAGAGGTAGATAGAGTGGATGGAGGGTTTGGATGATGATTCTAGGGCTTGGAATGAAGAAATGAAGCTTGGAGGAAGATGGGGGCTCAAGGGGGAAGATTTTAGGGTTTTGGGTCGTGTTGGGGAAGATGAAATCGATTGGTTTGGGTTTAAATAGGATGGGCTGGCGGCTGCCCAGAAATTAGGGTTTCAACACTGGTTAGTCGGTCAAAGAGCAACCACTGACCGACTAGTTTGGCAACTAGTCGGTCGGTCGACCAACGCAGACCGACTAAGTGCAAACAGTAACTACTGAACGAAAATAGGATTTAGAGTTAGTCGGTCCATGAACAAATACTGACCGACTAGTTTAGCATCTAGTCGGTCGATGAACGTTCTTAGACCGACTAAGAGTAAACAGTAACTCAACTAAAATTAAGATGATGTGTTAGTCGGTTAAAGAAGCATTGCTGACCGACTAGTTTGCAACCTAGTCGGTCAACCAACGTTCTTAGACCGACTAACGATAAACAGTAACTCCTGAATAATTTAGAAAGCTAACTAGTCGGTCCAAGAAGGATTGCCGACCGACTGGATCGTCATCTAGTCGGTCGATGCCCCTTCTTATACCGGCTAATGAGCACAAAAAGTTCCGATACGGAGCGCGGGGCCCCGGGATCGATTCCTAAGACTCCTAGGCTTGATCTAATAGTAAGATACGACCGTTATGAAGTCCGTCACGAATGACTTACTTCGAAATCGACAATCCTAAGGAAGAAGCGAGAAAATACGACGAATCGATCGAAAATGAAAGCTACGGAGACGAAAACCACACACAGAGGAGAAAATCCACTAAAACATATATTATATTATATTAAATCCAGATACATGAAAAGCAGTCGTTACAGCTTGCCCGCCTGACGTGCCTTCTTCAGATTAGATACCTGCTCCTGGTTCTTCGCTGCTACCAGAACATCCTCATGAGTGGAAAAAGTATTCCCAGACAGCACACTCTGGATGTCCAGATCCAAGCCCTGTACAAAACGATGTGCACAGTCCTCAGGTTCTTTCACCATGGCGGGAGCATATCGACTAAGCATAGTGAAATCCACCTCGTACTCATCAACAGTCATAGTACCCTGCTCCAGGTTGATGAAGCGACTCTCCATCATTCGCTTCGCAGACTTAGGAAAATACTGAGCGTCAAACCTCTTGCAGAAGGTTTGCCATGAAATCGGCTTGGTCAGCCTGGCCTCTTCCGCAGTCCACCAGCTGCGGGTATTATCTGTCAACTGCTTCCTGGCAAGGTCCAAATCATCCTCAGTGCTCTGACGCCACTCTTCGGCCGCTAGCGGGCCCTCTCGTCCAGAGAAACTCTTCGGACTTATCTCTCTGAACTGCTTGGCTCCCGGAGCTGGTGCAACTGGTGCGGCTGGCGCAGCTGGCTCAGCTTGGCGTCCCTGCTGGACCAGATGATGCTGAACCTCCAGCATATCTCTCATAACACCGAGCATCTGGCGGATGTCGTCGTCTCCGCCTCCAACAGCTCCGGTTCCGGTTCCGGCTCCGTGTCGGGTGATGCGTCTTCCGGCCATCCTGCAAAAGAGAAAGAAAGACCGAGTTAATCTCGTGTATACGATTACTTCAGATGTTCGGCTTTAGAAAGTGTTCTCATTGTTCTGAATTTCGCAGTTGCAACGACCTGCATGGGCCACCAACAAAACATGTAACGCCCCGCTGCCCAAAAGACACCGGAAGCGAGAACGTTATGCGGTCCGCTTGAACTGGAGCGATGAAGCTCGAGTTCAATAAGCGTCTGTGATAAAAGCACAGAAAAGGGTCCTTGCATTTGCGTACTCAGAACAACCAGAACACAACAAAGATATAAAGGTAAAAAGCCACATCCAGAGATAAGAGTTCGTACACGAAATTAAACAAGCCACAGCTTGGCTAAAAGTAGCAACAAGAAAGTGGAACGTACTCGAAAGTAACTACAACGACTGAAAAAAAAACTAGGAAAGCAGTAAAGTGTCGGGGTGTAACGACTGGTTTTCATGTATCGGGATTTATTATATTATATTATGAGTTTTGGTGGATTTTCTCTATATATGTGGTTTTCGTCTCCGTAACTTTCATTCTCGATCGTATCGTCGTGTTTTCTAGCTTCTTTCTTAGAATCATCGATTTCGGAGCAAGTCATTCGTGACGGGCTTCGTATCGGTCATATCTTATTGTTAGATCAAGCCTAGGAGTCTTGGGAATCGATCCCGGAGCTCCGCGCTCCATATCGGAACTTTTGGTGCTTATTAGCCGGTGTAAGAAGGGGCACCGACCGACTAGTTGACGATCCAGTCGGTCAGCAATCCTTCTTGAACCGACTAGTTGGCTTTCTAAATTTCTCAGGAGTTACTGTTTATCATTAGTCGGTCTAAGAACGTTGGTTGACCGACTAGGTTGCAAACTAGTCGGTCGGCAATGCTTCTTTAACCGACTAACACATCATCTAAATTTTGGTATCAGTACTGTTCATTCTTAGTCGGTCTAAGTTCATATCTCGACCGACTAGTTGTCGAACTAGTCGGTCATCAGTTGTTCTTTGACCGACTAAATCTAAATCCTAATTCTGCACAGGAGTTACTGTTTACACTTAGTCGGTCTGCGTTGGTCAACCGACCGACTAGTTCCCAAACTAGTCGGTCAGTGGTTGCTCTTTGACCGACTAATCTGTGTTAAAACCCTAATTTCTGGGCAGCCGCCAGCCCATCCTATTTAAACCCCTCCCAAACGTTTTCTTCTTCCTCCTCACGACCTAAAACCCTAGTTTCTCCCCCATTGAGCCCCCTTCTACCTCAAACCCTTATTCCTTCATCCCAAGCCCAAAATCCATCATCCAAACTCTCCCACAACACATTCTACCTCTCATCCTCCTCAAAATCTCATCAAATCCCCAAAATCCCCTAAAACCCTATTTCTCCAAACTTCTCCAATCATTTCCAGATCTGAACCCTAGGTTCCCCGGAGCGCTTCTTCCGTCGTCGTGGTTGCTCAGCGTTGTTCCTCCGTTTCCTATACGGTAATACTCGATTCTTTAGTTTTAGCATAACCCATTTGTGTTTTTATGAAACCCTAATGAAATGGATGTTGTTTTGATGATTGTTTCTCCATGACAGCGACTTCCCCGTAGATTAGCATCCGTGAGACGAACCCTCGTGATCGTCATCCTCGGTGCTAGGCAAGTGAAACTTGCCACTTAGGGTTTAGGCCATGTTTTAGGCCATTTGCTTGTTGTAGGCGTAAAAGAGACTAGGCGACGAAATGATACTCGCCTAGGCGCAAATTTAGGAACTAGCTTGACAACGAAGCTAGATCCGACATTATCATGTCGCACAATTACCATGTCATGTTTAATTTCCATTAACGGTACGCAAATTAATTGTCATGCCATTGCATTCTTTAAGTGTTCCCGTGATTGCGTAGCTTCGCTACAATGCTTGTGTTCCTGGCTCGTGTTCCAGAAGCGGGCCATGTGTTGGTTGATAGCCAATGCCCGAATTGCTTGTTTCTGGCTAGGTGCACCCCTACGCCAATTGCTTATGAATCGTGAACTAGAATGCGAGCTCCTGTGTGGGGCAACCCTGGCTCATTTACTGAGCTCGTGTGCGGGGACCCTGGCTCGATTACATGTGGGTATTGGGGGTAAGAGTTAAGCGGCCAATCAACTGGGAGTCTGCCCGATCAGCAACTGCAGTGGTAAGGCGTAAACTCTGGGTTTTGGGGTAGTGTTAAGCGGCCAATCGGCGTGAATGCCAAACCATTCAGCTGTAAGGCGTAAACATCTACAAACAACTTGAAACGTGACTAGTGAAATGATAGAGATTGTTAGTAGCTTGGCTACTCTTGTCTTGTCCCGATAATTGTTCTCTTGTACTTATTGTCTCGCCATGTCTTGCTTGTGCACTCATGCTATAACTGCCATGTCATGCATACTAAAACTGCTAGGTTGTTAGTTGCCTACTTTCAGTTTCCTTGCCCAAGTCTTTTAGACTTGCTGACATGTGCCCCTTTACTCTTTTGGGTGACACATGTTAGATCCTGAGCCTGAGTACCTGGTTGAGGACGAGGTGTTTGCTGACGCCGAGCCCGAGCTTGTGTTTGACGGGGAGTACGTGGACACTGGGGACCAGTCCTAGTGTCTTCGTTGAGCTTTTCCTTTTGTTTAGACCGCTATTTTGTTGTCGGTGCGTAGCACCTATACTTTGTTACGTGGTTGTTTTTGTTGGCCTTGTTCTGGGCCTTTAGACTCTTTCTTTTAGCCTGGTGGCTTTTCTGGATATTGAACTTAATTTTCATGTTGGACAAATTATGAGATATGAGAATTTTATTTCTGTCTCTCCTTGTGTTATTATTGTTGTTCCGTTGTGGTTACAGGGACATGCTTATGTTTTATTGACGCTTATCGGGTTTGGGGCTTCACAGCTCCACTCTCGTGCGGACCTTTTCACGTCTCGCCTCCATTTTAGGGAAGCGGGGCGTGACAGGTTTTGTTGGTGGCCCATGCCGGTCCTCTTCTGTAACTGCGATTGTCGGAATAACGATAATAATATTAGAATGTCCAATAAACTAAGTTCGACGTCCGAGTCATAAGCTATGAGTCTAATTTGCTTCGTTTTCTGTGTCATTAGATGGCAGGAAGGCGATGCACCCGTGGTGGGGGTAGTGGTGCGCTCCCTCATGATGAGGAGCCTGAGCGGGAACCCACCAACGGTGAGATGATGCGGATGATGCTCTAGATGATGCAAGTGCAGCAGGGCGTGCTCCTGCAAGTCCAGAATGCTCCACTTGCTCGAGCTGCCCGGGCTCTTCCGGATGTTCCTCGCTCTGAGCCAGGAGCGAAGCAATTTTGGGAGCTGGGTCCCGCATATTTTGATGGGTCTGAGGGTCCTCTGGCTGCCGATGAGTGGATTCGGAACACTGAGGACAACTTGAAGATGGCCAAGATCACCCCGGCTGGATGGGTTGATTTGGCGAAGAGGCAACTTAAGGATAATGCCCGGAACTGGTGGGATGCGGAAGAGAAGATGTTGGTGGAGCTGATAGCTTGGACTACCTTTAAGTCCAGGTTTGATGAGGAATTCTTTCCGAAGGCTGCCAGGAAGGAGATGCTGCAGCGCTTTATTGATCTGAAGCAAGGGAGCTTGACGGTGGACCTGTACCACCAAGAGTTCACTAGGCTGAGTCGGTTCGCACCGAAGATGGTTCAGGATGCTGATGAGAGGGCTCAGATGTTCCTGCAGGGACTTGCTTTGGAGCTCCAGAGTTTTGTGTCTTCCTCCGATCTGGACTCTTATCAGAAGGTTCTGGTCGCAGCGAGGAGGCAGGAGCTGAACCTGTGTAACGACTGCTTTTCATGTATCTGGACTTATTATATTATAATATATATGTTTTGGTGGATTTTCTCCTCATGTGTGGTTTTCGTCTCCGTGACTTTCATTTTCGATCGTTTCGTCGTGTTTTCTCGTTTCTTCCTTAGGATCGTTGATTTTGAAGTATGTCATTCGTGACGGGCTTCATAACGGTCGTATCTTACTGTTAGATCAAGCCTAGGAGTCTTAGGAATCGATCCCGGAGCTCCGCGCTCCGTATCGGAACTTTTGGTGCACGTTAGTCGGTATGAGAAGGGGCACCAACCGACTAGATGACGATCCAGTCGGTCGGCAATCCTTCTTGGACCGACTAGTTGGCTTTCTAAATTATTCAGAAGTTACTGTTTATCGTTAGTCGGTCTAAGAACGTTGGTTGACCGACTAGGTTGCAAACTAGTCGGTCAGCAATGCTTCTTTAACCGACTAACTCTTCAACTTAATTTTAGTATCAATACTGTTCACTCTTAGTCGGTCTAAGAACGTTCATCGACCGACTAGATGTTAAACTAGTCGGTCAGTATTTGTTCATCGACCGACTAATTCTAAATCCTATTTTCGTTCAGAAGTTACTGTTTACACTTAGTCGGTCTGTGTTGGTCGACCGACCAACTAGTTGCCAAACTAGTTGGTCAGTGGTTGCTCTTTGACCGACTAATCTGTGTTAAAACCCTAATTTCTGGGCAGCCGCCAGCCCAACCTATTTATACCCCTCCCAAACGTTTTCTTCTTCCTCCACTCGACCCAAAACCCTAGTTTCTCCCCCATTGAGCCCCCATCTTCCACCAAGCCTTATTCCTTCATCCCAAGCCCTAGATCCATCATCTAAACCCTCTATCAACTCATTCTACCTCTCATCTTCCCCAAAATCTCACCAAATCCCCAAAATCCCCCAAAAACCCTAACTCTCCAAAATTCTCCATTTGTTTCCAGATCTGGTCCTAGGGTTCTCCGGAGTGTTTCTTCCGCCTCCTCTTGGTAAGAAATCGATCTCTCGATGTTTTCATAACCTATTTGTATTTTTATGAAACCCTAATGAAATTTCATGTTGTTTGATGATTGTTTCCCCATAACAGCGATTTCCCCCGTAGATTAGCATCCGCGAGACGAACCTTCGTAATCGTCATCCCCGGTGCTAGGCAAGTGAAACTTGCCACTTAGGGTTTAGGCCATGTTTTAGGCCATTTTGCTTGTTGTATGCGTAAAAGAGGCTAGGCGACGAAATGATACTCGCCTAGGCGCAAAATTGGGGAACTAGCTTGACAACGAAGCTAGTTCCGAAATATAGCATGTTGCACAATTACCATGTCATGTTTACTTTCCATTAACGGTACGCAAATAAATTATCATGACATTGCATCCTTTAAGTATTTCTGTGAATTCATAGCTTCGCTACAATGCTTGTGTTCCTGGCTCGTGTTCCAGAAGCAGGCCATGTGTTGGTTGATAGCCAATGCCCGAATTGCTTGTTTCCGGCTAGGTGCACCCCTACGCCAATTGTTTATGAATCGTGATATAGAATGCGAGCTCCTGTGCGGGGCAACCCCGGCTCATTTACTGAGCTCATGTGCGGGGACCCTGGCTCGATTACATGTGGGTATTGGGGGTAAGAGTTAAGCGGCCAATCAACTGGGAGTCTGCCCGATCAGCAACTGCAGTGGTAAGGCGTAAACTCTGGGTTTGGGGTAGTTGTTAAGCGGCCAATCAGCGTGAATGTGAAACCATTCAGCTGTAAGGCGTAAACATCTACAAACAACAGTGAAACGTGAATAGTGAATTGATTGAGATTGTTAGTAGCTTGGCTACTCTTGTCTTGTCCCGATAATTGTTCTCTTGTACAAATTGTCTTGCCATGTCTTGTTTGTGCACTCATGTTATAACTGCCATGTCATGCATACTAAAACCGCTAGGTTGCTAGTTGCCTTACTTTCAGTTTCCTTACCCAAGTCTTTTAGACTTGCTGACATGTGCCCATTTACTCTTTTGGGTGACACATGTTAGATCCTGAGCCTGAGTACCTTGTTGAGGACGAGGTGTTTGCTGACGCCGAGCCCGAGCTTGTGTTTGACGGGGAGTACGTGAACACTGGGGACCAGTCCTAGTGTCTTCGTTGTGTTTTCCTTTTGTTTAGACTGCTGTTTTGTTGTCAGTGCGTAGCACCTATACTTTGTTATGTCGTTGCTTTGGTTGGCCTTGTTCTAGGCCTTTAGACTCTTTCTTTTAGCCTGGTGGCTTTTCTGGATGTTGGACTTATTTTTCCATGTTGGACAATTTATGAGATATGTGATTTTATTTCAGTCTCTCTTTGTGTTATTATTGTTGTTACGTTGTGGTTACAGGGACCTGCTTATGTTTTATTGACGCTTATCGGGTTTGGGGCTTCACAGCTCCACTCTCGTGCGGACCTCTTCACATCTCGCCTCCATTTTAGGGAAGCGGGGCGTGACAACCTGGGTCAGAGGAGAGGACATGTTTCTGGTGCTGGGAAGTGGCCTATGGAGCAGGCCAGGGCAGTGGTTAGGCCTGGTTTCAAGCCTAATCAGCCAGCTCAGTTCAAGAGGCCAGGAGGGCCTATTCTGAAGACTTGCCATTTCTGCGGCAAGCCTGGCCACATCAAGGATCAGTGTAGGAAGTTTTTGGGCCAGTGTTTGGTTTGTGGTGATGCTTCTCATGTCGCGAAGGATTGTCGGCATGCGAATCAGCTGCGGAGGGCACCTGTTGCAGCTCAGCCGTTGCAGCAGCGAGCGTCTGTTCCTGCTGGACGTGGAGCAGCTCTTGTCCCGCAGAGGCAGGCTTTCCAGCAGGCTGTTCCGCCGAGGAGGCAGGCTTTTCTGATGACCGCTGTGGAGAGCGAGGCTGTGGATGAGGTTATCACAGGTAATCCTCAATCTAGCTGTTACTTTCCTAGCTGGTTTTGATTGTTAGATTGTGTTGTTTGCTGGAACGTGATTGTTTGCTAGACTAGGGTTTGATTGTTAATTGCTTGTTAGGTGTGGTTTTGGTGTGCACATTTCCTGCACGAGTCCTCTTTGACTCTGGTGCATCGATGTGCATTATTTCTCGGAGCTTCGTGGAGAGGCATTCCTTGTCGACGTCCCCTCTTCCCAAGAGTTGGAATATCGTTACAGGGAATGGCGTCGTCTCGGTGCATCGTGGTTGCAATTCTTGCTCGTTGGTGGTCTGTGGACATGAGCTTTACGCTGATTTCATTGTCCACGACATCATCAACTATGATGCAGTTCTTGGGATGGACTGGCTTGCGAGCTTCTATGCTACGATCGACTGTCGAAGGAAGAAGGTGGTGTTCGAGATTCCCGGACATCCAGTATTTGAGTTCAGCCGTGGTAGCAGTTCGCTTGGTCCTGTCAGATTTCGGGCCAGACCGGTGGAGGTTGTGGCTTTGCAGATGGAGTTGGAGTGGCCAGCTGTGGTGCGTGATTTTGATGACGTCTTCCCCGAGGAGATGTCTGGTTTGCCACCTGATCGAGCTCTAGAATTTTCTATTGATCTTGTTCTAGGAGCGCAGCCGATTTCGAAGGCGCCGTATCGTATGGCACCCGCTGAGTTGGAGGAATTGCGGAAGCAGCTGGATGAGCTTTTGCAGAAGGGTTATATCAACCCTAGTGTGTCTCCGTGGGGAGCACCGGTGTTGTTGGTGAAGAAGAAGGACGGTTCGCGTCGCATGTGCGTGGACTATCGGGAGTTGAATGCGGTGACCATCAAGAATAAATACCCGTTGCCTCGCATCATGATATTTTTGATCAGCTTGGAGGTTCGAGGGTGTTTTCTAAATTGGATTTGAGGAGTGGTTACCATCAGTTGAAGGTGAAGGAGGGAGATGTTCCGAAGACAGCGTTCAGGACGAAGTATGGACACTATGAGTTTGTGGTTATGCCCTTCGGCGTAACTAACGCACCCGCAGTTTTCATGAATATGATGAACCTGATTTTCTACGACTTTTTGGATAAGTTTGTCGTTATCTTTATTGACGACATTCTGGTCTATTCAAAGTCGGAGGAGGAGCATGCCTCGCACTTGAGGACGGTATTGGAGATTTTGAGGAAGCATCGGTTGTATGCTAAATTTTTGAAGTGCGAGTTTTGGCTGGATAGAGTTGCTTTTCTCGGGCATGTGGTGACTGGAGATGGTATTTCAGTGGATCCCGAGAAGATTAGGGCCATCAGAGAGTGGCATGTTCTGTCGTCTGCGTCTGAGATTCGGAGTTTCCTTGGGCTTGCTGGTTACTATCGGTGTTTCATTAAGGACTTTTCCCGTATTGCCGAGCCGATGACTAGGTTGACGCGGAAGGATGTACCTTTTGTTTGGTCGGGTGATTGTGAGAGTGCTTTTGGTGTTCTGAGGGAAAGGTTGACGACTGCCCCTATTCTTGTTGTGCCTGACCGCAGCGGTGGATTTGAGATCTTTTGCGATGCTTTTGGCAAGGGTCTCGGTTGTGTGTTGCATCAGCACGGGCACGTTGTGGCGTATGCGTCTCGTCAACTTAAGGTTCATGAGAAGAATTACCCGACGCATGATTTGGAGTTGGCTGCTGTTGTGTTCGCTCTTAAGATTTGGAGGCAATTCCTGCTGAGTGAGAAAGTGAATATTTTCACCGATCACAAAAGCTTGAAGTATATTTTTACTCAGAAGGAGCTCAACATGCGACAGCGTCGATGGTTGGAGCTCATGGCGGATTATGATATTGATTTGCAGTATCACCCTGGCAAGGTGAATGTTGTTCCTGATGCGCTGAGTAGGCTTCCAGCGGTGATGATTTTGACCTCGCAGTGGAGATTGCAGCAGGATTTTTGCGAGTCTGGTGTGGAGATTGTTCTTCCTGGGGAAGCTTCTTCGTTGATGTACATGCAGGTATAGTCAATGATCGTGGGTCGGATTAAGGCTGGCCAGGCTGAGGATCCGAAGCTGGTGAAGATTCGGGAGCAGGTGGAAGCCGGTCTGCGGACTGACTTTTTGATTCATGAGGATGGCTCATTGAGGTTTGGAGCCAGGTTGTGTGTGCCAGCTGGGGATATTAGAGAGGAGTTGATGGTGGAGGCACACAGTTCGCCGTATTCTGTGCATCCTGGTGGCACCAAGCTGTACCAGGATCTTCGTCTGAACTATTGGTGGCATGGTATGAAGAGGAGTGTGGCTCGGAGTGTAGCCAAGTGCTTGGTTTGTCAGCAAGTGAAGGCGGAGCATCAGCGTACGGCCGGGTTGCTACAACCGCTTCCGATTCCGGAGTGGAAATGTGTAACGACTGCTTTTCATGTATCTGGATTTATTATAATATAATATATGTTTTGGTGGATTTTTCTCCTCATGTGTGGTTTTCGTCTCCGTAACTTTCATTTTCGATCGTTCCGTCGTGTTTTCTCGTTTCTTCCTTAGGATCGTCGATTTCGAAGCAAGTCATTCGTGACGGGCTTCATAACGGTCATATCTTACTATTAGATCAAGCCTAGGAGTCTTATGAATCAATCCCGGAGCTCCGCGCTCCGTATCGGAACTTTTGGTGCACGTTAGCCAGTATAAGAAGGGGCACCGACCGACTAGATGACGATCCAGTCGGTCGGCAATCCTTCTTGGACCGACTAGTTGGCTTTCTAAATTATTCAGGAGTTACTGTTTATCGTTAGTCGGTCTAAGAACGTTGGTTGACCGACTAGGTTGCAAACTAGTCGGTCGGCAATGCTTCTTTAACCGACTAACACATCATCTTAATTTTAGTATCAATATTGTTCACTCTTAGTCGGTCTAAGTTCATCTCTCGACCGACTAGATGTAAAACTAGTCGGTCAGTAGTTGTTCATTGACCGACTAAATCTAAAACCTATTTTCGTTCAGAAGTTACTGTTTACACTTAGTCGGTCTGCGTTGGTCGACCGACTGACTAGTTGCCAAACTAGTCGGTCAGTGGTTGCTCTTTGACAGACTAATCTGTGTTAAAACCCTAATTTCTGGGCAGCCGCCAGCCCAACCTATTTATACCCCTCCCAAACGTTTTCTTCTTCCTCCACTCGACCCAAAACCCTAAAATCTCCCCCATTGAGCCCCCATCTTCCTCCAAGCCCTATTCCTTCATCCCAAGCCCTAGATTCATCATCTAAACCCTCCATCAACTCATTCTACCTCTCATCTTCCCCAAAATATCACCAAATCCCCAAAATCCCCCAAAAACCCTAACTCTCCAAACTTCTCCATTTGTTTCCAGATCTGGTCCTAGGGTTCTCCGGAGTGTTTCTTCCGCCTCCTCTCGGTAAGAAATCGATCTCTCGATGTTTTCATAACCTATTTGTATTTTTATGAAACCCTAATGAAATTTCATGTTGTTTGATGATTGTTTCCCCATAACAGCGATTTCCCCGTAGATTAGCATCCGCGAGACGAACCTTCGTGATCGTCATCCCCGGTGCTAGGCAAGTGAAACTTGCCACTTAGGGTTTAGGCCATGTTTTAGGCCATTTGCTTGTTGTAGGCGTAAAAGAGACTAGGCGACGAAATGATACTCGCCTAGGCGCAAATTGGGGAACTAGCTTGTCAACGAACCTAGTTCCGACATTTAGCATGTTGCACAATTACCATGTCATGTTTAAATTCCATTAACGGTACGCAATTTACTTGTCATGTCATTACATTCTTTAAGTGATCCCGTGATTGCGTAGCATCGCTACAATACTTGTGTTTCCTGGCTCGTGACCAGAAGCGAGCATAATGAGTTGCTAACCCCAACACTCGACATTGAATTGTGAACTTGGAAAACAAGCTCCCGTGCGGGGCAACCCTGGCTCACTTGCTGGGCTCATGTACAGGGACCCTGGCTTGTTTACGTGTAGGATGGGGTAAGGGTTAAGCGGCCATTCAACTGGGAGTCTGCCCGATCAGCAACTGCAGTTGTAAGGCATAAACTCTGGGGTGGGGTAGTGTTTAGTGCCGATCGGCGTGAATGTTGTACCATTCAGCTGAAGGGCGTAAACATCTACAAAACAACGTGAAACGTGAATTGATTGAGATTGTTAGTAGCTTGGCTACTCTTGTCTTGTCCCGATAATTGTTCTCTTGTACAAATTGTCTTGCCATGTCTTGTTTGTGCACTCATGTTATAACTGCCATGTCATGCATACTATAACTGCTAGGTTGCTAGTTGCCTTACTTTCAGTTTCCTTGCCCAAGTCTTTTAGACTTGCTGACATGTGCCCCTTTACTCTTTTGGGTGACACATGTTAGATCCTGAGCTTGAGTACCTTGTTGAGGACGAGGTGTTTGCTGACGCCGAGCCCGAGCTTGTGTTTGATGGGGAGTGCGTGGACACTGGGGACCAGTCCTAGTGTCTTCGTTGTGTTTTCCTTTTGTTTAGACTGCTGTTTTGTTGTCGGTGCGTAGCACCTATACTTTGTTATGTCGTTGCTTTTGTTGGCCTTGTTCTGGGCCTTTAGACTCTTTCTTTTAGCCTGGTGGCTTTTCTGGATGTTGGACTTATTTTTGGATATTGGACTTTATGAGATATGAGATTTTATTTCAGTCTCTCCTTGTGTTATTATTGTTGTTCCGTTGTAGTTACAGGGACCTGCTTATGTTTTATTGACGCTTATCGGGTTTGGGGCTTCACAGCTCCACTCTCGTGCGGACCTTTTCACGTCTTGCCTCCATTTTAGGGAAGCGGGGCGTGACAGGTTTTGTTGGTGGCCCATGCAGGTCCTTCTGTAACTGCGATTTTTGGAATAGCGATAATAATATTAGAATGTCCAATAAACTAAGTTCGATGTCCGAGTCATAAGCTATGAGTCTAATCTGATTCGTTCTCTGTGTCACTAGATGGCAGGAAGACGATTCACCCGTGGTGGGGGTAGTGGTGCGCTCCCTCATGATGAGGAGCCTGAGCGGGAGCCCACCAACGGGGAGATGATGCGGATGATGCTCCAGATGATGCAAGTGCAGCAGGGCGTGCTCCTGCAAGTCCAGAATGCTCCACTTGCTCGAGCTGCCCGGGTCTTCCGGATGCCCCTCGCTCTGAGCCAGGAGCGAAGCAATTTCGGGAGCTGGGTCTCGCATATTTTGATGGGTCTGAGGGTCCTCTGGCTGCCGATGAGTGGATTCGGAACATCGAGGACAATCTGAAGATGGCCAAGATCACCCCGGCTGGATGGGTTGATTTGGCGAAGAGGCAACTCAAGGATAATGCTCGGAATTGGTGGGATGCGGAAGAGAAGATGTTGGTGGAGCCGATAGCTTGGGCTACCTTCAAGGCCAGATTTGAGGGTGAGTTCTTCCCGAAAGCTGCCAGGGAAGAGATGCTGCAGCGTTTTATCGATTTGAAGCAAGGAAGCTCGTCGGTGGACCTATATCACCAAGAGTTTATGAGGCTGAGTCGGTTCGCACCAAAGATGGTGCAGGACGCTGAGGAGAGAGCTCAGAGGTTCCTGCATGGATTTGCTTCGGAGCTCCAGAGTTTTGTGACCTCTTCTGACCGGGAGTCTTATCAGAAGGTTCTAGTAGCAGCCAAGAGGCAGGAGCTGCTCGTGAACCAGAGGAGGGGGTCTGTTGTTGGTGCTGGGAAGAGGCCTGTGGAACAGGCAAGAGCTGTGGTTAGACCTGGTTTCAGGCCTAATCAGTCCGCTCAGTTTAAGAGGCCAGTAAGGCCTATTCTGAAGACTTGCCATTTCTGCGGCAAGCCTGGCCACATCAAGGATCAGTGTCAGAAGTTTTTGGGCCAGTGTCTGGTTTGTGGTGATGCTTCCCATGTCGCGAAGGATTGTCGGCATGCGGGTCCGCTGCGGAGGGCACCTGTTGCAGCTCAGCCGTTGCAGCAGCGAGCGTCTGTTCCTGCTGGTCGTGGAGCAGCTCTTGTTCCGCAGAGGCAGGCTTTTCAGCAGGCTATTCCACAGAGGAAGCATGCTTTTCTGATGACCGCTGTGGAGAGCGAGGCTGTGGATGAGGTTATCGCAGGTAATCCTCAATCTAGCTGTCACTTTCCTAGCTGGTTTTGATTGTTAGATTATGTTGTTTACTTGAACATGGTTGTTTGCTAGACTAGGGTTTGATTGTTAATTGATTGTTAGGTGTGGTTTTGGTTTGCACATTTCCTGCACGAGTCCTTTTTGACTCTGGTGCATCGATGTGCATTATTTCTCGGAGCTTCGTGGAGAGGCATTCCTTGTCGACGTCCCCTCTTCCCAAGAGTTGGAATATCGTTACAGGGAATGGCGTGGTCTCGGTGCATCGTGGTTGCAATTCTTGCTCGTTGGTGGTCTGTGGACATGAGCTTTTCGTTGATTTCATTGTCCACGACATCATCAACTATGATGCAGTTCTTGGGATGGACTGGCTTGCGAGCTTCTATGCTACGATCGACTGTCGGAGGAAGAAGGTGGTGTTCGAGATTCCCGGACATCCAGTATTTGAGTTCAGTCGTGGTAGCAGTTCGCTTGGTCCTGTCAGATTTCAGGCCAGGCCGGTGGAGGTTGTGGCTATGCAGATGGAGATGGAATGGCCAGCTGTAGTGCGAGATTTTGGCGACGTCTTCCCCGAGGAGATGTCTGGTTTGCCACCTGATCGAGCGCTAGAATTTTCTATCGATCTTGTTCCGGTAGCGCAGCCGATTTCGAAGGCGCCGTATCGTATGGCACCTGCAGAATTGGAAGAGTTGTGAAAGCAGTTGGATGAGCTTTTGCAGAAGGGTTATATTAATCCTAGCGTGTCTCCGTGGGGAGCACCGGTGTTGCTGGTGAAGAAGAAGGATGGTTCGCGTCGCATGTGCGTGGACTATCGGGAGTTGAATGCGGTGACCATTAAGAATAAATACTCGTTGCCTCGCATCGATGATATTTTTGATCAGCTTGGAGGTTCGAGGGTGTTTTCTAAATTGGATTTGAGGAGTGGTTACCATCAGTTGAAGGTGAAGAAGGGAGATGTTCCAAAGACAGCGTTCAGGACGAAGTATGGACACTATGAGTTCGTGGTTATGCCTTTCGGCGTAACTAACGCGCCCGCAGTTTTCATGAATCTGATGAACCTGATTTTCTACGACTTTTTGGATAAGTTTGTTGTTATCTTCATTGACGACATTCTGATCTACTCGAAGTCGGAGGAAGAGCATGCCTCGCACTTAAGGACGGTGTTGGAGATTTTGAGGAAGCATCGTTTGTATGCTAAGTTTTCGAAGTGCGAGTTCTGGCTGGATAGAGTTGCTTTTCTCGGGCATGTGGTGACTGGAGATGGTATTTCAGTGGATCCCGAGAAGATTAGGGCCATCAGAGAGTGGCCTGTTCCGTCGTCTGCATCTGAGATTCGGAGCTTCCTTGGACTCGCTGGTTATTATCGGCGATTCATTAAGGACTTTTCTCGTATTGCTGAGCCGATGACCAGGTTGACGCGGAAGGATGTTGCTTTTGCTTGGTCGGGTGATTGTGAGAGTGCTTTTGGTATTCTGAAGGAGAGGTTGACGAATGCCCCTATTCTTGTAGTGCCTGATCGCAGCGGTGGATTTGAGATCTTTTGCGATGCTTCTGGCAAGGGTCTCGGTTGTGTGTTGCATCAGCATGGACATGTTGTGGCTTATGCGTCTCGTCAGCTTAAGGTTCACGAGAAGAATTACCCGACGCATAATTTGGAGTTGGCTGCCGTTGTGTTTGCTCTTAAGATTTGGAGGCACTTCCTGCTGAGTGAGAAAGTGAAGATTTTCACCGATCACAAAAGCTTGAAGTACATTTTTACTCAGAAGGAGCTCAACATGCGACAGCGTCGATGGTTGGAGCTTATGACGGATTATGAGATTGATTTGCAGTATCACCCTGGCAAGGTGAATGTGGTTCCGGATGCTTTGAGTAGACTTCCAGCAGTGATGATTTTGACCTCGCAGTGGAGATTGCAGCAGGATTTTTGCGAGTCTGGCGTGGAGATTGTTCTTCCTGGGGAGGCTTCTTCGTTGATGTACATGCAGGTACAGTCGACGATCGTGGATCGGATTAAGGCTGGCCAGGCTGAGGATCCGAAGCTGGTGAAGATTCGGGAGCAGGTGGAAGCCGGTCTGCGGACTAACTTTTTGATTCATGAGGATGGCTCGCTGAGGTTTGGAGCCAGGTTGTGTGTGCCAGCTGGGGATATTAGAGAGGAGTTGATGGTGGAGGCACACAGTTCGCCGTATTCTGTGCATCCTGGTGGCACCAAGATGTACCAAGATCTTCGTCTGAATTATTGGTGGCATGGCATGAAGAGGAGTGTGGCTCGGAGTGTGGCCAAGTGCTTGGTTTGCCAGCAGGTGAAGGCGGAGCATCAGCGTACGGCCGGGTTGCTACAACCGCTTTCGATTGCGGAGTGGAAATGGCAACACATCACTATGGATTTCGTGACTGGACTACCTCGGAGTCCGAAGCAGAATGACGCGATTTGGGTGATCGTAGACCGATTGACCAAATCCGCGCACTTTATTCCATTCCGAGTGGGACAGTCCACTGAGGCGCTAGCGAGGAGATATATGGAGGTAAAATTCTTTTACTCTCCGTTTTATTTCCTTTTCCTAGTTTGGATAGTGATGTAACGTGAATAGTGCAGGAGGTCGTGCGACTTCATGGAGTCCCCGTGAGTATCGTGTCGGACAGAGACACGAGGTTCACATCTCAGTTCTGGCAGAGTTTGCAGAAGAGCTTGGGTACGCGTCTGAGTTTCAGCACGGCGTACCATCCGCAGACGGATGGCCAGTCCGAGAGGACGATTCAGATTTTGGAAGATATGCTGAGGGCGTGCATGTTGGATTTCAAGGGTTCATGGGAGGACCATCTACATCTGGTAGAGTTTTCTTACAACAACAGCTTCCAGGCGAGTATTGGCATGGCGCCTTTCGCCGCTTTGTATGGGAGGAAATGTCGATCACCATTGAGTTGGGATGACGTTGGTGATCGGGAGCTGTTGGGACCTGAGATGATCGTGGAGGCCGTGGATATCGTCAGGAATATTCGGGAGAGGTTGAGGATTGCTCAGGACCGTTTTAAGCATTGGGCGGATGCTAAACGTCGTCCTTTGGAATTTCAGCCGGGCGACCATGTGTTCTTGAAGATTTCCCCGAATCGTGGTGTGATTCGTTTTGGGAAGCGAGGGAAGTTGAGCCCGCGATACATTGGACCATTTGACATTTTGATGAGGGTTGGCGAGGTAGCGTATCGCTTGGCCTTGCCGCCATCTTTGGAAGGAGTTCACAATGTTTTCCATGTGTCGCAGCTTCGTCGATACATTAGCGATCCATCTCATGCTGTGGATTTTTCGGAGATTACCGTTCGCCCCGATATGACGTATGACCAGCATCCAGTGCAGATTCTGGACAGGCGTCAGAAATCGCTTCGGAACAAGATTGTCAATCTTGTGAGGGTGATGTGGCGACACGGCTCACCTGGAGAGTCTACTTGGGAGAATGAGGATGAGATGCGAGAGCGTTTCCCACTTTTGTTTCCGGACACGTGAGCGTTTGGAAATTCCGAGGACGGAATTTTTCTTAAGTTGGGGAGGATGTAACGACTGCTTTTCATGTATCTGGATTTATTATAATATAATATATGTTTTGGTGGATTTTTCTCCTCATGTGTGGTTTTCGTCTCCGTAACTTTCATTTTCGATCGTTCCGTCGTGTTTTCTCGTTTCTTCCTTAGGATCGTCGATTTCGAAGCAAGTCATTCGTGACGGGCTTCATAACGGTCGTATCTTACTATTAGATCAAGCCTAGGAGTCTTAGGAATCGATCCCGGAGCTCCGCGCTCCGTATCGGAACTTTTGGTGCACATTAGCCGGTATAAGAAGGGGCACCGACCGACTAGATGACGATCCAGTCGGTCGGCAATCCTTCTTGGACCGACTAGTTGGCTTTCTAAATTATTCAGGAGTTACTGTTTATCGTTAGTCGGTCTAAGAACGTTGGTTGACCGACTAGGTTGCAAACTAGTCGGTCGGCAATGCTTCTTTAACCGACTAACACATCATCTTAATTTTAGTATCAATACTGTTCACTCTTAGTCGGTCTAAGTTCATCTCTCGACCGACTAGATGTAAAACTAGTCGGTCAGTAGTTGTTCATTGACCGACTAAATCTAAAACCTATTTTCGTTCAGAAGTTACTGTTTACACTTAGTCGGTCTGCGTTGGTCGACCGACCGACTAGTTGCCAAACTAGTCGGTCAGTGGTTGCTCTTTGACCGACTAATCTGTGTTAAAACCCTAATTTCTGGGCAGCCGCCAGCCCAACCTATTTATACCCCTCCCAAACGTTTTCTTCTTCCTCCACTCGACCCAAAACCCTAAAATCTCCCCCATTGAGCCCCCATCTTCCTCCAAGCCCTATTCCTTCATCCCAAGCCCTAGATTCATCATCTAAACCCTCCATCAACTCATTCTACCTCTCATCTTCCCCAAAATCTCACCAAATCCCCAAAATCCCCCAAAAACCCTAACTCTCCAAACTTCTCCATTTGTTTCCAGATCTGATCCTAGGGTTCTCCGGAGTGTTTCTTCCGCCTCCTCTCGGTAAGAAATCGATCTCTCGATGTTTTCATAACCTATTTGTATTTTTATGAAACCCTAATGAAATTTCATGTTGTTTGATGATTGTTTCCCCATAACAGCGATTTCCCCGTAGATTAGCATCCACGAGACGAACCTTCGTGATCGTCATCCCCGGTGCTAGGCAAGTGAAACTTGCCACTTAGGGTTTAGGCCATGTTTTAGGTCATTTGCTTGTTGTAGGCGTAAAAGAGACTAGGCGACGAAATGATACTCGCCTAGGCGCAAATTGGGGAACTAGCTTGTCAACGAAGCTAGTTCCAACATTTAGCATGTTGCACAATTACCATGTCATGTTTAAATTCCATTAACGGTACGCAATTTAATTGTCATGTCATTGCATTCTTTAAGTGATCCCGTGATTGCGTAGCATCGCTACAATACTTGTGTTTCCTGGCTCGTGACCAGAAGCGAGCATAATGAGTTGCTAACCCCAACGCTCGACATTGAATTGTGAACTTGGAAAACAAGCTCCCGTGCGGGGCAACCCTGGCTCACTTGCTGGGCTCATGTACAGGGACCCTGGCTTGTTTACGTGTGGGATGGGGTAAGGGTTAAGCGGCCATTCAACTGGGAGTCTGCCCGATCAGCAACTGTAGTTGTAAGGCGTAAACTCTGGGGTGGGGTAGTGTTTAGTGCCGATCGGCGTGAATGTTGTACCATTCAGCTGAAGGGCGTAAACATCTACAAAACAACGTGAAACATGAATTGATTGAGATTGTTAGTAGCTTGGCTACTCTTGTCTTGTCCCGATAATTGTTCTCTTGTACAAATTGTCTTGCCATGTCTTGTTTGTGCACTCATGTTATAACTGCCATGTCATGCATACTATAACTGCTAGGTTGCTAGTTGCCTTACTTTCAGTTTCCTTGCCCAAGTCTTTTAGACTTGCTGACATGTGCCCCTTTACTCTTTTGGGTGACACATGTTAGATCCTGAGCCTGAGTACCTTGTTGAGGACGAGGTGTTTGCTGACGCCGAGCCCGAGCTTGTGTTTGATGGGGAGTGCGTGGACACTGGGGACCAGTCCTAGTGTCTTCGTTGTTTTTTCCTTTTGTTTAGACTACTGTTTTGTTGTCGGTGCGTAGCACCTATACTTTGTTATGTCGTTGCTTTTGTTGGCCTTGTTCTGGGCCTTTAGACTCTTTCTTTTAGCCTGGTGGCTTTTCTGGATGTTGGACTTATTTTTGGATATTGGACTTTATGAGATATGAGATTTTATTTCAGTCTCTCCTTGTGTTATTATTGTTGTTCCGTTGTGGTTACAGCGACCTGCTTATGTTTTATTGACGCTTATCGGGTTTGGGGCTTCACAGCTCCACTCTCGTGCGGACATTTTCACGTCTTGCCTCCATTTTAGGGAAGCGGGGCGTGACAAAATGGCAACACATCACTATGGATTTCGTGACTGGACTACCTCGGAGTCCGAAGAAGAATGACGCGATTTGGGTGATCGTGGACCGATTGACCAAATCCGCGCACTTTATTCCATTCCGAGTGGGACAGTCCACTGAGGCGCTAGCGAGGAGATATATGGAGGTAAATTCTTTTACTCTCCGTTTTTATTTCCTTTTCCTAGTTTGGATAGTGATGTAACGTGAATCGTGCAGGAGGTTGTGCGACTTCACGGAGTCCCCGTGAGTATCGTGTCAGACAGAGACACGGGGTTCACATCTCAGTTCTGGCAGAGTTTGCAGAAGAGTTTGGGTACGCGTCTGAGTTTCAGCACGGCGTACCATCCGCAGACGGATGGCCAGTCCGAGAGGACGATTCAGATTTTGGAAGACATGTTGAGGGCGTGCATGTTGGATTTCAAGGGTTCGTGGGAGGACCATCTACATCTGGTAGAGTTTTCTTACAACAACAGCTTCCAGGCGAGTATTGGCATGGCGCCTTTCGTCGCTCTTTATGGGAGGAAATGTCGATCGCCATTGAGTTGGGATGACGTTGGTGATCGGGAGTTGTTGGGACCTGAGATGATCGTGGAGGCCGTGGATATTGTCAGGAACATTCGGGAGAGGTTGAGGATTGCTCAGGACCGTTTTAAGCATTGGGCGGATGATAAACGTCGTCCTTTGGAGTTTCAGCCGGGCGACCATGTGTTTCTGAATATTTCCCCGAATCGTGGCGTGATTCGTTTTGGGAAGCGAGGGAAGTTGAGCCCGCGATACATTGGACCGTTTGACATTCTGGAGAGAGTTGGCGAGGTAGCTTATCGCTTAGCCTTGCCGCCATCTTTGGAGGGAGTTCACAATGTTTTCCATGTGTCATAGCTTCGTCGATACATTAGCGATCCATCTCATGATGTGGATTTCTCGGAGATTACCGTTCGCCCCGATATGACGTATGACCAGCATCCAGTGCAGATTCTGGACAGGCGTCAGAAGTCACTTCGGAACAAGGTTGTCAACCTTGTGAGGGTGATGTGGCGACACGGCTAGCCTGGAGAGTCTACTTGGGAGAATGAGGATGAGATGCGAGAGCGTTTCCCACTTTTGTTCCCGGACACGTGAGTGTTGGGAAATTCCGAGGACGGAATTTTTCTTAAGTTGGGGAGGATGTAACGACTGGTTTTCATGTATCGGGATTTATTATATTATATTATGAGTTTTGGTGGATTTTCTCTATATATGTGGTTTTCGTCTCCGTAACCTTCATTCTCGATCGTATCGTCGTGTTTTCTAGCTTCTTTCTTAGAATCGTCGATTTCGGAGCAAGTCATTCGTGACGGGCTTCGTATCGGTCATATATTTTGTTAGATCAAGCCTAGGAGTCTTGGGAATCGATCCCGGAGCTCCGCGCTCCATATCGGAACTTTTGGTGCTTATTAGCCGGCGTAAGAAGGGGCACCGACCGACTAGATGACGATCCAGTCGGTCGGCAATCCTTCTTGAACCGACTAGTTGGCTTTCTAAATTTCTCAGGAGTTACTGTTTATCGTTAGTCGGTCTAAGAACGTTGGTTGACCGACTAGGTTGCAAACTAGTCGGTCGGCAATGCTTCTTTAACCGACTAACACATCATCTAAATTTTGGTATCAGTACTGTTCATTCTTAGTCGGTCTAAGTTCATATCTCGACCGACTAGTTGTCGAACTAGTCGGTCATCAGTTGTTCTTTGACCGACTAAATCTAAATCCTAATTCTGCACAGGAGTTACTGTTTACACTTAGTCGGTCTGCGTTGGTCAACCGACCGACTAGTTCCTAAACTAGTCGGTCAGTGGTTGCTCTTTGACCGACTAATCTGTGTTAAAACCCTAATTTTTGAGCAGCCGCCAGCCCATCCTATTTAAACCCCTCCCAAACGTTTTCTTCTTCCTCCTCACGACCTAAAACCCTAGTTTCTCCCCCATTGAGCCCCCTTCTACCTCAAACCCTTATTTCTTCATCCCAAGCCCAAAATCCATCATCCAAACTCTCCCACAACACATTCTACCTCTCATCCTCCTCAAAATCTCATCAAATCCCCAAAATCCCCTAAAACCCTATTTCTCCAAACTTCTCCAATCATTTCCAAATCTGAACCCTAGGTTCCCCGGAGCGCTTCTTCCGTCGCCGTGGTTGCTCGGCGTTGTTCCTCCGTTTCCTATACGGTAATACTCGATTCTTTAGTTTTAGCATAAACCATTTGTGTTTTTATGAAACCCTAATGAAATGGATGTTGTTTTGATGATTGTTTCTCCATGACAGCGACTTCCCCATAGATTAGCATCCGTGAGACGAACCCTCGTGATCGTCATCCTCGGTGCTAGGCAAGTGAAACTTGCCACTTATGGTTTAGGCCATGTTTTAGGCCATTTGCTTGTTGTAGGCGTAAAAGAGACTAGGCGACGAAATGATACTCGCCTAGGCGCAAATTTAGGAACTAGCTTAACAACGAAGCTAGATCTGACATTATCATGTTGCACAATTACCATGTCATGTTTAATTTCCATTAACGGTACGCAAATTAATTGTCATGCCATTGCATTCTTTAAGTGTTCCCGTGATTGCGTAGCTTCGCTACAATGCTTGTGTTCCTGGCTCGTGTTCCAGAAGCGGGCCATGTGTTGGTTGATAGCCAATGCCCGAATTGCTTGTTTCCGGCTAGGTGCACCCCTACGCCAATTGCTTATGAATCGTGAACTAGAATGCGAGCTCCTGTGCGGGGCAACCCTGGCTCATTTACTGAGCTCGTGTGCGGGGACCCTGGCTCGATTACATGTGGGTATTGGGGGTAAGAGTTAAGCGGCCAATCAACTGGGAGTCTGCCCGATCAGCAACTGCAGTGGTAAGGCGTAAACTCTGGGTTTTGGGGTAGTTGTTAAGCGGCCAATCGGCGTGAATGCCAAACCATTCAGCTGTAAGGCGTAAACATCTACAAACAACTTGAAACGTGACTAGTGAAATGATTGAGATTGTTAGTAGCTTGGCTACTCTTGTCTTGTCCCGATAATTGTTCTCTTGTACTTATTGTCTCGCCATGTCTTGCTTGTGCACTCATGCTATAACTGCCATGTCATGCATACTAAAGCTGCTAGGTTGTTAGTTGCCTACTTTCAGTTTCCTTTCCCAAGTCTTTTAGACTTGCTGACATGTGCCCCTTTACTCTTTTGGGTGACACATGTTAGATCCTGAGCCTGAGTACCTGGTTGAGGACGAGGTGTTTGCTGACGCCGAGCCCGAGCTTGTGTTTGACGGGGAGTACGTGGACACTGGGGACCAGTCCTAGTGTCTTCGTTGAGCTTTTCCTTTTGTTTAGACCGCTATTTTGTTGTCGGTGCGTAGCACCTATACTTTGTTACGTGGTTGTTTTTGTTGGCCTTGTTCTGGGCCTTTAGACTCTTTCTTTTAGCCTGGTGGCTTTTCTGGATGTTGAACTTAATTTTCATGTTGGACAAATTATGAGATATGAGAATTTTATTTCTGTCTCTCCTTGTATTATTATTGTTGTTCCGTTGTGGTTACAAGGACCTGCTTATGTTTTATTGACGCTTATCAGGTTTGGGGCTCACAGCTCCACTCTCGTGCGGACCTTTTCACGTCTCGCCTCCATTTTAGGGAAGCGGGGCGTGACACGGGGGTCCACTAGTCCTCTGCTGGAAGAGGCACTGCGTCAGGTGCGAACTCCTGACTCTCCAACTCTGGCGTCTTGTACTGGTTCTCCTGGTACTCAAGCTCTGAACCTGACATACATCCACAAACATGAAAGTATGTCAGCTAGGGGTCTGCAAGAAAAGTTAGCGTCCCAAGGCAAAATATATGACAGATATATGAATTTTAGAAGCATTAAAAATTTAAGAAAAGTGACTGCATCAATTTAACATTTAACAATTCATAGAAACGAAAACGAACAATCCTAGCATGCAGTTCTAGACGGTTGCAAGATTAAGATTAAGATTTCTCTGAGTTCAATAGCATTTCAATTATCGAGATGACCAAGTTAGCATTTCAAGTTTTTCATGTCAAGAGTTAGCATTCTAATCTAGGCTACTCGCCTTTAGGTCGTGATGAGAAGGTCGTTCCTCTCACGGGGGCTTACCGTGATTGACGCTAACCCACCGCGTGCGGGTGGTGCTCTTGAGGAGAGTACCTTTCATACGCCCAGTGGCCGCTCAACCCTAACCCCACCCAAAAGTTTGCCGGAACACGAGCCGGCCTAGTCGACTCACACGACATCACGATATCACGATACCACCTTCGAGGCGCACGAATTCACGATGTCCATATGGTTAAGTGTGTCAAGACTCACTGAACTTTACTGTTAACAATATTATAGTTTTATGGTGACAGTTCTACAAAGCGGAAACGGGTCGAACGACCGTTACCATAATTTTAAATAATGACGAATATGTCCTGTTTGTTCAACTTGCCACAGAAATGATTTCTTTCTCTTATTGTTTAAAATGGGGATATATCGTATGATATACCGTTGGATCCCAAATTTCGTCCTAGTCATTATGATGTCGATTTTGTACGTCATTTCACGCCTAGTTTTCAAGTTACACATCCATAACTAAAAGTGACGCAAAAGTTCCGAAACTTCAAAAATTCATATAAAATCAAATACTCGCCTGTTTTCGACGTTCTTGGTGTCGTTGGAATCGTCTCGACGTGTACTACGCCGTGGAGGGTTTGGTTCGCTGTTTTGGCAGAACATAAAATCAGAAATAGTGTTTTTTTGTTCAGGTCAGATTTGCAAAAATCCCCTACGACATCTAGTGATTCGCTTTTATTAGGTTCTCTGTCCTATGATGATGGTTAAGAGTTGTTAAAGGGTTAGATCTACTAACCGTAAGTGTAGCGAGTGATCGGATGACGACAACGGCAACGGTGACGCGTCGGGTCCCGGAACGGTGGTGTAAAAGCTTCGGGAGGAGGGAGGAAACTGTCCGCGGCCTTCGCGTGGCTATCAGCGACAAGGGGAAGGAGGCGACAGTGAGTTGCGACGTCACGGGTGTGAAGAGGAGCTCCTGGGCGTGCATGGATCTGTGTGCGTGTCCGAGAGCCTCCCGGCGTCCGCGTGCACGAGGGGGAGTTGCAGAAAAAGGAGAGAGGACAGGACGGGGCCGTGAGGGGGGAGGAGAAACTCGGGGTGTTGCCGTTCGGATCTCGGCCTGGTGTTGCGGCTGTGGGGGGAGCCGTGGCCTGCGGGATAGGGGAGAGGAGAAGGAGCTCGGCCTGTGGGGAAGAAGGAGGCTGCGGCCTTGTGAGGAAGAAGGAGGCTGCGGTTTGGGTGAAGAGGAGGCCGGAGGGGAAAGAGCTCGGCCTTGGTTTGCTACGTGGAGAAGATGAACACAAAGGCGGCGCATGTGATGTTGGGGAGAATAATAAACCTTAGGGTTATATTATATAAGGTGCTGTTGATGTTTAGGGTAGGAACAGTCCTAGTCACTTACATATAAGAATAGGGCTAGGGCAAAAGGGTTATAGCTATAGGGTTTCTATGTTTGTATAAGGAAAGTAGGCTGGGCTTGGGTAACACGTGAGAGGGGTTTTGGTTTCAAAATATTTCTTATTATAATAGTGTAGAGTCCAAATAGGTTTGCTGCATGTTTGCCTTAGGGTCTTAGGCTTAGGTTTAATTCCTTTGTTTCTTTTTTTGTAACAGGCCATGCGTGACATGGGGAGGGTCGGCCATGGGTAGGGCTAGTTAGGGAATGATGAATTTATTAGTAGTTATTAGAAATATAATTTTAGGATTTAAAAATATTATTAATGGGATTGAATTTAATGGGTTATAATAGGGAAATATAGCTAATCAAATTGATTTAAGTGGGTTTATAAATGGAAGTTTTTCTTTTAACTATAGAAAGAGATTTAAAATTCGAATTTTAAATTTTGAAAGCTTGAATTAATATAATACTAAATAATAATAATAATAATAATAATAACAATAGAAATAAGTTTACTAAATAGCTTAATATAATGATAGGAATAATCAACATGGAAAAATTGGCACGTGCACGGGGACGGATACGCCCAAGATGGATACGGACGAAAAATTTTACTAAAGAAATACCGTTAAAATCATCAATAAAGACCGGTCGTTACAGCGTCAGATTCGAGCGTATCTGCCATCGCTCGATAGTACCCTCTAGGTTCGCACACTTAGCCGACCTTGACCGCCTAGGGGTACTCGAGGGGCTTCTCACGTTGTACGACAACGTGGGATGGCATGATTTTTTGTCAGTGTCGGCAGATACTTACATCCGTCCGACACTAGAGGTCCTGAGCTCTATTGACCGGACCCCTGGAGGATGCACATTCTGCTTGATGGATCGAGAGTGCGAGATCACTCTCGACATGCTTAGAGCATTCTTCCAGTGGCCTGCCGTCCCTGTCCCTGACTGCGCCTACGTTCCCACGCACATCCCACCCCCGTCGTTCGACACCTCCACCTTCTGGACACGGATCACGGGATCCCCACTTGCCTTTGACCCTAGTAGGGCCAAGGCCTCAGCTATCCTGCACCCCTGTCTCCGCATTGCACAGCACCTCATGGCTACTACTTTCCTAGCGAGGTACGAGCCCGGGAACATGTCTATGCCAGAGCTCTACATGCTCTACACGATGACTCGCCCTAGGGTAGCGACGACCTGGTCCCCGCCGTCGAGATCGATATTGCTAGTTGGTTTCTGGACCGCATCATCATTTCGGTGAGCGCTCGCTCACCTATTTGCTGTGGCGGTCTGATCACACTTCTAGCCCTTATGACCGGCGTGGACCTACCTGACGACTTGCGTCGAGCTCCGGGCCCCACTTCAATTTCGATAGATGTTATGGCCCGGATGAAGATGCTTCGTCCCCACGTTCGCCAGCACTGGGTGTGGTTGCACGGTCCCTTTAGTGCTGACTACATGGTTCTTTCGAGCCATGCTCGGACACACATTGGACTGGCTCACGGGGACTGGATTCCAGCGATGGGTTTTCTTATCCCCGCTGCCTACGTGCTTGAGCCTAAGGATGCTGAACAGGCACCCCCTGCACCACCTGTTGACCCCGTGATCCCTCAGCCTGCACCTGCACCGTCTGCACCTCCCGACACTTCTGTCCGCACGTCTGTCAGTGTCGGGAGCACCTTCGCTGAGTCCACCACCACCACCACCACCACCACCGAGCCTATGTCCGTTGAGCATATCACCTCTCTGAGCCCCGAGCGTCCCACCACCATTTTAGAGAGCGACGAGACCTCCTTTACCGCCGCAGTGGCGGTTCTGTCCTCACTTTTGTCCACGGCCACCCCGGCCGTCGGCCCATCTGACCCCACTGCCGCTGTCTTTACCAAGAGTGTGGTGACTTCTGTCCCCACTTCTGCATCACTGACCTCTCCTGCTGCCTCGTCGCCCATTTTGCCATCCACCTCTGCTGCTGCTGCTGCTTCGACCCAGCCTGCGTCCCAGCCTCACACCGAGGCTGGGCATCCCTTAGTGAGCACAGCACCCCTTCCACACTTTCCTGCTGGCCCCGTCACCAACACTGCCTGCCAGAGACAGCCACTCACCTCACCTGTTAGACCTGTGCGTCCCTCTGCTCCACCACCCCCAGACACTCTAATTCAGAGCATTCGTGCTCTTGAGTGGGCTGTTAGTGGACTTCGAGGATACTTTAGGGCTCTCTCCGCCACGGTCAGCGCCGTGCAAACCCGCGTCGCTATCCTTCCTAGTATTCAGGCTTGCCTGAATCAGATTCTAGCGCGTCTGGCTCCACCACCCACACCCTCCCAGCCCCCACCACCACCTCCGCCACAGGACGGTGCTGGTGCAGCGCCGCCACCACCTTAGGCACACTCTTTATGCCTCTGATATTTTTGTCGTTTTGCTGCCCGTTTGTCCTTGGGCCTGGTGATTTTTTGCCCCCTCCTCCACGTATTATTTTGGCACCTTCCTTATCATATCTTTTTTATTTATCTTTTTGGGAGCGAGGGAGAGACCTTTTGGGGACACTTATATCTGCACCATCCTGATCTTTGCATGCATCACATTCATTCATATCTTATTTTCTTTTTCTTTTTCTATCTTTTTCATCATGCATGCATCCTCACCCACCCCACCCATTTCACGCCTCTCGGTGTGCCACACTTTGCACATTGAGGACACTGTGCACTTCAGCTTGGGGGAGTGAGTCTTCACACTTTTTATTTTTTTTGCCACCCCTTATTTTTGATTTCTCATATTTTCACCACTTTTTCATTTTTTATCATGCATCACGTTTTCTTATCTTTTTTGAGTATGCTGCATTGTATATAGTTCTATTTTCTTTTATCTTTGTTTCTTTCATCTTTTGCTAGAGATGAATTTTCTGTGATGATGATGACGTGGTGTTAGCTTATCTCTATGTGCATGCTATTTTGTCACGTCATAGCTTTTGTTTCAGATATCATATGCTATGTTCTGATTTGCATTTTGAAATAGTAACCCACTCTTTTCCTGTATGAATATGGATGAAATTCTGTTATTAGCTGATGTCTGATGATTCATATGTATGCTTATCATAGAAAACACACCAAGCTTCACGCATTGATTGCTTATATCTGGAGTATTGCTTTCCTCTCTCATATCACTTCTTATTGCATGAATTGTACGCTTCACCTTCAGGTTGATTGAATGTTTGCCAGGATGATATATCTGGACTAGTTTACTTTTTGAGATTAAACTGAGTAGATTATATTACTCTGCTGAAAGTTGTCGTGCACGTCTTATAGAGTGAACAGAGTGATACATTTATTTCTTTCTCCACATATCTTGAGCATCATTTCTCTACTTAAAATTCATTGGTGAATCCCCCCTTAGCAAGTCTAGTATCGGCATTTCCCCCGCTATTAATTTTCATGCTCCAAATCCCCAAAATCAAAAAGAAAAAAATATATATACATGTAAATCCTTCTCTCTTTTGATTTGGGATCGCTTATGTATGGATGCTAATAAAAAAGAGAGAAAAATTGAGAAAAAGAAAAGAAAAGAGAAAAGAAGTTTATAACGATCTCATCTCATACTCTTTCTCTCTTTCTTCCCTCTTTTGTTTTATTTTTACTTTTTTTGGAGCTTCAAAAGAAATGGGGAATGTACATATTGATTTGTTTATGCCACCACACTTACGGATAAGCTTGGGGGAGAGGATCCAATGGTGTGTGTGAGAGTGACTACCTAACAGTGCATGACAACCTAGGCTAAGTAATCTTCTATACTCGGTGAGATTGCTAAAGTTTCACGAAATCCAGAAATCGACACTTAGCATTCATTTCATGAAAACCACACTTTTCTATTCTTACTATTTCATATCGTGTGATATCTCTTATACTCCTTATAGAAAGCATTCAATTGAAAAGTGTGTGATCTATGGTTATGCATACCGCTTTAGTTGCTTCAGACGATGTTAATCCTAGAATGATTCCATATTTCATGCTATTTTGATATTTTCGGGGTTTTCTATTTCGAATTCATTATTATACTATGATATCGAGACAAAAGTCTGTGACATGTGTTTTATATTCAATGTATGCTATATGAGTAAGCAAAACCCACGTCCTGAGAAAAATGATCTAGCACCTCTCTTCTTCGCTTTCTATTCTATTTTTATTTTTTTTATTTTATTTTCCTTCTTTTCCATTATTTTGCCCGTCGGATTTACTTTTTACTCATCTTCCTCGAGGACGAGTAAAAGGAAAGCTTGGGGGATTTTGATCACTCTGTATTTTACACCCTTTTTTGCATGTTTGCATGCCACTTTGATCGCTCATATCGCGTTTTTCACAATTATTCGACAATATTGCGATGCTTTTCACGATTTCTTGTTTTTGTCGTATTTCAGGAGATATGGAGCGATTCTGAGTGATTTTGAGATCAAGAGGATTTGCACCCACTCCGGAGTGTCACCCAAGGCTCCTCTGAGGACTATTCGGTGATGGGAGATGAGTGGAAGAAGAAGGAACCTCGTAGGAGCGACGAGGAGGCGAAAAGATGAAGATTGGGCATTTGCAGCATCTCACTCAGCCGAGTGAAGCACTCACTCGGCCGAGCAAGAAGACCGCTCGGCCGACCAGACCTGACATGCTCCAACAGAAGGAATTGGGCGTGCACTCGGCCGAGGGACGATATCCCACTCGGCCGAGTATGAAGATCGCATCGCCCGAGTGGCATGGAAAATCCACCATCAAAAAAGGCCGACTTACTGGAAATATACATGCTTTTGACGGTTCCGACTCGGCCGAGCAAGGAATGCCCCTCGGCGAGTGAGTAAAGCCACTCGGCCGAGTCACTTCCGAAGACAGACCCCCGAAAAGTCCCAACTTACTGTAATTTTACAAGGTTTGTCACTCGGCCGAGTGACATTTGTCACTCGGCTGAGTGAGCCGCCCCGCCTGCTGCGTAAACTGCGATTTCTGGGCTGCGCAGTGGCATTTTTGTCACGATTTTTTGGGCGATTTTGAGGGGTATTTAAACCCAGTTTTTGCCCTAGTTTAGAGGAACTTTTGGATACTTTTTGCAGCCTTTTTAGAGAGCTTTTTAGATAATTAGATTTAGGCTTTTGGAGAGATTAGAAAGGGGACTTTTGTTGGATGTTATTGGATTCTCATTGGTTTGTCTCTTTTCTTGTCAAAAACTCTATTTTTGTTGTTGATTTCTCTATTGCAATGAATTGTGTTGATTTTGCTATTGAATTTCTTCTGAATTGCATGATGATTAGTGAGTAGTTTTATTGTCCTAGGGCATAGGGATGAACCCTATGAACCCTATTTCTGAATTGTGATGAATTGGTAGAATTCTTGCTAGAATTGATTAGGGTTAGGTTGGGATTGATAAATTACGGATAGCTAGGGATTCATATTGATTGGGATTTGCAAGAGATTGGGTCTCAATTGATAGGAAGCCCTAGAAATTCGATTTAGATTTACGATTGGACTTCCCTAGAATTGGTTTGCAAGAGATTGGGCCAAAGCTAGGATTTTTAATCGTGTTTCTATACCAATATCTGTTTGCAAGAGATTGGACGGGTAGGAACTATCTCAACCTAGGTCATAGCTCGAGTTTGCACGAGAGTGGGCTCGACATACGGTTGAACGATGATGTCGTCCTTCACGCTAGCGGCTTAGATTAGGGTTTGCAAGAGATTGGGCCCTAACCTAGGTTTGCTATAGACCGGCAATAGCGCGAGAGCGTGAGCTTGGTTCTACATTTAGTTGCGACTAGTTCACCTAAAATACAAGTCTAGCAATGATGTAACCTATGAATCACAATGATGAGACACGGTTTGTAGCGGGGATTCCCTATCCCTAGGCGCTTTATTTCATTGATATTTCTATCGATATACGAACGATTGTGACAATTTTTACCCAAATTATTCTTGACCATTTCGATAGCTAGGTGATTAGAAGAAGACACTGTCATTGTTCCTCCCTGAGTTCGATACCCGCTCGCCGCTACACCGTGCACTTGCGGTAAGACTACGAGTCGCCTGTCCTGGGTGCGTGTGCATACCGGGGCGCGATCAGGGTAGCCCCCGCAATATCCAAGGAGATCCTGGCAAGGAGGGACGCTCTGGGGAGCGACTGGGACTGGAAGATGCGACTGTTCCGCTCCTTCCAGATGTGCCAAACTGTAGCCAAGAAGGTCAACAGGGTAAGCCTACCCACATCAGAAGGTCAATAGGGAGCATCCTCCATCAGGGATCCACTCCTAAGTGTCAGGGCCGTCCCCCAATGCAACCGCAGCAAAATGAGTACTAAGATGATCAACACAGCATGGAATCCTCCAGGCCTCCCCACCCCAAAAGTCCGACACAAGGGCTTAGAGGGAGGCAGCTGGGGGGAGGGCGCAACTGCTGGCAAGGGGGCCACATGACAGCCAGGGGTCATACCAAAAAGACGAGGACCTGCCATCACCAATAACACGATGCAAACAGCCCAAAGAAGCATCTCTAGCACGGAGGACATGTTTCCAGGATCTAGAGTCCAATACAGCAGGGGTGCACAGAAAGAACAGGGTATGCTTCAAGTAATCTCCCCGCATGTAAACAGCCCACGGGGATGGCGAGTGGAGGAGGCGCCACATAAGCCTGATCCCAGCAGCCACCCCTACCTTCTGCATGGAGTAGAGCCCAATCCCCCCTCACTACAACGTAAACACATATCCCCCCACCTTTAAAGATGAAGCTTGGACCCCCACATAAAGTCAATGCACAAACGATCAATGGTGGCCAAAACAGTAGAAGGTTTACAGAAGGTCTGTATCCAGTATGAAACAAAGCCATGACTGACCGTCCGAACCAGCCCAATGCGCCTCGCAACCGAGATTAATCTGGAGGACCAACCCGCAAGCTTAGCCTTACACTTATCCACAAGGCTGACATATAGCTTTGCCGCCAGGTAAGTGGTGGACAGTGGGAGGCCCAGGTACCTGGCAGGGGAGCTGCAATAGGAATGCTCAAAGAGACGATAAGACATCCCCGGTCCTACACCCCTTACTGAGGAGGAGCGTACTTTTCCCCTTATTGACTTCCAAACCAATGAACATATGGAAAGTAGCCAGCGAATGATCAAGAGCCTGTAACGACCCACTTTTAGGAGGCCCGTTACTTATTTGATATTTGCGGAGGTCCTGCAGGTTACCAGTGAATTCAAAATAGCCACGATGCAGAGATGTACAAAAATACCCAAATAGTGTCCAATTACAACAATCCATACTGTACAAAATGTTCCAACCAATGTACATGAAAGAAAGAAAGTACACAACTAAAAATAGCTCTGAAAACTACGGGCGAACTCTGGCGCTATTAGCTCAGGAGCATCTACCTCTATATGTACGTCGTCTGTGATGCCACGGAGATGGAACCGTAGGTAAGTCACAACAATTCTAAATATAGAAAAGAAGAAGTGCACAAATATGACAAAAGTAACTATGTACAATCAGACCAGAGTGAAAAGTAAACTACTGAGCAAAAACTGTACACAACTGAGTAGTAAAAGTAAACTGAACTGGAAAGGAGAACTATACTGTGGTAGAGCAAGTGTAAAGCAGGCTAATGAAGAAACATGCTACTGATGTAGCTAAAGGTAAGTAAAGTACTGTGACTGCACAGGTGTAGTAAGTAACGTGCATGGAACGTGTAAAGTAAAGGTGAATGTGCAAAAGTAGCTACACTACGTGACTCAAGTCGGAGAGTACAATATGTGACCATCGAGTTCATCTCTTGCCTTGGCGCGACCCAGACGAATGCCGAAACACAGGCACGGTACATGTATTTTGTCGAAACACAGGCAGCGGGACGGGATGCCAAAACACAGGCAGCGGGACGGGAAGATTGAACTCCAGTCACTCACATACTCTCTCAAACTATGAGTTACCCCAAAAGTGAAGTATAAAGAGTTCTACGTACATGTTCCTTTCATGATGTTCTATGAGATGTTCCACAACATATTCCACATGTTACTAGTCAAACTAAGACAACTGGTTGACTTTCTTATTGAAAACCAGAGAGTAGTAACTCATTCCAAAACAGACTGTGCCAAAGCGAACTGAGGATAAAGACAAGTCCAACGACTGTAATTCTGATTCCATGCTTCGAGCATGTAGAAGTATTGTTTAGCACACAATTTACCCAAGTTGATGGTTGTGTGCTACAACCACTAAAGTTGAAAGTTGGCAAAGTGATCTGTAGTTGATTACTTCCCTATTAAATTAGATCTCTAGTTCAGTTCAAGTCAAGTAGCATTTCTAAGGCTATAGTGAAGTCCTAAGTTCATACGAGGACACTAACTAATTTTCTAATTTTAGAATTAGTCATGATTTACACTTTCGAGATCGTCGTAGTAAGCCGGAAATAGATCTAGGGCTTCCACGGAAGCTGGTGCACAAGAACTGGTACCTGCAACACAAGAAATCATCGTTTAAAGAACACGCTATTTTCTATCTATTTAATTTGATCGTTTTGATTTTATAATCGATCGAAATGGTGTCGAAAAAAACGTTCTAAATTTTTAACATACTAGATTTGAAAGATATAATTTTATCTCGAAAGAAAATAATTTTATGCGGCTCATATGTATTAGGACTAATGTAAACTTGCAGGTTAGACTATCTATTAAATCTAATTTTAATAATAAGGTATGTAATATTGCTACTACACCATTAGTATAATACTGTTATAATATGGCCATTTAAATGATTTTAAATGACATGCAGTCATTAGCTTGTTCATGACTAAAAGTTTGGACAATTAATACTGTCACCCATCCTTATTATGTCATAAACTAATTGTAATACTAACGAACTTATTTAAGAATCATTAGTAATAGCTAACCTATGTAATAAATATGCAGAATTCCATATTGCTATATGATGCAGCTAAGTATTAACATCATTAATATTCCTATTACCTAACACCCGATACTATTCTTGCTCCGGACTAACATTGTTAATATTCACTTCTCACAAATATTCTGATGATATGAACATTGCATGAATTTACGGGCAACAACTTTATATTAATATTTCTTATAATTGCAAGCTCATTTTAAGAGTTGAAACTAGCAGGAGAATATCTAATAACCCCACCTTATTAAGGTTGATTGTTGTTTGCTTGAAGAATCTATCCCTACAGATAGTTTGAAAAATACAAATTCATGACATATGCTGCCCTTCTTTCGATGGATAATGGAAAAAGGTCAGAGGGGCATGCCAACATGCACACATTCTAATAGGCAGACAACAAGTATGCTTGTCTTCCTAAAATTAATATGGTAAGCAATGGTATATCTTTTCGTAGGCAGAGCAGCCTAGATTGTCTTTGCACTCTTATTTTGGACAAGACAACCAAGTCACCATACTTATAAATGATTAGCATAAGAGTTTTTGTTCATGGGTACAAACAAAATACACTATGGATGCCTATTATTATTGATATGATTCATATCAGGAAAATATTAAAATTGTATAGTTAAGATGCAATGGAACCATATTGTGTTACGTTCATCCAGATCACTTTAGGTGATCCAGTAAATTTGCAGTCAAAAGTAAGCCTACGGGCTTAGCACTTAATTTCAGGTCATAGTATGTATTAAACATGCATGACCTGTGTATTATCCGAAACAAATATCATACGCCTACAAGGAATTACTATATTGGGTAAATAAGAGGTTTATCTACGGGCTCTATAGATAACTCTTCTATGCTCTTCTCTTTTCTACGAAGCTTTCACTTAACCATGCAATGCCTAACAAAATTAGTTCATTCCTACAGAATTAATGTGCAAGTTAATGTACAGAATGCTTGCAAATTAATGTGCAAGCATTTGCCTGCAAGATAGTGGCAGGGCTCTTCCCTTCTATTTTTTCTTTATGCAACGGTGTCCCCTATGCATGTTCTTTATTAAGAAAGCACCAACACTTTGCTTACATCCTGTTGTATGATCAACCCATACAATCATGCATCACTTTGCTTAATGTATAACACTCTTCCCGTCCATCTCTAAATGCTTTATCATGACAAATATACAAGGCACAAAAATCCTATATTTGCATATTAAAATTTCAGAGGTCTAGGATGCTGCATTGAAAATGAAATATTTACTAAAATTAATTTTCCATGGATTGAAATATTGCTAAGATCCAAATCAGCTAAACATCCCTTTTAAGAAAATCCTTAGATTTTATAAAGAAAATCTAGAATTATTTTTGCACCAAAAATTGTGCATTAATCTAAGTTGCCAATATCTATCACTCGAGAATTTTGCATTAATCCTTAGAAACTATGTGCACAAAACACATGCACCCATCCGTGCATATGCCTTGCTCATGCACAGAGTCACTAAAGCAAATTTTTTTTTCAAAAACAGCTACCCTCAACAAAAACGTTGAAAATTAAGGCATAATACTTGGACCACTAAACTTCTTTGTGCTTAATCTTCATATGCTTAATATTTAAACTACTAATACTTAATGAATCACTAAGCATTGCCATAATGGTTGATTATGACTCCAAAAGTCATACACTAGGCATAAATAACAAGGGTATGACTTTTGCAGATAATACAAGCTTAAGATTACCCACTCATCTTTATTTCATCCAACACCTGCTAATTAACCGAGTACAAAAGATGCAATAGTTTAGGTTATTAATTTATACTTGAGTACCCAATACATGGTGACGGTTTCTACTATTTGTGTACTGCAGCAGTCCAAGCGAGTCATTTAACATGCTGATTAACTGAATAAAATTTACTTAAGTTCAATTTAAAAAAATGCAAGGGAACCTACGGCTTCGAACGCGTATTTCGTGGGGTCAACGACATGGCAGAAGAGCGTGTCGGCTCCAGCGAGGGGGTGGAAGTCGCCGGAGGTGGTGGAACTCAGGAAGATGATTCTGTGTGTCCAAGGACAGCAATGCAATCTGAAGATTTCCATAGGCATTTGTGGTTGAGGCCTTTCGTCGAACGAGTGGTGTGCGATCTCGAGGTTGTCGTAGATAAGAGGATAAGGGGCTGTCCTTGCATGGAGATGGAGGCGGAGAGAGGTTCGACGGCGAGCTGAGGCGGGGGGTGGAGCGTCGTGGCGTCGAGCGAGGAGGCAGAGGGGCAGGCCGCAGGCTGTGGGGGCTCGAGCTTGGGTCGCCTTAGCTCGTCCAAATGAAGGAGAAGGGATGCGCCAATGTAGGCGGTTAAGTGGGGCGCCGGCAGTGGCTTTGGGTGACAGTGGAGGGTGGAAACGTGAACGAGAGAGATTCGGTGGGAGCCTGGGTTTGAATGATTTTGTGAGGGGATGGGTTATTTGCGTGAGTTGCATGGAGAGGGGGAAGCGTGCGTACGGGCCTGGGAGAAGAGAACGAAAGAGAAAGGGATACTGGGTTGAGTGTTTTTGTGAGGAGGAGAGAGGTTTATATAGGTAAATTAAATTAATTAAAAACTTTAACCTAATAAACACTTAGTCAAAACATTAAATAGGTTAGGTTATCCTCTTCAGACTAAGTGTGGATTTTAGCCAACCCATGAAACACATGGGCTACTTACGCGATGGGTTGGGTAGGTTAAAGTTAATTAAAATAGTTATTATGGTAATTAGGTAGGTAAACACGAAATTAGTAGATATAGTAAAAATTTACGAAAATTACGATTTTGCCCCTACCAGTAAACTTGTCCGAAAAATTACGAAAACATACCCACGGGATTGTATCGTCGCGAGGATCGCGAATACGAAGTCTGTTTCGGGGTCTGAGCTACGGGGATACTAGTTTTTGGCCAAAACGTTTAGGAAGCAGGTTTGCGGGATCTCTATTGATTTGACTTTAGAAAATTACAAAATTAATGTGAAAAGCCCTAAATGATCATAGGATGATACCATAGAAGTTTGAAAATGTTTTGATGATTTTTGTATAGAAAATTAATTCATTAAGCCAAAACAGCAATAATTGAAAATGAATCTTTATCAGATTATTTAGAGGTATTTGATGAAATCCGAACTTACTAAAATACTTCATAACTAGTTTGATATTTCAAAATATTTTTTAAAAAAGTCATAAAACTTCTGACGAACTATTACCAAATAGAATAAAAAAAATCCAAAATAGATTAAATACGTAAATAGTTGTTTCGATGAAAACATGCCGTTACAGATCCCCAAAAGAATCTGCATCGGCCTTGCAGAAAACAAGGATATCGTCAGTGAAAAGGAGATGTGTGGGAATACCCTGAACGCGATGCCTGGGGGGATGGACAGCTTCGGAGTGGGAGGCAATGTCCATCAGGATGGTGAAGAACTCATTGACAATAACAAAGAGGAAGGGGGAGACCAGGTCCCCCTGTCGAATGCCCCGATTTCGACCAAAGAAATCAGCCTGGGAGCCATTCACAAGGACCAAGAAGGAGGGAGAAACATGCATTCCCAGATCCAGTGGATGAATAAGGGGTGGAATCCCAGCCAATGCAGAAGGAAGTAGATGAATTCACAGTTGATACTATCAAAGGCCTTCCTCAGGCCAATTGGATGCAAGCATGCGCCCCCAAAGATGCAGAGTAGTCACGAATAACCTCATGGGCCAGGAGGGAGGCGTCAGAGATTAACCTGCCCTTAATGAATGTCGACTGGTTTCAAGATATGAGCTTTGGAGATAACGGCTGAGGATTTTGGAGATAACTTTGTAGATAACTTTGTAGATAACTGGTTTCAAGATGACGACTGAGGATTTTGGAGATAACTTTGTAGACCACATTGCAACAAGAGATGGGGCGGTAGTCTGAAAGGGAGGTAGCCTCAGCTGACTTAGGCACAAGAGTGAGAAAAGTATGATTCATCTGTTGAAGCAAGGAGCCAGAGGAGAAAAAAGAATGCATAGTAGAAATGACATCTCTCCCAACGGTCCCCCACAAAGTCTGGAAAAAGGAGGGAGGGAAACCATCAGGCCCAGGGGCCTTTTCCTTATCCAAGGAAAAGAGGGCATCCTTAATCTCATCATCAGTAACCCCCCTGCTCATCCAGGCACTAGCCTGTGTGGTCAAAACCCGTTTGGGCACCACATTTGGGAACACATTCCAATATAACTCCGGATGGAAAAGGGGAGTACACACACACACACACACAGTTCACTTAAGATATTTCCCATCAAAATCTTAGTTCCCTTCCAAAATCAAATCACAATAATTGTTATTTAGTTCTCTCAAAAGTTTTAGTTCTCCCAAAATTTACTCCTCCTAGAGAATTTAGTTTTTTCCCAAAAATTTTAGTTTCCCCCAAAATTTTGTTCCCTTCCGATTTAACATTTGCCCTAAGGGGACGGTTCATTAAAAATATTACCCCCTCAATATATTGAATCCACTAATTTTAAACGAACATCAATAATTACAGATATATTATTTAAATTTATTTCAAAAATATTTTTTTGTCTAATATAAGATCATAAATTATATGAATATAGGCGGATATCGAATGAATTTATAAGGATTTGAGCAAAGTTGTAACTTGCAATTGGAATGGGTAATCATATTCTGCAAAAGTCCATTTGATGTTCTCGATGTTAACGTCATCACGCCATTAATACATAGGTAGGATACACATGTTTGATTATCCATGCAGTAGGATGGCATAGTTTAGCTTGAATAGGAGAGCTGCAAATAATTCTCTAAGAGCAAAAACATGATATATGATTTGTGGAAGTAATCATCGAGAACCAATTATTTCACTAAAAGTGCTAATGAAATTATGCAAATCTTAGAACTATTCTTATCTGAAATAAATATCTATACTTAAGTTTATCTAATTCCATCTCAATTACATCATTAAATTTCTTACCTTCTTTACCTTAAAATTTTTTTAACTTTTAAATTTTTGATTTCGTCAACATCACATTTAAAACAAATCAAAGAATATGCTACATATTTTTCCATTTATGAATGATTATAGTCACACAGTCATGACAATGGACTATAAATTAGTAAATGCCAACCGTAGACGGTAGGGTCACAATTTTAAAGAACCTACATATATAAAACAATGAAATAGAGCCACAAAATAGTTTTTAGTTGAAAGTTGAAGCTTCAATTTTAACTCAATGTCATTGTTCTGTTGAAATGTGTATAAACTAAAAAACAGAGTTAATTTCTTGCAACAAAATGATGTCTTCAATATTCATGCAAGTCAGACAATTAAAATCACCTAACTCAAGGATGATGCTTTCACACGTATAAAACCCCAGAAGAGAAACTCAATTTAAAATTTATCCATCATTAGTTCTTTGAATGTTCAAGCTTAACCTTATTTTAAGAAGAAGTTTGGTTATTCTTCATGCAAGCTCCATTTGATTGCAACATTGGCAAAATCAAGACCCCCTAGGATTTGGTGGAGGGGACACAGAAAAACGAAAAGAAAATAAAGGGTTAAATCACTTTGAAAATCTCTAGCAATAAATTTTAAATGACCCAGTCATACACTTGCTCCATTACCAAACTTAATACACAAACTGTAAAATATTATAAAAAGCTCCAATCATACACTTAATGAGCAGAACGACAGCAGACAAAATCAAATCACTTTATAAATAAAAAGATCAAAATCCATTATACATTTAATATGCCCACAAAACATTCCCATAAAACACAATCAAATTTACTTGTGGTTGCCCCTAAGCTTGACCTCCAACGTTGCTCCACCTCCTAGTTTGCTGCACTACTCCGGTACCACCTGAACCATCATATTGCTTGTCTTCCCCAACTCAGTGAGCCCCGCCTTTTGGATCCCCAGTCGGACCTACACTTGGATAAGCTGAAACAGAAAGAGTCAAGGTGATTTTTATAAGGAGATGGTGAGTCAATTTGGACACAGATGCTATGAAGTTTATGTGCACAATATCAATGTTAAATTATTTAGTGAAGCAAGGTCCCAATAAAAGGATGAAAATGGCTCGAGTAATAGAAACATAAAAATGTCATCTAGCAAAGTCCATAATCAGCAAATTAGCACAGCAAGGATTAGATAGTAACACATCAAGGATTTACCTTGTAAATTTACTAAAATCACCATTTCCAAGAAGGTTCAACAGTGCATATTGCTGGTTCAGAATTTGTAAATTGTTGAAGCACGATCCATCCTCATATAGTTGTAAGTGTTTACTTCCATGAATCATATTGCAATAAGATACATGATAAATAGGCATACGTGCTTGATGCTTGCCCGCTGAGATTTACAAATTTCATCCTGTAAAAGAAAATCTTATTCATTTACTCCAACTTCAACATCACTTACATCGTCCATATCTACAAACATGATATAACACATAAGCAGTTGTTATCAACACTAATTGACAACAAATAAGTTGATGCAAGATTTGTACATACAATAGAAACATTATAGTGTAGAAACCATGTTGCAATGTATCGAGGAACATTTGCTTCATAAATCTAGATTGTCCTATGACACATTAAAACTAAACATAGGACATCACATGTTTTGGACTGTCACATACATGCTGATGCTAAACCACATAAAGGATAAGATCACCGTATATGCATGTTACAACAGGCTATCATTCAAGTCCATTGCTGGATCATGAACCAAAACATCTTCATCCGGATAAAAAATTAATTCGATTGAAATAATGCATTAGAGACGTATGTTATGCTCTAAAAGAGGCAACGTTCTTGACCTAACCATAAAAATCATGATATGGGTCTCCCAATATCTCTTCCAGTTGAACCCCAAAAGAAAAAGTTCGCATAAATATCAATATGTCATAGATGCTTATTAAATTAAAGTTAATTATCTGTGGCATGACGTACTGTTTTAACTTTTGTTTTTATTTCAAATTAAATAGCACAACCAAAAACTTACTGGATATGTGATCACCACAGCAAGTTTGCTTTACCACCCAAGATTTTTTTCAAAATACCAACTTATTGGATAGCGTATCGTTTTGCCAGGCTGAGACCTCATCTTCATGTTCAACAGGAGAAGTTGATAATGCATGTGTGCTTTGAGGTATATCAAGTATACTGTTTGGAGTCATATATTGAGATATGTTTCCTTGTTTTTGTTCTCGATCTCGCCTTTTGCGTTGAGCTAAAGACCTATCCAAATTACAACCAAAAATAAATACAATTAAAATACATGATAGTAGTATAGATTTTATGTTTAGTCAGGTGGATAATAACCTGACAGATGGTCCAGGTACTTGTCCAGAAATCATATCATTATGCAAGGCTGAGATATCATCTTCTTGTTCAACCGGGGAAGTTGTCATTGCTGGTGTTATATGAGGCATATCAAGGACACTGTCAGAAGTGAAAGCGTGAGATATGTTTCGTTGTTCTTGTTCACGTTCTCGTTCTCTCCATTTGCGTTGAGCTAAAGCCCTTTCTAAATTAAATCCAAAACTAAATACAAATAAAATACTTGAGAGTAGAATATATTTTATGTACAATCATATGGACAATAACCTAACAGATGGTCCAGGTATTTGTCCAGAAATCATATCGTTACGTGAGGCTGAGACATCATCTTCTTGTTCAACCGGAGAAGTTATCATTGCTGGTGTTATTTGATGTATATCAAGTACACTGTCAGAAGTCAAAGCGTGAGATATATTTCGGTGTTCTTGTTCACGCTCTCGATCTCGCCTTCTATGTTGAGCTAAAGACCTATCCAAATTACAGCCAAAAATAAATACTATTAAAATACATGATAGTAGATAGATTTTATGTTTAGTCAGGTGATATTAACCTGACAGATGGTCCAGGTACTGGTCCACGTACTTGTCTAGAAATCATATCGATACGCGAGGCTGAGACAGCATCTTCTTGTTCAACCGGAGAAATTGTCATTGCTGGTGTTATTTGATGTATATTAAGTAAACTGTCAGAAGTCAAAGCGTGAGATATGTTTCAGTGTTCTTGTTCACGCTCTCGATGTCGCCTTCTGTGTTGAGCTAAAGACCTATCCAAATTACAACCAAACAATAAATACAATTAAAATACATGATAGTAGTATAGATTTTATGTTTAGTCAGGTGGATAATAACCTGACAGATGGTCCATGTACTTGTCAAGAAATCATATCGTGACGTGTGGCTGAGACGACATCTTCTTGTTTAACCGGAGAAATTGTCATTGCTGGTGTTATTCCAGGTATATCAAGTAAACTATCAGAAGTCAGAGCGTGAGATATGTTTCGGTGTTCTTCTGCATGCTCTCAATCTCTCCTTCTGCGTTGAGCTAAAGACCTATCCAAATTACACCCAAACTAATTACAATTAAAATACAGTAGAGTATATTATATTTTTGGCACATTCAAGTGGATAATAACCTGGCAGATGGTTCTGCGTCGTGTTCAAAAATTGTATCATTATGATTCCTTTTATGGTGCCATTGTCGCAAGGATGAAATGCGACGAACACTTGGTAGTGAAGAACTAATCATAGGCTCAGTGAAAGGGCTATGTTATTCTTGTCCTTTCCATGAGGATGATACGTCACTATCAACAGATGCCAAAATTGAGTGCATAACATAACCTTGATTAATGATGATAAATCAAGCATGTAATACAGTAGTTTATAATAACAAATTCTGTCACGCCCCGCTTCCCAAGTATGTAAGGCGGGACGTGAGAAGGTCCGCTTAGACTTGGAGCTGTGAAGCTGCAGTCTGATAAGCGTCTCGTAAATTAATCCATTATCAGGTACTTTGCATTACGACGAAACAATAATAATAATAATGAGGGATAGACAATAAAATTATCCAACATTCAACATCCACAGATTTTATTCCAAACATTATAGAGATAGTCATAAAGTAAAATACAGAGTCCAAAAAGAAGGCCTACGCATGGCCAAAACTACAACAAGAAGTGGTGCAACGCACCGAACAACCTAACAACATCTACTAAGAAGGTACAACAACTAAAAGAGAGTCACCAGCTGAGACTAAGGGTAGGACCGGAATCCTCGAACTGGACGTCAGCAACCTGTCGTCCTCCGCAACTAACTCAGGCTCAAAACCTGACATGTGACACTCAAAGAGAAAAGGGTACATGTCAGCAAAAGTCTCCCAAGAGAAAACGGAAGAATTTTGTGCAAGGAAACAAATAAAATAAAGTGACTAGCAGTTCAAAATATAATGAAATGACATGACATTTAAATAATGCAACAATTTAAGATGACATAATGACATGCATGCACGTCGTAGCAGAAGCTACGAAAAACACTGTTTCACGAGTCACGAACATTATCATTTCACATTATGCACAGGGTTTACGCCTTTTGGCTGAAGTGGCTGTACGGGCATACTTCTACGCTCAAGTGATCGGTTAACCCTACCCCTCCACGTGTATCGAGCGTTGGTTTCCCAACAACACTGTGCTCGCTTCTGGATCACGAGTCAGGAAGTGTTTTTTTTCAATATGGCATAGGGTTGTGCCCGCAAAAGCAGGTGCCTAGCCTCAATAGTTACAATTTTTATAGCGTGTGCTACGCAATCACGATAAACATTCTGATGCATAACATGACATGGCATGAGCATTTAAAGTGTGTACCGTTAATTGAAATTAAACGTGACACGGCAGCATGAATGAAAGCATGTAAAAAGTGTCGGATCTAGCTTCGTTGTCAAGCTAGATCTAGTAAGGGCGTCTAGGCGACTACCGTTTCATCGGCTAGTCTCTTTTACGCTACTGTACAAGATGGCCTAAAATGTGGCTTAAACAAAACACTGGCAAGTATCACTTTCCTGAACAACGTCCGTCGTCTCAGTTCAACAATGGTCCAGATCTCCCTATGTGCTCCAAATCAATCATCCCAAACCTACTGTTCCGTATTCATTATCTTCAATTAGTGAGTTACCAAAGCAATGAAAACACAGTTTTTATCTGGTTAACAGGCGGGTGTGGGTTCCTACGGATCAGATATACCTTAACACAACGCGAGAGCTACACTGACGACGGGTAGCGACGTCAGGGGTTGGATTCCAGTATCGTGCAAGGTATGGTGACGTCTACGGCTTGCGGTGAAGACGATGACCACTAGGGGAAGAAGCACGACACGGAGATGGCCGCGGGAGGTGGATGAATGGCTGGGGCAGCGATCAAGGGAAACTCGGCCTGCTGTTGAGTTTCACGCGTCAACGACGCGGCCTAGGTTCCACAATGCTTATATATGCGTATAGTCACTACAATGCTTATATATGCGCAGGATAGTCAAACATTAATACTACAAACACACACACACATATATATACATATATATATATATATGTATATATATATATATGTATATATATATATATACATATATATATACATATACATATACGCCCTCTATACTTATACCTATCATAGACAATCAAATTCATACACGTACTTCAATTCATTCATATAGTCACGTACATCCTTTATATAGCTATCACACACTTTCACATAACCAAGTTACACATACTTACGAAAAATAGTTTCACACTAGCAAATACAATCGTAATTCTTCACCTATAGATAACTACCTATATATAAACAAACATGGATATACTATTCTCTATATATCATAGTATACATCCAACACTAACATATCAACACAAGTAATCACACCACACAATATTAAATCACTTTATTATATCTAAGATACATTCACCACTACTATAATTTCACAATTATATAGTCATTCAAATGAACGCAAATATTTCACCATATATTCACATCACATACGGTTCTATAACTGTATTCAAGACACGCCACACATACCATAGTCACCAATACATATAACTAAGCACATACTTACCCGTGCATGGTGCACACCCACACACGCTAACATACCATTCACCCACGCCACTCATACCACTATATACTCAGCACATCTACACACCTAGTTTAGCTAGCACATATACATTCACACAGGTAGGTCCTTAGTATTTAACTATACTACAAGACCAACACCTATAACTATATACTGGTTTAGCCACCCATAATCATGTGCGTAACACAACCAGGCACAAACAATCCTATCAACATACATGCATCATCCATCGCTATATTCATGGTACTACATGCAAACCACAGACATATGTAACGACATACTTAGAGTATACCCACTCAAGCTTGAGTGAGACTCCATCAGAATACTCTATATACATAACACGGTAACATACATATACCAATACCACTCCAATATGTATACATCCACCAACATAACCACATACGTACCATAATATCAATCACTATATTTAGTCAAGTAAAGCCCACATAATGCAATTACTTTTCACCCTATAATAATATTACAAATATCAGCACAAGTATAATTATAATACACTCTCTAATACATGCATTCATCGTATAGTCACATACATGTAATATATATTCACACCATAGCCATCTACCTATAATTAGTATACCCACATCTACTTATCCATACATAGTTTAAGACATACCATAATCGTGTATACCTCACGGTGTACATACACACGCACAGCATCCCATCAAGGTAAGCAATATTAACAAAACTATAATCCTATTAGCATACGTATATCACATATACTCATGCAGCAAATACATAACTACTTACGTCTAAGCACGTTACATATCTACGTATGAGCACACGCTCACACGTACTAATATATATGTCATATAATAGGCCTACTCGCTTAACTATAAGTACACCTATTATCATTGCACCTAACATGCACATGACTTACTAATTTATATATATCAAGCATTTACAAGTATCTTTAAACTACATACACTACTAGTATATACTCCAATACAATTTCCAATATATATACAGACATTCCTAAAGTGGTATAGCTATCCACACTTATATAACTAATATTATTCATACAACTTCACATATATATCACGAATAACACTGAGTATACATATATAACACAAGAGACAATCCTTAATATCCTTAGGGTAACACACTCATACAGGTCCACACACTCTACCTATATACACGCACTACAACTACATCCCAAAAACCAAAGGGCCCACTACTAAACTAGAGTTGACATAAGCAACGGCAAGCACTCGTAAGGTGACTAAGCAAGAGATAGGAAACCAAGATCAAATAGCGTAACAAAACAAGATCAGAAAGAACGGGTTCAGATAGGGCGATGATAAGGAGATAGCTGGCTGGGTGGGACAAAAATATTGCTCTAAATAATTAAATAGATGAAAGAAGGATACGTGTAAAATGTGGTATCATATATATATATATATATATATATATATATATATATATATATATATATATATATAGTGATCTTCGGTTGCGAAAAAACCCGTGCGAAAGCCCGTGCGAAAACTTTTTTTTATTTTTTTGAAATTTTTTTTTTTCAAAAATTCTTTTTTTGATGTTTAATCCATACAAATATATACCCCAGGGAAAATAATGGGTGAACCCGTTGGGCATTAGAGCACCCATCCACCCGTTACAAATTTAACGGTCTCAAAACGTGCGAATTTGATGAAATGCCTTGATCGAAGGCCAAATGACATTATTTCTCAATGATTATTTTTTGAGAGGGGTATAACAACATATAATGAGGGTGGAAAAAAGAATTTTTGAAAAAAAAAATTTCAAAAAAAAAACTAAAAACATTTTCGCACGGTGCGAAATGTTCTCATTTGAAAATTTTCCTATATATATATATATATACACTCTTAAAAGTATGTAGAAATGGCGAGCCAACAGTAAAAATTTTAAAACACGGAAAAAGTGTTGAGACAAGGAAATAATGAGTAGGGTGAGGCAAAGATCGTGTTATAAATGAAAATAGGTTTATACAAAAATTTTGAAGTATGAGCACGATGAACATAGATCTGATATATAAAATATTGAAGTTCTATTTAGCTTAGAAAAATATTTTAAAAGTATGTACGTTAAATGGAAAAATAATAATAAACTTAGTAGTATAGAAATGGAAGGAAAGATATATTGAATTATCAAAAATGGTAATAAAGTTTTAAAACCGAAATACGAAAGATTTAGGTCGGGAAATGATTACGAGATAGTAATTAAAAAGTACAACCAATAGACTTCAGAATCTACGAAAGAATTTTGACTCAACCGAAAAGTAAGGAATTTAAATATATAAGAAGGGGTTTAAAAACAAAATTTAAACTGAGTGAAAACTTTTAATAAGGAAAATCGAAAATAACTTTGAAAGAATCAAGATTTGCAACGGAGAAGATTCAAAAAAAATTAACGATAATCGTCAGGTAGCGATCACGTGTATCGAGGGCAAAGAATATGATCGCATGATGAATACGCCTAGGATATGATTCAAGAAAAATTACGATGGAGTCTACGGTCGATAACACAGAAGTGCACTGATCAGGGAAATGATAGAATCGGGGGTTCTAATTACCAGGTCGACTGAAGATCAAGAGAAACTTAACACTAAGACTCTCTAATAGACCAGACTGTAATAGAGGTCTCAGGGTGGGGTCCTAAGAGTAATAAGATTACGTTCTGATGGGCCCGAATTTGGTGGACTCAACGAATGGCTAAAAGAAAAACTCTAGAAGTCTAATATGGTCAGGGCTGGGTGAGAGACTGCTAAGGCAACCTAAGACGAGTACATCTTAATCTTGACGAAGGCCCTGACTATCAAACCTGGACATCTACCTAAGTCTTCCCATCATCTAAGATAGGAAAAGCCTTCAGGTTAGACTCAATTTATGACTTAAATGTCCCGAATAATTTAATGGATGTTGTTATCATTATTGTTGTTCCGATATTTCGCAGATGCAAAGAGGATCTGCATGTGCCACCACTAAAACTTGTCACGCCCCGCTTCCCAAGTATGGAAGGCGGGACGTGAGAAGGACCGCTCAGACTTGGAGCTGTGAAGCTGCAGTCTGACAAGCGTCTCGTAAATTAATCCATTATCAGGTCCTTTGCATTACGACGAAACAACAATAATAATAAGGGTAAATGACACTAAAATACCCCAACGTTTGGGGCTTTGTCAAGTATATACCTTATCGTTCACTTTGGTAAATTTTGATACCCAAACGTTTGCTGAAATGTAAAACGTGATACCCTTTTCAAGTTTTCCGTCCAATTAGTGGATCACGTGATACCACGTGAAAGAAACTGGACAAAAATGCCCCTCAGCAGCAAATAAAATTATGAAGCGGAGGAAGGAAAGTTGTTGGCGCTTGTTGCTGGGTCTTCATCAACTAGGGCAACGAGCTGCTGCAAGGAAGATAGATAGCTGCGGCAAGGAAGATAGCATACGGGTAAGTAAGGAAATTTAATTTGTAAGTTAGAACAAGTAATTGCCCCAAAAATGTACTGATTAAATGTTTTGATGTTATTTGAAGCAAGAAAATGAGTGTTGGGGATAGCAATAGTGCGAGATCAAGGCAGAGTTATGGAGATTTTGAAACAGATCATGAAGATTGCAAGTACTGCCACTGTGGGTTGCGGACGCCAAGCAAAATGTCATGGACAAGAGCAAACCCAGGAAGACGATTTTGGTCGTGCCCAAGTAGGGATAAGGAGAAGAGGTGCAAATTCTTCTTGTGGAAGGATCAACCACATTCTGAGTGGTCAAGAATGGTGATACTAAACCTAATGGATGCAAATGAGAGAAGGTTCAAGGTGGACAATTCAGCACATGCATTTACAGATAGGAGGATGGTAGATAGAGAGAACAAATTGGATAATGCAATAGAAATGTGGGAGGAAAGTAATGTCCAACTGCAGAGGTTCATAAATGAGTGTAGATCAATTAAGATATATCTGAGCTCACTAATTGGTCTTATAATTATGGTTGTAGTGATGATGTATATGTTACATTAAACAATGTTAAACTTATATTATCTTTGATGCAACATGCAGCTTTATTGTGTATCCATATCCATGATTCTGATTGAAAATGATATAACCTTGTTATTACTTGTGGAGAAGTGAATATGTGTTTTTAGTGTATAATAATGGAGCACATGCTTGCAATTATACAGGAGAACAAGCAGTTCAGCAACAAAATACTGGAGCAAACACTATATTTCAATTAGGGCCCTTTCAATTATACACTGTTAATTCTGGAGCACATGCTGGCAATAGATTGCAATTATAAATGAGAGCACATTACATTCAAGGTTGCAATTATAAATGAGAACAAGCAGTTAAAAATGAGAGCACATTACATTCCAGGTTGCAATTCTGGAGAACAAGCAGTTGCATGAAGCACATTACACATATCAACATATAAGACTGGAGCACAAGATTGCAATTATAAATGAGAACAAGTTAAGACACATTCCAGGTCAATTGATTCACATTCCATGAACAAAAAACTGGAGCAAGAAAATGGAACAGAAAAGGCTCAGCAAATGTTGATGCACATTTCACATACCAAGAACAGATTCAGTGTAAAAAGCTGGGGAGGAATAGCCACAAAACATGATATATTACATCAAATTAACATATATTACATCACATAACTCAGTGCATACACCAGATTGTAGCCATAAAACACCACAATGACCTCACACAGTTTGCATACACCAAAGTAGACAATGACCTCACACATTGGGCCCAAATTACAGCCAAGTAATAGTTTGTCAACACATTATCATACACTAAAAACTCCAATGTGCCACACATATTCAGAATTACACATCAGCTTCTGGAGGCTTCACTCCCTATTGATTTTGACTTCTTCATACCTCCTTTATGCATCTGGCCTTGTTGTGGTGGAAGTGGCTGTAATGAAGATTGCACATTGAATACTGCAGGTAAATATGCCTAAACTAAACAAGTAGGATAGGATAAAATTGAAATTGCAACTTGATATACCTGAAGCTGAGGCACACTACATCCATCCCCAGTAGAAATATTGCTAGGACCATTTTTTCTTCCTCTCATGTGCCTCTGACCCTGATGCTGGGGAGCAAGCACTGTTGTGGAAGAAATATTTCTAGTTGCATTTTTCCTTGCACTGTTGTGCCTCTGGCTTTGCTGCAGGGGAGGAAGAAAATGTGGATGATATATACTACATCAATCAATAAAAGAAATATTTCTACTTACATTTTTTCTTGCACTGCTGTGCCTCTGGCTTTGCTGATGGGGAGGAAGAAATTGTTGTGGCACACTACAGCCATCCCCAACAGAAATATTGCTAGGAACCCTTTTTCTTGCACCTATGTGCCTCTTGCATTGCTGCTTTGGAGGAACCTGATGGACAGATATATTCAATATTGTATCAATATGTGTACTGCATGAGGAAAATTGCATTTAATTATGACTCATGTAAAAAATTGCATTCAATATGTGTACTGGAGGAACCTGGTGGACAATTGGGCTTGGCCTTCTACCCATGACATTGATCCCAGCACCCATCAACAATGACAAAAAATCTGGCTGACCCTCTTTGCTAAGCTCCTTAGTTTGAGCTGGTGGCCTGCCTCTATGTAGACCAGTACTTGTAGATGGCTTAGGTACAACTGCATTCTTACAGCTCCTCTTGTTGTGCCCTACTTCTTGGCACTTTTGACATGTTTGGGTCTGACCCTTTCTAGAAAGTTGGCTTGAGCTTGACCCAGTTTCAAACTGACCTCTTTTCCTCTTCTTGGCAGGCCTCCCAGGCTGCTTGGTAAACTTTGGGGGCACTAACTCTGAGTAAGTAGACTTAGGCCAAAATCTTGAATCTGGAATGGGTGAGATCATGCCTGCATATGCTTGCAAATATGTAGTCCTTGTGTAATATCTATGAACAAAATTTTCAGGATGTTTATTTTCAGCCATCAATGCTGCACATGCATGAATGCAAGGGATCCCTGTCCTATCCCAATATCTACAATCACAAGTCTTAGTCATCACATTCAAAGTGTATACACCATTTTCTGCTCTTACTTCATACTGCCCCTCACCAGCATACACCACAGGAAGAGTAGTACATTTCCTTTTGAACTTCAAGATTTTCTCAAGAATCCTAGGGCATGTCTCTGCACTCCACTTGGCAGCACTTGTTTTCTTCTTTTGAAACCTTATCATCAACTGCCTCCTAATCATTTCCAAGCATGTTATGATAGGTTTATCCCTAGCCTCTAAAATAAACTTGTTAAAAGATTCAGAAATATTGTTGACTAGTAAATCACAACAACTATCATCTGTGAAGTAACATCTACACCATGCCTCCATCCTCACCCCACATAGCCACTTCACAGCTTCAGGAGAGGTCTTATAGAATTCCTCAATGCCAGCTACACAGTCTTCTTCAACATAAGCTGTTGCAATCTTCCATAACAACTTCCTATATATCATTGGCCTGAACTCCTTTCTGAAATTCTCATACATATGCCTTACACAAAATCTATGGTGTGCTGTAGGCAATATATCTTTAAATGTCTCCAACAATCCCTACACAAAAAACCACATTTAGAAATGTAGTAATAAACCAAGTAAGTGTAGTAAGTGTATTCAATTACTGCAGTAATCAATTACTGCAAGAAAAAACCAAGTAAAAACCACAATTCTAGTCATAAAAACTTGCTTGTATTCATGTAATGCAGTATACATAGTAAGTAGTAACTGTACCTTCTGTCTATCAGAAATGAATGTGAACTGCTGATCATTGTTAACATCAAGAGCCTCAAGCAAGCACGTTAAAAACCAAGTCCATGTGTCTTTAGATTCATTTGTGACAATAGCTAAGGCCAGTGGAAACATTTCATTGTTCCCATCACGACTGGTTGCACTCAACAGCACTCCTCCAATTTCTGTCTTCAAGAAAGTTCCATCCAGGCCAATAAAAGGTCTACATCCATCTTTGAAACCCTTGAACTGACATGGGTATGTGATAAAAATTCCATCAAAAATGGGTTCATCCTCATTCTCACTTGGCCTTGTCCTAATCTTGCAATAAGTCCCAGGGTTCCTCTGCAAAAGTGCATGAGAGTAGTTCCACAGTTGTTTGAACTGTTTCTTGTAAGATCCTTCAATATATGCATTTGCAAATCTCCTGGCCCTGTATAACTTGTTATCTTGCTTAATGTCAAGGCCAAAGTCTCTACTCAGAAACTTTCTCAACACATGAATTGGCATCTGTGGTTGGTCTCTGAAGTGCTCAACATACTTTTTGGCAATCCATGGGGAGGTCACTTGAGAATTGCTCCTAACAACATGGCACTCTACATGCTTTGTAAGCTTCTTCACTATAAAAGTCTCTCTGTTTCTATCCCCTGATCCTGAACACACCCAACCACACTTGTTAATGCATTCTACACTTATTCTCCAGCCCTCATTCTTCTTGAATGTAAAGTCATAGCCATTTCTAATGGCATGCTCCCTCAACAACTCCCTAAATTCATTTGGTGTGGCAAACTTCATGCCAACATCCAATTGAGGGTTATCCAAATCCACCTTCTGAACAACATGTCCCCCTCTGATGTGCATCTCATCTTCACTGCCTTGCATGCTCCTAATCACATCAGAGTCATCTGAATCTGTTGCCCATTCATTTTGTGGTTCACATTCAGGGCCTCCATATACATGCATTCCATCAGTCTTCCTATGGCTGGGATGCACAGTTAATTCAGCATCTTCTTCAGCCATTATTTCATCCACCACTCCTACATCATCTTCACTACTTCCACCTTCATCATCTGCATCATCCTCATCTGTAGGTTCATATTCAGAATCAGTCTCTGACTCATTGTTGTCTTCTCCATGTATTCCATCAATTGGTGATGTCCCCTCTGTTGCATTGGCCCTTGACTCATCATTGTATTCATCATCTGCATCATCCTCATCTGTAGGTTCATAGTCAAATTCACTCCCTGTCTCATTGTTGTGTTCTCCATGTACTCCATCCATTGGTGATGCCCCCTCTGTTGCAGTGGCCCTTGACTCATCATTATCTTCTTGTGGTGGCTCCAGTAGTGAACCCTTCATGCAACATTGTGCTTCATCAACTGTTGGCTCATCTAATGCTTTAGCTAATTGCTCTTGTTCTTTATGTACTGTTCCCTCCTCCAGCTCCTTATCTACCTGCTCTGTTACTGCCTCTTCTGTTGGCTCATCTAATGCTTCAACTAATAGCTCTTGTTCTTTATGTAATGTTGCCTCTTCTGTTGGCTCATCTTCTTGTGTTTGTACTGTTGTCTCAACCATTCCCTCATCAACCTGTTCTTTTTCATTATGGCCTGTTTGCACTGTTGCCTCAGCCAATCCCTCATCCAACTGGTCTTTTTCTATATGTCCTGTTGCCTCATCCAGTGCCTCATCAAAATCAGTTTGTAGTGAGTATGGACAGCTGGGGTTAACATCAATTTCCTCACACATTTCAGCAACATATGAGTCTGCAGTTTGCATCATACTTGTCCAAGTTTCAGCCTCCTTTCCCTTGACAGTTTCCTCTGTGCTTCCCTCCTCATTTGGTACTGAAGATGGACATACATTATCATGTTCAAAATGAATCTCTGCTTCCCTCCTCCTTCCCCTTCCAGCCTTATTCCTACCATCTGTGTCCTCCCCTTCTGACTCAGTCAAGTCAACAATGCCATATTTTGCAGTGTAACTATCTTCTATTTGCTGCCCTTCAAGTTCATGTGCAACATACAAGTCAACAGTTCTACTCCCCTGCAAGTTCAATATTTTTGATGCCTTCTCATCATCATCTATTCTCATGCACCAACTAAAATCCTTTCTCCAAGGCTTGTAGTATATGAAGCACCTTCCTTTATGTCCCAACTCCTTTATCAGCATTTTTATATTGTCCAATGACAACAATCCAACAACACAGTCTGTGTAAAATACCTGCTGCCCACCCTCATAACCCCCTTCATAACCAAGTCTCAACAGGCCCCCATGATGTATCTTCAAATTAACTTTGTGGCTCTGCAAAAAAAAAACCATTTAACAAGGTGTATAATATGCATAATTTAGCATAACAAATTATTTTGCACATATAGGATATTATTGTGCACATATATAATTGCTTCTGTTGAATGTTGCCAATTAGCAGGGTACTCATTGTGTCACATATACCATGTTGCATGTCATTGTGTCACATATACCATGTTGCATGTTGCATATTCCATAATTAGCATAATTATCTTATCTAATTATTGAAAAATATTACTCAATCATCAAGCAGTTCAATGTTTCTAATTTACTCAAAAATTTACTCTCCCAGCATCAAGCAGTTGAATGTTGCTAATTTCTTTAAGTCTTGGCAAATTCTACTACTTAGCTAACTACTTACATCATCTGTGCTTTAATTAACATACTTCCCATGCATCTGAAAATTTCCAATTTAGCTAACCTACAAATTTCCAATTTACTCTATTTCTTCTACCTCCGACCAATCAACAGCTTAATCTTCCAAGCATCTGAAATTTTAACATAATCCATAGAAATAAATCATTTCCCGTTTTAAATTTACACATATTTCCAAAAAAAAGAAAAATTACTCACCATCGTGAGCTTTATCACAATCTTCTTCACCTCTCTTCAAGCTTCTTCTAGCCACGCCCACCAGCAGCCCCTCTTCCGGCCCTCTTGCTTCTGATGACCTTCATGCCCGCGATTTCTCTTCAATTTCATGGATTCCTGATCTTTCCCCCAATTTTCCCCCTAGCATTTGCCGCAGCTTCCTTCGTTGCACGGTTAAGCCTCGACATCAAATCAGTTACCCTTTTATTTAGTTCAGGGGCATAACGGTCCAACGTTACAAAAAAAGTCCCCCGTTAGCAAAAATGAGTTTTGGGTATCAAAATTTACCAAAGTAAACGATAAGGTATATACTTGACAAAGCCCCAAACGTTGGGGTATTTTAGTGTCATTTACCCTAATAATAATGAGGGATAGACAATAAAATTATCCAACATTCAACATCCACAGATTTTATTCCAAACATTATAGAGATAGTCATAAAGTAAAATACAGAGTCCAAAAAGAAGGCCTACGCATGGCCAAAACTACAACAAGAAGTGGTGCAACGCACCGAACAACCTAACAACATCTACTAAGAAGGTACAACAACTAAAAGAGAGTCACCAGCTGAGACTAAGGGTAGGACCGGAATCCTCGAACTGGACGTCAGCAACCTGTCGTCCTCCGCAACTAACTCAGGCTCAAAACCTGATATGTGACACTCAAAGAGAAAAGGGTACATGTCAGCAAAAGTCTCCTAAGAGAAAACGGAAGAATTTTGTGCAAGGAAACAAATAAAATAAAGTGACTAGCAGTTCAAAATATAATGAAATGACATGACATTTAAAGAATGCAACAATTTAAGATGACATAATGACATGCATGCACGTCGTAGCAGAAGCTACGAAAAACACTGTTTCACGAGTCACGAACATTATCATTTCACATTATGCACAGGGTTTACGCCTTTTGGCTGAAGTGGCTGTACCGGCACACTTCTACGCTCAAGTGATCGCTTAACCCTAACCCTCCACGTGTATCGAGCATTGGTTTCCCAACAACACTGTGCTCGCTTCTGGATCACGAGTCAGGAAGTGTTTTTTTTCAATATGGCATAGGGTTGTGCCCGCAAAAGCAGGTGCCTAGCCTCAATAGTTACAATTTTCTAGCGTGTGCTACGCAATCACGATAAACATTCTGATGCATGACATGACATGTCAATGAGCATTTAAAGTGCGTACCGTTAATTGAAATTAAACGTGATATGGCAGCATGAATGAAAGCATGTAAAAAGTGTCGGATCTAGCTTCGTTGTCAAGCTAGATCTAGTAAGGGCGTCTAGACGACTATCATTTCATCGCCTAGTCTCTTTTATGCTACTATACAAGATGGCCTAAAACGCGGCCTAAACAAAACACTGGCAAGTATCACTTGCATGAACAACGTCCGTAGTCTCAGTTCAACAATGGTCCAGATCTCCCTATGTGCTCCAAATCAATCATCCCAAACCTAAAGTCACGTATTCATTATCTTCAAGATACATATATACATACATATACATACACAGATATATACATATACAGATATATACAGATATATGTATATATACATATACATATACATATACATATACATACATATACCGATATACAGATACATACACATATATGTATACATATATATATATATATATGTATACATATATGTGTATGTATCTGTATATCGGTATATGTATGTATCTGTATATGTATATGTATATGTATATATACATATATCTGTATATATATGTATATATCTGTGTATGTATATGTATATACGTATACATATATATGTATATAAACATACATGTATCTGTTTCTATTTACATATATCTGTATATATACATACATGTATCTGTATAACATATATATACATGTATCTATATACATACATGTATCTGTGTGTGTGTGTATATATATATATATACATATCTATCTATATATATATATATCTGCATATATGTATGTATATATACAGATACAGGTATGTATATAGATACATGTATATATATACTAGTGTATACCCGTGCCCATAGGGCACGGTTCACTTAAGAATTCCCCCTCACATTGTTAGTTTCCCCAAAATTTAAAGCACAATGATTATTGTTTAGTTCCCTCAAAAAAATTAGTTACCTCAAAATTCGCTTCGCCCAAAAAATTTATTTCCCCCAAAAACATTAGTGCCTCCAAACTTTAGTTTTCTCCCGATTTTACATGTGCCCTAAGGCACTGTTCATTTAAATATTACACTACAAACAAACTGATTAACTTAAAAATTTTGACAATTGATAACTACATCCATAACCCGTGCCCATAGGGCACGGTTCATTCAGTATATCACCCCTCAAAATTCTTACTTCCCCAATATTAAAGCACAATAATTGTTATTTAATTTCCTCATAGATTTTAATTCCTCTGGAATTTACTTCTCACATAGAATTTAGTTCCCCAAAAATTTTCGTTCTTCCCAAAATTTAGTTTCCTTCCGATTTAATGCGTGCCCTTAGGACACGATTCATTTAAAATATTCTCCCCTAAAAATCTTAGATTTACTAATTTTAAACGAACAACAATAATTAAATGACAATAATTGTTTTTACCCCCCAAAATTTTAGTCTCCCAAAAAATTTACTTCAACCATTCATTTAGAATATTCCAACCTCAAAATTTTAGTCATATCATGTGCCCATATAGGACGGTTCATTTAAAATAATTTAAAATTTCCCATCAAAATTTTGGATCCCCTAATTTTAAAAGAAAAGTAATAATTAAAGCACAATAATTGTTATTTAGTTCTACAAAAAATTTAGTTAACCTCAAATTTTACTTATATTTTAAATTTGAGTAAGAAAAAAAGAAGAAAAGAACTTGATTTTATCCAACCTACTTAATAGATATATTGCTTCCCTTCTTTCGATTGGGGCTGTGAGAAAGACCAAGTTGTATAAATAAATGCTAACATGTATAAATCTTGGAACCAGTGATGGATTGTGAAACTCAGAATTGAAATTATGCAAATTAAATGACAAATGTACCATAGTATATCTATACCATCAGTATTTGGCTCTTTGACACAAATGTGAGATTGATGTAAGCTATTATGTATAATTTCTGATAACTAAAGGCACTTGCAATGATCACTTGAGCAGTAGATAGCGAATGGGTTATTGCTTTAAGCATAAACATAACAATCATGATTTATGCAATTAGAAAACCATCACCAGCCTCAATATCCTCATATATCCTCATATAATGATACTTCACTACATGTCTACATGTCAGATCTATTATAGATACTTAGCTGCATAATCTGGAAATCATAAAGTCAGTTCGTGATGTCATAATTCAAAAAAAAAAATGAATGTGAATCCAAGAGATAGCCATTCTCCCAAGAGACATATCTTAATTCTATTGTTATTTCCTACACATCAATTTAAGAATAAACATAGAAGTCAAAATCGTAGAATCTAAATCTAAACCTCAATCTCTGGCTTCCATTTACTATTCATTCAAGTCAAAAGTAGAATTTAAAATTTTTTTAATTTGCAGGAATTTTAAAAAAAGGAGGGTATGTCCTGATAAAACATTAGCCCTATTGCAAAAAGACACCCCTGCTTTGAATTAAAGTTGGGGATGGATGATAGCTTCCTTCTAACCCTTATGGAAACCAAACTAACATTCTGGAAAGTTTTTGGAAGTGAATGAACATCTGAGAATCAAAACAACAAAAGAACAAATGATTAATTAACGATCATATCCTGAATCCTGGCCAAGGATGAGGCATCAGAATTTGTCTCAAATGCCAGCATTTGACAAAAGAAAAAGGTTCCTCCCAATGAAAAGGAGAAAAAAAAAACAGAATCATCATCAATGCAGCCATATCATCTTCTGAGAAGATTCGATCAATATTATGCGCCTGCATGAAACTCGATACACATCTGTTACATCTTTGCCAATAGTCCAGTTCATATAAATGGATGCACTCATGCAAGAACAGAGTTCCATGTAACATTTGCTTATTAACAAATAGAGATTAGTTTTATCAGAAGATAGCAGCAGAGATTAGTTGAAAAAAGAGTTCGAATTGGATTCCATTGCAAGTAAAAATGAGCACATACTCAATTCACAAATCATAAACAACCATTGAAGTCTCAAAAGCATAATTTCATAGAAAACTCATCATAATTGAATTCCATCCTAGAGTTTCATATACTATTCCTGAGAAAGAAACACAAATAATCAAAAACAAATCAAATGTTGAATCAACTTCCTAAGAAAGAAATAGATCTATTTTCTCATGATCATATCAAATAATTAAACTCGTCAGGTCAAGTTTAAATAGATGCAACTCATTTTCACCAAAAAGCTATAACTCATTTAAGTGCCTTGCTGTTCAAAAAATTAATAATTTATCTATTTCATTGAAGAACATGAAAACTTGAAAAAAAAAGCAAGTTCAGATCCCAACACTCTCCACTACGTTGACAATATCGTATATCCGCCACCTCTCGACCCCCGGTCTCCTCATGGCATCATCTTTATCGTAAAAACTCACCAAACTGGCAAAAGATGCAAGAAACCAAGAAAATCAGAAATTTTGCAGAGCCAAATACAAATGTATCTTTATCGTAAAACCTATTTATTCCTTTATCTTTACAAATCCCTAATTAGTTTTTCTTAATTTCTTCATCCACATCTTGTCCCCATCCATTGTTCCCCATTAAGCAACTTGGTGTTATTGCCTTTGGGTCTACTATTAGATATTTGAAGTCTGTCATGGACATGCAATTCATTCTGTGTTTGGATCACTCATGGGGCAAGAAAGGTAATTATCGATCAACTTATGTGATTGTTTAAACTTTACTGACTCGCACTTATTCCCACCGTCAAACCGCTTTTTATGCTTGCTTAATATAACTGAAGAAAGTTAATCAATTGATATTCGTCATGTTTTATGACATTCTTCGAGACTTGTATATCATAATTTTGCAAGTTTGAAACTATTTTCTACATACTTAAATTGAATGTAGCTTGATGTCTTCAGACAATTTTAAATTGAGCATGATTTATTACTGTGTATGAATTTATGCATTAGCATGTCAGAGAAGTTTCTATTGTGGCTATATATTACTTCTGCCAATAAGGCATACTACTTTGTCTGGATGGATCATCTAAGTTATGGAATATTTCCAATCAGATTGTCAGTATGGATTCTATTATGTTTTGATGTGCATGAAAGTATAGATGGGTATACCATTATGGCTATGGATCTTAACAACCATATCCAACATCACTAAATGGTGCAAAAGAAAAGGACAAACATGACAAATTGATTTAACTCACTCCTCTCTCGGCTGTTATTTTGAGTATACTTGTTGACATTTGAAAGTAAGTTTCTTAACATGTAAAGGAAAGTTGTGACCTCCTAACTGTGTTTTGTATTGTGGAAGAATATAATGTAATAATATGGACTGGCAAAAACTTGAAATGGATTTGTTCATTGTTCATTGTTGCTGATGCATGTATGTAAAAGAATCATGAAGCTGACCTGGTGAAGTAGTTAGAGAAGCACAACAATGGAGAACGTGGATGTCCAGAAAGATGGACTGTGGAAAATATGTTTGTTGATGTATGGACATTTGGGTGTCTATTCTGGATGTACAATAGTATACCAGAGGAGCTAATCATCTATGGTAATAGAATTTCTGGACACTTCATCGACTATCCTGAGAAGCAATATATATTGAGCCCAAGTATCTTCTTCTTGGATTGGTATATGATTCACTACTGGAGAACATGATCCTGTCAGTTGGTGGAATATCGAAATGATTGAGAAGTTTATATCTTTGTAAATTGTAATCATGTATTTGCATCAGTGGGAGTTCCCAGAGATGATCATTTACATACACATGTAATGTTTCGGTTTTAAGAAATAAAAAATAAGAATATTTCAGCCAAACATTATAATTGCTTACTTATAAATGGAATTAAAAAACATGTGGTCATTGTTGTTGGATAAATTATTTGTATTTTAACAGCCAAACTTGTATATCAATAAGTATGTTTTCCTATTTCTTCTTCGCAGGTATAACCTTTATCCTGAGCTCATTATGGTCCGATGTTCACATTTGTGTCGGTTAGTTAGAATGGCTAATTATTTGCTTTTTACTGTTTATTTATAAGCAACTTTTTTAATTTTTTCCTGTTAATTAAATGTAGTGATACTATTAATTTGACAGGGCAACCAATTTGACATTCTTGTTATTGAGAGGGCAACCAATTTGACATTCTAAAACTTTGAGGAACAAAAATGTGATGCAAACTTGGAAATTTGCTTAAAATGTTTAACTCAGATTTGTTAGGAAAATTCAAAGGTCCAGTATTTGATGTCTTTAGTATTTTGTGTAGGTATATTTTATCTTAAGCTATCTTTGATCCCTTCTGACAATGGAAGCCTAGAAATATAACTGTTTGCAGTACTATATTCTTCTGACAATGGAAGCTTGGTATATGTTGAAAAGAGGGAGAAAAACAGTATTTTCATACTACAAAAAAAAACAACAATTAGGCAGCAACCCTATTCAAAGAATCCCTCAAATTTTATGGCCTGCTACAAATATAGAATTCAAAAACAATTAGTCAGCAACTATATTCAAAACATCCCTCAAATTTTATGGCCTGCTACATATGTAGGATTCAAAACAATTAGTCAGCAACCCTTTTTTCATGTTAAGGCCTGCTACATATACAGGATTGACCCAATTCTGAAGACCTAATGGCCGCATGTGCACACCTAATAACCATTTAACAACTAATAATCAAATATTATGGGATTGCCACAATGACCCCCTAAGCTGGCCTAATCAATAGAGTACACAGAGGAAGCTTAGGAGCTACTATGTGGGAGGGGAAGATTACTACAATGCCGCTTACCAGCCTAGTGAGGAGGCAATGCTACTGTAGCCCCCTTCACTTGACAAAATTACTATTTGCACAATGTTCGATGCCTATAAATAATGTGATTTCCCAGATTGGAAGGTAACTAATTATATGAAACCTTATTGCAGAAATCCCAGAATTGAAGGTAACCAATGGTTTCATATTATTGTTCTAAACTTGATTGGTCTGATTAGAGTTCCATAAATTACAGTCTACATGGTTGAAGGGATCCACAGTCTTAAGGTTCATAAAATACAGTTCCACTTCAACTTGGAAATGACATCCAAATAGATCTATTTTGGATTACCCATAGTTAGGCTTGTTAATAGTTTGAATTGGGTTTGGCCTATATTAACCTTATTCCCAAAAGAGGCATACAGCGAAAGGTAACAAATAATACGATACCATCACGCTATAATGGGCAAAAGATTTTAGCATTGACATTACCTACCAGAATTTAAGAATAAATATATTTGCGTGCACAACTGGAAGTATGTCTCAAAGCTGTATAACAATATTTTTTGAAGCATATGATACCTGCAATTAATTATTTGTGTTGGCTTCATTCCTCTACTTGTCTCGTAGAAATATATCAAGAGCTCCCTGACATGTCACAACAATGAATACTTAAAAATATGTTAAATTTGACAACTTCACATCAATTAATCACATTTTGAGAAAATTATATTTAAACCACCAGTCAAAATACAAACACGGCTCCTTGTTAGCTGGAAGTTTGTTTTAAGAAAATCAACTTATAAATGGAGAAAAAGGCATCAGATAAAAATGATCATACAAAAAACAAAAGCCAACACCTGATAATACATACCATCATCACCATCTCTGTTGGGCTTATACAGAATCAATCATTTCCAGTTTTTGGTGATTGTGTTCATATAGAAGCTCTGTATCTTGAAATCAACGCTTGCCTTAACCCAACCACCTAAATATTACCATTAAGTTGAGTATAGCCACACAAAAATATGTGAAGCAACTCCACAATATTAACATGACAATGTATACTTCAACTCCACAATATTACAATTTTTTTCCAAAAGAAAACTGGACTCAAATTGATTCAAACCCAAGAACAAAAGCATCAAATTTCCTATGCCTAAAGAAAGGAAAAATCACACAGATCATGAACAGAATTGAAAATAATAAAGACTTGAACTTTTTTAGGTTTTGAACAAAACACATGACTGGACTCATGCTTGCTATCCTTTCGAGTTCCTGAATTAAACAGAGGAAAAATAATAAAGAGGAAAAAACATATTTGCTGCAAAGAACATGCTCACCATAGCTTTGAAGGGTCTCACGGGAAAGCGGTATATGGAGGCCTTTATGCGAGCTTCTACAACATGAGATAAAGAAAATTTTAAAATTAACAAAATACAAACTGGACTCAGACTTGATTTCAAACAATTGGCTTGATACCTATGCCATTTTTGAAAGGTTAGGGTAGTAATTAACATCAACCTTCCAGATTAACATCAAATATAAGATATTATTTGATATGCACTTATCTGTTTGATACATTGCTTTTCAACTTTAATGTGGTATACTCATCATCCTTGTGGAAGGTTCTTGCAAAATTTCGTTCGAGAAATGTTATGAAGTTATGTTCAAACTAAATAATTTAAATTTCATACCACAATAGAATAATTAGAATGTCATTAAGAATGATGCAAAAGTAATAAAAAAACAATTTACGTGATCATTTGGAAGTGAAACATGTGAGTGCTTATGTCCTAAAAGTTTCAGAGTTGCAATCTCTGTAACTGGAAACATTGTTGTTTAATATATTATCGATGTTACAACATGTCATTCCTACTCCTAGATTTTGTTGCATATTGACCTCATGCATTGCTTCTTTCAGTAAAACTCTAATATGAATATACAACAAAAATTCTTTTAGGAATTGTTAGAAAAGGATAATGGGCCACAATGAGATAAATTGGTGGTCATAAACAGCCTAACCCAAAAGTATAAGCTACCAGATGGATACCCATCTTTCAATTTTATATTCTTCACTGCCTCTATTACTCCCAATGTAGGACTATTTTTCTTGACATCATCTTTTCTTTCTCAAACTCAAGTTGGATTGATGTCCACCTCTTTGGACAGTGTTCAAAAGGTTATCAAATAATTTTCAACTTTAATACGGTATCAAATAATGTTGAACACCTGCAAGCTAATATCAAAATGTTGAACATCGGGAAGCAAATAGCAAATACTATTGAAATTACTATTGAAAATACATATGTAAAATGACTTAACTCATGGCATAAAAATGAAATTTTTTGTGATTTTTGTCAGCAAACTAAATCCTGAAACCTGAACCTAAATCGTTTGGCACCAAATTGAAATTTTTGACAGCAAAATGAAATTTTTGTGAACAAATACTTTTATAAAACACAAACTGACCTAATTTGAGATGGCAACCAAAAAATTTTGTTGGCCTCAAACCTAAACCATGACGATGGTTAGAAGCTTGAACGGCTGTAACAGAAACGGGGTTTTGAGTATGAGATGAGCAAGCCGTTGATAGCGAAAATTCCTAAGGAATGAAGAGGTGAGTTTGAATTTGATATGAGATAGCAAAAATTACAAAATGTGACTTCCCCAAACCAACATTTTGAGAACTTTGCAGGCTATTGATAGCAAAAATAAAGACAACAGAAAGAACCAACACTAAAAGTAAAGACCACTTTTAATATTCATTAATCTTGATTGGATAACAAACTGAAAAAAAATTTGGGTTGCTAACACTGGGGTTAACATATAAGAATGACAGGCTGTTAACATTTGGGTTTAGAACCCCAGTGTTAACATATAAGAAACCTCATATAAAAAGCATTTCAGGATGACATGCTGTTACAATATAAGAATCATATGCATTAGTTTGTTAACATATTAGTGAATATCAGGTTGTTAACCTATAAGAAACATCATGTCATCATGCATATTAATTCATATGCATTAGTTTGTTAACAACCTCATATGCGGAACTGAAAATACAAACTACTGCATACACATAAGAAACATATGAGGTTGTTAACATCTTGCATATGAGGTTGTTAACATCATGCATTTAGAACTGTTAAACTTCCTGCATTAGTTCATATCCTATTAAATACAGAATGTTTAGAACTTAAAAAAATAGGCACGATTGTTATGAATTAAAGAAAGATACATTCCCAGTCATTTTTTATGAACTAAAAATGTTTAGGAAATAAACATGCAAAAAATGACATGATGTTAACACTGGGGTTAACATATAAGAATGACATAATGTTAACATTTGGGTTTAGAAACCTCTCTGTTTTTTTGAATTATAGTTGGGTTAACATATAACAAAGGATATCATGTTAACATTTGGGTAATTTTTTTATAGGAAACCTCTCTATTATATTTGGGTTATAATGTGTGTAGCAATCTTTTTATAAGAATGTTAACACTGTGGTTAACATATAAAAACCTGTTATCAAAAGGAAAAACCTGTTATCAAAACCTGTTATCAAGATACATAGCAAAATGAAAAACTTGTTAAAAAGATACAAAACACAAAAAGAAAAATTTGATGCCTCAAGGGGTGTCTACTGACCTGTTATCAAGATAAAAAAGTGAGAACCAATCTCAGTTGATCTAGGATCACGAAAACTGCTAACAAAACTGTCAACATAGCTCCAATGAAACCTTTCTCGCAAAAATTCTAGGAGCATTGCCTGCATAAGCAATGACTAAGAAATTTTACACTTTCATAAATTTAGAAATGAAAAGCTTAATTTTTCTCCAAAGAAAAAAATAACGCACATAAGATGTTGAGATTTTCATTTTTTTTGGTGCGAAATTTGTTGTTTGAGATACAAAACACAAACAATGAGAACCAAGTTCCAATTTTGCAAATAAATTCGGATGAATTGTTCACAATTGAATGTGGAGCTTGGCAAACAAAATCATCTTGAGGTTAATGTTTGTTTTTGGGGTTACAAATTCTGATGCCTATTATAAAAAAACCAACCTTATATCAAAATACAGTTAAATTTTTTGCAAAGCTCCAAAAAAAAACACATCAAAAGGAAAAACATGTTATCAAGATATAAATGATATATCAATTAATATGTGTCAAGTCATGAAGAAAATATATAAATATATAAATCATGCTTGATTAGATTTGATGCTTATTATGTCAAAACAAATATATTTGCTTAAAGTTGGGGTGTGTGCTTAATGATTAACAACATGCATCCACATTAGCTTAATGATTAACATACACATGCACCCAGTTAATGCAAACAAACACCATGCACACATGTTTGCAAAAGGGGAAAAAATCAATCCTGCAACAAATGATGCAACAAATGATGTGTAATTTTTCAAGTATTAATCAATCCAGTTAATTTGTTTTCATGTGGATAATTTTGAATGTGTAATTTTTATAGGTATAGTCAAATTAACGGGATTTAGAATGTGAATGTGGGTAATTTTTTATATGTTGCAACACATTATAACAAACAATAAGTGACCGTGTCTATTATATCCACATAATTGTTATATGTTGCAAAGGACTGGTGATTATCATTATGGTTATTTTCTGTCACAAAGAAGTATCAAATTCCTAACATTAGACCCACTATACCTATTAAACAACCAGAAACAAATGACCCACAAATGCACCATTAATATTTAAGCTGACATATTCATGTTCTCTTTAGGACTTGACTAAGTTCCATTACAATCAAATGTTGAGTTGGTATATGGAATAAAGGACGCATCATAAAGACATGTCATCAAGGAATAAGCACCTTAAGAAAACTGAAGCCGACAGTTTCCCAGCAAGTCTCATGTCTTGTTTACTAGGAAAATGACAAAGAAGGCCCAATCTTGAATGATTTTATACTTGCATTAACACATGTTGCCTTTAAATAAGAGCATTTACATATGCAAGATGCATCATCAATGTTCCAATCATATAAGCATAATGCACAGTAAGAAACATGGGAAATAGGTTGTGAATTGTGATGGAAGCTAACGGTGGCAACCTGGTAAGTATCACATATGTCCATATTAAATCTATGTTAATATTATCTGACAAACTAATTTCAAAATACAGTCAAGTAAAAGATGAACACAACAAAAAAGAATGTGATTACAAAAGCATAAAGGACCCTGCTCAGAGCTCCAGCAACTTAGAGAGAAACATTTTAGGAGATTAAAAAAGAGACTGCATGAAGGAAAAGACTAATAATATTAAGCCAAGGACCTTATCCTCGTATGATGTTTAAGTAACTATAAGGATAGTAAGATGCAAATCTGCGAGAGAATATAAGGATAGTAACATCACCACCTTGGCTTCCTCCACTGCCACATGTTTATGTAGCTAGAAAATTTCTCAGAACCAACCACACGTTATTAATAAAAAGCACCTGTAAATTATACAACGCACCATTAACACATAAAAATGTTAATGAATAAAAACCTAATATAATTAACTTGTCACACTTCCCAAAATACCCCTACTCAAACCAAGACAGTTCAAAAAATGCTAAAATGGAAATTAATAAGGAATCTTATTGTCTGACTATGCTCATTTGGGCCAATTGGATGAAGCTTTGGGTTTGTTTCATAAAATGAATGGGGAGGGAATTCAACCCAAAAAACTCACAATCTAGAAAGAATTATCTGCTTGTGTCCTGTTGCATGCTATCAACAGATGTCACTGGCTTCATTAGCATTGATGTCACTGGCTATCAACAGATGCCCTGAGAATAAAATTGATGTTGATGTTTCTAATTCCCTTGTCAAAATGTATGCAAATTACAGTGATTTAGAGAGTGCTATTGAAGTGTTTAATAAAATGCCTGAGAAAAAAAAATCAAAAGAAGCATTAAAAAAATCTTAAAAGAAATCTTCAAAAAATCAAAAGAGTGCTATTGAAGTGTTTACATATGAGTCCATGACAATAAATCTTACAAGAAGCATTAAAAAAAAATCTAAACACACAAAATTAGTGTTGATGATGATGAAAGAATAGTCAATTGAGAATTGAATGATCACCATCTGCATCAGCTAAGTACCAACAATCTACAGCACATATCATAAATTATTTCTACGATTTTTCTAATCTTTAATTTCCAACCATGAAATGTCAAAAAAATCGGAAATAATGCATATCCTGTCCACCAGTTTTTTCTACTGTCAAATTAAATATTTCCAAGCATAAATTATTTCTAATGCATATGATAATTGAGCAAAAGACAGTTTTTTCTATTGTCAAAATTGCTTGAACTGGAAAATACAATTTCTACCTGTTGGAGCTCGAAGGAACACATCTTGATGCTCTCTGAAGAAATTCAGCAAACAGGTTATGGGTGTTGCCAAGGTCAAGCAGCTTCAAACAGAGCCTTCTGCTGCTTCAAAATGGATTCGAACTTTTTGAACTTTTTGAACTTTTTGAATCAGCATAGACACCAAAAAATCACTTACAACATCACTCAAATTCCCTGCAAAAAAACGAAAAGATTTGAACTTTTTGAAGTGCTAAACAAAACCCATAAATCAAAATTCTACATTACCTTTTGAATCAGGGACAACAATAGAGATTTTTGCCACCTTCACCTCTCTGAGCTTTCTTGCACATAATAAGGAGCTGCCAAGCAATGCGAGAGAAAGAGAGAGGCTGATAGCGAAGAGTATCTTTGTGGCTCCGGCTTGGGGGAGCTCCGACATGGGGGTGACTCCGGTTGCGGCTCCGGCATGAGAGAGTTTTGTGTGTGTGGGAGAGAGGGGGAAGAGAGGGATGGGGAGATTTGATGCTGCTGCTTGGAGAGCCCGAGGGTGTTGTATGTGAGGGGATGAAAGAATTAAATTCCCCCCAATTATTTGAGTTTTCAAATTTCGCCACCCCCATTTGAGTTTTGAGTGAAAAATTTGAATTTTCAAATTTTGAGTTATCATAACAAAATTTCCCATATCCAATTTCTCATATCCAATTTCTCTTATCTTATCCAATTTCTCTTATTTTATCCAATTTCTCTTAACAACATCCCTCATTTATACCCAATTTCTCAACTCTTATCCAAAAACTCTTATCCAAAAACCCATGATAACATCCCTGTTTTATAATATATATATATATATATATAGATATATATATATATAGATATATATATAGATATATATATATATATATATATATATATATATATATATATATATATATATATATATATATATATATATATATATATAGTGATGCTATGGTGAGAAGGTGAGAAGAGGGTTTGAAGGACATGTGCGCCAATACTATGTTAGAAGGACATGTGCGCCAATACTGTGTTAGAAGGACGGGCAAAATGAAGAATGAAGATAGATCCAGAGAAGTAGTTTATAAAGGTCCAGAAGAAGCCGCAATATGTAGTTGCAAGAAGCTTGAAACGGATGGTATCCCTTGTTGGCATATTCTTGTTGTTTTGCGTAATGAATTTGTTGATATGTTGCCCCAGTGCTATATTTTCAAAAGATGGACATCATTGGTAACAAAAGAAATAGTTCAAGATAATAATGACATGGAAATTCAAGGAAGTTACGGAAAAGAACAAGATTTGAAGTTTACTGAGTTTTCAAATGATGTTCACAAGTTGATGACAATTGCTCGCTCTTCATCTGAACGGCTTGAACTGGGACATAATTTGATTAAAAAGGCCATTGAAGATGTTCAGCAACTTACTTCTGAAAATTCGCTAACTTTACAAACAGAGAAAATGAAAGCATTACCGGAAACAATTCACATCCATCCACCGTCCATGACAAAGACCAAAGGTAGCGGAAAACGGATCAAAGGAGGAGGAGAAAAGGCAAGAGAAATAGCATCAAAACCTCTGCGGTTATGTCGATGTTGTAAAAAGCTAGTGCATCATGATAGTCGTAATTGTCCAATGAAAGAAATGTACTTTTTTCATATTAAACTTGTGATTCTTTTTTGGAATTATATTTCCTAATTTTTATTCTCTATATTTTTAGTGATTCAACCCAAGAACTTGTGAGTGATTTCACCGCGACGCAATCGTCCATCAATATGCCTTCGGTATGACACAATCTTCCAGCAATTTTAAATACTTTGAGAATACTGGTTGCATGTAAAATCTTCACACTGACAGTTTTTTTAACCAAACTGCAGGTATGAAATGAATGTATCAAATGCGTCTGTCCTGCTGCGTTTAGTCCACAGCAGATCAAAGTTGGGTTTTGTTAAAGATCCAATCCTTGCGTGCTACCCAACATTTCTATAAGGAGTAAAGCAGTGACAGGGTTGACAGACGACAATATTGTTCCGATTATGTTCTCTTGCTGATGTTGAACTTCCTACAGGCAACTAACGAACAGCCTCTACCGTCTAAGCAGCGGTACTTTTTGAGTATCCAGTTCCACAAGGCCTTTTTGATTGCTCACAGGAAGGTGTGATGACCGAAGATATGTTGATAATGGCTATCTTTCTTTCCTTGCCCATCTGTCCCAAATCTCAGATTCTTTAGTGTTTCCAGCCTTAAAAGTAGAATTGTCCCCAGATGTAGTGAGAATGTGGAAGAGCCTTTGGTTCATGCTTCAAAGTCTGACTACATGAGATGAATTAAAAAACAAGTATTAAGTTGGATAGATGGTATGATGGAACATCATCCTTATGTAGGCCTTTTCTGGATGAAATTGATCAGCCATGGAGTGCAAATGTGTCGGAAAAATAAAAATAACGACCTGATGTCAATGTGACATCAATCATGTTGCGAATATAAAAAAGTATTTGTTGGTCATGCAGTTTGCTCTTGCAGCCAATGATCATCTATATCTTACTTTTGAATAAAAAACAAAAATAATGCAATTTAATTATCAGTTTTATGTGCATTTCACCAGATGAAATGCGAACATAGCAGTTATCCAATCAGGAACAGATATGGTCATCGACTTCTTATGTGGTAATTTTTCAAATGATAGCACCTAGGTAGCAGGCATGCACATCAATCTGGGTGCTGTATAGTGTTTGACATGTGGGTTGGACACATATCAGGACATGATACTTCTGTTTTGAGTATTTTTAAAGAATTTGCTCAAGTCATTGTGTCATGTTGTGTCTTCCCCATGTTGGCATGTTTGTGCCTGTGCGACATAGGATGACACTGTTTGAGTTTTTGTCATCAGATGAATCAAGCTAGATGGTACCTTCAATATCTCTTTCACTTGGATCTCTCAAGGATGATAATCACGCTTCCATTCATCACATTGTTAGAGTTTATACAGAATAATAGTTTAGCTTATTCTTCTTCCTCGGGAGGATTTGTAAAAGTGTGATACTATACTCATGCTTCATATGCTGTTTATCCAGTTTATTTATGTAGTTTCATATCCAAATTGAATACTATTGATACTATTGTATTTGACTGACAAAGTTAGTTTTTTATTTGAAGAAATCTGTTGGGATGATGAGCAAATAGGACTTGAATATTTTCTCATGCAGTCATATTCCCCTTGTGTTGGTGTATTTTGATAAAATATTCAGCTCATTAAGAACTACACTCCCAATTTCTCATCATACTGATATTAGTTGCATTTCTTTCACTTGATGTTATTGCAAATGTTGCTGAATATTGCAAAAATTACCTCTGTGATCTTCAGTTAACCAAGCATATAAACAGACACACTTGGATTCAGCATATGAGGGTTTGTTGGATCTGCAGGCATGCTCGTGCCCCCGTGTACAAGGTAGAGACAGCTGAACAAATGTGAACTCACAATCCAACCTGGAAATGCTGACACAAAGTCTAGATGCTCAACAAAGTCTGTCATATTGGTGTTGCTGGCAAGACGACATATTGATTTTGTACATGTGTTTAACTGATCTGGCATTTCATATCTCAATAGCATCTTGATACCTATTATTGGACACTGATAAAATTCATTAATTTCTACAGTTGTGGTGGTCGATGTATTTTTGCAGATAGAGTCAGATAGATGGCAAAAAGACATGGTTTGAAGCTCCATATTGAAGCTGGGATTGCTTGAGAATGACACTGCGAAGAGCGCGACGGCGGCTGAAATGGCAATGAAAGAAAGAAGCAGTTGCACAGTCAGAATTTTCGTTATTGGAGTAGCCTTTGCGGCTATTAGATCATGTAAGACTCTCTTTGTTTCTGTTTTAAGCTCTTTCCTGATCGTAACTTGTTTTTAATCTCACATAGAAGGAAAATATCTATTGATTTTGAATACCAATTTTGAAAATATATGTTAAAGGATTAATAGCTACATATTGGGGTTTATGCTATTTTGTAATAAAATGAATCTTTTTCTAGAATCTGCAGAACTCATCCAGCTCTGACCTTCACTCATAAAAAAGACTTCAGAAACCTTAATTAGTTGTTCATAATATTATCTCTGGTGCTCTCACTCTTGTTGTTTTCTTTCTTTTGATTAGATATTGGTCGGAGATTGCACAAGTGTGCTGAGGACACGATACGTGTGGTGCATTTTTCATCCTTGGATAATTATGAAGGGGTCCAGAACTTCATCCTTCATGCTTTCCTACACTATTATGGGTGTATCAACCTGCAAGGATTCCCAAAGAGCTTTAATTGTTTTAATTTCTTAAGTTGCCATCAAATTCAAAGAAGGCAGAGTGCCTTCTGTACAAAATCTGAAGTCCAATTTGCACGAAAGAAGATCAAAAAACTTATGAGCTCAGAGATTATTGATGAATTTTGTATTTCTGAAAGTTTGTATTTACTAAAAATTTGTTGGAAACATTTAATTTTGTGAATGTTGGATGTTTGAGTATACCGTTTTGAGAATTCTGGATATAATTTTTGTTGGAAACATATTATTTTGTGAATACTGGAGACTTGAGATAATTTTTATTGGAAATTTGTGAATGTTGGATGTTTGAGTAACTTGTTGTGAATCTGGAAATTTGTATCTTATTTGAGTATCATTTTGTACCATTTTTTGTATCATCTTGTTTGTGAATGCTGGAATGTAAATCTGTTGTGGGGTTTACATAAGATGGGAATGTTAGCATATATATGCACCCATCTTACATTCTCCCAATGTGAACATAAGATGAGAATGTAAATATGTGATAGGCTTACAGTTAATATCTTTGCATTTTCTCTCCTTCTAAGTTGATATCTTCTTTCTACTTATGGGGAAATTACCCGAAAATACCTCATGGTTTGCAATGGCCGGATGGCTGAAACCTTACTAGCTTTCATAAGCTGTGGAAATTTCATCTAATGCACCTCCAAGTTGTATGCCAGTTTGGATAGAAATGTTGTAGGCAACTGCCGTTTCTGAATCCTGGGTGTGATGAATGCAAGGACGACCAATGAGAATTGGCCGAGCATTCGAATGCATCTGAGCTAGTCTTGTGGCTGTAGTATCCTTCAATTTTGAGCGCTTGTCTATACGAAGTCAGAATTTGTCTAAATCAAAGGGTTCAATCTTGTCTATCCTTCAATCTTGTGATTCTGTTTCAATGAGTTGATAGTGTTTAAGTTGTGAATAGAACTGAGAGAAACTGATGTCAATTTGATTCTGTGGAGATTGGGATGGAATTGTGAATCATATATTCATTTGCTATTGTTCTGTGGAGCATGGCCTAAGGACAAAATATTCGATATTGATCCTTACAAAACATGATACTGATCCTTACAAAACATTTTACTGCGTTGGTGCTTGACATCTACTTGGCTCATTATCTGTTTCATATGAAATCCATCCAAAATTTCAATGCAGCACATTTGTATCCTTGTTCGTTTTCCACAGAGAGACAACAGATAGGATGGTCAATCGGGTAACACAACTCTAGGGTTTTGAACACGTTTATCCCCAAAAAAACCGAGAACTCAAAAGTCCGTGCATTTTCAACTAACTACTATAGAAATTTTCAATAATACCAATTTGTACTCAAAAAACATTACCAACCAAACAAAAGTACCAATTTTCAACACAATACTCTCGTACATTTGCATTTAACATAAGATAAAATGTACATACTCTCACTGCCTAGCCTCAGTAATGTACATTAGATAAAGTAACATAAGATAAAGTGACACAATTCTCTCACTAGTAACAAGCCTCAGAAATGTACATGCATTTTCGACTCCATAAATTCACTGCCTGCCGAATTGAGGAGAAATGATTTTAAAAGTTAAGATACAGTCAAAAACAACAACCACCGCCTGCCCTGCCGTTGACCCATATTCACAGTCGAATTTCGGCCTATAATTTGAAGTCTGAATAATTTTGTATAGCTTGCAATCCAGTTTGGGTTCCTTTGTCAATGTTTTTTATTCTCATTGCTATCCATTTTGGGTTCCAATATCTCAGCGGCTTGACCAATGCTTTGGCATGTCATGTTGAAGACCCATGTCTAGCTTATACAGAGCTCAGAAGGCAGCTTAGACTCCTCGCTAATCTCTTCTGATCTCTAATATCTAATGTCACCGGAGTGTGCATATCTGATCACTGTCTTTATTGCAGTATTTTGTGTCATCATGCTGATACTTAACATCTACAGCATCATGAGGTGCCATTGTGTGCCTTCTCGTAGGTTACCTTCATTCTGGAGGCAAATGATAAAGAACATAATTAGAAGATGAGAACTGACAAACTAATTCCAAACTGTACACACAATGTCTGTAATCTGAAATAAAAAGAATGTCATATAAATAATGTCATATGTACAAGAAGTCTTACTGTCAAATAAGAGGAAATTTTTAATTTAGGAGTAAAAACTCAACAACAGCTTATGAATTGATCTTGATATGTTAATATAAGCCTTAAATTGCAATAGTATTGGAGTATGGCATTGATTTGAAAATGCAATAATTCATTAATGATCTGTTAAACCCCCCCAAAAAAAGAAGAAATCATCGAATAAAGATCTCACATTGAAGAGGCTACCATAGTAGTGTATGGTAGGGGGAGGCGATGGCCAAGAGGCAGTCTCGAACGCACGAAGTGATGCTGGGGCTTTGGGGTTTCTTGAGCGCACGAACTGAGGAGCCTCGATCCATCGAACAGAGGAGCTACTAGGGCGGTGAGGGTTTCTCATTCGACGAAGGGTCTCGATTGAACGAAGTGATGCTGGGGCTTTGGGGTTTCCCGAGCGCACGAAGCGAGGAGCCTCGATCGATCGAATGGAGGAGATGCTAGGGCGGTGGGGTTTATCGATGGACGAAGGGATGATCTGGGTTTTTCTTTTTCGTTCAGAACGATGCCTCCATCGACTTTTGGGGTTCTTCGGCACAAATAGAGAGAGATGCGAACCCCTCTCGTGACTTTCGGATCACGTGAACTACACGTGCGTGCGGGGCTGGGCAAATCCGAGCCATTGGATCTCCACTGCAGACATCGGACGGCCCAGATCTATCTTCTCACTTTAAGACCCTCTTCTCACCTTCTCACCATAGCATCACTATATATATATATATGTATGTATGTATGTATATATATGTATGTATATATGTATGTATATATGTATATATATATGTATATATGTATATATGTATATATGTATATGTATCTATTATACATTTGACAGCGATTTTTGAATCCTAGGGCTGACTAGGACAAGCTGACTAGGACAAACAGGTTGATAGAAAGAGGGCCAGGATTAATTGTTGGGGAATGAACGGTTGGGATTAAACTTAGAGATGAAGGGTTTGTATTTTAAACATACTTTTGATAGCAACAGACTTTTTTTGCAGAAAGCAACAGCCTCAAAATGTAAACTTTTTTCGGGAATAGCAACAGGTTTTTTGGATAAGAGCAAGAGACATTTTTGGCCTGAGCCCTTTCATTTTCCCAAAGCAGCTCTTTCATCTCCCCAAAACAGCAAGAGGAATCATCTCCCCAAAGCAGCTCTTTCATCGCGCAAAAATCCCCAGCGCAAAAATCCCCAACGCAAAAGATTCTGGCCAAGCAGCTCTTTCATCTCGCGAAAATCATCGCAAAATCCCCAACGCAAAATTTTGAAACTCTTTCAGCTCATTAGGGATATTCTCGCCAACACAAAAATCATCGCAAAAATTCTCGCCTATAAGCTCCTTCAGCTCACTAGGGAGATTCTTGCCTATTTCTGAAGCTCACTACGGCATTCTTCTCGCAAGATCTGAGGGTATTCTTCTTGGTTCGTAAAGGTTCGGTTCTTCTTTGTAAAGGTTATTTTTTTGGATCAAAGAAACACATATTTAAGTAAACATTCGGGTCTTTTTGGAATGGTTATTTTTTTGGTTCGTTTTAAGATTTTTGGTTCGTTTATTTCACAGTTTTTTTGAAAGCAGTGTTCTTTTTTGGTTCGTTTATTTCACAGATTTTTGGTTCGTTTTTTAATTTTTTCAGTTGCAAGAACATCAAAGACATTTCCACATAAAGAGAGCCACAATCAAAGATTTCACAGATTTTTGTTGAGGTTGCTTCTTCGCCATTGATAATCGCAACAAGCTTGACAAATGGAACTCAAAGAACGAATTGAAGCAAATTGAAAAGAACAAGGAAAAAAGAAATTTGAAAATGGAACTCAGAAATCTCTGAGAATTTTCTATATTTCAGATATCTTCCATCTGTTCACAGAATTCTGCTTTTATATGCCGGATCCGAGATATCTTCCATCTGTTCGGATCTTCAGTGCCCAGCAAATGAATCACTCTATAAGTAATCCTCTGCTCATTCCCCACACATATATGCCAAGCACATTAAGCTACTGTAGAAACAAAGATTGAAACCATTTAAGCAAGGTTTTATCCAATTAAATCACTCTATGGATGGATCCTCCTTTAACTTATGCGTGTTTAACATTAGTGTAAAATCCTGCACATCTTTGTTTAACGTTAGATTGAAAACAATTAAGCAAGATATATGCATCCTTACCTTTCTTTCTTCTGTTCTACTGTAAAAACTTACACTAGATTGGGAAAAGTTATATGTGTAGTCTATGATTGTTTCTCTTTGGTTTTGTTAACTGTCTTTTGTAATTTTTAATTATCTTTTGTTTCTCCATTTCATTTTTTGTGTGATTGGCCATTATTGGTCATTCTTGCTCATATTATGCATGATTTCTTCTTCCAATTCTGAATAGATCGGTAAGCCGAAGGCCACTGGCAGTGATGTGTATCGAATATCAGGGGCTTTTGGCAAATGATCAATGTACACTGCTAAACTCTAATCAGGGCATTGCTTTTGTACTCATTTGGATGCACTTAAGAAGCTATGGATCATAATCTGCTGCTGATATTATCTGCAGAGCTGTAGTCATTTATTTGCTCCATATATAACTTGCTAAAATTGTTTCTATTGCTCAAAATCAGCTTTAGTTGCAAACCTTGGACTGGACGATGACTATGAATTTCTTTTTCTGTTGGTAATAATTTTTTTGTAATCACTTTTTCAATTCTATGCCTCATATATGGTATACTATGCTATGAACAATGCCTTCACTGAGTTGACTCCACTTGCATTGCTGAGATATTTTCCATTATGTAAATGCTTTTTGAATGAGAAGATCCATTAACAAACACTTTTTAACACTCACATGATGTGAATGCACTTGATTCTTGGATTGCCTTTCTTTTTTACTTTTTTCTTTTGAACATGGATTTTTCCTCAAGCTGTTTTATTGTTTGTCAACATACATGTAATATCGCAAATTTTCTAAAGCGTTTCGTCATCGATTTAATATATCTTCATAGCACTTGATCCATGGTATATGCTATTTGCCTTTTTGATATGCACTTACATACAAATAGACAAGCATTCACATAGTGGAGAAAATATTCATGTTATTGGATTCTTTTTCAGAGTTCAAGCTTGGTCTTGAAGAGATAAAGCGATGGTTTACAAAAATTGATCACATTTTCCAACATACATGAGTTCTTCATATTGGTGAAGTCATTACGCCATTCTATATATGTGTCTTAATTCCCACCACAATAGATTAATAGAAATGAAAGCACATGTGTTTGTGAGCTCAAAAAACTAAATCTCCTTTCAAATCTCCTTTTAGATGCAGGACACGCCCAATGCATTCAAAAGATTATTAACGTTATCAGAAGGAAGCATTTGGCTCAAGCGGCTGATTCCTATGCAATTTTCTCAGTCATGGATATAACCTCCTCGATGCCTCTGACTATGTAAAAGGCTCTGGTCGGTCATCATAGGAAGAACTAAACTTCGCTATGACGGAACTAAATTTTGGGGAAAATAATTTTTTTGGGAAAACTAACTTTCAATTTAAAATTGTAGATGAACTTAAATATGGAGACAACTAAATTTTGTAGAGAACTAAAATTTTAAATTTTGAACGAAATTAAATCTGGAGGAAACTAAATTTTTGGATGAACTAAAATTTCTTGGGGGAACTAATTTATTTGGCATGAGCTACAATGGGGGAGACTGAAATTTTTGGAACTTTTTGGGGTAAACTAATTTTGGTGTGAACTAAATTTTGGGAGAAACAAAAATTTTGGTTAGAACTAAATAACAATTATTGCGTGTCAATAACGTATGTTAATTTAGAATTATTTTAAGGGAGTGAATATTTTAAATGAATCGTGTCCTTCGGACGGATTTGATAAAATTTTGGAGGGGACCATAAACTTTTGGGGTGGAACTAAATTCGAAAGAAACTAAAGTTTGAAGGGAACTAAAATTTTTTGGGGGAATTAAATTCTCTGGGGGGACTAAATTTTTAGGGGAACTAAAAATTTGGGGAATAAATAATAATTATTGAGCTTTAATTATTGTTGTTCGTTTAAGATTACATGATCCAAATTTTGTTGGGGAAATATTTTAAATGAACCGTGCCCTTAGGGCACGGGTTATGACTAGTATATATATATGTATATATGTATATATATATATGTATATATGTATATATATATATTTTGAAGGGTACGCAACTTTATTCATATACTCAACAAATTACAATATTAGTCTACAAATAGAACCAAACATATAACTAAATGATGCTAAAACATAAATAATCCTGCAACTCTAAAAGAGAGCAAGGAATCCTAATGATAATTAGGATTCCGAGTATTCCTTGAGCTTTTCCGTCGAAGTGGATCCAAACAAATCTTTTTAAGTGTCTTTAAGGTAGGAGCTAAGCGGATCCTCCCACTCTTGGTTTGTCGTTGTAGCATCTCCGTCAAATTATTCCACCCATTCTTCCTCATATTCATCTTCATCAGCATTTCATCACCAACATTGTCAGGGTCATCAACGCAATCACTACCAGATGGGCCTCCAATTCACGTAGATTTTGGAATTACATGTATATCCGCTACCTCACCATTAGTAACATCTACATTTTCATTTGATTGGCCTCCGGTCTCTATACCAGAAGGGCCTCCAGTCTCTATCGTCCGGGCCACAGTCGCTGAAAAACCTCTGCTCGTATCATTCCCTTCATTAATTAACACACTCCCATCCGCAGGCAGTTTAGATTTGCATTTTTCCTCCCAAAACTTCTTAAATGGACATTGAGAGGATGAATGCCCAAAGCACTCACACGTTGGACAACTTGAAGGCAAGTTTTCATATTTCACTTTAATGATCACATTCTCCTCATCATCCACAGTAATCTCTATTGTTTTTTGCAATTTGGTCTTTGCATCAATTTCAACAAAGCATCGTGCATTGGTGTACCTTTCACCTAAAGCTGTAGCCTTATCCAGAAATAGAGGCTTCCCCATGGAGCTAGAAATTATACTTATGCATTCTGTAGACCAAAATTTAAGGGGCAGGTCAGGAAAACTTACCCATACTGGAATTGATGACAGAAGATCTTTGTCCATTGTGAGGTCTGGAGTCCAGCATTGCAGAACTATCACCCTTTTATCAAACATCCAAGGCCCTCCTTAGAGTACCCTGTTGCAATCTTCCTCCAACTCAAACACAAAGAAGAAAAAACCATTTCCCTATAGTGGACCTGTAGAGTACCCTTTGGCTGCCACAAACGATGGACACATGCACGAAGATGAGAATATAAAGGTTTGTCACCCACAATATAACCGGCTAGTGTTCGTCCCCATTTTGCAACATTTGTAGAGATTACTTCCTGCAGAATCCAGGGGACAGTCTTGCCTGAAGGAACCTCCTGAGGAGGATAGTAAGAGCATTTGCTAACCTCTTCAACAGCCCACCCTACAGAAAACAGCGAACTCCAGGTTTCACGACCAGTCTTCGCCACCCTCAAAGGAGTATGTGATTGGCCAGTAGCTTTCTCCTTCCGAATGTTAGTAGAATTCAGTTGTAGTGGAGGGTATTCTTCAACGTAATTGGGTGTTGACTTTGCTACAGCAGATGTTGACATCCTTTAAATAGAACATCGATGATAAGGGTTTCCTGTGTTAATACAGGCGGGATCTACTGCCCATGATCTACACGTGGTATCTTGAGAGCATGCCAGATCTGGTGATGACGATCTGATGATTCAAGTTGAAATTGACGATCTGATGAACATCCAAACTGGACGATTTGAGCAAATCGATCCTGAGAATTGATCTGAGGATACGATTTGAGAATTGATGAACTGTCGATTTGATAATTGATGAACTACCGATCTGATGAACTGATTTGATAATTGTTGAAACGTATCCAGATCAGATCTGATGAACAACTGATCTGAGGGTTCCAATTGAATTTGAGGAGTCCAGGACGACGAAATTGCCGATCAAAAACAGGACTCCGATCTGTCCGCGATCTGAGAAAGAGGCTGCGATAAGGAATCCTAGATGCCGATCTGATCTGGGCTAGCTGACGGCAGTGACCCTACCGGCGGCTAGGGCGAAGAACGAAGATCCCTCAAAATCTACACTTTTTTGAACTCGAAAACTTTGATAGCAAGTAGTTAGTTATATTTATATATGTATATATGTATGTATATGTATATGTACATGTATATGTATATCTGTAGATATCTGTATACACACACACACATATATGTATATATATATGTATATGTACATATATATCTGTATATATATATATATATATATATATATATATATATATATATATATATATATATATATATATATATATATATATATGGGTAAAGGGATCCTAAGGTGCCTCCTTAGATTCAATCTAAGGAGGCGCCCCCATTGCCCCCCCATCTCACACATTTTTTTTGAAAAAAAAATTAATGGGTTTGTTGTTCACCCCATGGATGATCAACACACCAAATTTCAAGGGATTCCAATACTTTTTGAGCCTCCATTTACCCCTTGCAACTTCGTGGGGTTTAAAGCACGTTTTAAACCGTTGAAGTTGTAAGGTGTAGATGGTGGCTCAAAAGGTATTGGAATCACTTGAAATTTGGTATGTTGATCATCTATGATGTGAACAACAACCACATGAAAAAAAATTTACAAAAAAATTGTAGGAGATGGGGGAAATGGGGGCGCCTCCTTAGATTTTCATCTAAGGAGGCACCTTAGATCCCCTTTTTCCTATATATATATATATATATATATATATATATATATATATATATATATATATATATATATATATATATATATATATATATATATATATATATATATGGAAGGTTAGCGTGATACTTTATTGATCAAAATATACATAATACAACAATAGCTCATCAAGGCAAGTGAAATCAATAGGGAGAGGATAGGGCACAAGCGCCGTCACTCCCCACTATCAATTTCCCATCCTAAACGAGACTATTTCCAAACCAACATATATACAAGAAAAATGTCAAACAAACAACTTAACCCATGTCCCTAAGTTCCCAGTTGGCAAAGGCCCTATCTTTAAGATTATTGGACGGCTCTGCTTCATGCATCAAAATCCTAACATCTGCAGCAATCTCCTCGAATAGGACGGTTTTGCATCTTCTTTCATCATCAAAAATGCGGCGATTCCTTTCTTTCCAAATGTGCCAAGCTGATGCTGCAAGGGTAGTCTTGGCCAATATGTCAAGGGCATTATTTCCCCCAAAGCGACAGAGGTAAGACTTACCGATCTCCGTTAATCCCGGACCCCAAAGAGTTGAAATATTTAGCTTGAGCAGCGATCTTTTAAGGATGTAGCTAGAGAAGCTACAGTCAAAAAATAGATGATCAATATTTTCCTCCTTCCCTTCATTGCACAATACGCAATCCATCGAAGTGTTTATCCCCCATCTACTCATCATATCCTTTGTTAACAATTTCCTTTGAAAAGCACGTAATAAAGTAAGGGACATTTTAGGAGAGTGATTTTTATACCATATCAATTTGTGAAATGGAAAGGGGTTTCCCCGTCGACGAACACCCTCCCACGCTTGCTTGAAACTGAAACTATCACCCGGTAGCCATTCCCAATCATCTGCACCCGGTTTCAGCTTATATGGTAGCAGCAGGTGTCGGATGGGATCAATACACGGGTCAGAAGTCCACGCTCCCTCAACCCAATAATCACTAACCCTCATCCGATCAGCACCCACAGGAACCGAACAGTAGTTGCGCAGTGGCCCGCCTGCAACCCACGGGTCATGCCAGAACATCGTACATTGGCCGTCCCGAACTCTCCTACGAATGAGATTGTAAGAAAAAGGCCGGCATCTGAGCAATCTCTTCCAGGATCCGGATTGTGTAACAAGGCCTTTAGCCGCATAGAAATCTGCTCCATACCTCGCCCTCATGTGCTTCGCCCAAATACTATCAGTGGTGAGGTACCGCCAAGTAAGTTTCAAACCTGCTGCAGAATTCAATTCTTCCAAAAGTCTGATCCCAACTCCACCTTCCTCTTTAGGTTTGCAAATGTCATCCCAAGCCCAGGCTTTGGATGATCCCAATATAAACCGGCGACACATAGATGAGATGGTTCGAATAATATTGAAAGGGATATGGTAAGCATGCATCCAGAATGCCACAACTCCATAGATCACCGTCCTAACCAGTTCAATTCTGCCCGCAATCGAAAGTAAAGAAGAACTCCATCCAGACATCCTCTTCCTGCACTTGTCAACTAAATTACTGAAGTTTCTGGTCTGGGGATACTTGGAAGAAAGCGACAGTCCAAGGTAAATAGAGATTGTTGAGGCAATCTTGATACCCAACATGTCAGCCAGCACAGCCTTATTTCTGACACCCTTGCTAAACAAGGCAGCACTTTTGTCCCAATTTACTTTTAGCCCTGTATAATTATTAAACTCCTCCATTAAATTTCTGACACCCAAGAAGGAATTCTTGGTAGCCCGACAGAACACCAGGAGGTCGTCAGCGAACAGAAGGTGGGAAATAGAGCCGGTACGCCTCATGGGTAAGATATTCCCCGTATTAATGGCCTTAGTGATAAGCAGGGAAAAAGCCTCCATAGCAATAACAAAAAGATAAGGAGAGAGAGGGTCACCTTGTCGAATACCTCTATTTCCCTTGAAATATCCGTAGGGGGAACCATTAATCATGACCGAGAAAGTTGACGTTGATATACACTCTTTGATCCATCTCACAAAGATGTCAGGGAATCCCAGTTGTTGCAAGAAGAAGAAGAAGAAGTCCTGGTTAACACTGTCGAAGGCTTTTCTCAAGTCTTATTTCAGGCATGCTCTTCCTCCCATAGGGTTGCTAAAATCTCTGATTTGCTCATGTGCTACCAAGGAACAATCTGATAAAAGTCTCCCTTTAAGAAACACAGCTTGATTAGGAGAAATGAGATCATGAATCACCAATTTAATCCTGTTGCAAATAATTTTGCTAATGATCTTGTAGAGAACGTTACAACAGGATATATGTCTATAATCACCCAGGGTAGAAGCATTATCATTCTTTGGAATAAGAGATAGGAAGGTGTGATTGACAGTCCGAAGAAGGGAACCAGAGGTAAAAAAAGATTTAATGGCAGAAGATACCTCGTCACCAATAAGGGCCCAATTGTGCTGAAAGAAGAATCCATTAAACCCATCTGGACCTGGGGATTTATCAGGGCCGATCTGAAAAACAGCTGTCTTGATTTCCTCATCGGATACTCTCCTACTCATCCAGACCGATGTTGCCTCAGTTAAAATGCACTTAGGAACAAGTTTAGGAAAGGTGGTGTGGTAGTGATCCTGGTTGTACAAATCTTCATAAAAATTTGGAGCCTCTCTTATCAAATCTTCATAAACCAAATTTCGGCCCCCCTTTTATCAAGAAGATGACACAAGTTGTTGCGGCATATCCTTGCCTTCATAGCAGTGTAGAAAAACCTTGTATTCTTATCACCAAGAGTAAGCCATTCCTGCCTACTCTTCTGTCTAAACATCCCCTCTTCTAGATTCATGGCTTTAACTAATTCCTTCCTGAGAAGCTGCTCCCTTTGCTGTAGAGAAAGGGAAGAGTGGATGCCTGGATCACTGCGAATATCTTCCAACTCCTTCCTGCATTTCTTCACCATATTTGTTGCATTATAGTCACCCGCCCAAGAACAGAGCACATGCTTCAACATCTTAAGCTTTTGTGTCAGCTTATACATCGGTGTCCCCTTCACATGTCCGGCCCAACTCCCATCAATAGCATTTTTATAACCTGGGCATTGAATCCAGTAATTAAAAAACTTGAAAGGCTTAGGAACAGAAGGAACCTGGGAGTGGAGGTTCACCACCATAGGAGCGTGGTCGCTTGTAATAGGATCCAGATAGTCAGTAAAAGTCTCCGGAAGCATATAAATCCATTCAGAGTTACAAAAAACACGATCGAGTTGAGCCGATATACGATCCTTTCCAATTCGATTGTTACACCAGCTTAGCTTATTCCCTGTACTCTTCAGCTCCTGGAGAGAGCACCTACTAATGCAATCACTGAAGTCCGCGAGCATAGAATCCCCCACCAGTCTACCTCCAATCTTATCCTTGGAAAAGAGGACAGTGTTAAAGTCACCACCAACAAGCCAAGCAGACTTACCAATCAAGACAGAATCCTCCTCCAAGCTCTTCCACAGCTCCTTCCTTTCCAGCTCAGTGTTTCGGCCATAAACACCCGTGATAGTACACGCAAACCCTCCTTCATTAGTGCAAGTGAATGACATGTGTTGAGCAGACCTGGATAAGATAGAAACCTTCCAAATAGTGGTGTTGAACCCCATAATTATACGCCCCCCGGCGAAGAATCAGTATTGTCTAGGCAAAGCCACCACTTCGGGATACCAGATTTATTAGTGATAGAAGGAGTCTTGAGCTTAGTCTCCAATAGTATAATAGCCGACGGATTTATTGAATTAATCCTGTTCTTCAGGTCCTTACGCCTGACCTAATTATTGAGCCCCCTGGTATTCCAATAAAAGATCGACATTAATCAATATTTGATTGTTGTTGCCCAGTGCCTCCGGCAGCCTGCAACACCTGAGTCCTCGTGCTCCGCCTGCAAGCAGCTGAAGAGGAATGTACTAATTTCTTTTTACCTACCTTGATGTCAGCCTTGTGTTTTAAATGTTCCTCCACCTCCAATTCCCACTCAGGATTGTCCATAGTAGTGTCCTTAGGCAGCCTGTCAATATCTGCTTCAAGTCTGTCAACAAGCAATGAGGGAATAGGATATTGGGTAGAGCCCAGGTCTTCCCTCGCAGAATCCGTGCCATGAGCAACAACACTATCAAGATTACCCTGCACGTCTTGATGTGGAGCTGGCTTTTTCTTGGGAACCTCCGGACATGCCTGAACCGTAGGAGATCCATGGCCAGGTCCAATGTGCAGGCCATCTACTCCTCCCAATTGATCCTGATTTCCCAAGGGAAGCACAGATTTAGTGCCATTAGTCTGGGCGCTTGTAGGATGTTCACGCAACAAGTGACAATCAACCAGAATCCCCGCATTAGAGGTCCCATTGTTTAGCCCATTGATAACAGGAATAGTCCCCCTTCCTGAATGCTCTACAGAGCCACCTGGACTCCCAGAAATTGGCACTACAAGGGGTGATACAATTGACTGATTCAAAATGGAAGACTTGCTAGTACCTGGAGGCTTCCGTGTTGTGATGTTGACCTGACCAATGCCATTCCTCAGTAGGGGAGAGGAGTGATCACTACGGGCTGCCAAATCCCCACCAGAAAGATGTAAGTTATCCTCCGTGGTGGAAGGTGTCTTGTTAATTCCATCCATATCTTGGTCAGTGTTGATTTCATGGATTGAAGGGAGCTTGCTCTTATCGGGACATTGTTTATCCGTATGCCCAAAACAGACACATTGACTACACCAGGGGGGGGTCTCCTTCAAACTTAGTATCAATAGTTATAGCAGAACCATCTTCCAACTCCACTTCAAATGATGAAACAAGTGGCGACGAGGCATCAACTTCTATTAGACATCGGGCATATGAAATTCTTTCTAGATAAGCTGTAGCTCGATCGAGGCATATGGGATTACCTAGGACCGAAGATATGATATTTAGCCCCTCCAGGTTCCACATATAGAGTGGCACCCCATGCAGCTGCACCCAGATTGGGATAGAGGAAAGTATATCGCGATCGTGTCTCATATCTAGACACCATCGCTTGATCACCACAAGTCACCCATCAAATAGCCAAGGTCCTCCAGCCAGGATCCTGTCGCACTCTTCCTTAGCTTCAAATCTAAAGTAGAAAAATCCATTCTCCCTGCTATAAATTTGAACCCTCCTCTTGGGCTTCCACAATCTCTCCATCCAAGCGACCATCTGACCATAGAAGGGGGTATCCCCTAGTACATACCCCACAAGAGTATTCTTCCAGTTCTCTGCACCCCTTTGAACCAGTTCCGAAGGGAATTTGGCACAGACAGATCCATCTTCCCTAATCTTCGGGGGAACATGTGACATCCCCAAAGCTGTTCCATAAGTGCGTCGGTTTGCACATACATCGATCCAGGATCTTTTGGTGCCCGTCGTGACAACATTAATTGGTGCTCTAGATCTCTCAGGCATACTATCATTCGGGTTACGGCTGTACCCATTCATCCCAATTTTCGCATTATTCCTTGGGCCTCCAGGCGGTCTAAAGTGGGAAGGACCCTCTCCGTTGGTAGGCCACCTCTTCTTCAAATGGTGATTAACACCTTTAGCCTGAACAGCCTTCCTCCTAACAACATGCCATCCCTCGCCATTGTCCTCAACAATCCGCCTGTAATTCCCGACCCCCTATCTGGATTAGATAACCGAACGCCAATGTCTCCAACTTTGGCCTGAACACTCTTGCCGTAAGATCCCTGACTCAGGCCATCCTTATCTCTGCCGATAACATCATTACCGGAGAAGTCATTGCCGCCGCCGCTTACCCCAGAACCGTTGCCACCAAACCCTTGATCTGGAGATTTCTTACGACTTTCAAGATCAGGGGAGATCATGTCTTCATCGACATTTGATGAGCCACCCTTCCCTCCAGGATCCCCCAAGTCGCCGTCACCTACCTGAACACCCTTGCCGTAAGATCCCCGACTCAGGCCATCCTTATCTCTGTCGATAACGTCATTACCGGAGAAGACATTGCCGCCGCCGCTTACCCCAGAACCGTTGCCACCAAACCCTAGATCTGGGGATGTCTTACGACCTTCAAGATCAGGGGAGATCCTGTCTTCAGCGACACTTGATGAGCCACCGTTCTTCCCTCCAGGATCCCCCGAGTCGCAGTCACCCCGAGTCGCCAGAGCCGCCATCCCCCGAGTCGCCGTCACCCCTATAATTTATATATATCTGAATATAGATGTATATGTATATGTATGTATGTATGTGTATATATATATATATATATATATATATATATATATATATATATATATATATATATATATATATCTGTATATATATATGTACTAGTCATTACCCGTGCCCATAGGGTATGGTTTATTTAATGGCTGAATTTTCCCCCACAAATTTCAAGTTCCCCCAAATTTCAAGTTTTCCCACAAATTTTCAAGTTTCCCCACAAAATTTCAAATTTCCCCCCAAATTTATGTTTTCCCCCAAAATTTAAGTCCCCCAAAATTGTCATTGCCACCTAGGACAAACTTGCCACGTAGGATAAGATTCAAAATCTTCAAAGGACTGGAAAAAATGGTCGGAAGGGGGTAAAATAAAAAGTGTGGGTGTTTATATAATAGATATCCAATTTCTCTTATCTAATTTCTCAGGACCAAATTCTATTATCAAATTTCTCTTGATAACATCCCTCTTTTATCTAATTGACTAGAAATAACCCGTGCACAACGTTCACGGACAGCCCAAAAAATAATCCACACAATCAGGACGTGGGACCTACACGAGTGTTTCGATGAGTGCAAAACTGGGTGAAAATGAGAAGAGTGTGTTTGAGTGTGTGTATTGTCATGGGGTTTTTTTGGTTTTTTTGATTGGGTGTGATTTTGGGTGTTTTGGGTTTGGATGTGTTTTGGAGGGTTAGGTGGGGTTTTGGGTTTTTTGAGTTTTGGGTTTAAGAAGGTTGTCCCATGTGACGATGTGACATTGCCACATGGGAAAAATTTAAAAACATCCCGCAAATGTAATATAGATAGATATCCAAATTCTCTAATCCAATTTCTCATGTCCAAATGCTCTTATCCAATTTCTCTTGATAACATCCCTCTTTTATATAATAGATATCCAAATTCCCTTATCCAATTTCTGACATGCGTTTATATTTTATATATTCACGCACGTCTTCTTTGTGCTTTTCCGTTGTTTTCCGTCGTTCCATACCCATTTTCTTGTGATTTTTAGTTTTCTTTCACTTCTTTGTGTTTCTGTGTAATTGCAGGAGATTTTCAGCGCTGGGGACATTCAAAGCAGATATCACGAGTCCCCAGAGTAACATGAGGAGTCACACGCGATCTAGAGGGCCAAACGTCAAAGAAAACCAAGTTTCAGCCCCAACCGATCGGGTGGACAGAGCCACCCGATCGGTTGATGCACGCGTATCCGACCCAGACAAGAGCTGAAGAGAAGAGCAGATCGCCCGATCGGTTCAGTGATCGGGTGAGATCGACAGATCTCTCTGTCTTTTTGAGCTTAATTCCAACCGATCGGGTGATATCTCACCCGATCGGTTCATCTGAAGCTGAAGACCAACAATTCACGACCCGGTCACGCCACCCGCTCGCCTAGTGCCCGGTTGAAGCTTCTGAAGCCCGATTGCCAAAGCCACCCAATCGGTTGACTTCTCAACCGATCGGCTCATCTTCCCGGGTCATTTTGGGGAAGAACTCACCCGACCGGTTGACATTTCAACCGATCGAGTGGCCTTTTCTTCTCCTTTCGCGCACTGATGCTCATTCATTGAAGATCTACTATCATTACAGAGGGATTTTGGGTGATCTCTTATTTTTCTAGCGTCAGCATCGTCGTTAGCTTTCCAACGATAGGTCGCATGCCCAAATCCGATTTTTCTACATTTTTCTGGAATTTTCTAAGTGCGGCTGGGTGCTGAAATTGGCAGTAGTCTGAAATTTAATTTCACCCGATCGGTTGGTGTCCTGGTGGCCGTCTGGTTGAGCCCAATTTTCAGCAGTTTAGTCTCTGTTTCATTCCACCCGATCGGTGAACTTCCACCCGATCGGGTGGGCCTATTTTGGCAGTTTTGCTGGGTTTTTTGGACCCGAACCGTTGGGTTTTGAGGGGGTTTATTTATAGGGGTCTGGGTACGACTTGAGAAATAATCTTCCCCATTTTTTCAGCAGTTTTCCTCCCATTTCTTGGGAGTTTTATGTTAGGTTAGATTAGGGTTTTATCTTCCAATAAACCTTGTAATGGATTGATGGGTTCAATTGCAAGCTAAGAATTTCTTTCTCTTGTTTTAAATTACTTTGTGTTATTTTCATTTTACTCGATGGTGAATGTGTGTTTGTCACTTTTATTACTTTCTATTATGTTCTTCACCATTGAGTAGTGTTTGATGAACCCTAATACGGGTTAGGGTAGGATTGATGCTTGGAAATTTACATTTGACTTGATTGCATGGTATGTGTTCGATGGAATGTGTCAATGGGAATTTCTAGCAATCTGAGTCCAATTCGTACAGCAACACACTAGATGTGTTGGCGATTGGAGTCCGGTGTCTTGTCCAGTCAAGATCTGCTTTGATGTATTGCTAGGAATCACATTCGACCTATTTGGCCATTAGGGTTATGCGGGGGCGTTTCATTGTCATTAGCGAGAGAAAGACCGCCTCTGACCATTGGGCCAAGGGGAATAAACTTGGCGGTTGACTCCCTAGCCACAGCGCATGCCCCTAGCGTAGACATCGAGTCCTCACGCGTGGGAACGGCTTGGACGAAATGTTGGGAGTTATCATTGTGGCCATAATGCTCCCAGTTGCGGAAGGTGTTAATGGACATGGGAATGCTCACCGTCCGAAACCGGGTAGACCTAGCGTACTGGGCATCGACCGGAATATCGGGCCCATGGACGCTAGCCTTTAGGGGCAATGTCTCACCCTGGGTCAAGTCATATGCCAAGTGTCATGAGTTCTCTAGCCCGTGTTAGCGGGGATTCATTTATTGTCTTTTTTATTTCTACACTTCCAGGCATATTATTCACATAGCTAGCACACAACCTAGGGGAGGCTAGTAGCCGTTTAAGCCATCCACCTCCCTGAGTTCGATAAACCCGCACCCTACACTAACCGTGCACTTGCGGTAAAACGACATCGCGCCCAAACCGTAAACGGGGCGCCGTTCAAGTTTTTAGCGCCATTGCCGGGGAGACGTTCGGTTTGATATTAGCTTAGCTTAGGTTCATTAGACTATGCACAAAAAATACAATAACCAAGAAATTTTTCCCCCACCATTATATTATATTTTTGTTATTTTCTAGTACTTTTGACGCTCCTCTCTAGTTTTCTTATTTTTGTTGTCCAGGTATCTTTGGTGTAACGTTGTGGAGATCAAATTTTGATGATCAGATGGGAGGATACGATCCTTATTCAGTTGTGGTTTGTCAGACTTGTGGGATGGTAGGGCACATGTATTACGACTGCCCATTTACACCTGAGAGCCTCCCCCTACACCAAGGCCAAACATTTTCCCACAACCTTAGTCCAAACACCTCCCATCCATTTCGTCAACCTTATATCCCTCCACCAACACAAGAAGAATCAAGCCGCGTGTCTCTCCTCGAAAGTGTCATATTTAACCAAGGCCAACTATTACAAAACTTGATGGTACCAATCACCGAGCCTACACCAAGGAGAGGGGATGAAGGAGAGGATATACCCACTTCCATGGTTGAGACCACCATGCCATCGACCACCGTAGACACATGTCATACCGATACCCCATTTTTCCAACACTACCACTTGGATGATGAAGCATTTTTTGATGATGATAGTGAGGATGGGGTGACTTCTCTAGGATCTGTGGGAGAGACTTCTCATCTTGGTTTGGATACCCCACATGAGTCCTACGAGAGCACCGAGGAGACTACAGAGCTTATGCATACGGGCGAGGAGGATGTGTGTGCGGACGAGTACACCACGACCACATACGAGGGGTCTGCTCCACATCCACCTCGACAGCCATCTCTGTCGCAGCTTCTTCTTTAGTCTGTGGTCAACCACGAGGATGTCATTCAGGACATCGGACAGATGGTGGAGTATGAGCATATCGTCGAGGAGGATGTAAATGAGGGTTTGGATATGATGGTCCACTTCATGGAGCCCGAGTCACATCTACCTTTACCGTCGCTCTCCACTTCTTCTGCGGCTGAGCATCTACTTGAGCATATTGCCACTATTCTGGGAGATTTTCATACTCACTCTCACTCCACTTTTGAGTCTCGCTTTTCACTTCCTATTTCTTTAGACTCATATATATTTGACACATCATATCTCTCGCGGGGCACATGATCTACTTCGATTGAGGTATGCTGCGGTGTGTCACCACCTGGAGAGCCACTTCTCATGGAGAGCGAGGATTTGGTCGTCGCTAATACAGAGGGTATCGACCCATTCTCAGGGAGTATTCGTCACCCTTTTATTATTTTCCGATCTTATGTTGACAATTATCTCTGGGATACATTTATTTTGGGAAAGGATTTCTTACCATTGGCTAATGCACCTCATTCTTCGCAGGTTACAGGTAGACACCTACGAGGGATGCTTGGAGTTGCATTGCTTGGGTCCATTGGCACTCGTGGCATAGCACTTCTAGCGGAGCCACAGAAGGAGCAGTTAGAGCAGCTACCTGCCCCACTCCAGATCTTGGATCCACCTATGCTCAGGTGTATCCCCATCCAGTAGTGTAAAAATTTACCGCTTTCTAGTTTAGATTAGAATAATCTCGTCTACTCTCATTAGCAAGGGGAGCGTATCTAGGATTTGCTTTTGCATCATTATAACCCATCATGTCGTGCCCTTCTATCATTTCACCCCCATCCTCTACCGAGGAGGACGAGGACTCGTCCTCTCCTGCATTTTGATTTCTTTCTTTTTCTTTTCCGATCTTCCCCCTAGCATTTTTTTACATCACATTGATCATATCATTTCGCTAGCATTGCCATGTTCAGCTTGGGGAAAATCGACTTTTGTGCATATTGTCGTGTGACGTCTTTGTCGTGTGTTTGTTTTTATGTGATTCTTATTTGTGTGTTTCTTTTTCTTTATTTTTCTGTTTCATTTGTGTGTTTTTCATGTTTTTCATTTTTTGTTGTCGGTGCGTACCCCCCCATTTTCATTGCCCTCCCGTATTCACTACTATTGCATTGATGGCAATGCAAGTTTTAGCTTGGGGGGGTCGTGTTGAGTAATGATTCCCCGGATTTGGTTTTGGATGATGAGTAAACATAAATATCATTTACTAACTGTTTGTGAGCGCAGTTATGGAGATCGTCGCCAAAATACTATGTACATCAAAAGCAACATCTTATGACTTCTCAATACGCGTGATCGTATGCCTGAAGCTTCGTTGAAGCTCAAGGAGCAATATTGAAGTCAAGAAGAATGAAGATTGAAGCTTTGAAGACGGTTCGTCATGTATTATTTATTGTCTTCTAGCTTCATAGAATAGAATGTTAAGCCTTGAGTAGGACTTACATTATAATCTTCATTTCGCTCATATCTTTGAGCTAGGATTATCTTAGAAGCCATTAGAAACTTTCCCGAAGCCTATCGCTTCTTCCCTCGGCTTCTAGTGCATCTTAGTTGGTTCAAGAAGAAGAACCAATCGACTAGATGACGATCTAGTCGGTCGGCAACTCTTCATGAACCGACTAGATGTCCTTGCTCATTTCAGCTCATTCCCTGTTGATCAATTAGTCGGTCAAAGAAGGTTCACCGACCGACTAGATGACGATCTAGTCGGTTAGGAATCCTTCTCAGACAGACTAGTTATCATTGCCTCATTTCAGCCTGAGTTACTGTTTCGAGTTAGTCGGTCTAAGAACATTTTTCGACCGACTAGTTGAGAAACTAGTCGGTTGGAATTTGTTCTCAGACCGACTAGTTCAAACTTGCTTTCAGACTATTAGTTTTGACTCTTAGTCGGTCTAAGAACACTCACCGACCGACTAGTTGTGAAACTAGTCGGTTGGCAAATCTTCTTAGACCGACTAGTTCTTTATGCCTGAACTTTCTCTTTTGGCTGTCGAGCTGTTAGTCGGTTCATGAAGAATCACCGACCGACTAGTTTCCAATCTAGTCGGTCAGTGATCCTTCTTAGACCGACTAACTGCTTCAGAAATATGACCGTTGGGAATCTTTTGCGCACGATTTTTCTTGCCTCTATAAATACAAACCTGATTCGTTTGAGGCAAGGTTAGAGGTCCATTATCAAAGTTGTTTCAGACCTAAGAGATGAGTTTTCTCAAGCTATTTTTAAGCTCTCTCTTCCTCACAAGAATCTCTCCCTTCACTCTTTGAGCCAATATCCTCAAGAGAGATTCTCTCCATTGTGAGTCTTCCAAGCCAAAGGCTTGATCCAAGGTCACCAACTCCACCCTAGGCTTCCATCTCTGGTCAACTTCTTGGAGCTAGGGTTATCTTCTTCAACAAAATCCCTCCTTGCCCCAATTTGGTAAGATTTACTCATGGCATATGATTTTGTGGTAAGTGTTTCTTTATTTCATTTCAATTGATATTGCAATTGTGTCTCTCGGTTGTGAGAGAGGTTGTGATCCCGGGTTGTGGGAGTCACATTTATATTGTGTATGATTTGGTCTTGTGAAGGGTTTTCACAAGAATTTCATAGTGCTAAATCTTGGGTTAGAGGTTTCTAACTCAAGTATCCAGAGGGGATCCGGGTGGTTGGGACGTAGGATCACCGGGAACAAGTCGGGGAGACTTGGGTGGATCCGAACCCGTTACATGCTTTGTTTGCATTTGTTAATTCTTGTTGATTGGTGTATGTAGTCTAATTCCGCATTGTTGTTTGTATGTTTGCACAATAATTAGGAATAACTCTCTTGATTATTTTAAAGTACTATTCACCCCCCCTCTAGTACATGTGCAGTAGCTACGCAGGGCACTACAATTGGTATCAGAGCCAAGGTTCAAAGCTATGACAAACAACAACTACAACGTCTTCAAGATCGTCAAGGATCTTCTTCAGTTATGGAAGGACAATCCTCAGTCAGGCCTCCTCACTTCAACGGTACCAACTATGGGTACTGAAAATGCCGGATGGAAACCTTCCTCCGGAGCGCTTCACTTTGGAGAGCCACGATGACGGAGTATGTCGAGCCCGCTGAAGAAGATTTCGCGAAGTGGACTACCGCGGAGATCGTCGCGGAGGTAAGCAATGCCAAGGCCATGAATGCCTTGCAATGTGCATTAGAGCCAGAAGACTTCAACAAGATATGCACATGTAAGAGTGCATATCAAGTATGGAACCAACTCCTCATCTTGCATGAAGGGACGAGCACGGTAAAAGATTTTAAACTCGTTGTCGCTAACAAAGAATTTGAGTTGTTTCACATGTAACAGGGTGAAACTATGAAGGACTACTATGCTCGCTTCGTGGACATATCCAACGAATTGGAAGCTCTTGGGAAGATCTACACCCAAAAGGAGAAAGTCGCGAAAATTATTGACGGACTTCCTTCTTGTTGGGAAAAGCGTACCTTCGCCATCGAGGAAGGTAACGATATGAATAAGTACACGGTTGTACAACTAATGGGTACCTTGTTGTCTTACGAGGTACGCAAGGAAAGTAAGATAAAGATGAAGGAGAATATGAAGGCGTACTTGAAGCAAGACAAGCCAAAGAAAAAGGCGATTGCGAACAAGGCCGCTCCATCTACCGATGATGAAGAATCAGAAGAAGAGTTGGACATGGAAGCTTTGGCCGATATGGCAAAGAAGTTCGACCGATTCTTCCGAAAAGGTAAGTTGAAGAGTAAATCAAAATTTATTCGACTAATGCTTCTACTCCCGTGTGTTATAAATGCAACAAGCCAGGACATATCAAGCCGGATTGTCCTCTCTACAAACACAAGGAGAAGTGGAAGGCATGCAAGTACGACAAGTCGAGAAAGCACAAGAAAGGACTTGTCGGCACATTCACCGACTCCGAAGAGGACTCCTCAAGTGGAGAGTCGGATGATGAACGAGTGGAGAAAGCACACACGTGCTTCATGGGAAAAGTTGAACGTGTTCAAGAGACCTCCTCCGATGAAAGCGAAGATGAAAGAGAGGATGGAAGCGAGGATGAAGGCGAAGAGGTAACTATGGATGAACTTAGATTAGCCAACGAACTACTTTGGAATAAGTTTTCTAGTTTGGCTACTAGATTTATTAAGACTAAAAATGAGCTAGATAGTCTTAAAACCTCGCCTAAGCCTATCATCGTCAACAATGACACCGTTGTTGAAGGGTTGAGAAATGAGATTGAAAATCTCAAATCTCAACTTGAGCATGTTCATATCGAGGATTCGGATGAACATGTGATAGCGGATTTGACGTCTCAAAACTCAACTTTGAGTATTGAGAATAAAAATCTCAAGTCACGTGTTTGTGCACTCACATCGCAAGTGTCCACCTTGGATGCTTCTTTGCATTCTCTCACTGAGAAGTATGAATGCACATTAGGCCGAATTCATGAATTCAATAAGGGTAAGGGCCATTTGGATAATATCCTAAATGACTTACTTCCGGCCAATCATCACATTGGCTTGGGGTATAAGATGGGAGATTCATCCAAATCGTCCGCCACCTTTGTTAGGCCATCTTCCGAAGCTTCTACTAGTGGGAGTAAACACTTCATGGGTAGTTCTTGTACCAATGATGCTTCCGCTAGGTACACACCCCCGTTTGGAAAGAAACCCACTTTGGGTGGACCTCCAAAGAGGGGTCATGCTTTCATGTATACCATGCCACGTAGGAACACACATCCTACTCCACGTGTTAGCACGAATGATGATTTTTATGCTCCGCATCCACGAGCACGTGCACACCATATGAGACACACTCATGCACGTGTTCCACCACATGCATATGTTCATTCACTTTCTCATATGAATAAGTATCACCATGCACCATTGCATCATATGCCATATGCTTACCCACAACATGCATCACATAGAAATCAACAACTTATGCATGTTCCCAATAGGATTAGGACTCCCAAGACATACACTATTTGGGGTTCGAAGAACACTAGCATGCATGCTAAAAATATGTATGTGCAATCGTATATTAATTATATTATTTTGAATGATGATTATGTTAGGAAATCATGGTCCTCGTGGGCTTGGTTTCCGAAGGGTTAGTTTCATTTGACCCTTCATTGCTTGGTACCATAAGTTTAATTTCATTTTATGGGTACCAAAGCAATTGTGGTAAGAATTGGTTTATTTTTTTATTTTTGCATATTGGTCTTGGATGTGCATGATTGTTTGACACTTAAATTCATATTGAATTTGAATTTAGTTAGGATATGGGTTACATTTAATTTGAATTTAGTTCATTAAATTTATTGCCTAAGCCATAGGATCCAAAAGGATTTTTGGATACCAAAATGATGCTTTCTAGGTTCAATCCATCATGAGATACCAACCCTACCAACTCATTGATTTGCAAAGTTTTTCATTCAAATGGAGTTGATGGTGCTTAAGTGATGCACCAAAGTAGGGGGAGTTTAATGTTGTAAGTATATTCTTACATTTGATATACATTTGGTATCCATGTGTGTTGATTGCATGCATTGTTAGAATATTTGCATTGGTATCAATTTGCTACATTTTGATATTCACATTGGATTGTTTGTCTCTGATGTTGATTTCGACGCTCGACGATTATCTTGGTTAAATAGAAATTCTTTCTATGATGTCATAGAATTGTTTTCCATGCACTATTTAACTAAGAATGTTGATTTTGGAGAGTATGTTCCAAAACTCAATACGTGAAATTGATTTGAGTTTTGATGATTTCGTTTTTCGATTTTCGCCTATGGCTTGGTGATTTCGATTTTCGATTTTCGACTATGGTTTGATGATTCGTTTTTCGATTTTCGCCTATGGCTTGGTGATTTCGTTTTTTGATTTTCGCCTATGGTTTGATGATTTCGTTTTTCGATTTTTGACTATGGTCACGTTGGCACGCTTTGATTTTCTTCGGTATTTTACATTTGGTATTTTACAATGGTGTTATTTGGACCGTGATCATATTCTTCGACTCTCGTGCTTTTATTTTTTAGCCATTGTATTTGTCATTGATCTCCTCCCGCTCTTTTTTGCTAATGCCAAAGGGGGAGAGAATTAATAATGACGATGTGCTAATTAATAATTCAAAGCAATTTATCATGAATCTAATTTGATATGTTAGATTCAGGGGGAGTGAAGATATAAAAATGGATTTAGAATCCTAAATGTCAATAATTGGTTCATATTTCATGTCTTCCTCGTCTGCTTGATGCGTATGATTAATATTTAATACGAGACTAACGTGTCATCAATGCATGGGGAGTAAGTAAATTTCAATTGAATCATTATTATTGATTATTATTTATGTTGGTTTGTCATCACCAAAAAGGGGGAGAATGTTGAGTATTGATTCCCCGGATTTGGTTTTGGATGATGAGCAAACATAAATATCTTGTACTAACTGTTTGTGAGCGCAGTTATGGAGATCGTCGCCAAAATACTATGTACATCAAAAGCGACGTCTCATGACTTCTCAATACGTGTGATCGTGTGCCTGAAGCTTCGTTGAAGCTCAAGGAGTAATATTGAAGTCAAGAAGAATGAGGATTGAAGCTTTGAAGACGATTCGTCATGTATTATTTATTGTCTTATAGCTTCATAGAATAGAATGTTAAGCCTTGAGTAGGACTTACATTATAATCTTCATTTCGCTCATATCTTAGAGCTAGGATTATCTTAGAAGCCATTAGAAACTTTCCCGAAGCCTATCACTTCTTCCCTCGGCTTCTAGTGCATCTTAGTTGGTTCAAGAAGAAGAACCAACCGACTAGATGACGATCTAGTTGGTCGGCAACTCTTCATGAACCGACTAGATGTCCTTGCTCATTTCAGCTCATTCCCTATTGATCAATTAGTCGGTCAAAGAAGGTTTACCGACCGACTAGATGACGATCTAGTCGGTTAGGAATCCTTCTCAGACCGACTAGTTATCATTGCCTCATTTCAGCCTGAGTTACTGTTTCGAGTTAGTAGGTCTAAGAACGTTTGTCGACCAACTAGTTGAGAAACTAGTCGGTTGGAATTTGTTCTCAGACCGACTAGTTCAAACTTGCTTTCAGACTATTTGTTTTGACTCTTAGTCAGTCTAAGAACACTCACCGACCGACTAGTTGTGAAACTAGTCGGTTGGCAAATCTTCTTAGACCGACTAGTTCTTTATGCCTGAACTTTCTCTTTTGGCTGTCGAGCTGTTAGTCGGTTCATGAAGAATCACCGACCGACTAGTTTCCAATCTAGTCGGTCAGTGATCCTTCTTAAATCGACTAACTGCTTCAGAAATATGACCGTTGGGAATCTTTTGAGCACGATTTTTCTTGCCTCTATAAATACAAACCTGATTCGTTTGAGGCAAGGTTAGAGGTCCATTATCAAAGTTATTTCAGACCTAAGAGAGGAGTTTTCTCAAGCTATTTCTAAGCTCTCTCTTCCTCACAAGAATCTCTCCCTTCACTCTTTGAGCCAATATCCTCAAGAGAGATTCTCTCCATTATGAGTCTTCCAAGCCAAGGGCTTGATCCAAGGTCACCAACTCCACCCTAGGCTTCCATCTCTGGTCAACTTCTTGGAGCTAGGGTTTGGTGACATCTTCTTCAACAAAATCCCTCATTGCCCTAATTTGGTAAGATTTACTCATGGCATAGGATTTTGTGGTAAGTGTTTCTTTATTTCATTTCAATTGATATTGCAATTGTGTCTCTCGGTTGTGAGAGAGGTTGTGATCCCGGGTTGTGGGAGTCACATTTATATTGTGTATGATTTGGTCTTATGAAGGTTTTTCACAAGAACTTAATAGTGCTAAATCTTGGGTTAGAGGTTTCTAACTCAAGTATCCGGAGGGGATCCGGGTGGTTAGGACGTAGGATCACCGGGAACAAGTCGGGGAGACTTGGGTGGATCCGAACCCGTTACATGCTTTGTTTGCGTTTGTTAATTCTTGTTGATTGGTGTATGTAGTCTAATTCCGCATTCTTGTTTGTATGTTTGCACAATAATTAGGAATAACTCTCTTGATTATTTTAAAGTACTATTCACCCCCCTCTAGTACATGTGCAGTAGCTACGTAGGGCACTACAAGTCACACTTCGTGCGTCAGTTGTGTCTTTTTCTTTGTTTTGAGTTGTTTTCACAGTGTTTTTTCTTTTTCTTCTCATCTTTTGTCCTCTCTCTCCTAGAGATGACCCCATGTGATGAATTGCCATAGAATCACACACACACACCTAGCATAGCTACGATTATCACATTCACTAACCCTAGGAAGCCTAGTCCTATTGCATTTCATGCTTCGTGGGTTCACTTTGCTTTCGTGTGCGTTGTTTGTCGTGACTAGCTAGTGGTGTGCTTCTACTTGTGATTTTGATTTATATACATGTCCTTGGTTGACCCCTAGATTATCATGCTTTGATTTGAATATGCGGTATTTTCTTCTACTGTCTGCTTCTATATGCATGATATATATATATATATATATATATATATATATATATATATATATATATATATATCGTATACTTCAATTCACATGTGTCGGGATTCCACAAATAAGGACTAGGATAACCCATTTAGCTTATGCTCTGATTTGCGAGAAATATTTCCTTTGCCCAAGTGTTTAGATTCCGATCTCTTTTTTGTTTTACTTGGTGCAAATCACCTCGTTGTGTACCGTTCTTCCACTTGGGAGAGTACACATGTATGTATCACATTATCCAAAAATCCAAAAAAGAGAGAAAAGAAAAACCATAAAAAAGAAAAGAAAAGAGAAAAGGAAAACAATATGTATAGCCAAAAATCCAAAAAAATACAAATACCCAAAACCCAAAAAAAATTCCTGTGTGAATATTTTTCCTATCTACCGATAATAAAGGGAATAAAGGGAAGGCGAGAGTTTGCACCGAGTGTTCTACTCCACACCTTCTCAATTTCCATCGTTTTCGAACACACTTGGCATAGGGACTTTCTAGCGATTATCTACGCAATGTGTGGTGATTTTCTAGTCCCTAGCTATGGAGTCCCCGATACATGATACGCTTCAATTCTCATACTTTTCTCATGCATGCTTGAGCTATATTTCACCGCAACTTCGAATTGAATTGATATTTGGGTTGTTCCTTGGGTATGTGTATATGGAGCTTTATTGCACAATGTAGATAGTGACACCGTCTGCTAGCACACGACCACACTCACTCGCGCTTCACCGTATGGACCCACGACACTTGTATTGACTCATATTCCTTGATTTAGTGTTGTGATTTGTCGCATGCTTGCTTAGTGTGGCGTGTTTGATTTTGTTAGCTCTGACGGGCGATCTAGGATTTTATTTCCTCTCTCTGTCTCTCTCTCTCTCTCTCTCTCTCTCTCTCTCTCTCTCTCTCTCTCTCTCTCTCTCTCTCTCTATTTTTCCCCTCCGAGCTCCTACTCTCACTCGTCTTCCTCGAGGACGAGGAAGGATTCAGTATGGGGGATTTTGACGTGCGTTTATATTTTATATATTCACGCACGTCTTCTTTGTGCTTTTCCATTGTTTTCTGTTGTTCCATACCCATTTTCTTGTGATTTTTAGATTTCTTTCACTTATTTGTGTTTCTGTGTAAATGCATGAGATTTCCAGCATTGGGGACATTCAAAGAAGATATCACGAGTCCCTGGAGTAACGGGAGGAGTCACACGCGATTCAGAGGGCCAAACGTCGAAGAAAACCAAGTTTCAGCCCTCAACCGATCGGGTGGACAGAGCCACCCGATCGGTTGATGCACGCGTATCCGACCCGGACATGAGCTGAAGAGAAGAGCATCTCGCCCAATCGGTTCAGTGATCGGGTGAGATCGACAGAGCTCTCTGTCTTTTTCAGCTTAATTCCAACCAATTTGGTGATATCTCAACCGATCGGTTCATCTGAAGCTGAAGATCAACAATTCACGACCCGGTCACGCCACCCGCTCGCCTCAGTGCCCGGTTGAAGCTTCTGAAGCCCGATTGCCAAAGCCACCCGATCGGTTGACTTCTCAACCGATCGGCTCATCTCCCCGGGTCATTTTGGGGAAGAACTTGTAGGACGCAACGATCTAGTAACTTTAGTTTGATGATGACAAACGTGCATGAACGTTTTTAACGTGTGTGCTAAGTGTGTTTCGGGTTTGGCAAGGCGGTAATTCTTGAAGAGATGACTAAGTCAACTGGTGGAGAAATTGCTATCCACATTGCTAATGGGCTTGGTCAAAGATCTATACACCTAGCAATTTGACTTGGTCAATGTGGAGAGAGAGAAGGAAATCAATTATCAAGATTTGCAATAGATTCTTCCATATCCAATTTGAATTGCAAATCAAATCCAATGGCTATCATTATTCCATTCAAATTCAAGTCCCCAATCCAATATCAATTCAAATCCACATCCCTTATTTCTAGGGATTTCCTTTGGGTCACAAAGATTTCTACCCATCCTTATATAAACCCCTTTGAGGGAACCCTCAAACGTGCGTCAACAATATTTTAAAGGGGCAGTCGCAACATTTGCAAGTAATTAGCAGCCGGAAAAAAAAATGAAGTGCAAAGGAAAAAATCCCAAGAGCCTCTGATATTTCTTTTCTCCAAAATCAATAAAGCCTGAGCCTCACAAATCAAATCACCAAGAGCTGAAGTGCATTTTTATGAGGGGTTTTTGTTTTTTTAATCAAATTTTTCTTTGGGACAAGGCCGAAACTCATTTGGGGAATCAATTAAAAAGGTCGGCCACATTTTTTTCCTTTGGGGATTAGCCGCACAAATCAAGGGGGCATATTTTGTTCAAAAGACAGAGCCAAAGTTTTTACAGCCAATTTTTTTTTGCTTGAAACTTTCACAGTGCCGATTTGATTCTTGTGCGTGTGCCATTATTTGGAGAGTTCCCATGCGTAATCTTTTTGCTTTCTCAATCAAAACAATCGAAAGGGCACATTTATTTTCTCTCTTTGATAACATCATGATCTCCTCACAGTAACAAGATTCCCAAGGTGCTGGCCGAAAGTTTCCGTTGGAAATTTTTTGGGGAGAGCTCCACTTCGGGCACAAATCAAACTCACCAAGAGAGCATTTGATTTTATTAATATTTTATTAACACCTCTCTTTTGTGTTTACTTGCAGGATCTCATTTGCTTAATGATGATTTGTTTTAATTTCATGTGCATCTTTTGAATAACAGGCCGCACCTAATTATAAGACGATCAGCCAATAATTTTGAGGGGAGCCGCACTTAACTTCTTAAGGGCTTCTTCAAAGTGCTAGGGCAAGTTGCAATTTATGGTGTAGGCCGCAAGTTTCAACCTTTGGAGGATGGCACAAGTTTCATCGAGAGGGGAGCCGAACTATTAGGGGGAGACATCAGAGACTACTACTTGTCAGATTGATCTGGCCCGTGCTGATTGACGAGGACATCGCCGCTACACAAATTAAGATTCCTAAACTCTATTTATTATTATTTTGTGTAGTTATTGTGTTAGATCCTCGTAGGGGAAACTTTACCATCTTTTGTGACTATTTTGGGACTTGTCTGGTTGGGGCAAGACAAGTGGGACCTAGCTAGTTTGGGACTAGCTGGTAGAAAGCATTACTAGGATTGATAGTGAGAGGAAACACTGTGTGTGGGGTACTGAGAGCCTGGCGAGTGTAGAGACGTAGATGGTGCTCTAAGCGTGCTCTAACTTGTGGTTTTGTACCTATTGCACTATTCAATACTAGTAGCTGTTTTGGGGGCTGGAGTAGGTCGTTGGGACGACCGAACCAAGGTAAATCTGCTGTGTACTCTGTGTCTGCATTTTATTTACCTTGCTTCTGCTATAACTGCGTGAGTTTGTTCGTGGGTTGCACGAATTATTTTATAAGCATATTCACCCCCCTCTAGGCTAGGACCCAGATCCAACAAGTGGTATCATAGCAGGTTTTAGGATCTAGCCTAGGATTGCCCATGGATCACATTGATAGTGCTTTTGCTGAGGTTCAGTCTGTTTCCCGTCCCCCTAGATTTAATGGAGGTGATTATGCTTATTGGAAAAATCGAATGAAAATCTACCTTATTTCTATTGATTATAAAGCTTGGCAAATAATTGAAAAATGATATAAACTGCCTGTCATTAAAGTAGACAGTGTTGAGATTGAAAAACCAAATGACAAATGGGATGATAATGATTGGAAATCTTATTCTTTAAATGCTAAAGCTATGAATGCTCTCATTTGTGCACTTGATAAATCTGAATATAATAGAATCTCACATTGTTTAACTGCGCAGGAAATATGGCATACTTTGGAGGTGACACACGAGGGAACGTCACAGGTGAAGGAGTCTAGACTTGCACTTCTGAGTACAAAGTACGAGGGTTTTTGCAGGCTACCATCAGAGACCATATCAGAGATGTTTGCGAGATTCACCAACATCGTCTACAAATCTAGCTCGCTCGGTAAGACATATTCTAGCCTTGAACAGGTGAGAAAGATATTACGAGCAATGCCAAGCTCTTTCAGGCCTAAAGTCACTGCCATTCAAGAAGTGAAAGATCTGTCCCAGATGAGGGTGGAGGACTTGATAGGCAATTTAATGTCCCACGAGCTTGAATTGCAAAACATTGATGAAAGGGAGAAACCTGAGGAGAAGGAAAAAGCCATAAAGCCCCTTGCATTGAAAGCTAGCGAAGAAGAGGATGATGACGACGATATAGCACTAATGGTGAGAAATTTCAGAAAGTATGTCCAAACCAAGCAAGGAAGAACAGAAATGGCACCCAGGTTTAATCGCTCTAACTTTTTTCAGTCTTCTAAGCAAACTTATGATCAGAATGCTACTAATAGAATGACTTATTTTAAATGCAAGAAAAGAGGACATCGAATGAGGGACTGCCATATGAGACAGCTCAGATTGCTAAGGAAAAAGGAAAATCCAAGGTGCTAACTTGGGATATGGACATCGAAGCTGAAAGTGAGGGGGATGATCATGTTGCCATCTCATGCATGGCATTGATGGGAATACACGATGAGGTAATTTCTGGTAGTAAAGCTGAACTCCTTACTCTTTGTAAAGAAATACAAGATAAAATAGTAGAGCTTGAATCCACTATAGATGATTATCAAAATGAGAACTTTGAAATGCAACAATCTGAATATGATATGTCTAAGGAGATTGAAAAATTGAAAATTGAAATTGTTGCTCGTGACTCTACTATTGATATATTGAAAAAGGAAAAATCAAGTTTTAATGATGAAGCACCTTGTCTTTCTTGTCCTTCATTAATGAACAATATTAGCATGCTAAAACAAGATCTTTGAAACTTGAAGGTGAAAAAGTGAAATAAGAGAGCTTAAGGATAAATTTTGCATGCTAGATAATGATCTTAAGAGAAAAACAATTAAGTTTGAAAAGAAGGAAAAGGAAAACAAGTTAGCTTTTATAAGTAAATGTACTTTGCTTGTGGATGAGAATAAACTATTAAAATCTAGAGTTTCTAATCTTGAATTGGCCATTAAGAAATTCTCTATGGGAAAACAATCGTTGGATACCATTTTAGAGAATCAATTATATGGCAATAAAAGAAGAGGACTTGGATTTGGTTTGAAAAAATGTTGAAAAGACAAAATTCAAGAAATTCCATAATGTACCCTCTATTGCAAAGAACTTATATGCAAAGTGCTTTACTTGTGATAGTGTAGGCCACACATCATATTATTGTAAATTTAGGAACACAAATATCAAGTTTAAACAAGTGTGGGTTCCTAAAACAATATTGGCTAACACTAGTGGACCTTGTTGGATTCCAATGTCACACTTAACACCTTTCATGTAGGTGTGATGGAAATTTGGCGAGGAGCAAATTTTTCAATGTCTCATTCTTTTAGCTCCTTCGTCAAATAGCGACGAGAAGGTATAATTTTTATCCCTCTTTGCATTTCATTGCATACCCTCATAGATTGTTTTGTGTGCTTGTTTTTATTTTGTTTTGTGTGCTTGCTTGCATGATTTTTAATGTTTTTATTTCTAAAAAAAATTGAAAAACCAAAAATAAAAAAAATGAGCTTAAAAGAATACCCTTCATGATTTATCTTAAGTGGTATTGTATGAATGATCAAATCTATCCCTTGTAGAAGTTAATTCATTATTTTTGTAGCAACATAAACATGTTGTTCTCTTTTTAGTAGCCATGACATGTCTCATAAACTTCAAATTTGACTTCTACACCTACATTTGCACTTTCACGATAATTGACTTTTTAGTGCTTTTGGAGACTCTTTCGAAGAATAATGGAAAGTGAATGTAGGAATGATTAATTTCTGAATTTTCTAAGGGATATGAAGTGTTTAGCCATGAATAAAAATTGATCACAAAAGAATTGCAAATAAACAATTGATGAAAATTGCTCCGTAAGAAAAATGGATACTGTTACGACTAATTTGGACCAGCCCGAGTTACAACGGCCCACGGCCCAGCCTTAAAGGGGACGCCAACTAAAGAAGACGGGCCCACCCGGAAAGGCCCACGGACGGGGCTGAAGGCCCAGCCACTCCACCCTCGGGGGCACCTGACTAGCCCCCATTCGGCCCGATTAACCGCCCCTCGGAATCCACGATCCCATAATGGCCATTAACGGACCCGTTAATGGGCCACCCCTCCACTACGCACGAGTGGGAGGAGGTGGAGGCGGATCGTGGGGACGTGAGAGGAGGCGGGACATGGGGCAATCACGAGGGACCATATAAGGGGAAGGCCAGGACGACGGAGAAGAGGATCGAGACTCAGGTAATCAACAGAGAGGTACTCCATCAATGACCTAGGCATTCGCCACTCCATTTCATCCCTCCCCCAAACTCGCGCCGCCTGGGTTGACGTTCCGGCTTCCTTACAAGCCGGATCTCCCCCGCCGAGTATCCCTTCAGACCTTGATCTGACTTAGGCATCGGAGGGGATTTGGCCAGAACCTAGGTCCGGCCTCCCTGACGAGTTTCCTTATCTGTCCAGGAAGAAGATATCCGAGGCGCGAGGCTACCCCTCAGCGTCGGTCGGCTACCCCCATCGCAGTCGTCAGGTGGACGGCTGCTCAAGCACCAACCCACTTGCAAGGCGCCGAGGCTACCCCTCGACGCGGATCCGACCGAGGCCGAGCGCGACCCAGCCGAGGCCAAGTGTGACCCACCGAGCTGAGGCTTCTCCTCAGCTCCCCAAAAGCAGAGGATCGACGCTACCCGGGGACTCCCCCGTCTGCGCCCGACCCTCCTTCCTCCCCCATCAAGAACAAGCGGGCTCGACGATCCCAAGGGACCCCCAAGTCGGCCCCTTGACCACGTTGACCACACAGTCGACGGTCAACGAATTGTGGTGAGAAAACACCCGTAAACATCTGGCGCCGTCTGTGGGAACGAACTAACACTCACGTCAAACCACCAAGATGGAACCCATCAGTAATGGCCTAGGGCACATGCCACCCATCCCGGAAGAGGGCGCATACCACGTCCCCGTCGAGAACCCGAACGGCTGCGCTGCTGGAGAGACCGACAACGCCCGGCTGGCCACGCCGGGGCAACTCCGAGCCTACGCACAGGAGACCAACACCAACATCCAAACTTTAGTCACGACGATTCAACAGCTCGTTAGCAGCACTCCCACCCCCGAGGGTGGGGAGGGACAGGCCTACCGCCAGGGAGAGGATCGCCGACCTCTTCGCTCCGCCGTGGTTGCCGACCAAGGAAAAGGGGTGCATAACATGGAGAGGAGGTTCACCATGCCCGGTTTTTCCCCGGCATGGTCTCCCACTCCCACCTCATTCAGAGAGGGAAATGGGAGGGACTCGGAGCGGACGGACGGCGTCTCGAGGACGGCCTCGTCCTCACGCCAGGGATCATACAAACGTAGGCGGGATGATCGCCGGTCAGCGAGCGTCCGGTCTTACCAGAGCGGAGGCAGCCGACGAGCAGGGACCCACCACCAGAAGAGCCGGAAGGGATGTTCGCACCGATCGAGTCCAGCACCCAAGACGACGAAGGCCTAAGAGGAGGTCAAGCTACTGTCGGCCCCCCATTGTGGCCGAACGGCCAAGAGGCGGGCGAAGGGGAGCGACCCGGGTGCATCAACGGAGAACGATGCCCCTGACTCGGAGGATAACCGAGGCGCAGATACCCTCGAACTTCAAGGTACCGACACTGGAGAAATACAACGGCATCAGTGACCCCACGGATCATGTGATGGACTACGAGGGGGTCATGGCGTTCCAGGGGGCCGATGACACCCTGCTCTGCAGGGGCTTCTACTCCACCCTACGGGGATCCGCGCAGACCTGGTACCTCAGCCTGCCCGGTCGGTCAATAGACAGCTTCGAGGAGCTCACCCAGTTGTTCTGCAAGCAATTTATGGCCGGGCGGCAGGTAAGACCTGATTCGGAACACTTGTTCAATGTGGTACAGGGACCGGCTGAATCTCTGAGACACTTCATGCGTCGCTTCAACGTGGATCGATTGAGCGTGGATAGCTGCCCCGTACTGGTTGTGAAGGTGGCCCTGAAGAAAGGCCTGCGACATAGGGGCTTGAAGAAATCACTACACAGCGACCCCCCGAAGGACCTCGCCAGAATTATGGCCCGAGCGGAACGTTTCATGCTGACAGAAGAAGCCCTGACCGTCGATGAAGGTAAGACCAGGCGCGGGACCAAGCGCGATGAGAGCAAGCGTCGCGGCACGGAGGAGCATCGACAAGAGAAGAGGCCCAGAGGAAGACCATTGAGGGAAGAGCCCCTACACTCCTCGATGACCGCTACACCGGACGTGATCCTAGGGGAAGCCCAGAAGGAGGGACACATGAGCCGACCACCCCCAAGGATGAAGAAAGGTGGGAGGGATGAAGAGAAGTACTGTAAGTACCACAAGTACAACGGCCACGATACCGACGACTGTTGGCATCTGAAGAAAGACATCGAGAAGCTTGTGAGTCGGGGGCACATGAAGAACTTTGCCAACGACCCCACCTTGGGAGAAGGAACGTCCAAACAGCAGGACAAAGGAAAAAGGGTGAACGCGGTCCAGACGGTTACGCATGTCATCGAGTGAGGGGATAGAGTAGACAGCCGCCGCTCCGCCGGGGGAGGGCTATCCTGCCAGAACCTCCCCTGTCTTTTGTCGCCTTTTTCTTTTTCATTACTCCAAATGTACTGTCTCATTGGAATGAAGGCATACTCTGTCAGTGCAGATTCAATCACCTGTTTTGAGCAGACGATTCGGGACACATAGGAGGACTCAATCAAGGCAACCACGGTTAACCATTAAGTGGGAGGAATGTCGCTCCCCAGAGAGATCGCCAGTGGAGCCCGCGGACCGAGTGGACCGCCCGCTCGTAAGGCCGGGGCAACTCCCCCAGCCAATGAGCATGACGGCCGGTCATAAGCCGAGGGGTACTCTCCCCCGCAGACCGAGCGAACCGCCCGCTCGTAAGGCTGGGGACAACTCCCCCAGCAGACGGGCACGACGGCCGGTCATAAACAGAGGGGTACTCACCCCCGCAGACCGAGCGAACCGCCCGCTTGTAAGGCTGGGGGCAACTCCCCCAGCAGACGGGCACGATGGCCAGTCATAATCCGAGGGGTACTCACCCCCGTAGACCGAGCGAACCGCCCGCTCGTAAGGCTGGGGCAACTCCCCCAGCAGACGGGCACGACGGCCGGTCATAAGCCGAGGGGTACTCACCCCCACAGACCGAGCAAACCGCCTGCTCGTAAGGCTGGGGGCAACTCCACCAGCAGACGGGCATGACGGCCGGTCATAAGCCGAGGGGTACTCACCCCCGCAGACCGAGCGAACTTCCTGCTAGTAAGGCTGGGGGAAATTCCCCTAACCGGTGAGCACGACGGCCGATCATGAGCCGAGGGGTACTCACCCCCGCAGACCGAGCGAACCGCCCGCTCGTAAGGCTGGGGGGCAACTCCCCCAACAGACGGGCACGACGGCCGGTTATAAGCCGAGGGGTACTCACCCCCACGGACCGAGCAAAACTGCCCGCTCATAAGGCTGGGGCAACTCCCCTAACCAGCGAGCACGACGGCCGGTCATAAGCCGAGGGGTACTCACACCCGCGAACCGAGCAAAACCGCCTGCTCATAAGGCTGGGGGCAACTCCCCCAGCCAACAAGCATGACGGTCGGCCACAAGCCGAGGGATGACCTCCCTCGTGGACCGAGTGATCCACTCGCTCGCCAGGCTGAGGACAATCACACCGACAGACAGAATCGGCAGGAAGAACGACATCCCAAGCCAGACGAGCCCAGGACAAAACCCCTAGACGAGGGCGACGACGCCCGTCCGGTCTAGGAACATTGAAGGCTATTCCAAAGGGGAGAACCCCCGAAAAGGAGACCAGTGGCGCAAGAAGAACTGACTAGAAGAAATCGTTTTCAATAATGGTATGGGTTACATATCACTTAGCAACATCCTCTCAAGCACTGTTGTTGACAACAAAATTTGTCACCCAAGAAAAGAAAAAAGGGGACAAGGTACAAGGGCTCTTCAGGGGTCCGGAGCGCGAGAGATAGCGTCATCTGGGGCCTCGCCTTACTCTGAGCAGCAGGGGTCGGCGTGTCCCGATGGAGGGGGGATCGGCTCCCGAGTGAGCTCCACGAACTGTCGGAATGACTCCCTGATGACCTCCACTATGCGAGGGGCGAGGAGGTCCTCATAAGTCCCGAAGACCTCCCTCAGGACCGACACAATCCTCGGCCTTATGGCCGTGTCGACGCCCTTCTCAGCCTCCTAGGTGAAACGGATTCGCCGACGCAGCTCGGCGAGTTGGCCCCAGAGATCCTCCCTCTCCCGCCGGAACTTTTCTTCCGCTTCTCGGCTCAAGTCATGGACATCCACAAGATCTCGTTTGAGATCATGTACTTGAGACTCGAGCTCGTCGGCACGACGGCGTTGCTGCCGAGCTTCCATGCGGGCACCATGAAGGGCTACGTCAGCCTCCCCAGCCCGAGCGCGCTCCCGATTTAGGGAATCCTCGAGGTTCCTCAATCGGGTCGCCTGGCGTTGCACCTCAACAGCCATCGCAGTGGCTTGCAAACGAAAGAGAGGTGGATTATACCAAGGAGGATCGAAGGGCAGGGCAACTATCCAAAAATGATAGGAATTCGAACCTGTCGGAGATGACCGACCAGAGAGTCTGACAATATGTCTACGGGGGACAACTCCAAGAGGGAACGATCCCCCGGAAGGACGGAGTCCACCGCCGGCCGATTCGTCAAGGCCATATCAAGGGGCACCGAGTCCCCGGGGGGATCAGCAGGGCCCGCTGAGGCACTCGGCAGGACACAGACAGCCCCCAAGACCGAAGGGGTAGCTGAGGGAGTGACGACGGCGTGGGTGGCAGGGTCGGCCGCGACGGTCAGTACGATTGCCTTGCCGGGATCCGTCGGCACGACGGCGGGAGCCGGAGAAGCGGCGCGCCCGCCGTTCTTCCGCGAATTCTTCCCGTTGGGGTCAGCGGTAACTGGGGGAGAGCACTTGCGACTCCCGCCCGCGGACGGCCGAGGAGCCGATCCGGAACCCTCAACAAGGAGGGGGTCGACCCCAGTGACTTCTCCTCCGGGGGGACCCGATGCGACCCGTGGGGGAGACTTGGCCTCAATCCTCCCTGAAGGAGGCTCGGACCGGCACAACTCTTTATCTACAGAGTGGCGAGGCACCCGTCCAGAAGAGCTCCCATGGCCCCGGCGAGATCCCGGCCGAATAAGCTCGTCAACATCGTGGGTGAATTAGCGGCCAGCCATCCCTGCGAGAGGAAGCGGAATCAGGGTGAGCCAGAGGTTAAATGAAGGAAGGGAGACAACATACCGGGGGACCACAGAGTACACTTAAGAAGCAGGTCGTCCAGCAAATGCCAGACCGACCTCTCCTCAAGAGAAAGTGACGACAGGAGGTGGACCGCGGCCCGCTCGGCCTCGGATAAGGTTACCGCCCTGTTGGTTTGTTGTGAACTCCCCCAACCTGTCAAGATCACCGAGACCCGGGGAAAGACAACGAATACAAAGCTAGAGTCCCAGTTCCCCAACCAAGGGGGCAGACCGAGCAGGCACACCCGACCCGCACGGGCTCGGAGGTACAGCCAAGATCCGAGGCAAACTGTCTGGATCCAGTAAAAGTGAAAGAGAAGGGGGAGAGACGGCTCTGGGCCGTGAGTGATACAAAGCATAATGAACCCGGTCAGCACCGCGACAGAGGATGGCGTTAGCTAGCACATGGCGACTTTCAAGGAATCCGTGAATTGAATGATAAAAGGGTGGAGGGGGAAGCGGAGCCCCAGATGGAACATCTCGACATAGACGCCAACCTCGTTACTCTGCGGGAAGCAGATCCGCTCATCTCCAAAGGGAATCCGGACGTCATAGGGATGACATAAATACCTCTCACGTATTTCCCTAGTGACTAAGAAAGGGGCCATAGATGACGACCGGAGGATGATGGAGGGATGCCTAATCGCTCGGAAGACGAGGCCACATCGTCCCCAACGGGATCCGGAAAAATTTTTCCTTTCCCTTTATCCGGGACCCCCGGGGCGGCGAAGGAGCTTTGAGCCGCAAGGGATGGGCACGATCGGGACCAGGCGTCGGTCCGCCAGGACGTGTATCACCTATTCTAAGCATGGCCATAGCCCGAGTTAAAGAGTGGGAGAATTACCTTAATAAGAGTTGGGGAGAAGGCAGATGTCGGGAAGAAGAAGCTGGCAGACCGGAGATCAAGAAGGAATGAGCGCGAAAGAGTTGAAGCTCGAGGGATTGGAACGTATATATAGATGACGATGGTTGGATCTGAACTGCCATGGGAGAGCACGTGGCGATATTAAGACGACGGCGATGCTTCAAAAACTGCACCAACGGAAGTTCAAACGGAGCGGTAATAATGACATTCATTTAATGGCGGAGCCTCGACTGACGCACCCATCGGATCATGAAAGAGTCACATCACCCGAACCGAACCGACGGAAGCCGAATGGCCCGGGCGATGGGGGCAATTGTTACGACTAATTTGGACCAGCCCGAGTTACAACGGCCCACGGCCCAGCCTCAAAGGGGACGCCAACTAAAGAAGACGGGCCCACCCGGAAAGGCCCACAGACGGGGCTGAAGGCCTGGCCACTCCACCCTCGGGGGCAACCGACCAGCCCCCATTCGGCCCGATTAACCACCCCTCAGAATCCGCGATCCCATAATGGCCATTAACGGACCCGTTAATGGGCCACCCCTCCACTACGCACGAGTGGGAGGAGGCGGAGGCGGATCGTGGGGACGTGAGAGGAGGCGGGACGTGGGGCAATCACGAGGGACCATATAAGGGGAAGGCCAGGACGACGGAGAAGAGGATCGAGACTCAGGTAATCAATATAGAGGTACTCCATCAACGACCTAGGCATTCGCCACGCCATTTCCTCCCCCCCCCAAACTCGCGCCGCCTGGGTTGACGTTCCGGCTTCCTTACAAGCCGGATCTCCCCCGCTGAGTATCCCTTCAGACCTTGATCTGACTTAGGCATCAGAGGGGATTTGGCCGGAACCTAGGTCCGGCCTCCCTGACGAGTTTCCTCATCTGTCCAGGAAGAAGATATCCGAGGCGCCGAGGCTACCCCTCAGCTTCGGTCGGCTACCCCCATCCCAGTCGTCAGGTGGACGGCTGCTCAAGCACCAACCAACTTGCAAGGCACCGAGGCTACCCCTCGACGCAGATCCGATCGAGGTCGAGCGCGACCCAGCCGAGGCCGAGCGTGACCCACCGAGCCGAGGCTTCTCCTCAGCTCCCCGAAGGCAGAGGATCGACTCTACCCGGGGACTCCCCCGTCTGCGCCTGACCCTCCTTCCTCCCCCGTCGAGAACAAGCGGGCTCGACGATCCCAAGGGACCCCCAAGTCGGCCCCTTGACCACGTTGACCACACAGCCGACGGTCAACGAACTGTGGTGAGAAAACACCCGTAAACAGATACACTTCATGGCTAATACACAACCCACGAGTATCCAACTTATGCTACATGGATAATCATTAGCGTTGGTATATATAACTCGTTAAGCAATGCCACCCCACATTTAAAAGTCCTTTTAGGCCATGCTTTGGGGTTTGGTAACTTGAACTCATCTTTGATGAGGTGGGAAAATTCAATCCTCGCGATATTCATGAAAAATGGAAAATGTGGACTGATTTGGTTGATTGTTCTAAAATTGAATCTCCCATAGTACTTTATTGTCTATATCATTATATTTACACAAAGGTGGAGAAGTCACTTTATGAAATTCCATGAGCTTGAATTTTTTGCTAATTAGAAAACTCATGTAAATGCTAGCTATAACTTATAATGGTTTATTTTTGCTTGAGATATTTTTGGGACTTCATTAATCCACTTTTGATGATAACAAAGGGGGAGAAAGAAAAAGAAAAGATTTAGAGAGATTTGGTGTATCGGTATTATATGTTGAAGGGGGAGCTTGAAAAATACATAAAGATGGGGAGCTTGAGAGAAGGGGGAGCATGCTTATATTTGCTATACTTATTGTGCATGCTTTATGTATCATGCTTGTGTGTCTCATTCCATATCATCCTTACATCGTATTGCATTACACCCTTCAACACACTTCACACACTCATATTCAATGTATAAATCTTTCATTGGTTTGTCATCATCAAAAGGGGGAGATTGTTGGACGCAACGATCTAGTAACTTTAGTTTGATGATGACAAACGTGCATGAACGTTTTTAACGTGTGTGCTAAGTGTGTTTCAGGTTTGGCAAGGCGGTAATTCTTGAAGAGATGACTAATTCAACTGGTGGAGACACATTGCTAATGGACTTGGTTAAAGAGCTATACACCTAGCAATTTGACTTGGTCAATGTGGAGAGAGAGAAGGAAATCAATTAGCAAGATTTGCAATAGATTCTTCCATATCCAATTTGAATTGCAAGTCAAATCCAATGGCTATCATTATTCCATTCAAATTCAAATCCCCAATCCAATATCAATTCAAATCCACATCCCTTATTTCTAGGGATTTCCTTTGGGTCACAAAGATTTCTAACCATCCTTATATAAACCCCTTTGAGAGAACCCTCAAACGTGTGGCAACAATATTTTAAAGGGGCAGCCGCAACATTTGCAAGTAATTAGCAGCCGGAAAAAAAAATGAAGTGCAAAGGAAAAAAATCCCAAGAGCCTCTGATATTTCTTTTCTCCAAAATCAATAAAGCCTGAGCCTCACAAATCAAATCACCAAGATCTGAAGTGCATTTTTATGAGGTGTTTTTGTTTTTTTAATCAAATTTTTCTTTGGGACAAGGCCGAAACTCATTTGGGGAATCAATTAAAAAGGTCGGCCACATTTTTTTTCCTTTGGGGATTTGCCGCACAAATCAAGGGGGCATATTTTGTTCAAAATACAGAGCCAAAGTTTTTACAGCCGATTTTTTTTTGCTTGAAACTTTCACAGGGTCGATTTGATTCTTGTGCGTGTGCCATTATTTGGAGAGTTCCCATGCGTAATCTTTTTGCTTTCTCAATCAAAACAATTTGAAGGGCACATTTATTTTCTCTCTTTGATAACATCATGATCTCCTCACAGTAACAAGATTCCAAGGTGCTGGCCGAAAGTTTCTGTTGGAAATTTTTTGGGGAGAGCTCCACTTCGGGCACAAATCAAACTCACCAAGAGAGCATTTGATTTTATTAATATTTTATTAACACCTCTCTTTTGTGTCTACTTGCAGGATCGCCTTTGCTTAATGATGATTTGTTTTAATTTCATGCGCATCTCTTGAATAACAGGCCGCACCTAATTATAAGAAGATCAGCCAATAATTTTGAGGGGATCCGCACTTAACTTCTTAAGGGCTTCTTCAAAGTGCTAGGGCAAGTTGCAATTTATGGTGTAGGCCGCAAGTTTCAATCTTTGGAGGAAGGCGCAAGTTTCATCGAGAGGGGAGCCGAACTGTTGGGGAAGACATCAGAGACTACTACTTGTCAGATTGATTTGACCCGTGCTGATTAACGAGGACATCACCGCTACACAAATTGAGATTCCTAAACTCTATTTATTATTATTTTGTGTAGTTGTTGTGTTAGATCCTCGTAGGGGAAACTTTACCATCTTTTGTGACTATTTTAGGACTTGTCTGGTTGGGGCTAGACAAGTGGGACCCAGCTAGTTTGGGACTAGCTGGTAGAAAGCATTACTATGATTGATAGTGAGAGGAAACATTGTGTGTGGGGTAGTGAGAGCCTAGCGAGTGTAGAGACGTAGAGGCTGCTCTGAGGGTGCTCTGAGCTTGGTTTTGTACCTATTGCACTATTCAATACTAGTATCTGCTTTTGGGGCTGGAGTAGGTCGTTGGGACGACTGAACCAGGGTAAATCCGCTGTGTACTCTGTGTCTGCATTTTATTTACCTTACTTCTGCTATAACCGCTTGAGTTTGTTCGTGGGTTGCACGAATTATTTTATAAGCCTATTAACCCCCCTCTAGGCTAGGACCCAGATCCAACAGAACTCACCCGACCGGTTGACATTTCAACTGATCGAGTGGCCTTTTCTTCTCCTTTCACGCACTGATGCTCATTCATTGAAGATCTGCTATCATTCCAGAGGGATTTTGGGTGATCTCTTATTTTTCTAGCGTTGGCATCGTCGTTAGCTTTCCAAGATAGGTCGCATGCCCAAATCCGATTTTTCTACATTTTTTTGGAATTTTCTGAGTGCAGCTTGGTGCTGAAATTGGTAGCAGTCTGATATTTAATTTCACCCGATCGGTTGGTGTCCTGGTGGCCGTCCGGTTGAGCCCAGTTTTCAGCAGTTTAGTCTATGTTTCATTCCACCCGATCGGGTGGGCATGTTTTTGCAGTTTTGCTGGGTTTTCTGGACCCGAACCGTTGGGTTTTGAGGGGGTTTATTTATAGGGGTTTGAGCACGACTTGAGAAATAATCTTCCCCATTTTTTCAGCAGTTTTCCTCCCATTTCTTGGGAGTTTTAGGTTAGGTTAGATTAGGGTTTTATCTTCCAATAAACCTTGTAATGGATTGATGGGTTCAATTACAAGCTAAGAATTTCTTTCTCTTGTTTTAAATTACTTTGTGTTATTTTCATTTTGCTCGATGGTGAATGTGTGTTTGTCACTTTTATTGCTTTCTATTATGTTCTTCACCATTGAGTAGTGTTTGATGAACCCTAATACAGGTTAGGGTAGGATTGATGCTTGGAAATTTACATTTGACTTGATTGCATGGTATGTGTTCGATGGAATGTGTCAATGGGAATTTCTAGCAATCTGAGTCCAATTCGTACAGCAACACACTAGATGTGTTGGGGATTGGAGTCCGGTGTCTTGTCCAGTCAAGATCCGCTTTGATGTATTGCTAGAAATCACATTCGACCTATTTGGCCATTAGGGTTACGCGGGGGCGTTTCATTGTTATGGGCGGGAGAAAGACCTCATCTGACCGTCGGGCCAAGGGGAATAAACTTGGCGGTTGACTCCCTAGCCACAGCACACGCCCCTAGCGTAGACATTGAGTCCTCGCGCATGGGAACGGCTTGGACGAAATTTTGGGAGTTATCATTGTGGCCTTAATGCTCCCGGTTGCGGAAGGTGTTAATGGACATGGGAATGTCCACCGTCCGAAACTGGGTAGACCTAGCGTACTGGGCATCGACCGGAATATCGGGCCCATGGACGCTAGGTACCACCTTTAGGGACAATGTCTCACTCTGGGTCAAGTCATATGCCAAGTGTCATGAGTGCTCTAGCCCGTGTTAGCGGGGATTCATTTCTTGTCTTTTTTATTTCTTTCTTTTATTTCTACACTTCCACCCATATTATCCACGTAGTTAGCACACAACCTAGGCGAGGCTAGTAGCCATTCAAGCTATCCACCTCCCTGAGTTCGATAAACCCGCACCCTACACTAACCGTGCACTTGCGGTAAAACGACACCACGCCCAAACCGTAAACGGGGCGCCGGTCAATTTCTCATGTCCAAATTCTCTTATCAAATTTGTCTTGATAACATCCCTCTTTCATATAATAGATATCCAAATTCTCTATCTAATTTCTCATGTCCAAATTCTCTTATCCAATTTCTTTTGATAACATCCCTATTTTATATAATAGATATGTATATATATGTATATTTATATATATGTATATATATATGTATATGTATGTATATGTATGTATATGTATATCTATATTACATTTGACAACTGTTTTTGAATCCTAGGGCTGACTAGGACAAGCCGATGTCATGCTGATGTATAAAGATGTTGATAGAAGAATGGTTAGGATTTAATCTTGGTAAAACAAGGGTTGAGATGAGTGTTTGGAAAAACCACCACTTTTTTCCTTTGGTTCTCAAACCCCCAACAATCACCATATTTGCGCAGAATACCACCTATTTCCCCCTTTTGTAAAAAAACCCTCTCATTTCACTTTTTACCCACACACCATACACACCCACCCACATTTATGCACTTCCCCCCGTTATTTTGTGCCCCCCACAATCACTATATTTGAGCAGAATAACGACAATTTTCCCTTTTTGCTAAAAAACCCCCTCACATTTCCCTTTTTACCCCCACTTTTGGCCCATGTTAAAAATTTTTCCTTACACTCGAAAGCGCCCGCGCCGAAGCTAGATTTTTGTTCCTTCATATTTTAGAGGGGGAAATAATTTTTGGGGAGAACAAAGTTTTTAAGTGATATCTTGAATGCACCGTGCCCGAGTGCACGAGTTATTATGACTAGTGTATATATATATATATATATATGGGTAAAATGCGCCTGCGAGCGTGCTCAGATGGGATTCCTGCGCTCGACCCCTCCTGACCGTCCGATCCGATCCCCCGGCTGTTGTTAAAAGCGGAACATGACGAACTTTTGGTGCAATTACCAACGCGCCCTTACGCGACCGGAACTTTTGGGGCAATTACCATCCCGCCCTTATAGCCCCTATGAAAGCAACTTTTTAGAACTATTGGTGCAATTACCATCCCCCCCTTTATATCCTTTTCAAAGAAATAGTTTACACTATACGGCACCGTTGTGCGCGTCGACCCAGAACGGAGTATATTACTCCCCGCGCACAACGAGCTACAACCTACGCGTCGTGCATGGCGTCGGCTTAAAACGCACAAGTATGGAGCAGTTACCAACCGTGCGCACGACGGGCAAAATTACCCCCGTCGTGCGCGAGGGGGAACACACAACGTGTAAAGCAATTTCCATCCGCGCGTACGACGGGCAAAATTACCGTCGTCGTGCGCGAGGGGTAATGCGCAACATGTAAAGGAATTTCCACCCGCGTGCATGACGGGCAAAATTACCCCCGTCGTGCGCGTGGGTTAAAACGCCTAGTGTGGAGCAATTTCCATCCGAGCGCACGACGGGCAAAATTAACCCCGTCGTCCGCGGGGGTTAAAACGAACAAGTGTGCAGCAATTTCCATCCGCGCGCACGACAGGCAAAATTAACACCGTCGTGCGCGTCGTGTGCGGGCAAACGCACAAGTGTGGAGCAAAATCCAGCTGTGCGCACGACGGGCAAAATTACCGACGTCGTGCACGAGGGGAAAATGCAATGTGTAAAGCAATTTCCATCCGCGCGCACGACGGGCAAACTTACCCCGTCATGCGCGGGGGTTAAAACGCCTAGTGTGAAGCAATTACCCCCGTCGTGGGCGTCGTGCGCGGGAAACACACAAGTGTGGAGCATTTACCTACCATGCGCACGACAGGCAAAAATTACCCCCGTCGTGCGCGAGGGGTGAAACGCAACGTGTTAAGCAATTTCCATCCGCGCGCACGACGGGCAAAATTACCGCCGTCGTGCGCATGGGTTAAAACGCCTATAGTGTGCAGCAATTTCCATCCGAGCGCACGACGGGAAAAATTAACCCCGTCGTGCGCGGGGGTTAAAACGCCTAGTGTGAAGCAATTCACATCCGCGTGCACGACGGGCAAAAATAACCCCGTCGTGCGCGTCGTCCGCGGGGCTTAAAATGCACAAGTGTAGAGCAATTTCCATCCGCGCGCACGACGGGCAAAATTACCCCCGTCGTGCGCGTGTGTTAAAACGCCTATTGTGGAGCAATTTCCATCCGAGCGCACGACCGGCAAAATTAACACCGTCGTGCGCGGGGGTTAAAACGCCTAGTGTGAAGCAATTCACATCCGCGCGCACGACGGGCAAAAATAACCCCATCGTGTGCGTCATCCGCGTGGCTTAAAACACACAAGTGTAGAGTAATTTCCATCTGCGCTCACGACGGGAAAAATTACACCCGTCGTGCGCGTGGGTTAAAACGCCTAGTGTGGAGCAATTTCCATCCGAGCGCACGACGGGCAAAATTAACCCCATCGTCCGTGGGGGTTAAAACGCACAAGTGTGCAGTAATTTCCATCCGCGCGCACGACGGGCAAAATTAACCCCGTCGTGCGCATCGTGTGTGGGCAAACGCACAAGTGTGGAGCATATTACAGCCGTGCGTACGACGGGCAAAATTACCCCCGTCGTGCGCGAGGGGGAAACACAATGTGTAAAGCAATTTCCATCCGCGCGCACGACGGGCAAACTTACCCCGTCGTGCGCGTGGGTTAAAACGCCTAGTGTGCAGTAATTTCCATCCGAGCGCACGACGGGCAAAAATTAACCCCGTCGTCCACGGGGGTTAAAACGCACAAGTGTGCAGTAATTTCCATCCGCGTGCACGACGTGCAAAATTACCCTCGTCGTGCGCGTGGGTTAAAACGCCTATTGTGCAGCAATTTCCATCCGAGCGCACGACGGGCAAAAATTAACCACGTCGTCCGCGGGGGTTAAAACACACAAGTGTGAAGCAATTTCCATCCGCGCGCACGACGGGCAAAATTACCACGTCGTGCGCGTGGGTTAAAACGCCTAGTGTGGAGCAATTTCCATCCGAGCGCACGACGGGCAAAATTAACCACGTCGTCCGCGGGGGTTAAAACGCACAAGTGTGTAGCAATTTCCATCCGCACGCACGACGGGTAAAAATAACCCCGTCGTGCGCGTCGTCCGCGGGGCTTAAAACGCACAAGTGTAGAGCAATTTCCATCCGCGCGCACGACGGGCAAAATTACCCCCGTCGTGCGCGTGGGTTAAAACGCCTAGTGTGGAGCAATTTCCATCCGAGCGTACGATGGGCAAAATTAACCCTGTCATCCGCGGGGTTTAAAACGCACAAGTGTGCAGCAATTTCCATCCGTGCGCACGACGGGCAAAATTAACCCCGTCGTGCGCGTCGTGTGCGGGCAAACACACAAGTGTGGAGCATATTACAGCCGTGCGCACGATGGGCAAAATTACCCCCGTCATGCACGAGGGGTTAAACGCAATGTGTAAAGAAATTTCCATCCGCGCGCACGACGGGCAAACTTACCCCGTCGTGCGCATGGGTTAAAACGCCTAGTGTGCAGCAATTTCCATCCGAGCGCACGACGGGCAAAAATTAACCCCGTCGTCCGCGGGGGTTAAAACGCACAAGTGTGCAGCAATTTCCATCCGCACGCATGACGGGCAAAATTACCCCCGTCGTGCGCATAGGTTAAAACGCCTAGTGTGCAGCAATTTCCATCCGAGCGCACGACGGGCAAAAATTAACCCCGTCGTCCGCGAGGGTTAAAACGCACAAGTGTGAAGCAATTTCCATCCGCGCGCACGACGTGCAAAATTACCCCAGTCGTGCGCGTGGGTTAAAACGCCTAGTATGGAGCAATTTCCATCCGAGCGCACGACGGGCAAAATTAACCTCGTCGTCCGCGGGGGTTAAAACGCACAAGTGTGCAGCAATTTCCATCCGCACGCATGACAGGCAAAAATAACCCCGTCGTGCGCGTCGTCCACGTGGCTTAAAACGCACAAGTGTAGAGCAATTTCCATCCGCGCGCACGACGGGCAAAATTACCCCCGTCGTGCGCGTGGGTTAAAACGCCTAGTGTGGAGCAATTTCCATTCGAGCGCACGACGGGCAAAATTAACCCCATCGTCCGCGGGGTTTAAAACGCACAAGTGTGCAGCAATTTTCATCCGCGCGCACGACGGGCAAAATTAACCCCGTCGTGCGCGTTGTGTGCGGGCAAACGCACAAGTGTGGAGCAATTTCCAGCCGTGCGCACGACGGGCAAAATTACCCCCGTCGTGCGCGAGGGGGAAAACGCAATGTGTAAAGAACTTTCCATCCGCGCGCACGACGGGCAAACTTACCCCATCGTGCGCGTGGGTTAAAACGCCTAGTGTGCATCAATTTCCATCCGAGCGCACGGCGGGCAAAATTAACCCAGTCGTCCGCGGGGGTTAAAACGCACAAGTGTGCAGCAATTTCCATCTGCGCGCACGACGGGCAAAATTAACCCCGTCGTGCGCGTCGTGTGCGGGCAATCGCACAAGTGTGGTGCAATTTCCTGCCGTGCACACGACGGGCAAAATTACCCCCGTCGTGCGCGAGGGGGAAAACACAATGTGTAAAACAATTTCCATCCGCGCGCACGACGGGAAAACTTACCCCGTCGTGCGCGTGGGTTAAAACGCCTAGTGTGCAGCAATTTCCATCCGAGCGCACGACGGGCAAAATTAACTCCGTCGTGCGCGGGGGTTAAAACGCCTAGTGTGAAGCAATTACCCTCGTCGTGGGCGTCGTGCGCGGGAAACACACAAGTGTGGAGCATTTACCAACCATGCGCACGACAGGCAAAAATTACCCCTGTCGTGTGCAAGGGGGAAAACGCAATGTGTCAAGCAATTTCCATCCGGCCGCACGATGGGCAAACTTACCCAGTCGTGCGTGTGTGTTAAAACGCCTAGTATGCAGCAATTTCCATCCGAGCGCACGACGGGCTAAATTAACCCCGTCGTGCGCGGGGGTTAAAACACACAAGTGTGCAGCAACTACCCCCGTCGTGGGCGTCGTGCACGGGAAACGCACAAGTGTGGAGCATTTACCTACCGTGCGCACGACAGGCAAAAATTACCCCCGTCGTGCGCGAGGGGTAAAATGCAACGTGTAAAGCAATTTCCATCCCCGTCGTGCGCGTGGGTTAAAATGCCTAGTGTGTAGTAATTTCCATCCGAGCGCACGACGGGCAAAATTAACCCCGTCGTGCGCGGGGGTTAAAATGCCTAGTGTGAAGCAATTCACTTCCGCGCGCACGACGGGCAAAAATAACCCCGTTGTGCGCGTCTTCCGCGTGGCTTAAAACGCACAAGTGTTCCATCCGCGCGCACGACGGGCAAAATTACCCCGTCGTGCGCGTGGGTTAAAATGCCCAGTGTGGAGCAATTTCCATCCGAGCGCACGACGGGCAAAATTAACCCCGTCGTCCGCGGGGGTTAAAACGCACAAGTGTGCAGCAATTTCCATCCGCGCGCACGACGGGCAAAATTAACCCCGTCGTGCGCGTCGTGTGCGGGCAAATGCACAAGTGTGGAGCAATTTCCAGCCATGCGCACGACGGGCAAAATTACCCCCGTCGTGCGCGAGGGGAATACGCAATGTGTAAAGTAATTTCCATCCACGCACACGACGGGCAAGCTTACCTCGTCATGCGTGTGGTTTAAAATGCCTAGTGTGCAGCATTTTCCATCCGAGCGCACGACAGGCAAAATTAACCCCGTCGTGCGCGGGGGTTAAAACGCCTAGTGTGAAGCAATTACCCCCGTCGTGGGCGTCGTGCGTGGGAAACGCACAAGTGTGGAGCATTTACCTACCATGCGCACGACAGGCAAAAATTACCCCTGTCGTGCGCGAGGGGTAAAACGCAACGTGTTAAGCAATTTCCATCCGCGCGGACGACGGGCAAAATTACCGCCGTCGTGCGCATGGGTTAAAACGCCTATAGTGTGCAGCAATTTCCATCCGAGCGCACGACGGGCAAAATTAACCCCATCGTGCGCGGGGGTTAAAACGCATAGTGTGAAGCAATTCACATCCGCGCGCATGACGGGCAAAAATAACCACGTCGTGCGCGTCGTCTGCGGGGCTTAAAACACACAAGTGTAGAGCAATTTCCATCCGTGCGCACGACGGGCAAAATTACCCCGTCGTGCGCGTGGGTTAAAACGCCTAGTGTGGAGCAATTTCCATCCGAGCGCACGACCGAAAAAATTAACCCCGTTGTGCGCGGGGGTTAAAACGCCTAGTGTGAAGAAATTCACATCCGCGCGCACGACGGGCAAAAATAACCCCGTCGTGCGGTTCGTCCGCGGGGCTTAAAACGCTCAAGTGTAGAGCAATTTCCATCCGCGTGCACGACAGGCAAAATTACCCCCGTCGTGCGCGTGGGTTAAAACGCCTAGGGTGGAGCAATTTCCATCCGAGCGCACGACGGTCAAAATTAACCCCGTCGTCCGTGAGGGTTAAAACGCACAAGTGTGCAGCAATTTTCATCCGCGCGCACGACGGGCAAAATTAACCCCGTCGTGCGCGTCGTGTGCGGGCAAACGCACAAGTGTGGAGCATATTACAGCCGTGCGCACAACGGGCAAAATTACCCCCGTCGTGCTCGAGGGGGAAGACGCAATGTGTAAAGCAATTTCCATCCGCGCGCACGATGGGCAAACTTACCCCGTCGTGCGCGTGGGTTAAAACGCCTAGTGTGGAGCAATTTCCATCCGAGCGCACGACGGGCAAAATTAACCCCGTCGTCCGCGGGGGTTAAAACGCACAAGTGTGCAGCAATTTCCATCCGCGCGCACGACGGGCAAAATTAACCCCGTCGTGCGCGTCGTCCGCGGGAATTAAAACGCACAAGTGTATAGCAATTTCCATCCGTGCGCACGACGGGCAAAATTACCCCAGTCGTGCACGTGGGTTAAAACACCTAGTGTGGAGCAATTTCCATCCGAGCGCGCAAAATTAACCCCGTCGTCCGCGGGGGTTAAAACGCACAAGTGTGCAGCAATTTCCATCCGCGCGCACAACGGGCAAAAATAACCCCGTCGTGCGCGTCGTCCACGGGGCTTAAAACGCACAAGTGTAGAGCAATTTCCATCCGCGCACACGACGGGCAAAATTACCCCCGTCGTTCGCGTGGGTTAAAATGCCTAGTGTGGAGCAATTTCCATCCATGCGCACGACGGGCAAAATTAACCCCGTCGCCCGCGGGGGTTAAAACGCACAAGTGTGCAGCAATTTCCATCCGCGCGCACGACGGGCAAAATTAACCCCGTCGTGCGCGTTGTGTGCGGGCAAACGCATAAGTGTGGAGCATATTATAGCCGTGCGCACGACGGGCAAAATTACCCCCGTCGTGCTCGAGGGGGAAAACACAATGTGTAAAGCAATTTCCATCCGCGCGCACGACAGGCAAACTTACCCCGTCGTGCGCGTGGGTTAAAACGCCTAGTGTGCAGCAATTTCCATCCGAGCGCACGACGGGCAAAATTAACCCCGTCGTCCGCGGGGGTTAAAATGAACAAGTGTGAAGCAATTTCCATCCGCGCGCACGACGGGCAAAATTAACCCCGTCGTGCGCGTCGTCCGCGGGGCTTAAAACGCACAAGTGTATAGCAATTTCCATCCACGCGCACGACGGGCAAAATTACCCCCGTCGTGCGCGTGGGTTAAAACGCCTAGTGTGGAGCAATTTCCATCCGAGCGCACGATGTGCAAAATTAACCCCGTCGTCCGCGGAGTGTGCAGCAATTTCCATCCGCGCGCACAACGGGCAAAAATAACCCCGTCATGCGCGTCGTCCGCGGGGCTTAAAATGCACAAGTGTAGAGCAATTTCCATCCGCGTGCACGACGGGCAAAATTACCCCCCTCGTGCGCGTGGGTTAAAACGCCTAGTGTGGAGCAATTTCCATCCGAGCGCACGACGGGCAAAATTAACCCCGTCGTCCGCGGGGGTTAAAACGCACAAGTGTGCAACAATTTCAATCCGCGTGCACGACGGGCAAAATTAACCCCGTCGTGCGCGTCGTGTGCGGGCAAACGCACAAGTGTGGAGCAATTTCCAGCCGTGCGCACGACGGGCAAAATTACCCCCGTCGTGCGCGAGGGGGAAAACACAATGTGTAAAGAAATTTCCATCCGCGCGCACGACGGGGAAATTTACCCCGTCGTGCGCGTGGGTTAAAACGCCTAGTGTGCAGCAATTTCCATCCGAGCGCACGACGGGTAAAAATAATCCCGTCGTCCGCGGGGGTTAAAACGCACAAGTGTGCAGCAATTTCCATCCATGCGCACGACGGGCAAAATTAACCCCGTCGTGCGCGTCGTGTGCGGGCAATCGCACAAGTGTGGTGCAATTTCCAGCCGTGCGCACGACGGGCAAAATTACCCCCGTCGTGCGCGAGGGGGAAAACGCAATGTGTAAAGAAATTTCCATCCGCGCGCACGACGGGAAAACTTACCCCGTCGTGCGCGTGGGTTAAAACGCCTAGTGTGCAGCAATTTCCATCCGAGCGCACGACGGGCAAAATTAACCCCGTCGTGCGCGGGGGTTAAAACGCCTAGTGTGAAGCAATTACCCCCGTCATGTGCGTCGTGCGCAGGAAACGTACAAGTGTGGAGCATTTACCAACCATGCGCACGACATGCAAAAATTACCCCCGTCGTGCGCGAGGGGTAAAACACAACGTGTTAAGCAATTTCCATCCGCGCGCACGACGGGCAAAATTACCGCCGTCGTGTGCGTGGGTTAAAAGGCCTAGTGTGCAGCAATTTTCATCAGAGCGCACGACGAGCAAAATTAACCCCGTCGTGCGTGGGGTTAAAACGTACAAGTGTGGAGCATTTTTCATTCGCGCGCACGACGGGCAAAATTAGCCCCGTCGTACGCGTCGTCCGCGGGGCTTAAAAAGCACAAGTGACAAGTGTCGTGAAATTTCCATTCGAAGGTAGCAATATGGGTAAACATATCTTTTAATTTCTTACAACAAGTGATTATTTTGCACAAAACCTAACATTCTGGTTGTCCCTTTTTAATCGGTGACGTGCATTATAAATTTATTTGCATGGAAGGTTGGATTTTCCTACATGACTTTCAAAATTTCAGCTGGCCTTAGCGTGCTATTTGCAAAATCTCTCAATGATTCCATCTCCATTCCCTGCAACTACCCTTCATCGGAATGGCCCTCGACATAATTAGCAGCTTGATGGTTGTGCCTGCCCTCAACGACTGTTAACCTCCACTCCTCACCGCCAACGCCGACGCCCACCATTACCACGCAATGAGAACAGACATTGACACTTCTTGGTTTTAACTGGTCTGCGGTCGTTTTTTCATTTCGGTGTCACCTGTAAACCCCGCTTCTTTCACATGCAAAGTAAACAGCAGGAATGCTATTGGAAGTTTTACCCAAACTCGTCGTCGACAAGGTAATAATCACATGGCTGACGGTCTTTATCCACACAAACAGCTCGTCTCTTCTCTTAAAAATTTGCGCGGTAGTAAATTCTTTTGTAAAATCCATTTCATCCTGTATCAAACAATTCATACAACTAATTCGACCTTGATTCAAAGATTTAATGTATTATCCCAGAAAAGATAAATCAATAGTACCTTGGATTGTTGTACCTTCTAGGATACAGTAGCATTTTCTTGCTTTCTTGCGTCTGAAAGTAGGGATTTTCGAGGCATTCCATTTGGTAAGTTCCGTATCTGCATGCATGTAAAATCACCAAATTTCTACATCATTTTCCACCCAATTGAATTAGAATTTCACATACAGTGTATTTAAAAGTATATACTTACCAAATGGAATACCTCGAAAATCCCTACTTTCAGACGCAAGAAAGCAAGAAAATGCTATTGTATCCTAGAAGATCCGCTGACCGCTGAGATCTTCTGGGCAGATTTGAAGGTGCATTTTGGTTGCAAATGCGTCTTTATCCTAGAAGGTACGCTGACCGCTGAGATCTTCTGGGAAGATTTGAAGGTGCATTTTGGTTGCGAAGTTAGCCGGATTTCATTGGAGTCATTTTCGACTGCCATCCCATTCTCTTTACTGGCATCTACATCATGAAGGAAATGGTCCACATTGAAATAGCAGGAGTAACTTTCAATTTTATCTTCCATTTACCATGGTATATATCTACATCAAGCAGAACGAAGCAATGGTTAGAATTTGTCCGGTTAAACTAAGAAACAAACATATTGTAAGAAAAATAGGTAGAATACCGTGGCTATACGAGGAAGATCCGAGAAGCAGAATACTTAGCAGATGTAATTGAAACCGTTGTGGCGTGACCTCGGTGATAATCGCTGTTGCCGGTTGCTCCCGAAGGTTAACACAGCAGCCCCTGGCCGCGTCCACACTTGGGTAGAGACTTTGGATTTTGCACAGTACAGCTACCCAGAAGAACGGGATGAAGCAAAGAAGAATTTTTGGAGGAAGCAATTTTTCCGTGTATTTTCTTGAGGAAAGAAGAGGGATATAAATAGAGTTCAAAAAATAGCTGTTATGAATTCAAACTGTCAAATATTAAACGAGTATTAAATAGGCTTTGAATGCTGCGTATTAAAGCGAGGCTTTATTTGCGTATTTATTAAGAAGTTTTGAATGCTGCAATCAAATTAGCAGTTACCAACATTTTAGAATGAGACGCCATTTATTATAGACGATTTGGACTGCCCATGGATGAGGATGAGACTACAGTTGATTTACTGTGAGTCATGGAAAGAACCTGTGAGTCTACAGTTGTTGAGCTCGTGAATATACAGTATATACAGATGTTGCGGTGTGAGTAATTTTTGATGGTAATCTCAAACACAAAGAGAAATTTTTGAGGGCGTTCACGGTCCATTTATAGTGAAATTGACCATTCAAATTGATTAGTATAAGTCTGTTATCCTACAGCGAGCCCTTCATTGCAAACATCTACGTAGACAATCATATGTATCAGTTTGTAAGAGCATAGGCTAATGAATCAGTATGGGTCTGTATCAGTATGTACATCAATATAGTTGAATTCTATTGAATATGCCTTCAGCTTGAATAAGTATCAGATTTAATTTTAAAGTTTGCATGTAGTTTCTGAGTCAGAGTGAATAAGTATCCGGTTTAATCTACAATGTTTTCAGATTGAACAAGTATAATAAGACTTAAATCTAAAAGCTTGCATGTAGGCTTGATTGGGATTCAGATTAAGTATGATTAAATTTATTCCCGTGGTCGCGTTGAGAAAATTTGTCATCGATGAAACATCAGCTTAACGCGCAGAACGGGTAAATTCTGCTGGTTGTGCGCGTTAAACAATTGTTCATAAAATACCTTAGATGCTCAAAGCGAACACCTGGCTCTGGCTGTGCTTGTTGTGCGCTTTGCGCAATTAAATTAACCATTATAAATATGCTCAGCACGCACAACGGCCATAAATTAGTTGGTACTGAACGTTGAGCAATTATGTAAGCGGCTATTAATTTTTCCAGCTCACGTCCCACCGGCCGGTCAAACATTCTTGAGAAATGCACATGTCTGGTATCAATCAGCTGTAGATTTACGAGCAGTCTTTTGTATATTCACGAGAACCCCTCAGTTTGTAAGAGCATAGGCTAATGAATCAGTTTGGATCTGTATCAGTATGTACATCAATATATTTGAATGTCTGGGTCATTTTCAAAATGTCATCAATTGGAATATGTATGAGATTTAATTTAAAATTTTACATGCAGTTTCTGAATTCGATTGAATATGTCTTTAGATTGAAAAGGTATCAGATTTATTTTTAAAGTTTGCATGTAGTTTCTGAGTCAAAGTGAATAAGTATCCGGTTTAATCTACAATGTTTTCAGATTGAACAAGTGTAATAAGACTTAACTATAAAAGTTAGGATGTAGGCTTGATTGGGATTCAGATTAAGTATGATGAAATTAGGAATTTGATTGATTCACTGCGGTGGCGCGCATTGGGATTAAAATTATAGCATCTCACAAATATGCTCAAAGCGTAAAACGGTCAAATTTCGTCCCGTGGGGGCGCTGAGCAAATTTGTCATCGACGCAACTATAGCTTAACGCGCACAACGGGCATAATTCTGCATGTTGTGCGCTTTACGGAATTATGTTAGCCATAACAAATTTGCTGAACGCGCACACCGGCTCAAAGTGAACACATGGCGTTACTTGTTGTGCGCTTTGAGAAATTTTTTAAACCATTAAAAATTTGCTCACCGCGCACAATGTGCATAATTTTGTATATTCACGAGCACCCCTCTGTAGCTTGACGGGGTCTTCGATGTAGCCACATAGTAAATATGGTACTGCAGCAGTCACATCCTCATTGACCTATATGCATTGCGCGCATTGAGCAGTTCCCATTTTCCATGCGTTTTGCACGGTGATCAATTATAATAGTTTCTCTCTTCTGTATTATTTAGCCCGGGGTGCGTGTCGAATAAAATGTATTAAAAAATCTTAGTGGAGAGTAGTATTGTTGGGAGTAAGTTTCCTATTAGCATCAATGTTGATCAAGGCGAAAAATCGTTGAGTTTCATTGTTATGCGCGGAGAGTAATTAACCTATTTTGATCCAGATGCTAAAATAATTGGGATTACGCGATTTTCGCGTTATTATTACGCGGTTTGCGCGTTGAGTAAATAATTGTTGATTCCCGAGATCCATTGCATTACTATAGGATCAAGGACTTATTAGACGCTTCATTTTGATTGCTCCAATTCCATATAGCAACTCCAACACAAATCTCTAAAAACCCACCTTCAAAAGGGAATATCTCTAAAAGATGCTATTTTTGAGGATGGGCAACTCCAACCCCACCATCTTCAAATCTTATTTTCTCTTTGTTTAAGCTTTACTAATGAAAAATATTTATCATTAAAATGGGTTAATCTAATACATTCTTTCTGCATGAAAGAAAACTATAAATAATATTATTCTTCAATGTTAATTTTTTTAATTTTTAAGTATTTAGTCTTTCTTGTAATATTGTAAATATTATAAAATTTCTCGAAAAATATCCAATATTTGTCTCATGTAGTAGGTATAATTGAGATATTTCCATCGGTACTAAAATTATTAAATTTGGTCACGTGATTTGTAAAATACATTTGTAATAAATAGCCGTTACCAAGCTATGACGGTAATAAACGCAACAAAGGGCTGATATCAATTAGCCGTCGTGCGCGTCATGCGCGGTGGTTAAAAGTCATAGTGTGAATCAATATCCATCCGCTGTACACACACGGTCTCACATCTGAGGACTCCACATTACACACAAGGGCTTATAGTGGAACCAATTAACCCGCACGCACAACAAAAACAATTTGATTGTTGTTGTTGCGCTGGAAAATAAATAATTTTTCGAGTCTTTGACGGAGAGTAATTCAAGTCGCAAATTGGTTTCGTTTCCTTATCGTGTGGGGAGAGTAAATTGCCTCTTTTTCAGCTGAGCCTAAAATACTTAGGATTACTCGTTTTTCTTGGTGGGATTACGCGTTGAGTAAATAAGATGTTCATTCCCGAGATCCCTAGCATTACTGTAGGATAAATGGATCGTGAATGCCGTGAATGCCCTGGAGAAACGTAGGAACTCGGAGGACTACAGGCTGATGCAGTCGCCTCCCTAATATGCTTCTCTCCCTGGTCTGCGAAGAGAAGAATGTCCCCCCTGGCCTTTGCGCCCTGGTTGGCTGCTCTGGGTCAATTAGGTTGGCGGTGCATGACTACCGTCTCTCTGAGGCACAAGCACTCCCTCCTGTTCTTTTCGATCTCTTGGCTCGCAGCCAAATTGGCCAAATCTGACTGTGGATGAAGCAGATCATAATTGTCTCAGAATGCAAAAGCTGGAACCTGTGCAGAAACACAAAAGGCATGGTTGTCTCAGATTTCCAGAAAATCAAATGATGTGAAGAGTCACACATCCATTTCCTCGTCCGAACAGATGATGTTTATGATGCTAGAGAAGTAAAGCGACAGAAATTACAAAACGAGCAGGGAAGTGACTGTAATGACACGCCAATGATGGCATGTCGCGCCTTTGAACTATTTGAATTGGAAAATGTTTTGAACTATTTGAGTCTTTGGATAATTATCGGAGGAAGCCATCTTATGAACACTTTTCCTTGTGTATGCGTGTGCGGAGGCCCATGTCCAGTAGTGCACATATCATATTGGTCTCTTATATTGGTCTTTTACAGGCGGTGAAGATCTTCTCTGGATTAAGCTTTTACTTCACTGATCAGTTCGAGCCTCCTTAAAGGGGCTTCCTCGAAAAGGTGGATCTAGCTACCGGTCGAACCGTCCAGAAGAATGTTGACCTGGTGATGGACGCATCAAATGCCAGTGTGTTCTCCATAGGATCCGCCTTCATTGTCTACAACGAAGACCCTCCACCTACGTGCGCCTTAGCAGATCTTGAGGAGGTTGTAACGAAGAGATGCGACGAGGTTGGGGCCGCATGCAGTGTTTAGTATTCTCTTACTGGAACACATCGTCGCATGTAGTTCTGCATCTGAGCTTGTAAGTTGTTCAAAGACCAGCGGTGTTTAGTATTTTGATCTGTTGGTGTTGTTCGACGCCTCATGTGAATCGGAGTTTCTCTCGGTGTCTTTGAAACGGCTACATACCTGACTGCAGGTTACACCGACGCATGCTATGACTACACTCATATCCAGCCGATGATGGCAGAAAATCAGCAACGACAGTAATAAACCTAAGGAAGATGGTCGCCCGATGAACTCGCGGAAGTTGATGGGGAAGTAAGCAGATCACACCGACAATCACATGTTTCAGTTTGTAAGAGCATAGGCTAATGAATCAGTTTGGATCTGTATCAGTATGTACATCAATATATTTGAATGTCTGGGTCATTTTCAAAATGCCATCAAGTGGAATATGTTTGAGATTTAATCTACACTTTAGCTAAACGCGCACAACGGGCATACTTCTGCTGGTTGTGCGTGTTTAAGTATGATGAAATTTGGAATGTGATTGATTCACTGCGCTGGTGCACGGTGGAATTAAAATTATAGCAATTCACAAATACGCTCAAAGCGCAAAACGGTCAAATTTATTCCCGTGGGGGCATTGAGCAAATTTGTCATCGACGCAACTATAGCTTAACGCGCACAACGGGCATAATTCTGCATGTTGTGCGCTTTGCGCAATTATGTTAGCCATAACAAATTTACTGAACGCGCACACTGGCTCAAAGTGAACACATGGTGATACTTGTTGTGCGCTTTGAGCAATTTTTTAAACCATTAAAAATTTGCTCACCGCGCACAACGGCCAAAATATAAATTTTGCCAGCTCACTTGCCACTGGTCATACATTCTTGGGAAAATCATATGTCTGGTATCAATCAGCTGTAGATTCAGGAGCAGTATTTTGTATATTCACGAGCACACCTCTATTGTTTGACGGGGTCTTCGATGTAGCCACACAGTTAAACTCTACTGCAGCAGTCACATCCTCATTGACCTATCTGCGTTGTGCGCATTGAGTAATTCCCATTTTCCATGCGTTTTGCGCGAGGATCAATTATAGTAGTTACTCTCTTCTGTACTATTTAGCCCGGGGTGCGTGTCGAATAAATTGTATTAAAAAATCTTAGTGGAGAGTAGGATTGTTGGGAGTAATTTTCCTATTAGCATCAATGTTGATCAAGGCGAAAAATCGTTGAGTTTCCTTGTTATGCGCGGAGAGTAATTAACCTATTTTGATCCAGATGCTAAAATAATTGGGATTACGCGATTTTCGCGTTGGTATTACGTGGTTTGCTCGTTGAGTAAATAATTGTTGATTCCCGAGATCCATTGCATTACTGTAGGATCAAGGACTTATTATACGCTTCATTTTGATTGCTCCACTTCCCCTATAAAAATGGCGGACAAGGAGCACTCATCTTCTCACAAATTCATCTACTTTCTTCCATCATCTTCTTCTTTATTTGCCCACACAACCTCCGTATGGAAACAGTAAGTCCTTCAGCTGTTCGTGGAAGGCGAAATCCTCACATCTGGAAACCCTTTTTCGGGCATGCCTGATTATAAATGGACGAACAGCTGAATGAATGCTACCGTCCATATCTGATATCTATATCATGCCCGTTACTCTGTGGTGTCTCTTGCCGAAGATGAAAGAACTCACCCTCAGATGGATACCCTGCACAACAACCACGTTTTCAATCCTGTCATGCTTGCTGAATAGCTGCCCGAACCTGGAGGATCTAGTCATTGGAGTAAGAACAAATTTTCTAATTATTTCCTCTGAATAATTCAAAACTACGTATGTATGTATGATGGCATTAAGCATTCTGTTTTGTTACCAGGATGAAATGTTTGATTTTCCAGACCCGAAAGCTTCAGCGCTAGAATACTGGGATTAGCAGATGCCTTCGGATTGCATGACAAATACGCTGAGCACGGTAACTGTAAACGTGGTCGATGTACACCGCAAGGGCTCGCATCCAACGAAGCAGTCTAGAACCTCTGGATCGATGGTTACATGAATTTCACCTTTTTTCATATTCCCTCTAGATTCTTCGTCATTATCTTCTTCAATTTGGAATCGAGCCAAGAGATCGAAAACAACAGGAGGGAGTGCTTGTGCCTCGGAGGTACGGTAGCCATGCACCGCCAACCTATGTGTCCAAGGGCCGCCATCCAGGCTTAATCATATGTATCAGTTTGTAAGAGCATAGGCTAATGAATCAGTTTGGATCTGTATCAGTATGTACATCAATATAGTTGAATTCGATTGAATATGTCTTCAGATTGGTTGTGCGCGTTAAACAATTGTCTATAAAATACCTTAGATGCTCAAAGCGAACACATGTCAAAGCGTACAACGACTCAAAGCGTCTACACCTGTCGTTTCTTGTTGTTCGCTATGAGCAATTATTTAAACCATTAAAAATTTTCTCATCGCGCACAACGGCCATAAATTCGTCTGTTCTTAGCTTTGTGCAATTATGTCAGCGGCTATTAATTTTTCTAGCTCACATCCCACCAGCCGGTCAAACATTCTTGAGAAATGCACATGTCTGGTATCAATCAGCTGTAGATTGACGAGCAGTCTTTTGTATATTCACGAGAACCCCTCCTGTAGCATGACGGGGTCTTCGATGGAGCCACACATTAACTCTACTTCAGTCGCATCCTCATAAACCAATACAATTCGCTGACATGCGTTGTGCGTTTGCGCCTTGAGCAATTCCAGTTTTCCATGCGTTTTGCACGGTGAGCAATTCTGATAGTTTATTACTCCCTTCTGTATTATTTAGCACGGTGTGCGCGTCGAATAAAATGTATTAAAAAGGATTAGTGGAGATTAGTATTGTTGGGAGTAATTTTCCAATTGGCATCATTGTTGATCAAGGCGAAAAACCGTTGAGTTTTATTTTGATTGGTCCAATTCCCCTATAAAATGGCGGACAAGGAGCCCTCATCTTCTCACAACTTCCTCTACTTTCCTATATCATCTTCTTCTTTTTGCCCACACAACCTCCGTCTGGAAACAATAAGGTCTTCTTATGCTCGAGCATGATGCATGAGGTAGAAATGGACGAGATGGAGATGGATATGGGGTGTAAAGATGAGATGGTCTTCTACTGTTCGGGCCTGATGCTTGAGATAGAAATAGACGATAGAATTCAACAAGTACTTTTTTCACGCAGGCACGTGGAACGGCCATCTCCTCTTTACACTATCTTCTCCTCCATCCCCTTCATCTTTGTACTATAGATCGTCTAAGACACACAAACACCTCCTACTGTCCTTTCCGATCTCGAAAATGAAAATATCATTCTATTTATAACGAACCATGTGTTGGTGTTCACCGCCTCTTGGGAATCGGAGTTCTTTTCGGTGTCTTTGAACCGTCGTCATACTTGACAGCCGGGTACAACGACGCCTGCAACGACGACACTCCTATAAGGGCTACGGTGGAAGAAAGTTGGCAAACACGTCCATAAACTCAACGAAGATGGTCGCTTCGTTGCGTTAGTTAACGTCGTTGCCGGCTTTCGACAACCGTAGGCAGGATAGGAGTGTCGTCATTGCAGGCGTCGTTGTAGGGTGAAGCACGCAGATCACGCCGACAATTTATCCTGTAAAAAGCCCCTTCATTGCAAACATCTTACGAAGACAATCATATGTATCAGTTTGTAAAGAGCATGTGGTAATGAATATGTTTTGTTCTGTATCAGTATGTACATCCATATAGTTGAATGGCTGGGTCATTTTGAAAATGTCATCAATTGGAATATGTATGAGATATAATCTAAAAATTTTCAATCAGTTTACGAAGTCGATTGAATATGTAGCCGATTTAATCTAAAATGTCTTCAGATTGATTATGTATCAGAGATAATCTAAAATTTTGCATGTAAACAAGTTAATTTTATCATAGACGGAATTTAACAACTTGCTTGGAGGGACATTTTCGCGTTCTTTACAATACGTCGATAAAGACGCCAGTGGTTGAAGGCAGGCCGTTGGATGGCGGGCTAGGGTGCCATTTCACTTTACTGTAAACTGCATCAGGATGTGCGACGGGAGGTCGAGGAGTGGAAGGCATGCCTTTGGATGGCGGTCGGGGGTTTCGTTCCAATTTACTATAACCTGCACCAGGATGTGCGACGGGGGGTCAAGGAGTGGAAGGCATGCCGTTGGATGGCAGGCTGGGGTTTCGTTCCACTTCAGGATGTGCGACGGGAGGTCGATGAGTGGAAGGCAGACCGTTGGATGGCGGAGGGACCCGTTGTCTGGGAACGGTGGTGCCCAGTGGGGTGATTGGCATGGCGATGCCTTCACCGGTGATTTGGACCGACACACCGCGGGCGGCAACGCCTCCACCGGAGGTGGAGGTAGTCACGGAGTAGGCGCTGGAGGGGAGGAGCGGTCCGCCCTAAGTCCCCTGGCGTTAGTTCTCCAAGGGAATTCGGGGAGTGGAAGGCTGGCCGCTCCATGTGTAAGAGGAATAACTCGTCGGCGATCCGCCTGTGAAAGGAAGAATTCGTCAGGAAGACGAGGTCCGGTGTCAAAGGAGGGCCTATCCAACGATCGGGCCAACGGGAGGTTTCTTTTGAGAGGGGAGAAGTGTCTAGAGGCACATCGTCCCTAACGCCCTGGGTTTGTGAGGAGAGATCGAATACGGGGGCGTCTCGCCCCCTTTCAAACTTCATGGTAAGGCTTTTCTTTCTTTGCTTTGAGCAATTATGTCTTAGCGTTGAGCAATTAAGTAAGCGGCTACAAAACCACTCATACCTCAGAATTACACACCGCACACAACCACTCAAACTCAGAATAAGCACACCGCACACAACCACTCAAAACTCAGAATTGCTCAGCGCACAAATCCACTCAAAACTCAAAATTGCTCATCGCACAGAACCACTCAAACTCAGAAGTGCTCACCGCACACAACCACTCAAAAATCAGAATTGCTCAGAGCACAAAACCACTCAAACCTCAGAATTGCTCACCGCACACAACCAATTTTGTCCCAGTGAGGGTGAACTGCCACAAAGTTCTCCACTGGGTCACAGTTGCTCTTGCTTTTGAGGACATTTGTGTCATTTTTCGGGTCAAAGGTCTCCCTGAGAGCTTTCAAATCGCTCCAGCTACATCAATTCTCTCTCATCGAAATTAAAGTCTCATCATATGTCTGACATCAATCTACTGTAGATGAGCAGTCTTTTGTATATTCACGAGAACCCATCTGTAGCATGACGGTGTCTTCGATGTAGCCACACATTAACTCTACTTCTTCTCATCAATACAATTCGTTATCATGCGTTCTGCATTTTGCGCATTGAGCAATTCTCGTTTTCTAAACGTTCTGCGCGGTGAGCAATTATGATAGTTACTCGCTTCTGTATTATTTAGCCCGATGTGCGCGGCGAATATAATGTATTAAAAAATCTTAGTGGAGAGTAGTATTGTTGAGTGTAATTTTCCTATTATGTGATCAAGGCGAAAAACCGTAGGGTTTCATGGTTTTGCACGGAGAGTAATTAACCTATTTTTTTCCACATTCTAAAATAATTTAGGGAGCCCCTTTGGAGATGATCTAAATGTTGATTCCCGAGATCCATTGCATTACTGTTGGATCACGGACTTTTTATACGCTTCATTATGATTGGTCCAATTTCCCCTATAAATGGCGGACAACGAGCACTCATCTTCTCTAAACTTCGTCTACTTTCTTCTATCATCTTCTTTATTTGCCCACACAACCTCCGTATGGAAACAATAAGTCCTTCAGCTGTTCATGCATGCTTGATATAGATATGGACGATAGCATTCATCCAGTACTCTTTTCACGTAAAGGTAAATGGTTCATGTTGGAAACTTATGCAACGAAGGGCTATCGTCCATTTATAATCAAGCATCCCCGACAATGCTGGGGGGTGTTACAACTGCGTTGAGAAAATTTGTCCCAAACAGCACTATGAAAAATATATACGATGATCATACCATATTCTTTTGGGGTGATATTGGCTATGATGTCTCACATGTTTCACGAAAGCTGCTGGGTGTTGTACCATGTAAGATTGTTATTCCCTCCTATTATAAATTGTGGCTATGTATTTGTTTTGCGTGTCTTGCTATACACTCCATATCCATATCCATCTCCTTTTTATACACTCCATCTCCTCCATCAAACCCTTCATCGTTTCACTATACATCATCTTTGACGCACAAACACTCCATCCTATCCTTTCCGATCTCTTACACTCCCAAACACAACTTCTTATGCAACACTGTGTTGTTTTACATCGTATCCGGTAACGGAGTTCCAATCGGTGTCTTTTGTCCTGACTTCAGGTTACAACGACGACAACAATGACGGTAATAAGCGAAACGGTCTGCCGACTTTCGAATTCATGGGGTATCCTACTATGGACAAAGTGCCACGTCATTGCACACATCTGGTATGACAATCATCACGAGCAGATCAGGGCAGAAATTCGGCAACTGCAACGTAGATGTGGAGCGCATTGCCCGTGTCGTACATCGCCACAGGGGAATCGGGGTTCCAGGCGTTGTGTTTGACACGGCTACATACTTGACTGCAGGTTACAACGACGCGACACTCATATCCAACTATCCAAGGACGTTAATAAACGCAACGAAGATGGGCGCCCGATGAACTCGCGGAAGTTAAAGGGGGAAACACGCAGATCACGCGCCACTTCATTGCAAACATCTGCGAAGACACTCAAATGTATCAGTTTGTAAGAGTAAAGGGATATGTATCTGTTTGGATCTGTATCTGTACGTACTTCAGTATGTTAGAATGGGTTGGCCATTTTGGAATGGTCACCGTTTGAATATGTATCAGCGTTAATCTAAAGGTTTGCATGCAGTTTCTGAATCAGATTGAGTAGGTATCAGATTTTATATAAAATGTCTTCAGAATGAATAAGTATCGGTCTTAATCACAATTAGGTAAAGTTTCTAAGTGAAGTTTGACTGTTGGCATATTGCGGAATCACAATTTTAGTATGATGAAAATAGGAGTGTGAATGATTGACCGTTGGAACAAAAATTACAGCATCCAACAAATATGCTCAAAGCGCACAACGGGCAAAATTAGTCCGTGCGGGGCGCGTTGAGCAAATGCGCTATCGTCGAAACTTTGCTCAACGCGCACGCCGGGCATAAGGCTACTAGGTGTGTGCGCGTTTAACAATTGTTGATAAACTACCTTTTATATGCTCAAAAAGCGAACCACCGGCTTTCCTTTTTGCCCGTTGTACGCGTTGTTTTGCCTGTTGTACCTGTAATTTTTGCCCGTTGTGCGCGTTGTTTTCCCGTTGTGCTCGTAATTTTGCCCGAGCCTAAGGGCATAATTTTGCCCGTTGTGCGCGTTGGGCTATTTTTTTAGTGGCTACAGTTTATCCTAACGCGCAAAACTTAGGCATGCATTAATCATTATAGAGCAGAACATCCGGCTGGTAGCAATCCGCTGTATATTAACGATCCCTGCTCTGTATGTTCACCAACACTGCTTTGCAGACTCGAGGGGTCTCTTAGACTCTTAGTAAGACCAAAGGTTCCAATATATCGCCGTTGTGCGCTGTGAGCATTTCTGTTAACCATTAAAAATTTGCACGGTGCGAGCAACAATAAATGTGGATATATCAGCAAATTTTATTGAGTGGACGAGTAGGAGTTTTTTTTTCGCACTAACAAAATTGCTCACCGCGCACAACCGGCCAAAATTATTTGTTCTGATCGTGGTGAATGGTGAGCAATTGTAGTAACCACTAACAAATTGGCTAATAAATCCGCTGTATATTAACGATCCCTGCTCTGTATGTTCACCAACACTGCTCTGCAGACTCGAGGGGTCTCTTAGTAAGACCAAAGGTTCCAATATATCACCGTTGTGCGCTGTGAGCATTTCTGTTAACCATTAAAAATTTGCACGGTGCGAGCAGCAATAACTGTGGATATATCAACAAATTTTATTGAGTGGACGAGTATGAGTTTTTTTTCGCACTAACAAAATTGCTCACCGCGCACAACCGGCCAAAATTATTTGTTCTGATCGTGGTGAATGGTGAGCAATTGTAGTAACCACTAACAAATTGGCTAATAAAGGAGCTCAACGGGCAAAACTTATCAATGGGAGTTTGTGGTAAGCAATTTTGTCAGACAATAACATATATGATACAATAACCCTACTCTCACTTGGAGTATTGGACACACTAACAATGACACATTCTCATCGCATAACAATTTGGAACAAAGGTTGATGTTATTAAAAATACCCAGAGCGCAAAACCGGCACTAACATTGCCAGTTCTGCGCGTTGAGCAATTTGGTAGGTAAAGACATAATTACTCAAAGCGCAAAACGGGCATTATTACTGCAGTGTTGCGCTCGGTGTAATTGGTATGATACACAACATCAATCCATACCGATGATGACATTTGCACATTTCGGAAGCCATGATAAAATTTCATCTGCTAAAGTTGTCCATTTTTATACCAAGAAAAACTTATTAAATTGATAAACGTTTTATCTTACAGATACTAAAAATCATCAGCGGTAGCAATATCCGTACCTTTTACCCTATCAACGAATGACTGCATCCTCTGCTCATAACCAGCCGGCCATCCATCGGCCACAGTGTCATGCGATCTTGTCCACACAACTGAAGTCGGAGGGATGTCACCTGTTGGTTCAAGTTGAAGGATAACAAAGTGATTTCTGTTCACATGGCCCAACGTTATGTGGAGTCTGGAGGCTCGGTTTACTGGAGGACTTCTCAATGGAAAAAATGTCACACACAGATCATGTGCAATCAAATGTACTACACAGTTGTAGCATGAGGCAATGACATGTCCCAAGTCTGGCATCTGCATCCAATTATCCTCTCCTGCACCTTTATCAGTAATAAAATAGTTCACAGCCTTAAAATTATTATTATATGAAACCTCACTCAGAACACGCCTGTACAAGACGCTGTATGTCCGCATCTCACGGAGCAAATCAGCTCTGACAGTCTGCCAATCGGATTGATCCAAGCCCAACTGAACTGCCACAGCCTTGTACCCACAGTTGCCATCTGAAACCACGTCTTCGCCGCCCACTATGAGGGATTGTAGCTTGTGATGAAAATCCAAATAATATGGTATGAGGAAGTTGGCAGGCAAATCATCAACATAATCATCATGGGGAAACGAAGGTTTCGGCTTCTTTATTTGAAGTTTCGGACGCCTACTACTTTCCTTCGAAGGCCGCCTCTTCCATTTAGGCTTCTCCTTCGCCGCCGCCGTATGCTCCGTAATTGAATGCAACCGTGGAGCCTTAACAGGCTTCCTCATAACTGTAGGCATCTCCATCACATCCGAAAAATGATCAGAAATCTCATCAACAAGGGGAGAAAGTTGTTTAAGCATGCCATCCATCTCCTCGTGCTCATCAAAATACGAGTCCACAGCTGTCTCCTCCTCCCTCCAAGCAGTCTCAGCATCCACATTATGATCCTCCGTCTCTACCGTCGCCCCCAACTCCAACGTAAGCTCAGCTTGCATCAACCCAGCATCCTCTATCTTCTCATCCTCCACATCCTCCACAGTCACCTCGTCCTCCTGCGGCTCCTCATTCTCCCCAGCTGCATTCTCCCCCTCATCCATCTCAGCAGTCGGGTCAGCCACATTACGTTCCACCGTCCCCTCCGTATCCACCAACTTCCCAGTATGCTCCTCAGCAATCAAATCAGTAGCCACTTCCTTATCATCCTCCTCCTCGTTCGCCTTCTCCTCATACACCTTCGGCTCCACAGTCTCAGCCGCTGCATTATCCTCCACCAGTACCTCCTCAGCATTCTGCACCTCCACGTTAAGGGCAACCGTCTCCTCCGTCCCCACCATCTCCCCAATAACATAATCATCTACAGTCAACTCAGCAGCCACTGCATTCTCAGCCTCATCATCCCCATAAATATCATGCACCCTCGGCTCCACATTCTCATCCGCTGCATTAACCTCATCCTCCTCCGCAGCATTCTGCTCCTGCCCACTAAGAGCCAACTTCTCAGCAGCCTGCTCCATCGCATTACGATCCACCTCATCATCCTGCCAATAAGCAGCCAATGCAGTCGCCTCCTCAGCCTCATCCACCTTCTCCTCATCTCCCTTCTGCTCCTCCTCAACATTATCCACATGCACCACAAGCTCATCACCCACAATTCTACACGGTGATGCTAACTCCTTCAACTTGTTTACCATACCCACACTCTGCCCCCTTAGTAATCGGGAACGTGCATTATAAATTGATTTGATTGGTGTTTCATTGAAGGATTTAGTTTCCTTCAGGCCTTTCAAAATTGCTGACGGCGGCACCTTTCTATTTGCCAAGTCTCGCAATGCTTCCACCTCTTTTCCCTGCAACATCCCGTCATCGGAATGGCCCGCGACATAATTAGCAGCTTGATGGTTGTGCCTGCCATCAACGACCGTTAAACTCCACTCACCGCCATAGCCCACCTCATTACCACGCAATTTGAACGGGCATCCACACTTGTTGGTTCTAACTGGCCGGTTGCACTTTCGTACTGGTCAGTGTCCCCTGTAGTTCCCGCTTCTTGCACATGCATAGTAGGCAGCGGGAGTCCTACTGGACGATTTACTCATACTCGACGCACTGGTAACAATCACATGCCCCTGTTGTCGTCCGACGCTCTTTATCCACTGAAAGAGCTCGTCTCTACTTTTAAAACGTTGAATCGTTGTAAATTCGGCCGTATAATCCATATACACCTGTATCAAACAATTCATACAACTAATTGGACCGGGAACCAAACATTAGTTACATTATTGACGTAAAGAAAAATCAATATTACCTCGGAATATTTTAGCATCTCCATCAATCTCAACTGTATCTGCAGGCAAGTAAAAACCAAAAATTTCTCATTCTATTTCTACACATTGTAATTGTAATAAGAATATCAAATAAAATGTACTTAACATTGTATACTTACCAAATCGCGATTTCGACAAATTTAGGTTGAAAACCCCTAAATCGATTGCTATCGCTTCACCGATTTGTTTGAACGCAGCAGTTGTCACTGTGATGTAAATGTCGAGCCCAGTAATAAAAATCAAATCTTTGGAATTTCTGTCTGTGCGCCTTGAGCAATCTACGAAAAACTTGCCGTTTGATATTCCGCCTTGAGCAATCTGTGGAAGGTTATGGCTGTGAGCGGTGAGCAGAATTTATCAAGGGATGAAAGAGGGTCCTAACGGGTCAAAACGGGTAAAAATTTTAACCCGTTGTGCGCTTCGAGTAAATTCGGTGGTTTAGTTGGCTTATTTTACTCAGCGCGCACAACGGTTATATTTTAACACGATTTGAACCGTTTTGCGCGCTGAGTAATCTTACATGGATTGTCAGGATTGACATTAGTAACGGTAATCGTTATTAATCGCGACGCTGAGAACGATTTTGACCGTGGTGCGCGCTGAGGAGTTCTAAATTTTGTTTTTAATATTTATTCTATTGGATAACTCATATTCTTATGCCGATGTTAACAACATTATTGATACGTATAAAATAATATAATACCAACGTGATAACTATCATTAGTTGTATTAATTAACACCCTTAAGAAAATCTGGATAGATTGCGTGTGTTATTAAGCATTCAAAATCCAGTATATATCAGTTTGTACCCGTTCACCAAAAAGTTAGTAAGAGGCAAACTTGATTAGTAGGTCTATCGTTGAGCATAACTTATAGATACGATACACCACAGCACGGCATACAGATGATAACATTTGCACATTTATATAGACATGATAAAATTTCATGATACCAATCTGTCAATATGAAATAAACAATCCATAGTAAAATGATACAACGTTTTAGCCTACAATATTTCAATAACGTCAACGGTTGCAATATCGTGACCAAATACTATTGACTGGAATTGATGCATCCTATCCTCATAAGCAGCCGGCCATCCGGCTGACACATCGGAACGGTATCTTAGCCACATACTTGAAGTCGGAGGGACAGGACCATATGGGGCAAGTTTAACAATAACGAAGTGATTATTGTTCACATGACCCAACGTTATGTGGCGTCTGGATGATAAGGGTACCGGAGGAGTTCTTAAAGGAAAATATGTCACACACTGATGAGGTGCAAGAATATGTACTACACAGTCGTAGCATGAGGCAATGACATGTGCCATTTCTGGCATCTGCATCCACCATTTAGCTTTTGGACGGTCTAACAAATGGCCCAGTGCCACTACATTCTTTTAAATTCCACGGCACCCATAAGTTGCCGGTACAAGCCGTCGTGGTTCTGCATCTCTTCTCGCAAGTCATATTTCACCTGCCTCCATTCGTCCTCACCCAGTCCCAACTGAGCTGCCACAGCCCTATACCCACAGTTTCCGTCTGCTTTCACATCTACGACATGCACTATAAGGGGTCATAGACACTCGGGAAAAGCGTTCCAATATGGTATTATTATGTCGGCAGCCAAGTCCTCGTCACTATCATCATGTGAAATTGATTGTTTCGGCTTCTTTATTGTACGTTTCCACAACAGTCTACTTCTTCCCTTACCCGGCTTACACGTCAATGTAGACGTATCCGTTATCTCAGCATGCTGCTTAGCAATCTCCGCTACCAGGGTAGAAATTTGAAGACGTAGAACCTCATGCTCCTTATCAAAGGCCTTAGCCACTGCATTCTCATCATCATCATCCTCCTCCTCAGCAGCCTGCTCCGCCTCATTACGATCCACCTTATCATCCTCCCTACCCATCTTCCTAGTATGATCCTCCTCCTGCAACTCAGCAGGCACTGCATTCTCCCAAAACGCCTCCCCCACCTTCTGATCCTCCCCCTCATTATTCACAGCCTTCACATTCTCAGTACCCAAAATTTTATCAGCTGATGCTAACTCCTTCAACTGTTTTACAATACCAACCTTCGTCCTCCGTTGTAACCGGTTTCATGCATTATAAATTGCTTTGATTGAGGTTGCACTGAAGTTTGTATTTGCCTTCAGTACTTTCAAAATTTCAGCTGGCCGAACCTTGCTATTTGCCAAGTCACGCACTGTTTCCATCTCCATTCCCTGCAACATCCTGTCATCGGAATGGCCATCGACATATTTAGCTGCTTCATGGTTGTGCCTGCCATAAACGACTGTTAACTTCCACTCATCAACGCCCACGCCCACCATATAACCACTCAATGAGAAAGGACATGAACACTTCTTGGTTTTAACAGGCTGGTTGGTCTTTTTTAGCTTTCGGTGTCCCCGATACTCACCGCTTCTTTCACACGCAAAGTACACAGCATGATGCCCTTTGGCCGTTTTACTTAATCTCCCCGAACGTGTAACAATCACATGCCCATGACGTAACCCGACGTTTTGTATCCACTGAAACAGCTCTTTTCTATCCTTGAGCAGTTGATTGGTGGTAAAGTCGGTTATAAAATCCATAGTATCCTGTATCAAACAATTCATAACCTGATCCTCAAAGATTTAATGCATTATTGCCGAGAAGATAAATCAATATTACCTTGGATTTTTGTACCGACTTCATCAACCTCAACCGTGGATGAATGCATGTAAAATCAAAATAAGAAAGGCAGATAAACTGTACTTAAAAGTATAGACGTACCAAAGAGTCGATGTTGATAAATTTAGGTCAAAAACCCCTAAATCGATTTCTCTCGATTCAGCTCTTTGTTTGATCTCACCAGTTGACTAAGTGATGTATCCTTCGAGCAATTAAATAAAAATCAAATCGTTTGGATTTCGGTCTGGGCGACTGGAGCGATCTTTGAAAATACTTGCCGTTTGAAATTCCGCCGTGAGCAATCTGTGTAATTGTCTGTCAATTCGCTGCGAGCAGAAGGTATCACGGGACAATTTCGGGTCCTACCGGGTCATACGGGTCTACAATAATTTACCCGTTGTGCTGGTTGAGTAAACAAGTCTAGTTTGAAATATTACTAGCAAATAACCCGTCCACATGTGCACGTGGACTTGACCAAAACGGTTGTGTGCGGTGAGCAATTACGGGGTTTGAGTGGTTGTGTGTGCTGAGCAATTCCGAGTTTTGCATGGTTATGTGCGCTGAGCAATTCCGTGTTTTGATTGGTTGTGAGCGGTGAGCAATTCCGAGTTTTGCGTGGTTGTGTGCGCTGAGCAATTCCGAGTTTTGCGTGGTTGTGGGCGGTGAGCAATTCCCAGTTTTGCGTGGTGGTGTGCGGTGAGCAATTCTGAGTTTTGCGCGGTTGTGTGCGGTGGGCAAACAGCTAGATGGTTCACAGAGGAGAACTGTTACATTTTTGCCCTCCCAGTGTTCGCGATGAGTAATTTACACTATGAACCAATATTTTTACGCATCCGTATATACAAAGGCATCATAACAGCTTCCATATGCGATCAGTTTTGTGACCTACGGCGGGAAAAGCTAACGAGATAGGGTTTGATCAGCAGAAATTATTCTAATTCGCTGATTTATATAGACTATAAGAGTTCCTGCTTATATCAAACGAAGGTCCTTAAGGCAGAGCAAAAGATTTGTGTCATTGGGTTGGGGTGCCCTAAAATAGTCGACTGCGGACGCATTGCATCGTAAAGTTGGTAAGCCATTAATTGATGCTAATTAATTTGGTATTTATTAATAATTTCAGAAATTGATTGCTGCAATGTACATTGGTACATGATTGCGTAGAAATTACGAAAATTGAGATGGACTCGGTACACATTGAGGGGATCTGGGATGAAGCGGACAGAGAAGCAAAGGTTTGAAATTATTTTGCTTTGTTAACTGACTAATTTATTAGAAAATAAAGCAAAACATTTAGTGACTATATTGGTATCTGGTACTTAATTCAGCGTATTGTTGAAGGCTCAGAGGTTAATGAAGATTATACAAATCAGTTCACAACAAATAAAATTTTCCCCAGCATAGAAGAGCTTGGTAAATGGGTAAAAGGGGTCGGTGTGAAAACCGGGAATTTGGTTGTTACAAAATCATCAAATATGAGTACAAAGGGCAATAGGGTCCCAACTTATTATTTTTGGTGTGAAAGAAGTGGGACATATCGGCTACACAGGCCGGATATATCGGCCAAAAAATCAACTCGAAGCAAGAAGTGTTCATGTCCCTTCTACTTGAGGGCTAATGGTGTGGCAACAGATAAGTGGATTTTGACAGTTGTACGTGGCAATCACAACCATAAACCCGCAATGTACATCGAGCGACATCCAGATGAGAGGAGGTTCGGAGGTGGGGAGATGGCCACGGTGAGAGACTTGGCAAATAGATTGCTTAGGCCAAGGGAAATCTTGAAATACCTGAAGGAAAAGGATAATGCAACATCTACCACAATCAACACTATTTATAAAGCCAGACAGAGGATGAAGGCAGGGGAAATGGCCTGGAGAGCAGAAATGCAGCTATTCCTTAATCTACTGACACATCGTAATTACATTGTGTATCATGAAGTGGACGAAGTGACAACTGCAGTGAGGACTATATTTTGGGCACATCCGCAGTCGGTTGAGTTATTACGAAAATTTCCAGAGATTCTGGTTATGGACTGCGCGTTGAAGACCAACCGCAACAGTCCACCATTGATGGAGATGTATGGGGTGACATCCACAGATATTCAGTTCACAGCTGCATTTTGTTACGCGGGGGCCGTACGTGAGGAGAACTACTTGTGGGCCTTGGGGAAGTTGAGCTCTTTGCTTCATGGATACAGGATGCCACGTGTAATTTTGTCAGCACTAGAGGCAGCACTTATGAATGCCATTGGCCATGAATTTCCCCTTGCGGTGCACTAAATATGTAGAATGCACATATCCAAAAATATTGCCAAAAATTGCCAGCCCTCTTTTGAAGATCAAGAAAAATGGTTAGGTTTCATCTCTAGCTGGAATTTATTGGTGGGGGCACGCAAGGAGGAGGAGTATGTTGCTAAACTGAAGGCATTGGAGACCGAGTACAAAGATTACACAAGGGTCGTGAGCTATGTGAAGACATCTTGGTTGGACAAGTACAAGGAGAAGTTTATTTCTGTATGGACAGATGTCAATCTCCACTTTGGAAATGTCAGTACCAACAGAGCGCAGACCAAAAGAGCCCAGACTGAACATTCTAAGCTTAAAAAGGTATTGGGTTCATCGGCCTTCAGTTTTTCCGCTTCTTGGCCAACCATACATGAATCATTAGAGGGGCAGCATATCGAGATCAAGGCATCATTCGAGAAATCTAAGATCATGTTGCAACATAATGTGCATGGGTTCTTGTTCAGGGAGCTGATAGGATTTACAGCCGTTGCGGCGTTGAAGATAATGTCTGTGGAAGCTGATAAATCTGACCCTATGGGAACGGACCAATGCACAGGTGATTGTCTAGCTAGAATGATTTATGGTGTACCATGTGCCAATGAGATTGGCGAATTCACAAGGGAAAATCGCCCCATTCCCTTAGATGCCGTAAATTCTCATTGGAAGCAGCTAGACATGGAGGCTAAGACGGAATTGATGTCTGAAGAAGATGGGCTTATACATGCTGAATTAGAGCGCATACACAAGCTCTATGCTCAACTTGATGGGCCGATGAAGCAGGAGTTGTTAATTAAGTTGAAGGAGCTAGCTACCCCGGCGACAAATCTGATTACAGAGCCGCAAGTTAATGTCGTGTTCAATGGAAGAAGAAAAAGGGATAATAATTTGACAAATGAAGATACAGCCACCCCCATTCATCCTGCTCATTTTGATCATGTCTTAGCCGATGCGGCTAGTTGCTCTGCTCAAATTCCAACTGAAGTCTCATCGAAACAAGAAAGCGTCGGCCGTGTCCCGCTGAGACGGTCCCAAAGGATCAAAAATACGTCTGCCCCACCAATGCCTCCTCAACTTGCTAGAAAGAAACCAACTGTCAAAGCCGCGACATCTGGCAGTATGACTGTGGTTTCTGCTACAGCTTCATTTGCAGTAGCAAATTATGAAGCAAAGGACGCTAGAGCCGTTCAAGGAGGCATACCTTATCTTGATCAATTCCCCGCTGCAATCGCCAAATATATATCGAACGTCACAGATGTGAAGGCAGATGGGAACTATGGTTACATGGCTATATCTTCACATCTAGGGATGGGAGAGGACCAGTGGAAGGTGGTCAGAAGAGAGTTGCTTCAAGAGCTGCGTGACCACTATGATGTGTACTCAAAGGTGATGGGTGAGGAAAGTGCACAAGAACAGGTAGTGTCAATTAACTATATGGGTGACCACCCCCCGATGCAATATTGGATGACATTTCCTGAAGTTGGACATATAATCTCAAGTCGTTATAACTGTGTAATACATCTGCTGTCAATGCAACAATGTCTTTCATTTTTTCCGTTAAGATCAGGACCAGACCAAGGTACGAAACGTGGTCCCTTCACCATAGGTTTTGTAAATAATAATCACTTTGTAAAGATTCAACTTAAAGATATAAGCCTGGTCCCACCGGTAATAAGGCATTGGAAGGCTAACCGCCTGCCTGCGGCCAAAGGATGGGTGGAAGGCCTTGAAGAGAGGAAGCGACAATTCGAGACATTATTCTGTAAAGATGTAGTCAAATCTCCCACTGTACTTACCGTATCATCAGATGATTGAATTTATAATTTTGTGCAAATGTAGTGTCTGAGTTTATAATGAAAGAATAAACTGAATTTTTTGGGATTTTTGTACAAAATTTATGGGATTTCTGCACAACGGGAACTCAACGCGCCATCATGTCTTTGCTTGTTGTGCGCGTTGAACATTTATGTTATGGGATACAGTTGCTAAATTCGCACGACTGGCATAATTTTGCCCGTTGTGCGCTTTGAGCAATTTATGTTACAACATTAAAAATTTGCTCACCGCACACAACGGACATAAAGGAGAATGCTAAGAGTTGGACTCATAATTGTGTGCTTTGGTATGTTATTGATGTTGAAGACCGTATACTGCATTAAATGTGTTATTTATGTTGCATGAAGTGATTTCCACCTCTGCGTATTCTTGAATCTTTCTCTCGACGATGGTCTACTTGAATTTATGGCATAAGTCCAATATCCCAAGTTCGTTTAAAGGAAAACTCTATACGTAACAATCTCGATGCATGTAGAGGCTATGTGAATGCGGCAGAAAATGACTCCAATGAAACACACTGACAAATCAGATTCATCCATACACATTAGGTAAAAGGTGGGACCGGTGTGAGCAATGAGAAAAAAATTGTATATCTGGTACACTATGATGCTAAGCTCAATTCCAACGCAGTTCACGTGAACTAAGTATATTCCCGGGCAACTTCGATATTTCACACCATCCTTGTCCATTTCTGTGATGGATGTATGCTAATAGTTTTAATATCCACAAGAAATTAAGCAATCGGTGTACGAAGATCGCTAATGGTTGGCAAATAGATATTTAAACTAACAAGCGGTAAAATACTGAACCAGACGGTGTTCATTGCCAATTGAATGTTCGGGGTTCATTACTAACGCATAAACCATCACATGTTCACCTCTCAAAATATGAAAACCATTTGGTGTACTAAGATGGCCACGATTCACACAGACGCCTCGCTGGAGGGCGCGTTGGTAGCCAAACCGTCCTACGTTTGGGCCGATCCTCCACCGGACTCCCGACCAGATCGCTGACGCTTCCTCGCCTCAGCCTCATGCCTCACGTCTGCAATCGAGTTTGGAGGAAGTGAGTTTCTCTCCAACTCGGCTATACGAGCCAGGAGACTGCTCTTCTCTACGTACCATCGCTCTTCGGAGCTCTTCCGAACCGCTGACATAGAGGCCGCCCGATCTTTAGCTTTCGCAACCTCCCACTCCGCCTGAGATCTACGGTCTCTCTATTTCATCAGCTGCTCCTTCAAATCCTTAAGTTGAGATTCGAAGGAAACCACCTTTTTCCGCTCGGCAATCACCAATTGCACCACTCGGCGACGCAGTTCCGCCCCGACCAATGATGTCTGCAGGGAATCATGGATAAGTAAGACTGTAAGAGTAAGGCAACAGCACAACGAGACGACATTAGTACTTAACCTGGTAACTGCCATAAACGACTGAATTAGCGAGCCTTTCAATGTCAATTTGACCCAGGACACTTTGGTCAATGGGAAGGATGGAGTTCTCCACCAGCCGACTGGCCACCCCCTATCCACCAATGCAGACTCGCCGTCCCAGATGGGGAAGAAGGGTCGGTGACGGTTCCCCCTAGTACCTTCCGATGGAACGTCAGTGGGCGGATTCAACAGCAATGCCCCCTCGTACGCCGGGGGGACATAGCCTGCCGGAACGAGACCTCCCCATGGCCACGTATCCCTTAGAGGAATCTCAGGCAACTGCGGCCGCACATCCCCCCTGTCATGAAGGGAACGGTTAACATCTACGTCACCGTCTCTTCTTCCCTCTGAAGACTGGCCTTGCAAAGTTTCTTCGTCCCACTGACACGATTTCTCAGCCATATCTGTAGTGAAGGCACAAATCAAGGCGAATGGTGATATATCCCCAAATTTGGCGGGATAAATATCCTCCACTTGCCCGGACGCATGGCAGGGTTTTCTGGGGTCTTCGCGGGGTTTTTTTGCTGTCTGCTACATTAATACTCCGAGTTTGGCGGCAACTCAAATTTTTTGCCAGGTCCGGCTGTAACGACCACTTTTCGTCGTACCTTGTTCGTGCACGTGCTTTTGACCGTGCACGTGTTTATTTTAGACTTCGTTTGTTTGTGAACACTTTCGTGTGATACGCCGTTGTGAACATCTCTGAGAGTTGTAAATTGTGCCACTAACTTGGAACGACATTTCTCGAGTCGTTTTCCCACGATTTGATCTTATTCGAAGAGACGTTGCGATTTTCACTTTTGATGGGAGACGTTTCTATTTTTAGTTTCGTCGTCCGACGTCGAAATTGAGATCCGTCTTCTTAGTTAGCTCACTTTCGACATCACGATCATCCCGATATTTATTTTATAATTTTTGGAGTTTATTTGACCACTTTTATATTTTTAACAAGGTTTATAATATTTTTAGTAATTAATTTTTAAATTATTTTCGGCCAAATAAAATTTATTTGAGTTTTAAACGTATTAAAGAATTTTTGAGCCAATTTCCAGCTCATTTGGACCGCATCAAATCCTTGTGGGAGTTGGAGAAGTTGAGATTCAAATTTTAAATATTTTTGAACTTCTAATCCTATTAGATTTAGCCCTAGACCAAGTCAACCCATCTACACTATATAAACAACCCCTAGGAAGACCTATTTTCGCAAGAAAATAACCCTAGCCGCTTCCAAAACCCAAATTTGACGTTGCAACAAATCGTCGCAACGTTGCGACGAACTTCTCCCGCACGACCGAGGAAGACAGGCCATTTTCCCCGCTCCGACCGAAGCAGCGCCTGCACCAAGCTCTCGGCCGCACCCCGCTGCTGCCGCCCCCTCCGTTCGTCCGCTACGACCGAGAGAAGCTCTCGGTCAGATCGAGAGCTACGCCCGCATCCCGCTCCGCATAGCCGCCCGCCCTGTCGCCCCGCTCCGCACCGTGCCCGACCGAAGGCCTCGCCCGCACCGACCGATGTTGCAACGTTGCAACGTTGCAACCCCCGCATCCAAGGCGCCTAACTGAGCCCCTCCTCTGCATCGACCGAGAGGAGGCCCCGCACCAAGCATGCCCCCGCACCGCTGCACACCCCCAAGCGTTGCAACCCCGCATCCCTAGTGCCCGACCGACGGATCTCCCCGCACCGAGGCTGTACGACCGAGAGCCATTCGTCGCAACCCCGCACCCGTCGCACCACTTGCCACCACGGGCCCCCCAAGTTCTCCAGAGGTATTGTGGGTCCCCCATAGGTCCCTAGGACTACTGTGGGCCCCACCTAGGTGCTTGCTCTTCGAGGATTTGCCGCGTACGACGTTGCGACACGTCGTAGCCCGTTGTCGCACGTGATAGCTTTGGAATCTGGAATCGTTGCTCCGGTTGATTGCTCTGAAATTTCCAGCGAGGAATCTAATTGGAATCTGGACTTGGAGCGCGATATTATTATACCAACCCCCGGCGTCGCTACCCGACGCCGGTGTAGCTTTCGCGTCATGTTGAGGTAACGCTTTACACCCCTAGGACCCCCAAACCCAATGCATGCTAAGAAAGACTAAAATCAGTATTTTAAAGTATTTTAAATGTTTTAGAATTCACTAATCAAGATTAATAAAACGGATGTAGGCCGGTGGACTTGTGCACGTAGGATTATTGTGATTTTGGACTCGTTGGACGGTGTTGCTCAGACGTGATACTTGCAGGCAAGTGAAACTTGCCAACTCTTGTGTAGTGCCATGTTTTTAGGCCACTTCCTTGTTTTTAGCGTAAAAGAGACTAGTCAGTGAAATGATAGCTGGCTAGACGCCTACTTGATCTAGTTTGACAACGAAACTAGATCTGTCACCTAAATGATCTAGCTTGACAACGAAGCTAGATCCAACTCTTTAAACTTGTTGACCATGCATACTAAACTGTCATGTTTACTTTCCCTACCTGTACGCTTTACTACTTGCCATGCCATGTCATCCATGCATTGAATGTCGCATTCGTAGCACAGGCTACATACTTGTACTTGCTTGTCCCGGGCTAGGTGCACCCCTACGCCATACTTATTACAAACACTTCCTGGCTCATGATCCAGAAGCGAGCATTCCCGTTCGGGGGTAAGGCCCTGGCTCGATACACGTGGAGGGGTAGGGTTGAGCGAACAATCAGCGTAGAAGTGTGCCCGTACAGCCTCTTCAGCTGTAAGGCGTGAACTCTGTGCACGAGGTGCTTACTTTACTTGTCTTGTACTAGTGCGTGTTACTTGTATAACTTGTCATCTATGTCATGTTTGAATGCCATGCTCGTACTTTACTTTACTTTACTTATTGCACTCATACTTTAAACTGCCATGTCATTGCATTCATGCTAGAACTGCTAGGTTGCTTTACCTACTTTCAGTTTCCTTGCACAGGTCTCTTGTAGACTTGCTGACATGTGCCCCTTGCTCTTTTGGGTGTCACATGTTAGACCTTGAGCCAGAGACCATTGTTGAGTACGTGGAGTTTTGCTAACGCTGAGCCTGAGCCCAAGTTTGTCCAAGAGGAGTTTTGTGGACACCGGAGACCTTTCTTGGTGACTTTGCTGAGTTTCTTTTGTTTTAGGTTTTGTTGTTAGTTGTCGGTGCGTGGCACCTTTGTTTTGTACGCTGTACTTTTGTTGGCCATGTTTGGGCCTTTAGACTCTTTTCTTTTAGCCTGGTGGCTTTTTCTGTGATGTTGAAACTTATTTTATTGATATTCTGAGATATCTCTGTTGTCTCATTTCATTATTATTATCTTGTTTCGTTCGCGTTGCAAGGACCTGCAGTTTTAAATTTGATTTGACGCTTATCGGACTTGCAGCTTTGTAGCTTCAAGTCTGAGCGGACCTTCTCACGCTTCTCCTCCATATTTTTGGGAAGCGGGGCGTGACACCGGCATTATGGGTGGCCATCTTGATTCTTGACTCTCTCGCTCTTCCGTTTGTTATTACAAGTATAAATAAACGGAGGATTAATTACTGAGCGCGCAAAACAGGGCAAAATTTGAACCGTAGTGCGCGGTGAGCAAACACAATTTAGTCACACGTAGTATATGCGTAAATGAGGGATAGTTGTGCGCGGTCGAATATTTGGATTTATTATACGAATTTCCTCATCGCGCACAAATGGCATTACTGTATACAGTTGTGTGAGGAGATATATTAAACGACTAAAATGTTTTACTTGTCAGAATGGATACAAATATTCGCTGATATGGCGCTTACGTGAAAAACTTTTCTCAAACAAAGTACCAGCAAATTCGGCAGATGGATGAGTAGATGACCGGTCGAATTCTTGTTTGTGGTCCCACCAACCTCTCACCTCATCCACCTCATCCATCTCTACGTACCATCGCTTTTCGTCTTATTAATGTAACACATGAAAGTGGAGCCCACAGAGGGAAAAAGATAGAATTTTTCAACGCAGCACAACGGATCGACGCGAAACCTACTGCAAATTTCCCAGTTAACAACGTTCGAACACGAAGGTACACATATTGTTTATCGGGCCCCACAATATATTCTCGAGTCTCGACACCCCACTATCCAACCCCATTGAATCTAGTTGGTAGATGATGTGACATTTAATTAGGTATTTTTTCCCATATTTAGTTTACCTGAATTAAGCTATATTCGACGACTCCATACAAGTCTAAGCGGAAGTTGGCCGGTTATATCATCTCCAAACCACACTGCAACAATACGTCAAATATGGCGTTTTCCCTCCATCAACCGCCCTGTAAAACTGGAATCATTTTGCCGGTTGCTACAGGGCCATCCAAATTTGGAGAGTCAATGTAGCAACCTCCGATGTATAAAAAAACAGTGTAGCAACCTACATCCAGTTTTTGTATGTCTGTTTATTAGACCATACCTAGAACATTCATTATGATTCTGTTTGTTTATTTCGATCCCCCTATGGCATTATCCAAAAGGCGGGAGTAAAATAACAACAATCGTGCCAAATAAGAGTCTAAATATATATAAAATCCAAAAAAATCATAAAACCACATTATAAACTAAGGTGATAAGAGGAACGAAAGTCCAATATCAACATTGAGATACACGAAGGAAACTTAACGTCTCAAATCACAACACATATAGAATATAGCATACATGGACACCATATCACAAAATTCACACATATATGATATATGATCAACAAATATAGTGCGTAATTAAAATTAAACCCAAATAATAAACAAATGCAAATGCAATTATGTTTCAAGGGTTCGGATTACCCAAGTAACTTCCTGCCTTGTTCTCGGTTATCTTACGTCCCTTCCACCCGGATACCTCCGGATACTCAAGTTAGAACCCTAACTTGAGGTTGCCTTTAAACCCACTTGTAGCAACCCTACAAGTGAAATCGAATACAATCGATGTCCTTCACTCCTACAACTTGGGAGTAAGCAAACCGCTCTCGCAAACCTAGCACAAAAACAAAATAACGAAAGTTATGAAATTATGAAAGCAACACTTACAATCCCATATGCCTTGAAGTAGAACTTGAAGAAGAAGTGTGTTGTGTGTTGAAGACTCTCTTGGAAGAGAGGAGAAAGCCCTTTCTCTTGACTGCACCTATTACCTTGACGATCACTACCGTTTGAATACACATCGCTCCTGCATTTGCACCGGCTCCATTATATCAGTTCCCGCCTGTTAATCATGAATCCCTGTCAATAGAGAGGACTACTACCGTAAAGGTGGAGCTCGAGGTAATAGATCAGGTGCCAATCGGCGGCTCAAGGCTGGACCGATATACGTGCACCTCATGGGCATTTACTTTCCGTTTGAATACACATCGCTCCTGTGTTTGCACCGGCTCCATTATATCAGTTCCCGCCTGTTAATCATGAATCCCTGTCAATAGAGAGGACTACTGCCGTAAAGGTGGAGCCCTAGGTAATAGATCGGGTGCCAATCGGCGGCTCAAGGCTGGACCGATATACGTACACCTCATGGGCATTTACTTTCCGTTTGAATACACATCGCTCCTGCCTTTGCACCGGCTCCATTATATCAGTTCCCGCATGTTAATCATGAATCCCTGTCAATAGAGAGGACTACTGTTGTAAAGGTGGAGCCCGAGGTAATAGATCGGGTGCCAATCGACGGCTGAAGGCTGGACCGATATATGTGCACCTCATGGGCATTTACTTTCCGTTTGAATACACATCGCTCCTGCCTTTGCACCGGCTCCATTATATCAGTTCCAGCATGTTAATCATGAATCCCTGTCAATAAAGAGGACTACTGCCGTAAAGGTGGAGCCCGAGGTAATAGATCGGGTGCCAATCGGCGGCTCAAGGCTGGACCGATATACGTGCACCTCATGGGCATTTACTTTCCGTTTGAATACACATCGCTCCTGCCTTTGCACCGGCTCCATTATTTCAGTTCCCGCCTGTTAATCATGAATCCCTGTCAATAGAGAGGACTACTGCCGTAAAGGTGGAGCCCGAGATAATAGATCAGGTGCCAATCGGCGGCTCAAGGCTGGACCGATATACATGCACCTCATGGGCATTTACTTTTCGTTTGAATACACATCGCTCCTGCCTTTGCACCGGCTCCATTATATCAGTTCCCACCTGTTAATCATGAATCACTGTCAATAGAGAGGACTACTACCGTAAAGGTGGAGCCCGAGGTAATAGATCGGGTGCCAATCGGCGGCTCAAGGCTGGACCGATATACGTGCACCTCATGGGCATTTACTTTCCGTTTGAATACACATCGCTCCTGCCTTTGCACCGGCTCCATTATATCAGTTCCCGCCTGTTAATCATGAATCTCTGTCAATAGAGAGGACTACTGCCGTAAAGGTGGAGCCCGAGATAATAGATCGGGTGCCAATCGGCGGCTCAAGGCTGGACCGATATACATGCACCTCATGGGCATTTACTTTCCGTTTGAATACACATCGCTCCTGCCTTTGCACCGGCTCCATTATATCAGTTCCAGCCTGTTAATCATGAATCCCTGTCAATAGAGAGGACTAATGCCGTAAAGGTGGAGCCCAAGGTAATAGATCGGGTGCCAATCGGCGGCTTAAGGCTGGACCGATATACGTGCACCTCATGGGCATTTACTTTCCGTTTGAATACACATCGCTTCTGCCTTTGCACCGGCTCCATTATATCAGTTCCCGCCTGTTAATCATGAATCCCTGTCAATAGAGAGGACTACTGCCGTAAAGGTGGAGCCCGAGGTAATAGATCGGGTGCCAATCGACGGCTCAAGGCTGGACCGATATACGTGCACCTCATGGGCATTTACTTTCCGTTTGAATACACATCGCTCCTGCCTTTACACCGGCTCCATTATATCAGTTCCCGCCTGTTAATCATGAATCCCTGTCAATAGAGAGGACTATTGCCATAAAGGTGGAGCCCGAGGTAATAGATCGGGTGCCAATCGGCGGCTCAAGGCTGGACCGATATACGTGCACCTCATGGGCATTTACTTTCCGTTTGAATACACATCGCTCCTGCCTTTGCACCGGCTCCATTATATCAGTTCCCGCCTGTTAATCATGAATCCCTGTTAATAGAGAGGACTACTGCCGTAAAGGTGGAGCCCTAGGTAATAGATCGAGTGCCAATCGGTGGCTCAAGGCTGGACCGATATACGTGCACCTCATAGGCATTTACTTTCCGTTTGAATACACATCGCTCCTGCCTTTGCACCGGCTCCATTATATCAGTTCCCGCATGTTAATCATGAATCCCTGTCAATAGAGAGGACTACTGCCGTAAAGGTGGAGCCCGAGGTAATAGATCGGGTGCCAATCGGCGGCTCAAGGCTGGACCGATATATGTGCACCTCATGGGCATTTACTTTCCATTAGAATACACATCGCTCCTGCCTTTGCACCGGCTCCATTATATCAGTTCCCACCTGTTAATCATGAATCCCTGTCAATAGAGAGGACTACTGCCGTAAAGGTGGAGCCCGAGGTAATAGATCGGGTGCCAATCGGTGGCTCAAGGCTGAACCGATATACGTGCACCTCATGGGCATTTACTTTCCGTTTGAATACACATCGCTCCTGAACGTGCAGTGGCTACTAAACAATAGATATTTATAGATCGGTTGCGAGATGCAATCGGTATGCCACGTAATGATGAAAGTACAACCGCCACCTCGCACAATCTCATTTCGGAGGTACGTAATGATGACAGTAAATGATTCTGCTTTCTTCTCAACAATGTTCACGTGTGGTAACTGGAGAATGAGTCAAGTAGAACCTCGGTTTCCGTGTAAGCCATTCATTACGATTTTTTGCCCATCCGAACGGATGCTTTACCCCAGCCGTCTGATGAGATCGTTTTAGTCAGTTCCACTTCTATATGCAATCCAGCGGTTGAGATTAAAATAACCAATCGTTATATATATGTGGAATCAGTAGACCAGGGGTTTCACGGAAAATTTCATTCCTCTTCCCTTTGGTCTATCGTTCCGTTTTCTTCTTCATCTCAACACTCTCGCATTTCGTACTCGGGTTTCTTCATGCCGCCAAAACGATCTCGTGAGTCGACTTCTTCTGACTCTTGGGGAGTTAGTGATGATGATTCACCGTCACCTGAACACGATGATCCCCTTCCCTCATCGTTCCCGGCCAATAGACCCATTCTGCATGATTCGCTTTCGCTTGGTCCAACTCAAGGTGAACACAATGTGCTGTTGCCTCCTCCTGGGTTTCCTCCTTTAAATGCAGGTTCATCAGTTCCATCTCCGGCTGAAAAAGCCCCACTCGAGGACAACAGTAACGGCCTCCTCTCTATGGTTGGGATGTCTCACCGTCAGGACTCTGTTCTGCACAACCTCCGTAGCAAACTCGAGGAGCTTACTACGTCTGTCTCTGTACTTACAGATGAACAACGTCGCCTTAAGGATTTACTCATAGGCAATGTAAGCCCCGCATCTGCTGCTTCATCATCCTCCCATCAGCCGGTGAACTTTACTCATAGATTAGGAGAAATTGAAACCCATCTCTCCAACACCAATCTGGCGATCTCACTTCTGCGTAGCGACATCGACACTATGATGTTCATAATGTCGAACATACAAGAGAAGATGGAGGCTCTGGTGCCCTCTCCTAGAGACATCCGTACTGTTGCCCCACCATCACCACCACCACCTCCGCCTCCGCCTCCAGGTTTTTGAGGTGTCCGGGCCTTTGGCGCATAAGCCTCTCTTGTCTTATAATGTATTTTTGATCATCGACGGAGAAGAGTGTTTGTGGGTAGATTTTCTTTGGTGTTTTATGTCATTATGTACGAAATGTAGTTTCAAATTTGTTGTGGTATGTACATTATAACGTATAAATGTTGTAGTATGATAGAATTCAGACCTTAATACACTGTCATTTAATTTGATACAATTGCATGACATTACGAAATTGATATATGTGATATATACATCGATGCTTACTTGAATCAATGTCCGAAATTGAAATTACCTATGTAAAAACTTTTTACCGATATATGATTTACCCAGCGAGTACAACGGGCATAAATTGTGACCGTCCTTATATACGTTGTGATAAAACATTTACGTTTGCACACAATTACTCAGCGCGCACAACGGTCACATAATGTGTTTGACCGATGTGCGGGCTGTGAGCATACCCGTATCTGATTATCCACAATTACTCAGTTCACACAACTGCACGTAATTGTGACCTTTTTGCGCGTGGAGCCAAACTATTCTATATTACAATTGAGAAAAGCTTTTGAATTTGTCCTATGTGGTAGTGTCATGTCAAGTTTTGGGGGGAAATATCTTGGATTGAGAAAATATGTTGAGAATACACAAAAGCATTGTAGAGAAATTAGTTGGGAGAATACAAAAGCTTTTCTTTTTTGAAATTGGTAGCATTAGCACTTAAGTCTTAATATATCCACATTGAAGCAAATAGATGGGTGTAGATACATACTCCTTCCCCTTTTGTATTTAGGTCCTGTCCTTTTGGCATCCGTATTTACGACACGCACACCCGACGCTGACGACACGCACACCCACACTTTCCTCTCCTTCCCAGTTTCACGTGTTCGCTATCGTGTTCATGGGGAATTATTTTTGCTCCGTGCTCAATTTGCACGGGAAATTTCTAGTATACATATAAGTGAAAAGACAACACATATCGTACTGTTTACAGAATAAGACACCATATATCTTTGTGAATGATACGCATGTGTCACGCTGTTGGATTTGATGGTGTCCCATTTTGTAACGTCCCATTATGAGTAATATTGTACAAACATAAATAATTTGCTCAACTTGCACAACAACCATTATTTTCCCTGTTGTGCGCATTGAGCAAACTTGATGGCCAATAACAAAATTGCTCAACGCGCATCGTAAAGGCCAAACCTTCTTGGGAACATCATCTGGCTGGTAACAATATGTTGTAGATTCACTCGTCTTTATGTCCAATACAATATCACGCACAGTGACTCTACTGTAGTCTATCGTCCTCATCAATGGGCCAGTCCAATTCGTCTATAAATAGCCTCTCTTCCCACTAGACCTTGTCAACCACTGCACTTCTTGATGATAGTATTCTAACTGATTCTATCTGTTTCTACTTCATACAATATTTTTTCTTCATAATGCTAAATATATCCCGTTGTTCATCACTGCTTCGTCTTCAACACACAAAGATGAACAATATACTACCGGCAATTGACGTGTAATGGAAGATGTTATTTGCTCCTTCATATGTTCTACTACAGCAGCGGATTCTTCTGAGAAGAAGAGATATATTTTTATATCAGTGCCTAAATGTAAAGTTGCATGTCTTTATACCCTATTTTTTTTACTAAAATATGCTTTTTATCGTTCATAATTGATGCTTCTTCAACGCATACAGGGGCATGCGCTGAAGAATCCAGATCAGCCAACTTCGTTAAAGGAGTGGCTACTTATACCGTTATGGACGATCTGGATGCTAGTGATGATGGTGTGTGCTATTGGAGCTGATCATAAATGCCATCTTGCTTGAGCTGTTCAGCATGACTCTGTGAACAGTTTTTCATAGTGGGATTCAATGTACCATTAGGATATTCCCGTGATTGAATTTCATACCATTTTCCAAACTGTGAAGTTGCAAAATGTTTAGCTGTAGTTTCAACTTTGTTGTGTAATGTACAGAATAATGCATAAATGTTGTAGTATTTTGGAATTCAGACCCTAATACAATGTCATTTTATTTGATACAATTGTAGGACAATACAAAAATGATATAGGTGATATATATGTCCGACGTTGATATTACTGAGCAAAATTGTTTACCGAACTATAAATTACATTTATGCATTATGTACATTATAATGCATAATGCTGTAGTTTGTTAGAATTCAGACCTTAATACTATGTCATTTAATTTGATACAATTACAGGACAATACAAAATTGATATAAGGTGATATATACATTGATGCTTACTTGAATCAATGTCTGACATAGATATTACTGATCAAACACTATTCACCGAACTATAAATTCCCCAGGGCGCACAACAGGCTCATGTTATATGTTGTGATAAACTATTTACGTGTGCACACAGTTACTAGCATGCACAACGTTCACATCGATTTGTTTGACCGCTGTGCACGCTGAGCAAAACCGTATCTGGTTATCCACAATTACTCAAATCACACAACTGGACGTAGATGTGACCCTTTTGCTCGCAGAGCCAAACTGTATGCAATTAAACACAATAGACCATCGCACACAACAGTCAGATGCCATGACCGTTGTGCGTGCTGAGCAAAACTGTATTACATGCTCCATTACCCACAGTTAATCATCCCGTCATATGGGCAACATAAGGTAAGGTTGCGAGCACTGATCAAATTACACCCATCTGGGCGCGTTGAGCAAAACGGTCGTAATGAATAATTGCTCTGCGCGCAAAACGTTCAATAAAAAATCCCAAAATATAAAAGAAACACAAAATCGGGCGAGAATTAAATAATGTTCAGTCTGGCATTATTTAAAAAATCAAAATTGAAGCAAATTTAATGCGCAGCAGTTGATTGATGGGTGTAAAGACATTTAAGTGATAAGACAACACATATCCTACTGTTTACATAATAGGACATCAAAAATATCTACATTTCTTTGATTTGTTTAAAAAAATATACATTTTGGATATATAATACATCGCGCACAACGGATCAAAATACACTCAGTTGTGCGCGTTGAGCAAAGTGGACGTAACGAATAATTACTCTGCGCCCACAACGTTCAATACAAAATCCCCATAATTAATAACTTCAGCGCGCACAACGTTCAATAAAAAATCCCAATAATAAAGAAGAAAACAAATTTGGGGGAGAATTAATTAATGTTCAGACTGACAAGCCAGTTAAAAAAAATTACCATTGAAGCAAATCTAATGCGCAACAGTTGATTGATGGTGTAAAGACATTTAAGTGATAAGACAACACATATCAGACCGTTTACAGAATAAGACAACAAAAATATCTACATTTCTTTGATTTGTTAAAATTTGATCCTTAGTGCAGGGAATATAAAAAGGTATACATTTATAAAATATAATACAGCGCACACAACGAATCAAAATACACCCAGCTGTGCGCGTTGAGCAAAACGGTCGTAACGAATAATTCCTCTGTGCGCACAACGTTCAATACAAAATCCCCATAATTTATTACATCAGCGCGCACAACGTTCAATACATTTAAGTGATAAGACAACACATATCCGACTGTTTGCAGAATAAGACAACAAAAAGATATACATTTCTTTGATTTGTTTAAATTTGTCCCTTAGTGCGAGGTATATAAAAAGGTATACATTTAGAATATATAATACAGCGCGCACAACGGAACAAAATACACCCAGCTGTCCGCGTTCAGCATAACGGTTGTAATGAATACTTACTCTGCGCGCACAACATTCATTACAAAATCCCCATAATTAATAACTTCAGCGCGCACAACGTTCAATAAAAAATCCCAATAATAAAGAAGAAACACAAAATTTTGGGAGATTAATTACTGTTCATACTGACATGCAAGAAAAAAAATCAAAATTGATGCAAATATAATGGCAGCAGTTGATTGATGGGTGTAAGGAAATTTAAGTGATATGACAACACATATCTGATAATTTACAGAATAAAACTGCAAAAATATTCACATTTCTTTGATTTGTTAAAATTTGAGTTTTAGTGCGCAACGTGCGGGGTTTTTAAATTGTATAAATTTTGGATATATAATACAGCGCGCACAACAGATCAAAATACACCCAGCTGTGCGCGTTGAGCAAAACGGTCGTAACGAATAATTACCATGCGCGCACAACGTTCAATACTAAATTCACATAATTAATATCTTCAGCGCGCACAACGTTGAATAAAAAATCCCAATAATAAAGAAAACACAAAATTGGGGGAGAATTAATTAATGTTCAGACTGACATGCCAGATAAAAAAATCAAAATTGATGCAAATATAATGCGGAGCAGTTGATTGATGGGTATATAGACATTTACGTGATAAGACAACACATATCCGACAGTTTACAGAATAAGATAGCAAAAATATTCACATTTCTTTGATTTGTTTAAATTTGAGTCTTAGTGCGGATTGTGCGGGGTATTTAAAAAGGTATACATTTTGCATATATAATACAGCGCGCACATCGGATCAAAATACACCCAGCTGTGCGCGTTGAGCAAAACAGTCGTAACGAATAATTACTCTGAGCGCACAACGTTCAATACAAAATTCCCATAATTAATTACCTCAGCGCGCACAACGTTCAATAAAAAATCCAAATAATAAAGAAAACACAAAATTGGGGGAGAATTAAATAATATTCAGACTGATGGGTGTACAGACATTTAAGTGATAAGAAACACATATCTTACTGTTTACAGAATAAGATATAAATGGATGGGTGTACAGAATAAGGTGTACAGACATTTAAGTGTTGATACTCATGGGTCACGCTGTTTGATTTGAGGTGTTTACATCGCTATAAATGGATTTATGAGTAATATTGTATAAACATAAATAATTTGCTCAACTCGCACAACTGCCATATTTTTACCCGTTTTGCGCTTTGAGCAATTTTCTTAGAGGCAATCAATTTTGTTAGCGTCAATTTCTGTAGCCCACAGTAACACAACTGTAGTCTCAGCCTCATCTATGCGGACCATACCCAGTCCAATTCGTCTATATAAAGTGATTCCCTTCCCTCTAGACATCGTCAACCACTACTCCTCTCGATGATAGTGTTCTATATGGTTATACCTATACAATATATTTTCTTTCACATGCTAAATTTTTGTTCTTACTAATGAATGCTTTGTCTATGACACACAAAGATGGCCAGCCAATAAACTTGTGGCAATTGCCGTGATGCTGAAATTGAATTCGTCACATTTATATGGGCATCCAAGATGGAGTCTGCTACTTCAAATATCATCAACGATGGTGTTGGCTCCTTCAGAAGAAGCACACGATGTTTTCGAATGCTTCACATTGCCATCAGCCTAAAGGTGCCACCAAGGTATCGGCTCTCAAACTGCGCAATCTTCTCTGAAACTGTGCATCCTCATTTGTATCCATGCTCAGAAGAATTTCTTACGAGTGCCATTATTGCATTTCATACCAGTGAAAAAATATGAAGAATCTCTATTGGAGCTGCTCATAACTGCAATATCCACAGGAGACACAGTCACGGCATGAGAACTTGTCGTATGAGCAAAACTGTATTCCATTGCTCAAAGTTAATCAGCCCGCCCTACGTGCAAAAGTAGTGACCTTTGTGTCCACTAAGCAAAAATATTTACTATACTGTGATTTGTTACAGTTATTATCTTCTGAGATGATGCTGTATGTTTTTTTGGAAAAACTTGGACAAGCACCGCAAGAGTATCGGTGTATTTAGATTTTGCACTTTCCTAATCGAAACCAGATTTTTTTTGCCGTTGTGCGCGTTGAGTATAAAAAGATATACCTTCAAGCAATTTTTCTCTTCGCACACCACTGCAGTCGGATACTATTTAGAACAACGTCTGGCTGGTATCCATCTGCCATATATTCACGAGCACGAACTGTTACTCTACGGTGTTTCCATCCTCGTACTTGGTCAGTCCAACTCGTCTGTATATGGTTTCCATACCCACCAGACCTCATCAACCACTACCCCAGGTGAATATAGTTCCTTTATCTGATTCTCTCTGATTCTTCTAATACAATGTTTTTTCTTCAAATTTGTAATTTTGTTGTTGTTCATGAGTGCGTCGTCTACAGCACACAAAGATGGCCAATATACTAGCGGCAAGTGCCGTGATGCAGAAATTGAATACATCACCTTTATATGTCGGCGAAGATGTTCTTTTGCTCCTCTTCGCATGATCTGTTCATCTTCATTGCAAACCTCACATGAAGGCAAAGATGTTCTTGCAACCATTACAGCTTCATTCTCGTCCATGCCAACTTGCAAATATTCTTTGACCATTCGTAAGTTCCGTTCAGATTCATTGCATACATAACTTCTTGATGATAACAACTGTTCTATCTTATATCTATCTAAGTCTAATTATATTTACTTTTTTATTCTATCTTTTCCTAGGGGAGTTTGTACTTGCTGGTATCCCTCCTGCTCCCAAGGGTGTTCGAAGTGTCATTGTTTGCCTTGAAATAGATGTCGACGGTATCTTGAATGCCTCTGCAGAGGAAAGTATGTGTGCAGAAAAATAAGATCACTATTACTAACAATAAGTGCCAGGTAGACCCAGGAGGAGATTGAAAGGATGTTCCTTGAGTCAAAGAAGTATAAAGCAGAAGATGCAGCGAACAAGAGAACGGCGGAGATGGTGTGTTATGTTCATTGGAATGCATAAATGTTGTAGTATGTTGGAATTCAGACCTCGATATAATGTCATTTAATGTGATACATTTACAGCCCATTATACAGACCTTAATACAATGTCATTTAATGTGATACATTTACAGCCCATTACAAACTTGTGATTGGTGATATATACATTGATGCTTGCTTAAATCAAATTCCAACAATGAAATTTAATGGGAAAAATTAGTGAAAGTAATATACTAAGATTTACACAGCGCGCACAACTGGAAAACGGCGTGAACGTTGTGCGCGTTTAGAAATTTTGATCAAGGCCAACGATTATGCTCATCGCTCAGCACGTCAGTGGATCTTTATTTGGGAACAGCATCTGTGTAATACATACAATAAATACCCGAGGTACAAGATTATTCTGTATATTCACGAGAAATCGTCTGTTGACTTTTATTTAGTAGAAGTGCTACTTTTGTTTATACCAGCTTCCATTTACCCCTGGACACTAATTAATCATCCCACATAATTGCTCAGCGTGCACAACTTGCAACAGAAATGAAAGTTGTTCGCGCTAAGCAACGCTTTCTACAATTACCGAGTTTTGCTCGTCGCGCACAACGGTGTTATTTAACAATCCGTTGTGCGCTCGGAGCTAAACTGTATACAATTACACAGTACACACAATTACTCATCGCGATCATATACGGAAGGTCATTCTCCAGCCAGTCTCGTCCTCGGTGACGGGGCCGTGTCGGCCGTCCAACAGGGTTCCCGGGTGTCGACCTGGAATCAGGGGGAGGAAGTAAACGCTCTCACTCGGTGTCTGTTGCAAAAATTCCCTTCATTAAATTCTGAAAAAATTACATATGACTCGCTCGCGAGCAGCAGTCTTACAAAAGTAACGATTCGCAAAATTTAGGAAGACGACGCACCGTTGCTGTAAAGAGGTCCTTTATCGCTCTCGCCACCCTTTCCATCTTGGCGGTGGCCCGAGCTTTGAAAGCGTCGACCTCTTGCTCCTTCTCGAGAAGCTTGGCCTGAAGGTCAGCAACCTCCTTCCTCGATGCCTCAAGATCAGCTCGGAGTTGAGAACGCTCTCTACCCCATTGATCTTCCAACTGCTTCTTGGCGCTTGACAAGGCGGCGAGGCTGGATGTCGCCTCCGAGGCCGCCCAATCCGACTTGCCCTTGGCGGCCATTATCTTCCCCAAATATTCCTCCAGCTTCTTCACCTGAGCTCTGAGCTCAGAAGTCTCGTTCTCGGCATCCGCCACCCGGCGCTGCCCCTCGATCAGTTCACGGGCCCTGCGGCGCAGACCTGCCCCGAAAATGGTCACCTGCAGATAGCGACAATCAGCAAAACCAGAAGGGGAAGCAAAATTCGGAATGCACATTGGCAACGAACCTGAAGGCCACTGCGAACGAAGCAGTTGGCCATCGTCTCAAGGTCGACCCCATTCAGGAAATCGACATCCCTTGGCAAAGTGATATTCTCCGCCAGACGAGCCCCCGTCCCAAAGTCCAGGAGGGCCGACTTGGCCGTCCCCACGATGTACGGTGGACGATAGGTCTCCCCGTGAATCTCCCCATGATGGCCAGACCCAATGCGGTTCGACTGCAGAAGGTGGCCGAACTCTGGAGGTATGGGGCCGACGGAAGGGACCGGAGGAACAATGTCCTCGTATGGCCACCCGTTGTGTGGCGTGCTGGAGGACGATGCGCCCCCAACTCGAGGATCATAAGGAGCCGCCTTCAAAGACCGCACAGCTTGACTTGAGGAGCATCCAGCCTCCCCCAACTCCAGCATGAGGTTCCCCGATTCCTCTGATTCCTCCTATTCCTCCTCTTCCTCCTCTTCCCTCTTCCTCTTACGGCCTTCTTCATTGGCCCGCTCCATCGCTGAAGTAACCTCTCTGTATGCTCCTCCCGCCATTTTTGTTTCTGGAAGAAATAATAAGATGATGATATTTCCTCGGAGCGCAAAAGCCATTGGCCTCACCTCCAATTTCTTTTATTACGCGAACGAATGGACAAGATGATCGACACGTGTCGGAATTGTGGCAAAAACAACGGTTGAGATAGGCGAAAGGTTTTGGCGGCCTTAATCCAAATTTGATGCATCGAATGCCGTGCCCTATTAAAGGAAATTACCTATCAGTCGGCCTCGATCCGCGTTTATAATCGAGAACGAATCACGGGGGCCAATGTTGAACCCGTGTACGGCGCCGAAAAGGCATGGGGTTATTGCTCATCGCACAAAACGACTCAAACCCTATAATTGCTCTCCGCACACGCCCACTCAAAACTCACAATTGCTCACAGCACACAAACATTTTTTTTCCCATCCACGTTTACATGTGAAAGGGTAAATTTATTATTCGTATCACCGTTGCATAATTGTTAAGAAATTCCATGTCACAACTAGTCCTTACATAAAGTTTGGAAATGGTGCATGTCAGCAGGCAGAGTGTATGTCATGGCATATACATCTACTTTAGTAAAGGCAGTAACAACTATACTTATGAACATGTGAAAGCGTGCACGTGCAACATGCAAGGTGTACAACAATGGATTGACACATGCAACAGGCAGAGTGTAATGCAAGACTGAGGTGCTTTCAATCATTGAGATACAAAAACAATCAATTCAAAGTGTCAAATAATACATCTTATGCATATAGTCCTCATCTAAGGGTGTTAGTGTTAAGATTTGATGTAGATGAGAGACTTGTACTTTTGCCCTTCTTTTTTCGAGTGAGTTGTGAATATGAAGATGTTGGTGTATGTATAAGATGTATCATTAAAATGGAATATTGTGTTATTTTCTCAGTCTTTTTATCTATGATGGAGTTTTACTTGTACTTCCATGCAAGTGCGAACTACCTGCAGTGTTCTTTCTGCTCTCTTCTTTTATTTCTTTCTACGTAAAAACACTCGTCTTTTCGGGAATACATGATAAGGGTTCGTACTTATCGGATATCCCAGGGACTGGGTCGCATTGAATGAAGGCCAGCCGAACGAATTCTCCCGCCCATGGGGAGTGGTATTCGAAGTGCCGCCTCTGTGAGACTTTGACACGTGTCCCATACTGACGGCTTGGATTCGAAGGGACCTTCAGTATAAAGCCTTTCTCCTTTTAAATTCTTCTTTACCCATTGCTCGTTACCCTGATTTTCATCTTTTTTTCTCAGATGGCGGGTCGGGATTTCAGTGAAGACGTTCCTAATGTTCCTTACCATCCGCCCATGGGCACGGCCGAACCTTCGCCCTTCGTGGCGAATCAGATTGATTCGCCCTCCGGTCTCGACCTCGGAGAGGGGGACGTGGCGGCCGTCGAGCAGGGTTCCCGTGTGTTAACCGGAAATGAGGAGAAGAAGAGACGCTCTCACTCGTGGTCTGAAGGTCCCGAGAGGAAGAAGAAGAGGAGTGAGAGTAGTCCAGCTGTCCTTCCGAGTGACCGCTCCTTCAGGGAGAAACTGGCAGACTCTCTGGTATGGCATATCCAGCATGTCGGACCCTTTTTTCTTCAACGACTGTTTTGTTGATGGCGACATGCATCCCTGCGGTCTTGCAGGTTTACCCGGTTGCTGTAGATGGTCTTGAGGCGGCCTTGGCACAGGAGCGCCTGAGGGCTGAGGCGGCTGAGCAATCAGCCAAGGAGGCCCACCAGTTCAAACTGAGAGTTGCAGAGCTCACCTCGGAGGTGGGATGTTTGACGGAGGCTCTGGCTGTCGCCAAGAGTTCTGCCAAGTATGCTGAGGCTGCACTGTCCCTCGCCCGGGAGGAGCATAGAAAGGCGAAAGGCGCTCTTTGGGCCGATATAGGCGACCTGCAGGAAGTGGCCCATGGTCGGATCGTAGCTGAGGTCCAGAGGGACTATGTGGATGTCCTGGCTCCGAAGATCACGGAGTCTATCCGTGAGGGATTCCGGGCGTTCTCGGCCTTTTTTGCTGCTCAGATCGAGAGGTCCTTCCGGGATGGTTTGGCAGCGTTCGAGGCGCGGGGCCGAAGAATGCTTCCCTGACCTCCGGTTGTCCCTGGTCACCCTACTGGTTCGGGAGAAGACGAATCGCCTGGGGACGCCTCTTCTCGAGCTCCTGCATCATAGGTGGATCGAACCCTTTTTTGTTTCTCCTTTTTGTTCATTGTACTTGGAGTTATTTTTGATCAATGGAAACAATTTCTAGAATGATTTCTTGACAATTGGCATGACCTGCTGTAACAGATAAATTATAAGATATGAGATCGACAGCAGCATATAGATTTCTCGAATGATAGGCATCATCCTCATACTCTCATAATTAAAACTTTGGGTATTAAGTTTTAGTTTGTACCCGCAGACCTAGGAATTCAAAGCCACACTAGCTGCATTTTGAACTAAATTACCAGATAAATCATTTTTCATAGATACAGCTTTCAAGAGATTCAGTTTTCAGCACATTTAATGATGTGCTTCATTACATAAATGCTTTTCATACCACTGCCACTTTTTCTTTGGTGATGAGCTTGATGACTGAGCCCACAGGCATGGCCAAAAGGCTGAAGAGGAAATTGACAAAATCTTTGCCCGCTTCTGCGAACAACACTCTCTTCATCCCCTTGTCTATGAAAAGCTTCAACCTCGTTTGGGTGGCCATCTTCACTGCTGCAGCAAACCGGTGATGGTTTGTTTAAGCTATGGTCTCTGGTTGTTTGGGAAGGGTTTGCTTGATATGGTCAGAGTAATATTTGAGCAAGGTTACTTCTTTCTCATGCCTTTCACAGCACTCGAAGTGTTGTGGTTGAATATAATTTGTGGGTATGGAAGCCATTTATAGACGAATTGGACTGCCCTTGGATGAGGATGAGCCTACAGTCGAGTGTAGCATTACTCCTTCCTCATGACTGATAACCATCACTCGAAGTGTAGAGGTTGAAGAGGGCTTGTGCGTAGGAAAGCCATTTTATAGACGAATTAGACTGCCCTTGGATGAGGATGAGTCTACAGAAGAGACACCGTGAGTCTATAGAAGAGACCCCGTGAGTCTACAAAGCAGTGATTGTGAATGTACATAAGATTTTATTCATCGCGCACATCTTCCAAAATTATTTGCTCTCCGCGCAAAACGTCCATATTCTTGCCGGTTGTGCACGTTGAGCTATTTTGTTTGCTCAACGCGCACCACCACGGTCATACATTATTGGGAACAACACTGACTGCTATCAATCTGCTGTAGATTCACGGGCATTCTTCTGTATAATCACAAGCAATTTGCTGTAGACTCACGGGGTCTCTTGTGTTGCCTCCCAGTTACTCTACTGTAGTCTCATCCTCATCCAATGGCATCCAAAGTCGTCTATAAATGGCTTCCCTTCCCACAAGCCCTCGTCAACCACTACACTTCTTGATGATATTATTCTATCTTATTTTATCTTATTCTAGTTATATGATATTTTCTCTACGACATTCTATTTTTTCCTTCATTACTGCTGTGTCCTCAACACTCAAAGATGGACAATATACTAGCGTCTAGTGACGTGATGCAGAAATTGAATACATCACATATATATTGATTCGAAGATATTCTTTGCTCCTTCATATGTTCTGTTTGTCGTCATTGAAGCTATCACCTTCCATGCACACCCGTTTCTTCACTGCTTGTATATGCTCTTTAATACTTCGTTGCAGACATCACTGCTCGATGATAATAAATGTTCTATCTTATTCTAAGTCTACCCGTACAATATTTTTACTTAATTATGCTTTGTTATGTGTTCATCACTGATTCTTCTTCAACGCAGACAGGGGGACGGATGGCCAAGATACAAAGAAGCAAGTGACGCTGATGCAACTGATGGAGCAGCTCATAAATGGCAACAAACTTTAAGTTTTTTTCATGGTGGGAATCCCTGTATCCCTAGTATAGTCTAGTGCTTTAATTGCTTAGTCGGGCAAAAACTGTGATGTTGCAAAATGTTTAGATGTAGTTTCTACTTTGTTGTGTTATGTACATTTGAATGCATAAATGTTGTAGCATGTTGGAATACAGATCTTAATACAATGTCATTAAATTTGGTGCAATTGCATCACATTACAAAATTGCGTGATGCTAACTTGAAGTACCCACAATTACTCAGCTCGCACCAACGGCAACAACATTGATTTTGAACGTTGTACGAGCTGAGCACAACTGTCTACGATTACCAACATTTACTCAACGAGCATAACCGTCAAAGTTATTAACCGTTGTGCGTGTGGGGCTTAACTGTTTACAATTACCCATATTACTCAGCGCACACATCTGTAACATTATTGAACGTTGTGTGCGCTTATTAGGAAGCCTGTAAAATTACCAAGTTTTGCTCAGCACGCACAACTGGTAAAAGTTGTAAACGTTGTGCGCGTGGAGCTAAACTGTATACAATTACCCACCATTACTCATCGCGGACAGCTACATGCCTCATTCTCTTGAATCTTCATTCTCTTCAGCTCTTCTGCTTCTGCTTCTTACTCCTTAATCCCATTAATTTTCTTGACAATTGTCAGGTTCTGCAGCAACAAAGAAATTATAAGATATGAGATCCGCAGCATCGGATATAGGTCTCGAATGATAGGCATCATCCTCATAGGCTTATAACCAAGACTTAGTGTTTTAATGTTCAATTTGGACCCCCAGCCCTATTAATTCAACTCCACGATGGCTGCATTTTGGACTAAAAATATAGGAGGCTGCCGTTTTCAGATGACCATTTTTAAAGAGAACCAGTTTACTTACAACCCATTTACACTGATATGTCCGTGACAGATGCATGTAGTATATTTCTTCCAAGCTGATACAAAATTGTTACCTTTAGGATATAAAAATGTCGGCCTTCATATCACAGCCTTGTTAAGTCATCGGGCGAAGATTTTTCCTACAGAGATTATAGAGCAATGATGTTACAATAATTTATACTAGTATATAAAATAGTAACCAGCTGTGCTCATATATACCTTATTTCTACCAGCTATGCTCATACGACAAGTTCTCATGTCATGACCCTTTTCTGCACAAACACTGCATGTCCTTGTTCTTGTTTGACTTTGTTCTTGTGAGACTTGTATTCCAGACGGAATCCTTGACGCCACTCGTGGTCGGCCTTTAGTTCTAGATTTTGCAGGATCATGCATAATGACATCATTTACTCCCACTTCTTGTTTGATAGGTGCACTGGACCCCACCTGTGATCTTGGCTCTTCAGAAGCAGTTTGCGCTTTATTAGTCATATTATGCTGGTCCAAAAAACTGTTTGCCCACCCAAAGACGACATCAAACAGAAGGGGATCTCTTGTTACCGCCTCCACGACTTTTTCGAATGATGAACGAAGTCTCCAGGCTTGAAGTGGAGTAATTTGAGTTAGACGCACTCCGTGTACTGTGCTAGTCGACGAGGCCCCAAGACTCATGATGCTATGTCTTGCATTTAGAGTCCACCTGGGTAAAATATATCTCTCAGGGATGGCTTGCATATCATACTTTTGCTTCATCATATATAAAATTTGCGTGCATAGCAAACCTTCAGTCACAGCCCTTGCACACGTACACATGAACATTCCCTTAAATATATTGCATTGAACATTATGCACGTAGCTCTTTCCATCAATCCGCATAGTTACTCTATACGTGCTAGTATCCCCATCCGTGCTCACCCTTTCGTGCCGACAGTATAAAGTATTTTTGAAACGATTTTGAAAAATGGAAAATATGTTTCTAGTATATACCTTTGCGGCATGAACCTCTAACTCATGCATGCCGCTAAATTCTGGTTTGTTCCGCATACAAAAAGTATCTTCTCTCTCCTCTTTGTCTCGCTGAAATTTTATAGCTTTATCATATTGATCAATGAACTCGTATAATGGAGTCATACAGTTTACGTATCCATCAAAATACGCGTTCATGCTTTCACTCCTTTGGCTGGACGCCATGCCTACACACAAAACAAGAAATTAATACCATGTGCTGAGTTTATTTTGATCATATATTTTTACACCAATCTCTATCGTATTAACATTCATACCCGCAAAGAATGTATCCAGTAGGTACGCCTTAATCCAATGTTATGCTTTCTCATGCATCGTATGCAACCACTTCCAGGCTTTCATTTCATTTTTTTGTTTTTCTGTCAATGGCTCCTGAAATTCCGTTTGGTACTTCTCCATTAAGATGCACCAACAATTCTCAGCTTCTTCAACATTTTGACTGTTCTTACACCAGTTTGCATAGTCTTCTTCAAATTCAGGGTTATAAGAAGACCGCAATGAACGTAGATGCTCATCTTCGTGCAGACTGATATGCCATATGCAATACCTGTGTTTTGTATTTGGAAAAACTCTTTTGATTGCATTGCATATTGCCGGGTCTTGATCGGTGATGATAGCTCCTGGTGCTTTATCCCACATACATGTTAACTACTGTCTGAATAACCACACAAAGGATTCTTCCTTCTCATCAGCAAGAAGAGCACATCCAAATAAAATAGACTGTTTATGATGATTGACACCTGTAAAAGGTGCAAAAGGCAACATGAATCTATTTGTCTTATAAGTGACATCAAATACAACATCTCCAAACTGGCTGTATGATGTCCTCGCCCTTCCATCTGCCCAAAATATACTCCTGCATACATTCTCTTCATCATGCTCAATAGCATAATAGAACTGAGAGTCTGTAGCTTGCCTTTTAATAAATTGTTCTATTACTCTAATGCATTTCTTCCCAATGTTGTTCTTTCTTTCTACTCTCCCATGATCAATGCATTGTTGCATAGTAATTTTGACATTACTACTACTCGTGGCATTTAGAATCCTTGCAATCTTTGCAGGTCCTACTCCATAGCAACGCATCTGATCAACTAAATTCCTACATGTTCCGTCCATCTGCGATCTTTTATGTGACCGTAGCATCTGGATCTTCGCTGGGCTTTTTATCAACTCATGATTATGATCATCATTAAAGGTGTTTATGCGCTATACTCCTCCGGTGATTTTATGAACTGTCATTCGAGCCATACAGCCTTCTCTCTCGTTTTTCCTTCGATTAACGTCCCTCCCTATCTCCCTCTTATCTTTTAAGCTTTTATACCCTTCTTTGTTGCACGTATACGTCCTCCTCGTGGTATTGCCATCTTTTCCCTTTCCCGTAGATCCCTTTCGGGTTGCAAAACCTTTCATTGCTGCATATGTATTATAAAATTGATACGCATCTTCTTCTGTTTGAAATGTCATTCCAACATGTGGGCTGCCTTTTTCATTATCACTATGCCTATCCTCTTGATATACGCTGTTTGCACTGTCATTTTCAGCTTCAATCTCATTTGGCATCTCCTGATCATGCACATAGGGTTCACTCTCTTCGATTTTCATTTTCTACATTAGAAACAAGTAAAAATATCAGTAATATTGACGCAACATGACTGCTATACATGTCTATCCAAGTATCAGTAGATCATCATCAGCATGTTAGTTGAAACCACACTACTATTACTAATCATGTTAAAACCTTGCGTATTATATCTATTCTTTTTCAATATGATCTAATTGTTACCATCATATTTGATGACCGGATCAAATCCATCAAAAAATCAAACATATCAACCGTTTTGCGCGGTGGGCAATATTATGTACGCCATTCGCTCCATGTTGTTGTGCTATATAAGCTGCTTCGACAAGTTTTGATGGACATCTCATATTGCTCAACGCGCACAACGGGTGCGATGTTTGAAGGGTTGTGCGCGGAGAGTAATTTCCATCGCAACACTTCGCTAGTTTGGAAATTACTCACCGCGCAAAACGGGACAAAAATTTAGCCCGTTGTGCACGGAGAGGAATTTCCAGCACTAATCGTCCAAAGGTTGGAAATTACCCCCGCGCAAAACCCTTCAAAAATTTATCTCGTTGTGCGCGTTGAGCAATATGAGATGTCCAACAAATTAGGGATGACGATCCTTACCTCGATGGAGGAGAGTAACAGGGGAATCAACGAGAGTGTGATGGCCTGGATTTGGGGGCGATCTTAGGCGTGGGCTGTTGAAATCGAAGACCTTGTGCAAAACTGGGGATCTACTCCAGCTTCTGCGTTTTGCGTGGGAGTGAGCAAAAGAATTGGTGGCGATTTCTCCAGCTTCTGCGTTTTGCACGGGAGTGAGCAAAAGAATTGGTGGCGATTGCTCTAGCTTCTGCGTTTTGCGCGGGAGTGAGCAAAAGAATTGGTGGCGATTGTATTTTAGTACAAAAGGGCTTAAAGGTACTCGATGGAGGAGAGTAACAGGGGAATCAACGAGAGTGTGATGTCCTGGATTTGGGGGCGATCTTAGGCGTGGGCTGTTGAAATCAAAGACCTTGTGCAAAACTGGGGATCTACTCCAGCTTCTGCGTTTTGCACGGGAGTGAGCAAAAGAATTGGTGGCGATTGCTCCAGCTTCTGCGTTTTGTGCGGGAGTGAGCAAAAGAATTGGTGGCGATTGTATTTTAGTACAAAAGGGCTTAAAGGTAATTTAGTACAGAGGCGCGTTGAAAAGAGCTTAAAGGGCGTTTTGGTAATTGCACCAAAAGGTCAGATATTACCATGATCGCTGATCGGATCGGACGGTCAGGAGGGGTCGAGCGCAGGAATCCCATCTGAGCACGAGCTCAGGCGCATTTTACCATATATATATATATATATATATATATATATATATATATATATATATCTGTATATTTATATGTATGTATATATATGAGTCATATATATATATTAAGATATATATATAAAAATGGGAGAGGCGATTGACCCAGGCGGCGCTTCTTCATCGAAGCCTGTTGATGGTTCTGTCCGGTCAGCTGCTCTTCCTCACGGGTCTGTGGTGCCGGAGCAAGTCCTCAATCGCAATCGCGATCTGAACTTGACGGGGGACCGGTCGGATCTGGTCAGCGGTTGGGAAGTGGTGGATCGTCGGAAATCCAAGGGGGGCAGACTGGGTGGCGTCGGGAAGGAGGGGTTTGGGCGGAGCAACGCTCATGGGTTCCCTGTGAAGTCCTGGCCGGTGAATCGGGGTGTCAATTCTTGGCCGAAGGGCCACTATACGAAGCCTCCTTTGCCTCGTGACGCCCACAAGGTGTTTGATAAAAAACATCCAAGGAAAACTGTAGATTTCAAGATTTCTTCTTCTGGCCCGAAGCATTCTTGGTCTGAAGTGTGCTCTAACATCAGAAGTTATGATAGAGATGTTGGTATGGCTTTTGTTCCAACTCAGGCCCAAGAAGATGGCTCTTTAATGGCGATGATCCCGAAGAGCGCACTCGCTCGTGGAGCAGAGCAGTGGACGTCGACTCTGGTTGGGTATGTACTGGGAGAGGCCCCTTTCTACGGCCAAATTCGTTCATGGGTGGAGAGACTTTGGAACCTTAAGAAGGGATTGAAAATCTATAGTAGGGACAATGGTTTCTTCTGTTTCAAATTTGAAGATGAAGGCGAATGTGAGAGAATCCTTCATGGGGGTCCCTGGATGTTTGACGGCAGACTGGTGGTGCTTCAGGGCTGGTGTACTGGACTCAAACTTGAGCGTGATATCCTATCTTCTGTCCCCGTCTGGGTCCAACTGCATGGAGTCCCTTTAGAGATGTGGACGCTTGAAATTCTCAATTGCATTACTTCTCTGGTGGGAAACCCGATTTGTTTGGATAAGCTTACGGCTAAGAAAGAGCGTCTTTCATATGCCCGCTGTCTTGTTACGATTCATGCTAAACAAGCTATTCCTAAGACTGTATTGGTGGGTACGGAGGATGGGCCATCTATCAGCATTGATGTGAAGATTGAGGGAGAGCCTCCGAGATGTACGAAATGCATTTGCTTTGGCCATTTGCTTAACCAATGTCCTGATGCATTAGATCCCCCTTCATTCCAATCTAATGCTCCTGGACCTAGCCCGTTGTTGCCTGGAGGTAATAAGGAGATAGGGGAGAGAGGGCGGACCACGGGCGTGGGCGATGTTGTCATTGAGACTGAAGGAGTAATTCCTCAGCAAGGAATTGGAAGTTCTTTGGCGCCGCAGACGGTAGGCTCGGTATCTACCAGCTCAGGTAATAGCCAGTGCAATACTTCTTGTGGGATCATGAATGAGCCTAGTACAGGCAACCTTTTAGAGGAGGGTGAGATTGATGCTATGACTGCCGCTGTTAACTCGGCAAGCACAATTGCCTTGTCGCACAACACCAGCCCCTGTGTTATGCCCTCTGCTCTCAAGGCTTCTCACAAGGCCCCAGCTTCTATAGTATCTACTCAGGATGGTAATATAGAGGTGAATATTACACTAGAGGGTGAGCCTCCTATTTCCAGGACCATGCCTTCTCACAGGGCCATGCCTTCTCTAGTTAATGATGAAGCTCCTGACCTTGAACTGGACAAAGTACCGGATGATATTGCTGTAGACAATCCAGATTGGGACCAAGAAATTGAAGAACAACTATCACATGTCGAGGCTAATAAATCTGTCAAGAAGAAGTTGGAACCTAATCCACCGGCCAGGAAGAGTTCTAGGCTTCAGGAGTCCTCCCAAGGACGGAAACTACCCATTGATAAATGACGGTCTTCTTCTGGAATGCCAGGGGGCTCAATAATGCTGCTAGAAGGAGGGATTTACGGGATAATCTAAAGACATTGCGGGCTTCTGCCCTGATTCTTGTGGAGACTAAGCTCAAGTCTCTCCCAGAAGGTGGTGGGAGGATCATCCCGAGGGGGTGGATCTCATTTAATAATTTTAATTTATCTTCTGGTGGTAGAATTCTTATGGGATTTGATCCTGAAATTTGGCGGGTGTCCATGGTGTCTTCCTCCGATCAACATATCTCTGTCTCTTGTACAAATGTGGGTGGCTTGGCTTGTATTATCACAGGTGTGTATGGCCGCAATTCCATGGAGGAAAGGAGTACTTTGTGGAAAAGTCTTGTTGCTGAATCGCAAAACAATATTCCATGGCTGGTGGGTGGTGACTTTAACTGTGTCCTCTACTCAAAAGACAAGATTGGGGGACGCCCTCTTGATGCAAATATGGTTCGTGATTTTGAAGATTGCATTAGCAATTGTGGGCTTCATGAATTAAAGTGTACTGGAAATAGATTAAGTTGGTGCAACAACCAGCTTGGCCCGGATCGGATTGCCGCACAACTGGATCGGGTCTTGGGTAATGCAGAATTGTCAACCTTACTTCCCGAAGCTTATGTCCAATACGTGGAGGCTGGCACTAGTGACCATTCTCCTATGGCAGTTCATCTACCTAACCAGGCCCCTTCTAAGCCAAAGCCTTTCAAATCTTTTAATTTCTGGTCCTCTTGCCCAGGTTACAGGGATGTTATCTGCGATAATGGGGCTCTGTTGTAGAAGGTACTCCTATGTTCCGTCTGGTTAAAAAGCTTAGTATGCTGAAGCCTTCCCTTCGGGGATGGGCTAGGGACTTTAAAGCTGACAAGGTTGTGGAGAAATGCAGGAAACAGTTAAATGAACTAAGAAGTTGCCCCCTCATCCATGTGGACATTGGCCTACAAAAAAGAGAATCTCAACTGCTTAGAGAGTTGATACAAGCCCTTAAGATGGAAGAGGATATGTTTAAGCAGAAAAGTCGTCAGGATTGGCTCTCCCTTGGTGACAGAAATACTAAGTTCTTCTTCACTCAGATGAAAGCCAGGTTCATCCATAATAATCTGAGTCATCTGGTGGATGCTAGAGGTAAGCAAAACACTACTACGGGAGACCTTATTCAGGAAGCACCTTTGTTTTTTAAGAGGCTCTACAACCAAGACAACTATCCAAGCTCTTTCAAAAAATTGGTCCCAAAGCGAATTTTAACTGAGGAATCCTCCATATGGCTTAGCAGAAGGGTGTCTAGTGAGGAGATTAAGGCGGCGGTTTTCCAAATCAGGGCGGACAAGGCGCCCGAGCCTGATGGCTATAATGGATTCTTTTTCCAGCATAATTGGGATCTTATAGGGGCAGAGGTTACTACAGCTATTAAATCTTTCTTTAACTCTGGTTCGCTCTTAAGGCAAGTCAACCACACCTTCCTAACCCTGGTACCTAAAAATTCTAATGCAAGTGGGTTGGGAGATTATAGGCCGATTGCCTGCTGTAATGTCCTTTATAAATTTATTAGCAAGATCATTTGCAATAGACTGAAGGTGGTGGTTCATGATCTAATCTCCCCAAATCAATCAGCTTTTCTCAAAGGCAGGCTTCTCTCGGATTGTACGCTCATTGCTCACGAACAAATTCGGGATTTCAATATTCCAATGGGGGGAAGAGTTTGTTTGAAGTTGGACCTGAGGAAGGCGTTTGATAGTGTAAATCGAGACTTTATCTTCTACTTTATGCAGCAACTTCGGTTCCCAGAAATCTTTATTTCCTGGATTAGAGAGTGCATCACTACTCCGACCTTCTCGGTATTGGTAAATGGTTCTCCTCATGGCTTCTTTGGCAGTAATAGAGGTCTTCGCCAAGGTGACCCCCTATCCCCCTACCTCTTTGTCATAATTATGGAGACATTTTCGATACTTGTTGAGAAAGCTATCATTTCGCGCTCGATCCACCCTATGAAGAGGAGAGGCTCCATATCCCATCTCCTTTTCGCTGATGACTTGCTGGTATTTTGCAGAGCCAACAAAATCTCGTTCTTGGGGATTAAAAATTTACTGAAAGAGTTTTATGATTACTCTGGCCTACAGGTAAATTGGGATAAGAGTACAGGTATGTTTAGCAAGGGGGTCAAGAATAAGGAGTCCCTTGCTGCTGTATTGGGGATCAAAATTGCTACAACCATAACTACATACCTCGGTTTACCGCTTTCCAGAAAGTATCATGTGGCTACTAATTATAAGAAGCTTGTTGATAAATGTAGGAAGAGGATGGGGGGTTGGTCCTCTTCGTTGCTCTCTATTGCAGGTCGTATTGAGCTAGTACGATCCGTAATCTACGGCATGGTCTCCTTTTGGATGTAGGTGTTTCACCTCCCTGTAAGTATACTTAGAACTATCTCATCGGCTTGTCGAAAATTTATTCTAGGCAACACAAAAGCATGGGCCTTGGAAGACTTGTGTAAACCGAAAATGGAGGGGGGTGTAGGAATTCGGCTACTGGAGGACATTAATGAGGCGGCTGGTCTAAGGCTTACATGGCGTTATCTAACGAGCAACAGCTTTTGGGCATCTCACTTACAAGGCCAATATGGAGCAGCATCGTGCCTGTATGCGGCAAAGCACAGTTTGACAGCATCCGGCACTTGGAAACGGATCCTCCGGAGCAGAACAGTTTCACAGCAGCTGATTAGGAGAACGGTGCGGGACGGTAAGTCAACCCTATTCTGGTTTGATTACTGGCTTGATGGAGGGCCCCTCAGTCAACACTTTTCACCCCCACAGGGTGCCAAAAATATCATGGTTGCTGATTATTGGGTGAGCAGCAGATGGGTTGATGATCCGATTCTGGACAATGTAAGACACCTATTGAGTAACATCAAGTTGAAACCTGGGATTGATAGTTGGAAATGGCTGCGGGGCGAGTCTTTCACATTCAAAGAAGCTTGGGAAGGAGTGCGTAGAAGAAGCGATGCTTTTCCCCTCCACAAACTAGTATGGTATCCTAGTCACATCCCTAAAATGTCTCTTAACCTACTCCGAGCTTTCAGAGGGAAACTGCTCACCAGAGATAAGATTTACAGATGGTCTCCTAGTGCTCCATCAAACTGTATCCTTTGTGAGGAAAATGCTGCGGAACATGTTGACCACTTGTTTTTTGCGTGCTCCTATTCGAGGTACATCTTTCGCAGAGCTATGTTAAAATTAAATGTCCCATCTAACATTCAGCACTCATTACCTGAAGTGGGAGAATATTTCCTTGCAAATTTCGGGAAGAAGGATTGTTTGAGTTTATTAGCCAAGACTTGCCTGGCAACTATGGTCTGGCACATCTGGCGTGAAAGAAATATAAGGATCTTCGAAAATGAAAGGAGAGGCAAGACTGTGCTCTTTGAAGAGATAGCTGCTGACATCAGAGCTTGCTTGCATGGCCATGATCCTACGACGACTAAAGAGATTGAAGCTTTTTCCAATTGGGAATTCAGGGACAATGGATGACACTATAGTTATATTTTTGATACAAATGTTTTCCTGTAATTTTGGGTTTGCATGGAGATGTTTTTGCTAGTGGGGAGTGACGACGCTTGTGCCCTCTCCTCTCCCTAGTATAAACACACTCCATAATGTTTTATTGTACATACTGTACTTCTATCAATAAATTTTCCCGCTTACCTTGCAAAAAAATAATATGTATGTATATGTGTGTGTGTATATATATCTCTATATATACATGTACATTTATTATCACATGGGGCCTACGCAATTCACGTAGCGAGATTTCGGCCAATGGCTCTCAACCCAGACGAGTCTAGGGCATTAGGCTAAAAGGGACCCCTCATGCCTACTCTCTCGAATTGCCAAGAACCCATTTTTGGTATGCACTCCACCAAACTTGACTTTTCGACGCGAATCCAGAACTTCCTGAGGCATAGAAACCCGACTACTCGATGAAGTTGGGAGAACGGTGCATTTATTTTGTAATTCTCATTTCGTTTTTTGTATTCATTTTTCTTTTCATCATCAGTTTTTAAACATGTCAACACCAGGGTGGGGGGTGGGATAAACTAGTTCCATAGCTAAACTCTATCGAGACTTAGTCTACCATATGCATTTGGAGAGGCCTAAGGTCGCGTGATCAAAGGGTTGATTAGGCGATTATCCTATCTTACCAGAAGAGAAATGGGCGCTAGCTCTAACTCATGCACGGATGAGGCTTAGGAATGAAATCGTAAGGGTGGTTATGTGAAGTCATACCACCGAGGCGTATCAAAAGTGTGTGTAAGAAAACTGACCCTAGCCAAGAATATACAAAACTGATGCGTGATCATGGTTCTCCTTGAGGGGTCATATTGACAAACTATACAATGAAAAAATGGGAAGTAAGAGAAAAAAATGGAAAAAGGTGGTGGTGGAGGATGGAAAGAAACCAGAAAACAAAATAAAGGAAAATGTGGATGGACGGGGTGGAAAATAAAATAAAAGCAACGAGAAAATTGGTTGCTCTACCACCAAGAAAAGGGAAAACAAAAAACAAAAAGGTAAGGGTTGATCGCTCGGCTACACATCGACGAGGAGGAAATGGGACCGACAACGAACAACATCATCAAAAACAGCAACCAGATGAGATAACATCATCAATCAGCAGATATACATGGGTCGTATAGATGGTGCTCTCTGATGTGGAACTGGAGCAAGCTCTCAAAGACTTGCTCCATACGCACGAAACGGGCGTCATAGTTCTCTGGAAGAGGGCAATGGTGCTAGTGTGAACCTGAGGGGCCACCTCCTTGAAATGTCGGAAGGAGCGGTGGGACGAGTGGTGTGCAGGGACCTCTAGCTCTACGATGGGGGGGCGCTGGACACATCCAAGGTCGGATGGGAAAAGCCAATTTGTGGCCGCGTCTACCTGGGAGCATATGGGGTTGGGCAAGATAGTATACCCTTAAAGCCACATGTATCCCTTAGCTCCTCTCATCCTGATCATGAACATCCTAATGAAGGTGTTCATGTCAAGAGACGTAGGACCGTCAGCATGCTGGAGGTCAGTGACGGATACAATAATTGAATTTCTGGGGGGGGAGGGGACCATTTTTTTAGAATAATCAAATTTTTTGGTAAGAGATTCACATAAATTTCGAAAAAAGTTAACATCCTATAAGTTAAAAAGATTCGCATAACCTTTTATATACTATAACTCCTCAAGAGTACTACCAAAAAAATTACTACATTGAGAATGCCGACATGTTTACCTGATAGCAAATGCGAAACCCAAGGGCAGATTGAAAGTTTTAATGAACCGTCGTTCCTTTGCAAGACAAATGAAAAAAATACAACCCGTATTTTAGGAGGAAAAATTTAAATATCTTGAGATTCTTAGAACACTATTAAATAATAATAATAACTAGCTAACAACCTTGAGATTATGAGAATGCCACACTATTTTGTTTGACTAATGACTGATTCAAAACCAAAGGGCAGATTTTTTAATGAACCGATGTTCCTATGTAAAACACATGGGAAAAAATACAAACCGTGTTTTAAGGGGGAAAAAGTAGTCAATGCAATACAAACCGTGTTTTTTGACGATCCCTAATGGTAGATGTAAAATCTAAGGGCGAACCACCGTTCCTTTGCAAAACCTAAGGGGAAAAATACAAACAGTGTATAATTTGGATGCGATCCTAGGATTCGAAATCCAAGGGCAAACCATCGTTCCTTTACAAAACCCAATGGAAAAGATAATACAAACTGTGTATAATTTTAAACAACAGTTCCGTCGCAAAACCAAAAGGGGAAAATTTGAAACAATGTATAATTTTGATGCAGTAATGGGTTTCAAACCACATTGCTAGGCATGGGTTTCGAACCGTTTATATTTAAGAGGGAAAAAATATTTATCAATGGTGGAAATAGGAATTCAACCCAGGTTGCAATCCTAGGAATCAAGCACACCCATCAAGCCAACTTGCTGCCTCTCATCCCTTTTCAAAATCATAAAAAAATACTAGTTATCACTTTAATAGGCAAAAGAAGTAGTAATTGCAGGGCCTGGTATTCGAATCCAGGTCACCAATGGAGGCTTCACGTGATCTTATCACCAAGGCATCATGCGGGCGGTTGTTCACTATGAAATTCACATATACATGTTATGTTCTCACGATTTTTAATAGAAGCCTATGTAAGTCATTTTATTCCCGATTTCCAGGGGCACATGCCCCTTAGCCCCAAGGTGGGGTCCGTCCATGCTGGAGGTTATCGGGTAGCTCATAATGAAAGGATAGGTACTATGCTATCAAAGTGATGAGGCTGGCACAATAGATCTCTCCTATGTTGGAGGTGGCGACCTTCATGAGCTTACCCACCATCCACTCCTAACTACAGAGGGTGTAGCATGGAGAGTAGAGGCCGATGGATGAGTCGTACTGCTGGGGCTGGGTCATGAGCCATAGGAAGAGGAGATCGATGAGGTTCACCATCCCACAGTCGGTCCTAGAAAATATAGTGCATGCTTGGACCCTATGCGCAATCCTAAGGCATGAGTAAAAAATCGAGGAGGCCTTGGCCGTCCTCAGGTCAAACTCACTTGATCTGGTGATCTCCCCCCAAATGCCCCCGCTTTGAATCTGCAGGGGTATGAACGTTCGTTGGGCTTATGCCCCCATCAATGGGGCAGTCGAATACATCATCCAACTACTTGAAAGTGAGTTCCCAATCTACGTTCCATAGATGAAACAAGATACCATCCCCCTGTGGTGTAGTCTACTTAGGAATTACAGGGTTTACCTGATATACGTCTCGGCATGCATATGCAAGAATGTTGTCTAGCTAATATTGGCAAACAAAGTTTCGACCCCCTCTAAGACTCCTAAGGATAGGATGGTGTCAAGGTTCATGAACCTTGTTGCAGACATGGGGCGTGGACAAAGCCTAGCAATGGCCGTCCTCTTCTGCTCTTCCCCTAAAGTGATCCTATGTAACGCCATCGTGGGTGGTGTAATGGGGGGAGGTGGGTGTGGCTCTGCACCTTTACGTGCATGTGATTGCCTGACAAAGGAGGATGAGGCAGATGCCCTTGAGGCAGGCCTCTTAGACTTGGTGGGTGGGTGGGTGGGTGGGGGGTGTGCGTGTGGTGATGAGAGTGGGGAAAACACAACTAATTGCAATAATCAAAAGAAAAAGCAACAAAAATCTAGAGCAAAGCTTGAAAATTGAGAGAAGGAAAGAGTTTACCCAAGTCCGACGAATCTCGGTGGATCTTATCCTTCAATTGCCTCCTTGTAGTTGATCAAGCTTCCCCAAGCTGCCCATGATAATGATCTTGCCTAATTTGTGGAGAGTTGGTGGTGATGGTGTAAAATTGGGGGTTGGGCTTGGTGGAGAGGGAGGAGATGGTGGAGATTTGAAGGTTTGATGGTGGTTTAGGGGTTATGGAGGGTTGAAGAAGGAAGGGGAGGGGATTTTAGAAGATGGGTAGGAGAGGATTTGGGAGAGAAGGGTTTGAATGAGGGAGGTCACGAAGTGGGGAAGAAGGTGGGCCTATGTTTAAAATGGGGATTTCTGGGGGCGCACGGCTGTGCGTGATTTCGGTACGGCCGTGTCACTTGATCTAGAACTGAGGAATTTACGCTTGGGGTTAGCATGATCGTGTTGCATTGCAGCATAGCCGTGTCACCTAGCAGCGTAACTTAGTCAAATTTTTCTCTCGGTCCACACGGCCGTGCGGACTATCCGTGCAAAAAGTTTGGTTGATGTCCAATTTTCACTGTGTTGACACGGTCGTGAAGCATGGTCGTGTCACTGCTGCTTTTCTTGGGGCCATCTTCTTGCGGATGACATGGCCACGCGTTACACTGATACAGCCATGTCCAGTACCTGCACAGAATACTGAACTTGTATTTAGGCGTAAGCTTCCCAGAATCAGCGTAAAACTCGTATTTGACTAAAATGAAACAAAAATATGTAGAAGTAAGGGTAAGAAAAGTGGGTTGCCTCCCACTAAGTGCTTTGTTTAACGTCGTTATCTCTACATTCCGCAAAGTTTAGGTGTTAGGCGTAGCGGGCTTGGTGGGTGCCCATCTGATACGTTCCGATCGTCGGAACGACGGCACGTAAATTTTCTTCACTTTTTCAGGGGCCTCACTAGTGGTGGTAGGACATTCGTGTTGGGGATTCCTTTTCTTCATTGATCTCTCGACGGCGTATTTTGTCATCAGGTTCTTTTTCGAGGTGGATTTTACAGCGGTGCCTGGGTGCTTTCCTTTGCTCGCATTGAAAATGTCCTGTATGCATGGGAAAGGGTTAGGGAGCAAGAAAGTAGGCAAACAAAAATTTGAAACCGAAGGTTCCAGAGAAGATCCTCCCTTTATAGACTTCTCCTCGCGTTCCTCTTTGGGCACTTTGCGTGTGTCGATGCGGAGGCACTCCTTGGGCGAGGGTGCCTTCAGGCTCCAGAACTTGTAGTCGAGCTTTCGGTCTCCGACGCTAAAGGATAATTTCTTGTTCTTGACATCAATCACCGTGGCTGCGGTTGCCAAGAACAGTCTTCCCAATATGATGGGCATCTTGGAATCTTCATCTATGTCAAGAAAGACGAAGTCACACTGTATTGTGATTCCTTCCACTTTGACCGGGACATCGTGCATTGTCCCAATGGGGTACTTGATGGATCGATCGACCAGCTGAAGCGTGATCATTATTCATTCTAGCTCTCCCATCTCCAATTTCCTGCAAATAAATTGAGGAATTAGACTGATGCTAGCGCCTAGGTCGCAGAAAGCACGACAGATGTGAATGTCCTTAATCAAGCAAGGGATAAAACTGGCCAATAAAAACCCTGGGCCATCTAATTTCGGCGGTAGCTTGTTTTGCAAGATCCCGCTGCACTCCTCAGAGAGGGCTACCGTAGACGCCTTTCTCTTCTTCAATAAATCCTTGAGGAACTGGCCAAAAGTGGTGTCCAGAAACGGGATGTTCAGACTCAATTGCTTCAACGCTTTGGAGAACTTGCCGTACTTCTCCTCCAGTTTTGCTTTAGCCAACCTTGATGGGAATGGCACTGGTGGCACATACGCATTGGTCAGCTCTGTGACTTCTTCCCTATTCTTGGGCCCTTCAGAAATGACATCCTTCTATAGAATGTGGTGCTCACCTTGTGGACCCGTGTTGATAGATGGTCCCACTAGCTTCCTCCCGCTTCTAAGCATCATAGTATTCATAATTCTTGGATTCTGCTAAGGTTGTGTGGGCAATGCCCCTGGTTACTCGTCATGGCACCCACTTGCTATGCCAATTGGGCCACTGGAGTCTCTAACATCTTATTGGAGACAATGAGCACGTCAATCCTTGAACTTGTCTACATAATAGCGTTCTAAAAGCTGTCATTCATTTATGCTTGTTGGGCCATGAAGTTCTCTATAATGGTCTCTAGGCGAGACTTTAGTGGGGCTGGTGGAGTGTTCCCTATCGGCCTCTGCTGCTGGAACCCAGTCTACTGATGGGGCAGGGCTTGAAAATTCCCACCTTGGTATGAAAAACTCGGGTGGTTCTACCAACTTTGGTTGTAGGTCTACGAGTATGGGTTCCCCTGTGGCCTTTGGTTATATAGAGCATTTGCTTGCTCCACCGACATCCCTTGGGTCTGAGCCGTCCCAAATTGACACTCAAGAGCTTCGTGTCTCTAAATTCCGCATACTTCACAGCTAGCTACCATAGCGAAGGAGGAAGAGGCTCCCTTGGCTTTAGCTCTGATTTGAGAAATTTGTTGTGCCAAACTATCAAATTTACTCTCAAAGAGCATTATCACATCCACCTCCAACTTGCCGCCCTTCTTGGCGGATTCTCTCTTGTTCCCCCAATGATAATTGTTCGAAGCCATTTCTTCCAATAATTCCTTAGCTACTTCTGAGGTCTTAGTTATAATGGCACCTCCTGCTGTTGCATCAATGGATATTTTTGTTTGGTGCTTAAGCCCATTGTAAAAAGTCTGTATCAGCAACCATTCTGGGATCCCATGGTGAGGGTGTCTTCTTTGGAGTTCCTTGTATCGCTCACATGCCTCATACAAGCTATCCCCATCCTGCTGCCTGAATGATGTGATTTCATTCTGAAGCTTCACCGTTTTGCCCAGTGGAAAGAACTTGTTTAGGAAGGTCCTTGCTACAGAATCCGATATGGTAAATGCATCTGCCTTATTACTTTTCAGCCACTCTTTTGCTTTGTCCCTTAGTGAGAAAGGGACCAATCTTAGCTTGATAGCATCCTCTGAGACATTGTTCATCTTAATAGTGTTGCACTTTTCTAAGAAGTTGGCCAAGTGCTCGTTGGGGCTTTTGGTGTGGTGACCGCTGAACTAATCCTGCTAAATAAACTGGATCAAGCCCGGCTTAAGCTCAAAATACGTCGCTTGAACTGCAGGATGCTTGATGCTCGAGAACGGATTACTGGAAGTCATAACAAAGTCCATGAGAGACTTCGGGGCTCTTGTCCTTCGGCCATTCTATCTTGCAGTGCACTGCGACACCACTCTCTATTCAACCTTCTAAATGTAGCTTCTATTTCAATGTCTAGTGGCACTAAATTTCCTGAGCTAAGACTTTGCCTGCGCATATGAGAGACAAAAAAATAATGCAAATGTCAGTAAAACGGTTAATATCAAAAGAAAGAAAAAAATGTGAAAAGATAAAAACACGGTCTACTTAAACAATTTGCCAATGCAAAGTTAAACTGCTTGCGTCCCCGGCAACAGGGCCAAAAGCTTGTTGTGTGCTTTAATATATGTCGCAAGCGTACGGTGTCGTGTGTAGCGGGTGTTGAACATGAGGAGGCGAAGGGTCAAATCTAAGATTGGTGTTAGGTTTCATGTAGCCAAGGGAATACGTGTGACGAGTGTGTAAAGTAGTCAACTAGGAGGAAATTCAATTAGAGAAGGTGTCACGCCCCGCTTCCCATTATACTTGGGAGCGGGGACGTGAGCGGGCCCGCTTGGGCTGGAGCGGTGAGGCCCCAACCCAATAAGTGTCTGTGTATGACTACTTTGGCAGGTTCTTGCTTGCGAATAATCGGAACAACAGAATGATGACATTATTTTATTTGACTTCCGAATTACATGAACACAAAGAATTAAAGGCCTAGCATGGCCATTACAACAGTTACAAAGAAATTAAAATACATCTGAAGGAAATACAACAACAATAAATTTTTAGCAAGCTGCGATGTATCGTTCGTCTTCAGCAACGGGTCTCGGGCTCCTGGTTCTCTTGGTACTCCTGTTCAATCTCCAAATGAGCTCTTCGGGAACTCTGCTCAAAACCTAACGTATATTTCACAGACAAGGAAATATACGTCAGCTAGGGTCGCTCGGCAAGATTTAAAAAGATACAAAGAAACTTGACCCTCAGCAAGGTTTTCAAAAACTTTTACATGACAATATGAGAATCAAAATGGAAGTCACGTTGGTTAGAGCATGGCAGCGTAAGAAACATATGAGCACTGGCAAGGGTAGTGTGCAAACAGTGAGCAGGCGAGGTGTAGTGCACAAAGTAACGAACATGACAAGGTGTAATGTGTACAGCAATAAGCATGTCAAGTGTTGTGTGTACAACAATACGCATGGCAAGGGTGTGCACAGCAATAACACGGCGAGTGTGGTGTGTATAGTAGTAAACATGGCAAGTGTGGTGTGTACAGCAATAAGCGAGACAAGTGTGGTGTGCACGGCAAGTGTAGTGTGTACAACAATAAGCATGACAAGTATCGTGTATACAACAATGGGCATGAAATGTGTAGTGTGCACAGCATTAGGCATGCTTTTAGTACACGAATAAGGCAGGAGTAACTAACAGAGTGCGCAATCCTCAATAGTGACAACAGGAGTAAAAGAACAGGACAATCAACCAAGTGTGCCTAGTGAAAAGCCCAATGTCCGAGGGAGAAAAGTGACCAGCATTGCACCCAAGCCAACGGGAGCTACCCGTGGCTCTCTACTCACCGACCCGGCCAGGTGTCGGTCAAGTTCACCACGAGAGTGTAATCTAGCATTCCCGCCTCTACTACATTGAACTACCCCACCCAAGTGTTCTGTTGGAACACGAGCCAACCTAATCGATCACACGAGTTCAAAAATGCTAAACCGCCATATATTGGAACATGAGCCAGACTAGTCATCATGTGACCCTACTGGAACACGAGCCAAACTAGTCACATATGACCGACGGGAGTAGCCAATCAATAAGCACGATTCCACGATTTCAAGGTAATCTGTTCCATCAATATGTTCCATTAATACATGTTCCATCAACAACCATTGAATCCAGAGTGTACAAGCAGGTTACTTATAAGCATGCATTATGGGAGGACACAATAATAGCGATTCTTGGCTTAACAAATAATGTAACAACAACTTAAAACATGGGGGCAAAATGCACACTTGTGTATCAGAGTAACTCAGGTCAAAGCAATTAAAATCAACGGGTTCAAGATGCGTAAAAGTGCACTTGCCAATCATGAAATCACAGCTTAAACGATTTAACTGTAACGGTTATAAAATATGTAAAGAGGTGCACTTGCCTGATCAATACAGTTTTGGGTGTCCACGTGATCACGATGAAAGGCGTATAATATCTGTGTGGTTGGATTCACAAATGTTAAATCAAAGAACAATATTAAATACACCACTCAGATAATACTAGTTACTACTATACTCCAACTAGTATACACTAATATACGCTACGAACTATACCTATATACCGTTATATAATAATTAACAGGTAGATGTACATATAGGCATATGCAAACTAACATATGAAAAGTGTCACCCTTGCAACTTACTGTCTATGTTATAGTATTAACCAAATTTTATAAAAGGGTCACATTATATACATTAATAAAAATAGATTAACATGTGTATATAATTAAACTAACATGCATACCTATATCTTTAAAAAAATAACCATTTAATACTCTAATACTTATATTCTAACTTGTAACTAATATAAAGTCACCCCAAACCAACATACATCTATAATTTATATAAATATAATGTAACAAGTACTCCCTTACCTCTCTGTCAACTGCTATCACCCTCTCACTTTCTTTCCCCTCTTTTGTTTTCTTCCTTCTGATGTAGGGAAGAGGGAGACCAAGGGCACGGCTAGGAGGTTCTCAGGCGGGGCGATGGTCGGTGAGCTTTCGGAGAGGATGCGAGGTGGTGGTAGCTCGAAAGGAGAGAGACAAAGGCGCGGCAGCTTTCGAAGGCCGTCGGAGTAGAGGACGTGGGGGGTCGGAGAGGGTTTGATCGGAGGTGATCGGAGGTGACCGGAGGTCGGACCATGCGGGCCTAAGGTCGTCGCCGGTGGGCTGCAAGGCGGAGGATAGGAGCGAGGCTTGGGGGCTGCCGCTGCGAATGTCGTCGGGGACGACGGGATGCGGAAAGAAGAGGGAAGGGCTGTGCGGCTCTCGGAGGTTCGGCGAAGGGGTTTAAAAGGAAGAAGAAGGAGGATAGGAGGGCGTCGACTGAAACGAACGGGGCGTGAGTAAGGCCGATGGGAGGAGGAAGGCGTATGGTTGCGGGCTTTCGGGGCGGAGGTTGAGCGGCGGACCAGTCAGGGCGACGACTGCGCCGCGGGACGTCGGAGGGTGGCGGTGTTGTGGTTGCTCGGAGGAGGTGAATGCCGTGGGAGACGGCGCTTGGTGGCGGAAGAGAGAAGGCCGGCGGGTGGAGGTGGGCTCTGCACCGGAGATGGCGGCGTCGAGTAGGAGACATCGCCCGTGAACTGGACGGAGAGGGAAGAGATGGGTGTGAGGTCGCCGGCGTGATCTCGACGAGGGTGGAGGGGGAGACGTCGGGTTGTCTGCCGGAGAGGGGATCTGGGCACGGGGTGGGCGGCACTGGGATGGAGGAGGCCACGGCTTCCGCGTGGGGGTTGGGGATGATGGTCGGAGGGGAGGCCGCCGGCTTGTGGTGCTGGTCGGAGAGGCCACGGGGAGATGATAGAGGAGAGGGGCGACGGCGGCTAAGTCGTGCGGTGCATGCTTCTCGTGGAGGGGAGAAGATTAGTAGGGGCTACTGTGTAGGGTAGGGCTATAGGCTGAGTGTAGGGAGAAACAAAAGAAACCCTTAGCTTTATTATATAAGGAAAGTTGTGTGTGTGGGTTTGTGAAAGAAACAACACGTGAAGCCCTATTTGGGTTCTAATGTTTCATATTATATAAACTTTTGTGAGTAGGGTTGCCTAGCCTAGGGTAGCACGTGAGATGGGCTATGGTTAAAATAGGAAAATGATTTGAATTTAATAGATTTGATGAAGGGAAATAAGTGCTAATAAAATCAATTAATAATGGGTTTAAATGGGTCTAATATAGGAAGTTTTTTGAAGGGAAATTAGTATGTTTAAATGGGATTTAACATGGAAGGTATTTTAAACATTCAAAAAGTTTTAAATTCAAATTTGAATTTTGAAATGAAAATTAAAAACAATTTTATTAAGAGGCATTTAAAAACAATTATAATGAAGGGGTATAACAATAGGAAAGTTTTTGAAATAGGTTTAATTATGATTTAAATTCGGGACACAATTCAAAATAGTTTGCATTTAAAAGAATTTTAAATTTTGAAATTCGAATTCAAAAATACAATTTGAAATGAGCATTAAAGCAATTGTTTTAAGTTTAATAATAAACAATGTTAAAGTTAATTAATAAAATAACTAGTACGTATAAGGCTAGCAACTGATACAGGTACGGCTCAGATACGTCCAACTACGGATACGGGAAAAAAATACACGAGAGAAGACGGATATGAACGTAACGATAAAACCGGTCGTTACATCCTACCCACCTTATAAAAATTCCGTCCTCGGAATTTCTTAAGCTAGGTATGATCGAGGAAAAGCCTGATAGATGAAGGGTCAGGGTATCAAGGAAGGAAGAGACATATATAGGAAAAGAAATTTCTGAATTGAAAAGGGTCTAAGATCGAAACAATGAAACAATACCTAGAATATAACAAACGTGATAGACGGTAACGGTAGAAGCGAAGGGTACGTCTAAGAAGCGACGAAAGGATGAGCACATGATATAAATCACTAATTACGATGATAGGTCTGGGTTCAAACGTTACCGTTCACCACTGGCTCGTCGTTCGCTCTGCTTCCTGCAGCTCCGGATCCTTATCGAGTATTACGTCTTCTTGTCATGCTGCAACAAACAAAGTAAACATTTGTGTACGCGAATTATCCAGACAGTCAAGTTAATAATGACATCTATATTGTTCCGAGTATTTCGCAGAAAGCAGACCTGCATGGGCCACCACTAAAACATGTCACGCCCCGCTTCCCATTATACTTGGGAGCGGGGACGTGAGCGGGCGCGCTTGGGCTGGAGCGGTGAGGCCCCAACCCAATAAGCGTCTGTGTATGACTACTTTGGCAGGTTCTTGCTTGCAAATAATCAGAACAACAGAATGATGACATTATTTTATTTGACTTCCGAATTACATGTACACAAAGAATTAAAGGCCTAGCATGGCCATTACAACAGTTACAAAGAAATTAAAATACATCTGAAGGAAATACAACAACAATGAATTTTTAGCAAGCTGCGATGTATCGTTCGTCTTCAGTAACGGGTCTCGGGCTCCTGGTTCTCTTGGTCCTCCTGTTCAATCTCCAAATGAGCTCTTCGGGAACTCTGCTCAAAACCTAACGTATATTTCACAGACAAGGAAATATACGTCAGCGAGGGTCGCTCAGCAAGATTTAAAAAGATACAAAGAAACTTGACCCTCGGCAAGGTTTTCAAAAACTTTTACATGACAATATGAGAATCAAAATGGAAGTCACGTTGGTTAGAGCATGGCAGCGTAAGAAACATATGAGCACTGGCAAGTGTAGTGTGCAAAACAGTGAGCAGGCGAGGTGTAGTGCATAAAGTAACGAACATGACAAGGTGTAATGTGTACAGCAATAAGCATGGCAAGTGTTGTGTGTACAACAATAAGCATGGCAAGGGTGTGCACAGGAATAACACGACGAGTGTGGTGTGTACAGCAGTAAACATGGCAAGTGTGGTGTGTACAGCAATAAGCGAGACAAGTGTGGTGTGCACGGCAAGTGTAGTGTGTACAACAATAAGCAAGACAAGTATCGTGTATACAACAATGGGCATGAAATGTGTAGTGTGCACAGCATTAGGCATGCTTTTAGTACACGAATAAGGCAGGAGTAACTAACAGAGTGCGCAATCCTCAATAGTAACAACATGAGTAAAAGAACGAGACAATCAACCAAGTGTGCCTAGTGAAAAGCCCAATGTATGAGGGAGAAAAGTGACCAGCATTACACCCAAGCCAACGGGAGCTACCCGTGGCTCTCTACTCACCGACCCGGCCAGGTGTCGGTCAAGTTCACCACGAGAGTGTAATCTAGCATTCCCGCCTTTACTGCATCGAACTACCCCACCCAAGTGTTCTGCTGGAACACGAGCCAACCTAATCGATCACACGAGTTCACAAATGCTAAACCGCCATATACTGGAACACGAGCCAGACTAGTCATCATGTGACCCTACTGGAACACGAGCCAGACTAGTCACATATGACAGACGTGAGTAGCCAATCAATAAGCACGATTCCACGATTTCAAGGTAATCTGTTCCATCAATATGTTCCATTAATACATGTTCCATCAACAACCATTGAATCCAGAGTGTACAAGCAGGTTACTTATCAGCATGCATTATGGGAGGACACAATAATAGCGATTCTTGGTTTAACAAATAATGTAACAACAGCTTAAAACATGTGGGCAAAATGCACACTTGTGTATCAGAGTAACTCAGGTCAAAGCAAAAGCAACGGTTTCAAGATACGTAAAAAGTGCACTTGCCAATCATGAAATCTCAGCTTAAACGATTTAACTGCAACAGTTATAAAATATGTAAAGAGGTGCACTTACCTGATCAATATAGTTTTGGGTGTCCACGTGATTACGATGAAAGGCGTATAATATCTGCGTGGTTGGATTCACAAATGTTAAATCAAAGAACAATATCAAATACACCGCTCACCTAATACTAGTTACTGCTATACTCCAACTAGTATACACTAATATACGCTACGAACTATATCTATATACCGTTATATAATAATTAACAGGTAGATGTACATATAGGCATATGCAAACTAACATATGCAAAGTGTCACCCTTGCAACTTACTGTCTATGTTATAGTATTAACCAAATTTTATAAAAGGGTCACATTATATACATTAATAAAAATAGATTAACATGTGTATATAATTAAACTAACATGCATACCTATATCTTTAACAAAATAACCATTTAATACTCTAATACTTATATTCTAACTTGTAACTAATATAAAGTCACCCCAAACCAACATACATCTATAATTTATATAAATATAATGTAACAAGTACTCCCTTACCTCTCTGTCAACTGCTGTCACTCTCTCACTTTCTTTCCCCTCTTTTGTTTTCTTCCTTCTGATGTAGGGAAGAGGAAGACCAAGGGCACGGATCGGAGGTTCTCAGGCGGGGCGATGGTCGGTGAGCTTCCGGAGAGGATGCGAGGCGGTGGTAGCTCAAAAGGAGAGAGACGAAGGCGTGGCAGCTTTCGAAGGCCGTCGGAGTAGAGGAAGTGGGGGTCGAAGAGGGTTTGATCGAAGGTGATCGGAGGTCGGACCATGCGGGCCTGAGGTCGTCGCCGGTGGGCTGCAAGGCGGAGGACAGGAGCGATGCTTGGGGACTGCCGCTGCGAATGTCGTCGGGGATGGCGGGCTGCGGAAAGAAGAGGGAAGGGCTGTGCAGCTCTCGGAGGTTCGGCGAAGGGGTTTAAAAGGAAGAAGAAGGAGGATAGGAGGGCGTCGACTGAAACGAACGGGGCGTGAGTAAGGCCGGTGGGAGGAGGAAGTCGTATGGTTGTGGGCTTTTGGGGCGGAGGTTGAGCGACGGACCCGTCAGGGCAACGACTGCGCCGCGGGACGTCGGAGGGTGGCGGTGTTGTGGTTGCTCGGAGGAGGCGAACGCTGTAGGAGACGACGCTTGGTGGCGGAAGAGAGAAGGCCGGCGGGTGGAGGTGGGCTCTGCACCGGAGATGGCGGCGTCGAGGAGGAGACAGCGCCCGTGAACTGGACGGAGAGGGAAGAGAGGGGTGCGAAGTCACCGGCGTGATCTCGACGAGGGTGGAGGGGGAGACGTCGGGTTGTCCGCCGGAGAGGGGATCTGGGCACGGGGTGGGCGGCACTGGGATGGAGGAGGCCGCGGCTTCCGCGTGGGGGTCGGGGATGTTGGTCGGAGGGGAGGCCGCCGGCTAGTGGTGCTGGTCGGAGAGGCCACGGGGAGATGATAGAGGAGAGGGGCGACGATGGCTAAGTTGTGCGGTGCATGCTTCTCGTGGAGGGGAGAAGATAGGTAGGGGCTACTGTGTAGGGTAGGGCTATAGGCTGAGTGTAGGGAGAAACAAAAGAAACCCTTAGCTTTATTATATAAGGAAAGTTGTGTGTGTGGGTTTGTGAAAGAAACATCACGTGAAGCCCTATTTGGGTTCTAAAGTTTCATATTATCTAAACTTTTGTGAGTAGGGTTGCCTAGCCTAGGGTATCACATGAGATGGGCTATGGTTAAAATAGGAAAATGATTTGAATTTAATAGATTTGATGAAGGGAAATAAGGGCTAATAAAATCAATTAATAATGGGTTTAAATGGGTCTAATATAGGAAGTTTTTTGAAGGGAAATTAGTATGTTTAAATGGGATTTAACATGGAAAGTATTTTAAACATTCAAAAAGTTTTAAATTCAAATTTGAATTTTGAAATGAAAATTAAAAACAATTTTATTAAGAGGCATTTAAAAACAATTATAATGAAGGGGTATAATAATAGGAATGTTTTTGAAATAGGTTTAATTATGATTTAAATTCGGGACATAATTCAAAATAGTTTGCATTTAAAAGAATTTTAAATTTTGAAATTTGAATTCCAAAATACAATTTGAAATGAGCATTAAAGCAATTGTTTTAAGTTTAATAATAAAACAATGTGAAAGTTAATTAATAAAATAACTAGTACGTATAAGGCTAGCAACTGATACAGGTACGGGTCAGATATGTCCAACTACGGATACGGGAAAAAAATACACGAGAGAAGACGGATATGAACGTAACGATAAAACCGGTCGTTACAGAAGGACCTAGGGCTAGCGTATCACCACCATTGTAAGGATTGAGAAAGATAGACCTAGCTTCTTGACACAGGGATAATAGTCACCGATGAGGACAAAACCTCATTCCTCGCCCCCGCAGCGTCTAAACGCGAGAGAGGGGACTCGAAGAATAGGTTGGATCCCTATTGTAGCCCCGATGATTAGTCGGTTACTATGATATACGTGGTTGTAGTGAGTGTGCCCGACTGGTCGTTGACACCGGGTACCAAATAGTCAACCATCCGTTAGGGGCATCAAATCGAAACCCAAAGGGTTAGTTATCATTTAGGCCAGTATAGCACCATAACGAGATGGGTTGAATTCGGCTTGGCATCTATTAGATATATTTTATACACATATTTCCGCACCTTTATAACACATTCTCCACTCTTGTTATATAACATTCTCACCCTTTCCTCCGTATTTATCCACTTTTATCCATTTTACGCCTTCAACGTATATTTTGTGCATTTCTGGGTAAAAACGCTCAAGATAGCAACAGAAGAAGCCAAGGGGAGAAGATGACGAGCAATAATGGAGGGTTGTAGGTGATTCGAAGACAAGAAGACAGATTTGCAGGTGACATGGTTGTGCATATGCATGCATGGCCCTGTCAACGTGTCAGAAGAAAGGGTAATTTTGCTGCTATGATGACACGGCCATGCAGACATTATGCACGGCCATGCTAAATCCAGCTATAGAAGACAAGATCCTCCCTTTAAACTCGGATAATCGGCATGACAATGTCGTTCCAATGACACGACCATGCGGATATATGGCACGATCATGCTTAATCTACATGCAGAAGACAGAGGGCTCGCCTCAAGCACGAACGAACTACACAGCCATGCAATACAGCCAAGCATCTGGAGCTGCTGGAGTTCTTAGAGCTGTTAGGGATCGATGACATGGCTATGCCAAAAGGCGGCACGACCTTGAATGAAATATCTATGCTATATTCGCTGAAGGGTGACACGGCCGTACCGTTTCTCGGTACGGCCATGCGTCTGCCAGTGTATAAAAAGAAATGACCCAAAATAGCCTAGGACACGTGATTTTTGAAGGGATTTTTGGTTTTTGGCAAATTAGGGCAGTAATTTTCTGTAAGATTTTGATTCATTTTTTCTTAAAGCATTGTAAGGAATTCTCTTTCTTGATCATTGAATTGTATCGCATTCAGTTTTATTGTGATTGAAGTAATTTTCATTGTCGTTCTATTTTGTGTTACTCCCCCAAATTCTTGATGTGCAACCCTAGAATGATTTCATCTATTATTACTATGATTAGTGAGTAGTTCCATAAGCTAGGGCCATGTAGAGCCCTATTGTGAGGGTTGATCGTGATGGATACCCCAAAATATCGACCCAATTAAGATTCTAGGCTAGGAGTAGGTTTGGATGATGAGCCGAATTCAAACTATCACATTACGGGGCTATACAATCCTAACTAAAAACTAACCCGTGGGGTTATGATTTGATGACCTTAACGAAGGGTTGACTATCTAGTGCCCGGTGCTGACGACCTGAACCAATCATGCACACTCACTAGAACCACCTATATCATAGCGACCGACTAACCATCGGGGCTAAGTTAGGGATCCATCCTACTCTCCGTGTCTCCTCTCTCGAGATTAGATGTCAAGGGGACAAGGATTGAGGATCCACCCTCATCGGTGACCATAATCCTTTGGACGAGAAGCTAGACCCATTCAGCTCAATCCTTATAATGGTAGTGATACGCTAGCCCTAGCTCCTTCTCTAATTGAATTTCCCCTTAGTTGAGTGCTCTACACTCTTGCCATACGTATTCCCAGGGCTACACAAAACTTGACACTGATCCAAGATTCGACCCTTCACCTCCTCGTGTTTGACACCCGCTAAACACGACACCGTGCACTTGTATATTAAAGCTCACAACATCATCCAAACCTATTCCTAGACTAAAATATTAATTGGAGCGATATTTTGGACAATCCATCACGATCAATCCCTACAATGGGGATCTACATGACCCTAGCTTATGGGATCTATTCACTAATCATAGTGATGCTTAATGAGATCAACACAATGTAGCTCATAATTAGCAAAGATGAAATGAGCTAACGAAATAACAATCAATAGAATGCAATCAATGCAATAGAGAAGAAAGAGCAAATAGCTAACTAAAATAAAGACCAAGAATCCTTACAATCAAACAAAGAGGATTACAATAAGAGACAACCCAAAAAATCTGCTCCAAAAACGCCCAAACAAGAGTTTAGATCCAAAAAGCTTAATGAGTTCTTTACAAGCTCTTCCTTTAATAGAAACCCTTATGCACGGTCATGCCAAAAAGCGGCACGGCCGTGTCAAGGCTAAAAACGTAGGTTAATCTTGTGCCACCTTCGATCCGCTTGGCCATGCAAAAAAGCGAAACGGACGTGCCATCTAGCAGCCTCTGCGTAAATTGTGCCCAGCTCCTCCCAATTTAGCACTGCTGTGTGAGGCGTCCGTGCAATTTGCTATCGTAATGGAATTATAGCGGCACGGCCATGCCAATATTCTGCAGCTCTTCCTTGCAGCTGGTGCACTGACACGGCCATGCAAATGCACGCACGGCTGTGTCATGCCTTCTCCTCCAATTTGCCTCTGAGCTCAACAATGTCACTCCCTCTCCTCGGTTTCCATCATTAGGCCTCAATATCACCTAGAATGCATCGTTTTGGGCTCGATTACCTGCAACACGGAGAGAAACAAGCCCCGGGCATAAAAGTGGTAAAAGAGAATAAATGGCGGTAAAAAAGGCGATGGTGCAAAATAAAGAGGGAAAACAGGGGACAAGGGTGGGAAAATGGGTGTAAAATATGCCTAACAATCATTTTCATCATTGGGTACATTAGAAATCATCTAGAACCCATCCAATTTGGTCATATGCTCAGAACACTCATTATAATGTATTTTAGAGCAGGATAGATGCCTGGTGAAGGGTCTCTAGACATCTGATGTGTCAGCTTTTGAGCTAAGTTGACATAGGCATGAGTCATTCGACTGAAGTTCTTTGACCAAGTGTCTAAATAGTTCATCAGACGTTTGGGCCATGAACTATGTCACGACCCGCTTCCCTAAAATGGAGGCGAGGCGTGAGAAGGTCCGCACGAGAGTGGAGCTGTTAAGCCCCAAACCCGATAAGCGTCAAAAATACATAAGCAGGTCCCTGTAACCACAACAGAATAACAATAATAACACAAGCAGAGACTGAAATAAAATCTCACATCTCATAAATTGTCCAACAAGAAAATAAGTCCAACATCCAGAAAAGCCACCAGGCTAAAAGAAAAGAGTCTAAAGGCCCAGAACAAGGCCAACAAAAGAAACGACATAACAAAGTATGGGTGCTACGCACCGATAACAAAACAACTGTCTAACAAAAGTAAAACACAACGAAGACACTAGGACTGGTCCCCAGTGTCCACGTACTCCCTGTCAAACACAAGCTCGGGCTTGGCATCAGCAAACACCTCGTCCTCAACAAGGTACTCAGGCTCGGGATCTAACATGTGTCACCCAAAAGAGTAAAGGGGCACATGTCAGCAAGTCTAAAAGACTTGGGCAAGGAAACTGAAGTAAGGCAACTAGCAACCTAGCAGTTTAGTATGCATGACATAGCAGTTATAACATGAGTGCACAATCAAGACATGGCAAGACAATTTGTACAAGAGAACAATCATCGGGACAAGACAAGACAAGACAAGACAAGAGTAGCCACGCTACTATCAATCTCAATCAATTCACTATTCACGTTGTTTTGTAGATGTTTACGCCTTACAGCTGAATGGTTTCACATTCGCTGATTGGCCGCTTAACATCTACCCCAAAACCCAGAGTTTACGCCTTACCACTGCAATTGCTGATCGGGCAGACTCCCAGTTGATTGGTCGCTTAACTCTTACCCCCAATACCCACATGTAATGGAGCCAGGGTCCCCGCACATGAAGCTCAGCTGGTGAGCCTGGGGTTGCCCCGCACATGAGCACGCATTCTTAAACACTTGGCGTAGGGGTGCACCTAGCCGGAAACACGCAATTCGGGCATTGGCTATCAACCAACACATGGCCCGCTTCTGGAACACGAGCCAGGAACACAAGCATTTGTAGCAAAGCTACGCAATCACAGAAACACTTAAGAATGCAATGACATGACAATTAATTTGCGTACCGTTAATGGAAAGTAAACATGACATGGTAATTGTGCAACATGCTAAATGTCGGAAATAGCTTCGTTGTCAAGCTAGTTCCCCAATTTGCGCCTAGGCGAGTATCATTTCGTCGCCTAGCCTCTTTTACGCCTACAACAAGCAAAATGGCCTAAAACATGGCCTAAACCCTAAGTGGCAAGTTTCACTTGCCTAGCACCGGGGATGACGACCACTTCGTCACACGGGTGCCAATCTACGGGGAAATCGCTGTTTTGGGGGAACAATCAACAAACAACATGAAATTTATTAGGGTTTCGTAAAAAAATATAAATAGGTTATGAAAACAACGGTAGATCGATTTCTTACCGAGAGGAGGCGGAAGAAACACTCCGGAGAACCCTAGGATCAGATCTAGAAAAGATTGGAGAAACTTGGGAGAATTAGGGTTTTGGGGGATTTGGGGATTTTGATGGATTTGGTGAGATTTTGGGGAAGATGAGAGGTAGATAGAGTGGATGGATGGTTTGGATGATGGATTTAGGGCTTGGAATGAAGGATTGAAGCTTGGAGGAAGATGGGGGCTCAAGGGGGAAGATTTTAGGGTTTTGGGTCGTGTTGAGGAAGAAGAAAACGTTTGGGTTGGGTTTAAATAGAATGGGCTGGCGGCTGCCCAGAAATTAGGGTTTCAACACTTGTTAGTCGGTCAAAGAGCAACCACTGACCGACTAGTTTGGCAACTAGTCGGTCGGTCGACCAACGCAGACCGACTAAGTGCAAACAGTAACTTCTGAACGAAAATAGGATTTAGAGTTAGTCGGTCCATGAACAAATACTGACCGACTAGTTTAGCATCTAGTCGGTCGATGAACGTTCTTAGACCGACTAAGAGTAAACAGTAACTCAACTAAAATTAAGATGATGTGTTAGTCGGTTAAAGAAGCATTGCTGACCGACTAGTTTGCAACCTAGTCGGTCAACCAACGTTCTTAGACCGACTAACGATAAACAGTAACTCCTGAGAAATTTAGAAAGCCAACTAGTCGGTCCAAGAAGGATTGCCGACCGACTGGATCGTCATCTAGTCGGTCGGTGCCCCTTCTTATACCGGCTAATGAGCACAAAAAGTTCCGATACGGAGCGCGGGGCCCCGGGATCGACTCCTAAGACTCATAGGCTTGATCTAATAGTAAGATACGACCGTTATGAAGTCCGTCACGAATGACATACTTCGAAATCGACAATCCTAAGGAAGAAACGAGAAAATACGACGAATCGATCGAAAATGAAATCTATGGAGACGAAAACCACACAAGAGGAGAAAATCCACCAAAACATATATTATATTATAATAAATCCAGATACATGAAAAGCAGGCGTTACATCCTCCCCAACTTAAGAAAAATTCCGTCCTCAGAATTTCCAAATACTCACGAGTCCGGAAACAAAAGTGGGAAACGCTCTCGCATCTCATCCTCATTCTCCCAAGTAGACTCTCCAGGTGAGCCGTGTCGCCACATCACCCTCACAAGATTGACAATCTTGTTCCGAAGCGATTTCTGACGCCTGTCCAGAATCTGCACTGGATGCTGGTCATACGTCATATCGGGGCGAACGGTAATCTCCGAAAAATCTACCGCATGAGACGGATCGCTAATGTATCGACGAAGCTGCGACACATGGAAAACATTGTGAACTCCTTCCAAAGATGGCGGCAAGGCCAAGCGATAAGCTACCTCGCCAACCCTCTCCAAAACGTCAAACGGTCCAATGTATCGCGGGCTCAACTTTCCACGCTTCCCGAAACGAATCACACCACGATTCGGGGAAATCTTCAAGAACACATGGTCGCCCGGCTGAAACTCCAAAGGACGACGCTTAGCATCCGCCCAATGCTTAAAACGGGCCTGAGCAATCCTCAACCTCTCCCGAATATTCCTGACGATATCCACGGCCTCCACGATCATCTCAGGTCCCAACAACTCCCGGTCACCAACGTCATCCCAACTCAATGGCGATCGACATTTCCTCCCATAAAGAGCAGCGAAAGGCGCCATGCCAATACTCACCTGGAAGCTGTTGTTGTAAGAGAACTCCACCAAATGCAGATGGTCCTCCCACGAACCCTTGAAATCCAACATGCACGCCCTCAGCATGTCTTCCAAAATTTGAATCGTCCTCTCGGACTGGCCATCCGTCTGCGGATGGTACGTCGTGCTGAAACTCAGACGCGTACCCAAGTTCTTCTACAAACTCTGCCAGAACTGAGATGTGAACCTCGTGTCTCTGTCAGACACGATACTCACAGGGACTCCATGAAGTCGCACAACCTCCTGCACGATTCACGTTACATCACTATCCAAATTAGGAAAAAGAAATAAAACGGAGAGTAAAAGAATTTTACCTCCATATATCTCCTTGCTAGCGCCTCAGTGGACTGTCCCACTCGGAACGGAATAAAGTGCGTAGATTTGGTCAATGGATCTATGATCACCCAAATCGCGTCATTCTGCTTCGGACTCCGAGGTAGTCCAGACACGAAGTCCATAGTGATGTGTTGCCATTTCCACTCCGGAATCGGAAGCGGTTGTAGCAACCCGGCCGTACGCTGATGCTCCGCCTTCACTTGCTGGCAAACCAAGCACTTGGCTACACTCCGAGCCACGCTCCTCTTCATACCATGCCACCAATAATTCAGACGAAGATCCCGGTACATCTTGGTGCAACCAGGATGCACAGAATACGGCGAACTGTGTGCCTCCACCATCAGCTCCTCTCTGATATCCCCAGCTGGCACACACAACCTGGCTCCGAACCTCAGCGAGCCATCCTCATGAATCAAAAAGTCAGTCCGCAGACCGGCTTCCACCTGCTCCCGAATCTTCACCAACTTCGGATCCTCGGCCTGGCCAGCCTTAATCCGATCCACGATCGTCGACTGTACCTGCATGTACATCAACGACGAAGCCTCCCCAGGAAGAACAATCTCCACGCCAGACTCGCAAAAATCCTGCTACAATCTCCACTGCGAGGTCAAAATCATCACCGCTGGAAGCCTACTCAGAGCATCCGGAACCACATTCACCTTGCCAGGGTGAAACTGCAAATCAATATCATAATCCACCATAAGCTCCAACCATCGACGCTGTCGCATGTTGAGCTCCTTCTGAGTGAAAATGTACTTCAAGCTTTTGTGATCGGTGATAATCTTCACTTTCTCACTCAGCAGGAAGTGCCTCCAAATCTTAAGAGCAAACACAACGGTAGCCAACTCCAAATCATGTGTCAGGTAATTCTTCTCATGAACCTTAAGCTAACGAGACGCATACGCCACGACGTGCCCGTGCTGATGCAACACACAACCGAGACCCTTGCCAGAAGCATCGCAAAAGATCTCAAATCCACCGCTGCGATCAGGCACAACAAGAATAGGGGCAGTCGTCAACCTCTCCTTCAGGACACCAAAAGCACTCTCACAATCACCCGACCAAGCAAAAGCAACACCCTTCCGCGTCAACCTGGTCATCGGCTCAGCAATACGAGAAAAGTCCTTAATGAATCGCCGATAGTAACCAGCAAGTCCAAGGAAACTCCGAATCTCAGACGCAGACGACGGAACAGGCCACTCCCTGATGGCCCTAATCCTCTCGGGATCCACTGAAATACCATCTCCAGTCACCACATGCCCGAGAAAAACAACTCTATCCAGCCAAAACTCGCACTTTGAAAACTTAGCATACAAACGATGCTTCCTCAAAATCTCCAACACCGTCCTTAAGTGCGAGGCATGCTCTTCCTCCGACTTCGAATAGATCAGAATGTCGTCAATAAAGATAACGACAAACTTATCCAAAAAGTCGTAGAAAATCAGGTTCATCAGATTCATGAAAACTGTGGACGCGTTAGTTACGCCGAAAGGCATAACCACAAACTCATAGTGTCCATACTTCGTCCTGAATGCTGTCTTCGGAACATCTCCCTTCTTCACCTTCAACTGATGGTAACCACTCTTCAAATCCAATTTAGAAAACACCCTCGAACCTCCAAGCTGATCAAAAATATCATCGATGCGAGGCAACGGGTATTTATTCTTAATGGTCACCGCATTCAACTCCTGATAGTCCACGCACATGCGACGCGAACCATCCTTCTTCTTAACCAGTAACACCGGTGCTCCCTACGGAGACACGCTAGGATTAATATAACCCTTCTGCAAAAGCTCATCCAACTGCTTCCGCAACTCTTCCAATTCTGCAGGTGCCATACGATACGGCGCCTTCGAAATCGGCTGCGCACCTGGAACGAGATCGATAGAAAATTCCAAAGCCCGATCAGGCGGCAAACCGGACATCTCCCCGGGGAAGACGTCGCCAAAATCTCGCACCACAGCTGGCCACTCCAACTCCATCTGCATAGCCACAGCCTCCACCGGCCTGGCCCGAAATCTGACAGGACCAAGCAATCTGCTACCACGACTAAACTCAAACACTGGATGTCCGGGAATCTCGAACACCACCTTCTTCCTCCGACAGTCGATCGTAGCATAGAAGCTCGCAAGCCAGTCCATCCCAAGAACTGCATCATAGTTGATGATGTCGTGAACAATGAAATCAGCGAAAAGCTCATGTCCACAAACCACCAAAGAGCAAGAATTGCAACCACGATGCACCGAGACCACACCATTCCCTGTAACGATATTCCAACTCTTGGGAAGAGGGGACGTCGACAAGGAATGCCTCTCCACGAAGCTCCGAGAAATAATGCACATCGATGCACCAGAGTCAAAGAGGACTCGTGCAGGAAATGTGCAAACCAAAACCACACCTAATCAAGCAATTAACAATCAAACCCTAGTCTAGCAAACAACCATGTTCAAGCAAACAACATAATCTAACATTCAAAACCAGCTAGGATAGTATCAGCTAGATTGAGGATTACCTGCGATAACCTCATCCACAGCCTCGCTCTCCGCAGCGGTCATCAGAAAAGCCTGCCTCCTCGGCGGAACAGCCTGCCGAAAAGCCTGCCCCTGCGGAACAAGAGCTGCTCCACGTCCAGCAGGAACAGACGCTCGCTGTTGCAACGGCTGAGCTGCAACAGGAGCCCTCCGCAGCTGATTCGCATGCCGACAATCCGTCGCGGCATGAGAAGCATCACCGCAAACCAGACACTGGCCCAAAAACTTCTGACACTGATCCTTGATATGGCCAGGCTTGCCGCAGAAATGGCAAGTCTTCAGAATAGGCCCTCCTGGCCTCTTAAACTGAGCAGACTGATTAGGCCTGAATCCAGGTCTAACCACAGCTCTCGCCTGTTCTACAGGCCTCTTCCCAGCACCAACAACAGACCCCCTACTCTGGTTCACGAGCAGCTCCTGCCTCTTGGCAGCGACCAGAACCTTCTGATAAGATTCCCGGTCAGAAGAGGTCACAAAACTCTGGAGCTCCGAAGCAAGCCCCTGCAGGAACCTCTGAGCCTTCTCCTCAGCGTCCTGCACCATCTTCGGTGCGAACCGACTCAGCCTCATGAACTCTTGGTGATACATGTCCACCGACGAGTTCCCTTGCTTCAAATCGATAAAACGCTGCAGCATCTCCTCCCTGGCAGCTTTCGGGAAGAACTCACCCTCAAATCTAGCCTTGAAGGTAGCCCAAGCTATCGGCTCCACCAACATCTTCTCTTCCGCATCCCACCAATTCCGAGCATTATCCTTGAGTTGCCTCTTCACCAAATCAACCCATCCAGCCGGGGTGATCTTGGCCATCTTCAGATTGTCCTCGATGTTTCGAATCCACTCATCGGCAGCCAGAGGACCCTCAGACCCATCAAAATACGCGGGACCCAGCTCCCGAAATTGCTTCGCTCCTGGCTTAGAGCGAGGGGCATCCGGAAGAGCCCGGGCAGCACGAGCAAGTGGAGCATTCTGGACTTGCAAAAGCACGCCCTGCTGCACTTGCATCATCTGAAGCATCATCCGCATCATCTCACCGCTGGTGGGTTCCCGCTCAGGCTCCTCATCATGAGGGGTCGCGCCACTACCCCCACCACGGGTGAAACGTCTACCTGCCATCTAGTGACACAGAAAACGAATCAGATTAGACTCATAGCTTATGACATCGGACGTCGAACTTAATTTATTGGACATTCTAATATTATTATCGTCATTCCAAAAATCGAAGTTACAGAAGGACCTGCATGGGCCACCACTAAAACCTGTCACGACCCGCTTCCCTAAAATGGAGGCGAGGCGTGAGAAGGTCCGCACGAGAGTGGAGCTGTGAAGCCCCAAACCCGATAAGCGTCAAAAATACATAAGCAGGTCCCTGTAACCACAACGGAATAACAATAATAACACAAGCAGAGACTGAAATAAAATCTCACATCTCATAAATTGTCCAACAAGAAAATAAGTCCAACATCCAGAAAAGCCACCAGGCTAAAAGAAAAGAGTCTAAAGGCCCAGAACAAGGCCAACAAAAGAAACGACATAACAAAGTATGGGTGCTACGCACCGATAACAAAACAACTGTCTAACAAAAGTAAAACACAACAAAGACACTAGGACTGGTCCCCAGTGTCCACGTACTCACCGTCAAACATAAGCTCGGGCTCGGCGTCAGCAAACACCTCGTCCTCAACAAGGTACTCAGGCTCGGGATCTAACATGTGTCACCCAAAAGAGTAAAGGGGCACATGTCAGCAAGTCTAAAAGACTTGGGCAAGGAAACTGAAGTAAGGCAACTAGCAACCTAGCAGTTTAGTATGCATGTCATGGCAGTTATAACATGAGTGCACAATCAAGACATGGCAAGACATTTGTACAAGAGAACAATCATCGGGACAAGACAAGACAAGACAAGACAAGAGTAGCCACGCTACTATCAATCTCAATCAATTCACTATTCACGTTGTTTTGTAGATGTTTACGCCTTACAGCTGAATGGTTTCACATTCGCTGATTGGCCGCTTAACATCTACCCCAAAACCCAGAGTTTACGCCTTACCACTGCAGTTGCTGATCGGGCAGACTCCCAGTTGATTGGTCGCTTAACTCTTACCCCCAATACCCACACGTAATGGAGCCAGGGTCCCCACACATGAAGCTCAGCTAGTGAGCCTGGGGTTGCCCCGCACATGAGCACGCATTCTTAAACACTTGGCGTAGGGGTGCACCTAGCCGGAAACACGCAATTCGGGCATTGGCTATCAACCAACACATGGCCCGCTTCTGGAACACGAGCCAGGAACACAAGCATTTGTAGCAAAGCTACGCAATCACAGAAACACGTAAGAATGCAATGACATGACAATTAATTTGCGTACCGTTAATGGAAAGTAAACATGACATGGTAATTGTGCAACATGCTAAATGTCGGAACTAGCTTCGTTGTCAAGCTAGTTCCCCAATTTGCACCTAGGCGAGTATCATTTCGTCGCCTAGCCTCTTTTACGCCTACAACAAGCAAAATGGCCTAAAACATGGCCTAAACCCTAAGTGGCAAGTTTCACTTGCCTAGCACCGGGGATGACGACCACTTCGTCACACGGGTGCCAATCTACGGGGAAATCGCTGTTTTGGGGGAACAATCAACAAACAACATGAAATTTATTAGGGTTTCGTAAAAAAATATAAATAGGTTATGAAAACAACGGTAGATCGATTTCTTACCGAGAGGAGGCGGAAGAAACACTCCGGAGAACCCTAGGATCAGATCTGGAAAAGATTGGAGAAACTTGGGAGAATTAGGGTTTTGGGGGGATTTGGGGATTTTGATGGATTTGGTGAGATTTTGGGGAAGATGAGAGGTAGATAGAGTGGATGGATGGTTTGGATGATGGATTTAGGTCTTGGAATGAAGGATTGAAGCTTGGAGGAAGATGGGGGCTCAAGGGGGAAGATTTTAGGGTTTTGGGTCGTGTTGAGGAAGAAGAAAACGTTTGGGTTGGGTTTAAATAGAATGGGCTGGCGGCTGCCCAGAAATTAGGGTTTCAACACTGGTTAGTCGGTCAAAGAGCAACCACTGACCGACTAGTTTGGCAACTAGTCGGTCGGTCGACCAACGCAGACCGACTAAGTGCAAACAGTAACTTCTGAACGAAAATAGGATTTAGAGTTAGTCGGTCCATGAACAAATACTGACCGACTAGTTTAGCATCTAGTCGGTCGATGAACGTTCTTATACCGACTAAGAGTAAACAGTAACTCAACTAAAATTAGGATGATGTGTTAGTCGGTTAAAGAAGCATTGCTGACCGACTAGTTTGCAACCTAGTCGGTCAACCAACGTTCTTAGACCGACTAACGATAAACCGTAACTCCTGAGAAATTTAGAAAGCCAACTAGTCGGTCCAAGAAGGATTGCCGACCAACTGGATCGTCATCTAATCGGTCGGTGCCCCTTCTTATACCGGCTAATGAGCACAAAAAGTTCCGATACGGAGCGCGGGGCCCCGGGATCGACTCCTAAGACTCATAGGCTTGATCTAATAGTAAGATACGACCGTTATGAAGTCCGTCACGAATGACATACATCGAAATCGACAATCCTAAGGAAGAAACGAGAAAATACGACGAATCGATCGAAAATGAAATCTACGGAGACAAAAACCACACAAGAGGAGAAAATCCACCAAAACATATATTATATTATAATAAATCCAGATACATGAAAAGCAGTCGTTACAAACTATAGTCGACTTAACATGGTGAGTTATTTTTCATGAACTATATATTTTTCTTTCCATATAGTGTCAACCGTCTGACAAGTATTCTCCAGACGACTGGTTGTCTTGTGTTGGATTTATGTAATCTGTTTCTGTCTTCAAACGTCTTCCATTTTGTCTGTGATTTTAATTTCTCATCCATTTTTGGCCCAGTAGATTGAATTCTTCCAGATGTCTTAACTTTGTTCATCGGATGTCTGATTGGTCTTCAGTAGACGTCTGTTCGTCTCCCAAATCTCAGCATTGGGATTTTTCCCCAGCCATTTCTAGCCGTTTTTTACCTTTTAGTGAATTGTTTTGAGGAGATATTTAACCCACTTTGAGATGAAGATTTGTGCACTCACTCCACACATATTGAAATCATATGAGAGTGCATTTGTGAGGGTTTTACATGAAGAGATTTTCTTTTCCCTCTTTCTTCAACATTCATTGGATGATCTAAAGGTGGAATCCCTAGCTAAAGGAGAAGTCTTCCAAGTGCATCAAGCTCATCATCAAGAACTTGGTTTCCACACTTCCATGCTTTCACCTTCACAATAGGTAATATCAATTCAATGCAAAGGTAAGTGTGCATTTTGTTTTGTTTCGTTTCAAAACCTAATACTCAGGTTGTATGTAAATTGTGGGGGGTTTACACCACTTGGAGGGTTACTCATGTTGGATCTGGATCAAGCTTAGAGGGGGTGGGTGAATATGCTAATAAAAATTCTCGTGCAACCCACGAGTAATCACATGCAGATATAGTAGATGTAGAGTAAATAAGGCAATCACAGATGCACAACAGATTTACCCTGGTTCGGTCGTCCTAACAACTTATATCCAGCCCCGAAAGCAAATACTAGATTAATAATGTTACTGGTACAACCTGTAGATAGAGCACCCATGTCTCTACACTCACCTGGCTCTCAATACCTGCACTCCATCGGTGCTAAATAAAACTAATCCTAGCATAAGCTTTCCCTTGACTAGCCCCAAATAGTCAAGTCCCTCTTGTCTAGTAGCACACTAGACAAGACCCTAAAAGTCACAAATATGGTAAAGTTTCCCCTAAAGAGATCGATACACCAATACACAAAGATAAATAAATATAAGTTTAGAAGAGCTCAGTGATGGTGTAGTTGTCTTTGTCGATCAGCTCATGCCAGACTAAGTCTGACAGGATGTAGTCGTCAACGTCACGTCCTCCTCCTTGGATGATGATCTAAGCAAGCCCCTTAATGAAGTTGCGGCCTTGTGATGGACACCCTTGAAGACACTTGCGCAATGAAGATGGATACTTCTGTTTGGAATGTTGCGGCCAAGGTGTGTTCCCCCTTCCTAACTTGCGGCCTTGTATGGATGGAGAGCACTTGGAGTTGTGCAAGGAGGAGATGAAGAACCTTTGGAGAGGTTTCCCAATCTAGTTATGGCAATGGACTTTTGGCAATGGATTTTTGCAATGGCTTGTGCAAGGATGAATTCTTTGGCTTTGGAGATAGGAGAAAGGATGCTTTGGCCTTGGAGATGATTTGGCAGTGGAGCTATGCTACTTGTGCAATATGAGAAGGTTCTTGGCAATGTTGCTTGGAGATGGCTATGTTGTGCAATATGGCTTTGGCAAGGGGATGTTGCGGCCTAGTATATGTAGTATGGCAACGAAGGCTTGTGGCTTGGTGGAGATGATAGCTTGCGCAATATATTGAAGGCTTTCCCCTTTGTGTTGTTGCGCAATAGGATGTTGGCTTGCAAGGGCTTGGAGATTTATTGCGCAAGGAGAGGCTTGAAGCTTTGGGCAATGGAGCTTTGCAATGGGAAGATGAAGCTTGCACAATATGTGGTTTCCCTTGCAACTTGCGCACCCTAAGGAAGGAGGAGGATGATGGCCGAAATTTTCCTCTTTGTTTCGGTTGCCCTCTCTCATTTTTCTCTCCATTGAATATGGGTTTATATAGGAGAGGATGTGATCAAATAGAATCAATTAGAATCCCATAATTGATGGAGATTGGATGGAATCCTAACTTGAATAGGATTTGAATGAATCACCATGGATATAGAGTTTGAATATGGATGGCTATAGGATTTGAATTTGAGTAGCTATATGATTTGAATTTGTGATCTCATTTAATCTCATAAATTGATTTGCATGAGATTCTCCATAACTCTCCATCTTTGATCAAGTCTTCAATTTGCATGGCTTTAGGATTTGATTCATGCACCAATTGATTTGAATCAATTCAAATATGGATTTGAATTGATTTCCTCCTTATCTTCCCATCTTTGACTTAGTCCAATATTTGTAGCCATTATCTTCATCTTTGACCAAGTCCAATTTGCTAATGCATGACAAATTCTACATCACTTTTACATAGTCTCTCTTTGTGTATTTGCGAGAGTGCCATTCCTGAAAACACTTAGCACACGCATTAAATTGTCCACACACGTTTATAATCATTAAAGACGAAGTCATCGATCTTTGTATCCAACAACACATTGTATCCAACAATCTCTCCCTTTTGATGATGACAAACCAATATTTGATTTGAGTAATAACGATTCACAACATGTCATCGTGACATGTGTGTGTGAAGTGTGATGATGGAGGAAGTATGCAACAATATACGAACGATGTTCAAGCATACAAGCATGCAATAATGTTTCAAACATTCAAGCATGCTCTCCCTATATTCAAGCTCCCCCTTGAACATATATTCACATATTCATTAAGCAAATCATTCATTCATTATTAATTAATGCTCCCCCCTTAAACCAATATTCATATATTCAACATGTAAGAATTAATGCGCACACCTAATATTCTCAATATTTCTCCCCCTTTTGTTATCATCAAAAGTGTATATACGAAGTCAAATTCATACCACATGCAAAATAGTGAGCATTATAAATTACAACATACACTTGCATGTAGACATTCACATAATAAGTAAGTCGAATCCATTGAAAATTATAACTAGACTTCTACAACATCATGTAAGTGTGATAATTAAACATTGAAGTACATGAGGAGAAACTTTCAAGAAATTCAACCAAAACCAATCCATATTTTCCATATTACATGACATCACCTAGGATTGATTTTCCCCATCTCAATAAAAATGAGTTCAAGATACCACACCCAAAACATAGCCTATAAGGACTCTTAGATGTGAGGGTGGCATTGCTTGACGAGTATAACACCAACGCTAAAGATTACCCGTAAAGCATATGTTGGATACTCGTGGGTAGTGTACTTGCCAAGGATTGTATCCATTTTTCATACGTAGCTAGTTTCTTTCTTTTTCAATGCTTTTGTTTGATATTCAATTCTTTTGTGCTCAATTTTTTATCCATGGAAAGACACATCATATCTCTTAGATTTTCATCCTACGTTCACTTTCCAATATTTCATAAAAGGTGTCTCCAAATTACAACAAAATTTAATGCTCGTGGAAGTGAAAGTATAGGTGTAGAAATCATATTATTCAAATCATTGAACATGTCTTGCCTATTTAGAAAATCAAACATGCACATGTAGCCATAACAATAATACATCAATTTCTACCTGGATATGATTATCATTCGTTAATACCACTTAAATGATTTAAAAGAAAGATATACGTTAAGCATCATTTTTTTTGCTTTTTGTCTTTTTTATTTTTTATTTTTCTTTATAAAGAAATAAACAAGCTAGAAAGCAAACAAACTAACACACAAATAAAAACAAATCATGCACACACAAAAGATGCTATGAAGGTATGCATTAAGTTCAAAGTAGAAATCATACCTTCGCGTCGTTGTTTGGCTAAGAAACCAAAATTGTGATGTCCAATTCATAGTTCCTTGCCACCGACATCTTACCTACACGGAAGATGTTATGTGTGACCTTGGAATCCAACAAGGACCACTCACGTTAGTCATCAAAATTTTAGGAACCCATACTTGCTTAAATTTTATGTTTGTGTTCCTAAATTTCCAATGATATGAAGTATGACCAACACTAGAACATGTAAAGCACTTTGCATGAAAATTTCTAACTTTGGTAGGTTCAATATGAATTTTCTTGTACTTAGGCTTTCCAACATTTTTCATATCATATCCAAGTCCACGTATATTATTGCCATAAAGTTGATTTTTAAGAATAATATCCAACGATTGTTTTTCCTTAGAAAATTTCTTTAATGACAATTCTAGATTCGTGACTTTGGATTTCAAGGAAGCATTTTCATTCACAAGCAAAGTGCATTTACTAATAAAAGCTTTCTTATTGTCCTCTTCATTCTTTTTCATGATTTAAGCTCATCTTTTAGCATGCACATCTTTTCATTAAGCTATCTAATCACATATTCACTTTCAGTTTCTAGCTTAATCAAATTTTGTTTATACATGCTGCTAATCTCTATTAACAAAGTAGGACAAATAAGACATTCAGCTTTTTCATGCAACCTAGATTTCTCTTTTTCCATCAAATTAATGGTAGAATCACTTGCAACAATTTTTCCTTTTAGTTCCTTAATTTCTAGCGACATGTTGTAAGTGTCTTGTTGCAATTCATCATTGGCATTTCTATACTCTTCTACTTTGGATTCATGTTTCTCTATAGTAGATTCTATGTTGTCAATTTCATCTTGCATTTCATTAATAGTATATAGAAGTTGAGCTTTTGTTACATCATCAAGTTTTTCCATTAAGCAAAGGGAGGTGTGCGCTGTCTCCTCAATCTCATCCTCGCTATCCATATCCCACGTTAGCAACAAAGCTTTTCATTTCTTTTCAGCAAGATTATTCTCTTCATGTAGGCAATCCTTCATAAACTGCCCCTGCTTTTTTGCATTTAAAACAATTAATTTTATCAGTAGCAGTCTGCTCAGATGATTTTTTAGAAGAATTAAAATTATTAGAACGAATGAACCTTTTTTGCATTTCTACTCTTCCTTGAAGAGTCCTGACGTATTTCCTGAAATTTCTGACCATCATGCTATCTCCTCATCGTCATCTTCGTTATCTTCTTTAGCTTGAAGAGATAGTGGTTTGGGAGTCTTTTCCTCGAGTTTCTCCCTTGATTCGATGCTCTGCAGCTCAAGCTCGTGAGACATTATGTTTCATATCAAGTCATCCACCCTCATCTTTGATAGATCTTTAGTTTCTTGAATGGCTGTGACTTTAGGACGGAACGAGCTTGGCAGAACCCTTAAGATTTTCCTCACCTGCTCAAGACTGGAGTATGGCTTACCAAGAGAGCTAGACTTGTAGACGATGTCTGTGAACCTCGCAAACATCTCTGATATGGATCTGACGGAAGCACGCAGAAGCTCTCGTACTCTGTGCTCAGCAAATAAAGTCTAGACTGATGTCCCCGCGTTGTGCGTGTTTGATGTGTGCAATAATATGATTGGGGACGTGAGATTTAAATATTTGTAACCGCAAGCGCACGGTGTTGTAGTGTGGCTTGGGGGTCGAACTCAGGGAGGCGTGGATGTGCTTGTGTCAAGAAGGATCAAATTCACCCCATGGGAGAGCTAGCCCGAATCGGATGATGGGTTGTCACGAAAAAATAGAATGCAAGGGATAAACAATATAAAGGAAAAACCTGAGACTTGGGTTTCCACCCTATCGTGCGAGTCTCACCGATACGGCCTACATGTAGGATAGCGATCAGAATTAGGGTCTAATTATGAGACGTTGCCTCTAAGAGTGGTACCAGCGTCCCATGGGCCCGATATTCCGGTCGGTGCCCAGGATGATACGCCGGACTTCCCGGGTTCGGTCAGTGGGCACTCCCGTATCCATTAACACTGGCTGACTCCAGGAGCACTAAGCTCGCAACGATAACTCCCAACATCTTATCCTGCCGCTCCCGCACGCTAGGATTCGACGTTTACGCTAAGGGCGTGAGCTATGGCTAGGGAGTCAACTGCCAAGTTTATTCCCCCTTGGCCCAACGGTCAAAGGCGGTCTTTTTCCCGCCGATGACAATAAAACACCCCGCGTAACCGTTAGATTCCTAATCCCTATCGATTTCCTAGTCCTATGGATGCATCGGGGAGAACCCATGAAGGGCTTTCCACCAAAATCCCAGATTTGGGAACTACTCACACATATTTAGTAAAAAGCGATCTAAAGCAAAATCGACCGTAAAAATCATGATCAGGCGATTGAAAAGCAGTAAGAGGAATGCTAATAACACTATATTAAAGTTTGACAAAGATCGGAAAACTTACAAATATCTGAAAAATTACAGCCGTCAAGAGAGAGAAAAAACATCAAAAAATAACAACTCTCGTTTCTGGAAAACCTAGGGGTCATATATATAGAATACGATATCACCCGATCGGGTGACCTGCTTCGTTTCTTCGGCAGTTCAGCACAAGACTTCACCCGGTCACCACGGCATGGTCGGTTGAGGGTTGAAGCTGATCGGTTGGATCTTCGTGCCGTTGGGTGAACCGGTCGGTTGATCTCTCCGTGTCATGGCTTCGGAGAATCGGCTACAGGTGAACCGATCGGGTGAAGGTCACCCGATCGGTTGGCATTCAGCGTCAGAATTCCAGCGAGTTGGGGCGTTTGAACCGGTCTTTGAACCGACTGGGTGACTTCTTTGCCGCTCCAACTTGTGTCCGGGTGGTGCATGCGTGCATACCTGATCGGTTGGAAGTGACCAACCGGTCGGGTGAGGGGCTGAAAGATGCAATCTTCGTTGTTTGACCCCCTGGATCATGCGTGACTCCTCCCGTTGCTATGGGGACTCATGATATCGTCGTTTTATGTCCCCTATGCCAGTAAACTCCTGCAAAATACGAAAAACACAGAAAAGTGAAAGAAAACAATAAAACACAAGAAAACGAATATAAGGTGGTGGTAAATAGCGGAAAAACACGGAAGAAAACGTGCGCAAATATATGAAATATAAACGCATGTTAAAATCCCCCAAGCTGAACTCTTCCTCGTCCTCGAGGAAGACGAGTGAGAGTAGGAGCTCGGAGAGAGAAAATAGAGAGAAAGAGAGAAAAAGAGAACTCTATATCCTAGATCGCCCGTCAGGGCCAACAAAATCAAAAATGACACACCAAGCAAGCAAACACCAAATCACATCACTAAACCAAGGAATACGAGTCCAGACAAGTGCCGTGGGCCCACGCGGTGAAGCGCGAGTGAGTGTGGTCGTGTGCTAGCAGTCGGTGTCACTGTCTACGATTGCGATAAAGCTCGATATACACAAATCCAAGAAATGACCCAAATATCGATTCGATTCGAAATAAGTGGTTAATATATAGCTCAAGCATACATGAGAATAGAGAGAGAATCGAAACATATCGTGCGTCAGGGACTCCACAACTAGGGTTAAGGAAATCACCACACTATAGCCTAGATAATAGCTAAAAAGTTCCTGAGCCAAGTGTTTTTGAAAACGATGGGGGTTGAGATGATGTGGAGAAGAACACTCGGTGCAAATTCTCGCCTTCCCTTTATTCTCGGTAAGTAGGAAAATATTCACACAGAAATTTTTTGGGTTTTGGGTATTTGTATTTTTTTTTGCTTTTTGGCTATACAATTTTTTTTCTTTTCTTTTCTTTTTGGGTTTTTCTTTTCTTTTCTCCCTTTTTTCGGATTTTTGGGTTTTTTGGCTATACACATGTGTACTCTCCCAAGTGGGAGAACGGTACACGACGAGGGGATTTGCACCAAGTAAAGCAAAAAAGAAGTCGGAATCTAAACACTTGGGCAAAGGAAACTATTCTCGCTAATTAGAGCATGGGCTAAATGGGTTATCCTAGTCCTTAATTGTGGAATCCCGACACATGCGAAATGAAGTATACGATATATAAATAGCATGCAGAAGCAGACAGGAGAAACGAATACCGCATATTCAAATCGAAGCATGATAATCTAGGGGTCATTCCTGGACAGGTATATAAAGTAAAATCACAAAGTAGAAGCACACCAAACAGCTAGGCACGATGCACGACTCACAAAAAGCTAAGTGGACCCACGATGCATGAAATGCAAGAGGACTCGATATCCTAGGGTTAGTGAATGTGATTATCGATGCCATGCTAGGTGTGTGTGATTTTGCGGCAATTCATCATAGGGTTCATCTCTAGGAGAAAGAGATAAAAAGAAGAAAAGAGAAAGAAAAAGAAAAATAAAAACACGGAGAAAAACGACTCAAATCACGAAGAAAAAGAAACAAATGACACACGAAGTGCGACTCCCCCAAGCTGAAACTTGCATTGCCTTCAATGCAATAGAATTAAATACGGGAGGGCAATGAATATGGGGGGGATACGAACAAACACAAAAAGACATGAAAAAAAAAAGAAAATCACACAAACGAGACTGAAAATACGAATAAAAATAAAAAGCACACAACACGACATATCGATAGAAAAGAAAATAAAATAAAAAAGGAAAATCACACGACACGACAAATAAACAAACACACAAAGAAAAACAAAACACTACAGCACACAGAAAAAATTTGACTTCCCCCAAGCTAAACGTGACAATGCTAGCAAGATGATATGATCGTGAAAATGCAGAGATATGCCAGGGGGAGGTCAAAAAACAAAATGAAATCAAAAAGCAAGAGATGGGGAGTCCTCGCCCTCCTCGGAATAGGGTGTGGATGGGTGGTCGGGGGAGGCGGGGGGTGTGCGGAGAAGTGGGTAAAGAGGTGGGGGAATAGGTGCAGTGGGGGTGTGAACAATGGATAGAGTGTCGATGGAGGTGGGTGGTGGTGGAAGTATGGCGATCAAGGCAGTGGTAGAAGGGATAGAAATGGGGAGAGAAGACGTGATGGTGACGGTAGTGGGTGGTGGTGGGAGAGATCTGGAGTGCACCTGCAATTTCTTGCGGCGCACATATGCAGTGACGACGGAGGAGGGAGGAGGTGGTGTGGGGGAGACATAAGTGGTCTTGAGAGGAGAAGTAGATACGGGGATGGGAATAGATGTGGGAGGGGGGATGATCGCCTAGGTGGGGGTGAAAGAGGTGGGGATGGGTGGGATGGTGGAGGAGAAGAATGTGATGGGGGAGGTGACGATCGTCGAGGTGGTGAAGGTGGTGGTGACGGGTGTGGTGTGGGTGGTGGTGGTCCGTGGAGGTGTGTGAGAAGGCGTAGGATGGCAGCCACGTTCCTCTCAAGTGCGAGGAAACGTGGGTGAGTGAGAAAGGAGGACGGTGATGGGTCCGAGTGGACAGAGGACGTGGTAAGAGCACGGAGAGCAGTGACCTCGGCCTCGAGAGCAAGACGAGCGGAGGCCTGGCGGCGACCAAAAGAAGTGTACTGACGTGAAGCGAAAGTGGTGCTGGGAATTGATGTGGAAGTAGTGCCGGCGGCAGTGGTCATGACGGCACTAGACACAAGGTCGGAGATGGCCGCAGAAAGATCCTCAGCAGTGATAGGGCCAGGAGCACGGGTGGTGTGACTCGGGCCAGCCCCGATATCTCCCCGGGACGCAGGAATATCCTGCTCGCCTAAGCGGGCAGCAGGGGGAGGTGGTCTGCATGCGTCCGGGGGAAAGAAAAGAAGGCGCAACCCCGCTAGAAACTCGGGATCGGGCGGGAAAGTCCAATCTCTCACTACAGCAATAGTCATGTGAGCGGGGTTGGGGAGAATGGTGTACAGGGCTGGGGGTGGCCGTAGTTGAAATCAAAACGACGATCAGGGCGGTGCTTAATCATATGAATATGCCGCAGGACATCAAGATCTAGACGTGAGGGTCCTGCAGCAGTGAGAAGATCACGGGGGACGTGGATATTAAATTGGGGATAAGAAGCAATCACAGTGATTATTCCCCCACAGCAAATCTTGCCCTTGCTGGCCCGACTAATCTCGAGGAGCTTGTAAATAAGCCAGTCGCTGGCATGGACAGGGATAGTAGGGGCCCTAAAGCTAATCCCATCATCGTCTCGAACGAAAGGGAAAGTCATGGCCCATAGAATGAAAAGATCAGGGATGGTCACGGTGCCTGACTCATCCCTGGGAAAAAATGCAGAGGATATGATCTGATGGGCCAGACAGAATATAGGATGGATGATTGAGGAGGCCTTGGCCTTACCTCGGGGATAGCGAGGGAGTATGGTGAGGCGGAACCAAAAGTTATCGACGTCAAATTCCGGTGGGTAACCGTAGTGTCGGATAGCGTCGTCCCCTAGGATAGGGAAACCAAATATATCATTGATCGTGTTCAGGTTGGTGCAGATGGTTTTGTTAAGCACTCGGAAAATGACGGTCGACCCCGACTCACAAACAAGTGTGGAAAGAAATTCTAGTGTGAAGGATGGGTAAGACACCGCGGTGGTGTTCCGGAAGGCTAACCAACCTAAGTTCGCGAAAAGAGTCTCGACCTCGGTGAAGACACCGAGATCGATAAGTGATTGGGTGTGGATGAATTTGGTTGATAGATGCCCCCGAGCATCCAGCCTAAGGTAGAAGTCCTTGTGCTCTTGGTTCCGAAATTGATACCCATTCGGGCCCATCATTGGGTCCGGAGAGGGGATAATAGGTGGGGGAGGGGCAAGTGATAGTGCACGTGGTGTATTGGGAGGAGGACATGTTTGTTTGCGTCTCTTTTGAGACGGTTCCTCCTCCCGCATGATACCCTTCCCCTTATCACGATCCCGGGCCATAGTGGGTGCGTGAGTGTGATGCAAATGAGTGTAGAACACGATAAAATCACGCACACACAAACAATCAAGCGAGTAGAAATTCTTGGGTAAAAAGTAAACTTGAGTAGTGGAGCGAAGTTACCCAGCAGAGGTTGGAGTACCTTGCTTGAAATTGACCACAATACCGTGCAATCGGACGGAGTGTGGAGCCGTGACACTTCTCTTCAGCGAAAAATCCGAAAATGGGGGATTAGGGTTTGAGACATCGAAATGGGGGAAAGAGAGGGAGAGAAAACGATGGAGAGATGGAAGGGGTAGGGTGAGAGAGAGACTAGAGGGGGAGTGGAGGTCGTGGGAGAAGTTTTTCGGCATTTGGGAAGTCGGGGGAGACGAAACGACGGCGAAAACGGCGAGATCGGGCGAGGAAATGAACGGTCGGTGCGGGGTGTATTTATAGGGTTTAAGTCGAACCGATCGGGTGAGTTGTCACCTGATCAGTTTACTATTAGGTCGAGATTTTCAACTGAAGAGATGCTACAGGCGAACCGGTCGGTTGATAACTCAACCGATCGGTTGGCCGCTCTACAAATTTTCCCGAGAGTTTGGTACAGTTCACCTGGTCTATCACCCGGTCATGCTTCTCATCACCCGATCGGTTGACAAACTCTGAAAATTTCCCGAGACTTCAGCCCCAGTTCACCCGGTCTGTCAACCGGTCTCGCATATCTTCACCCGATCGGTTGACCAATTCCCCAAAATTCCCGAGACTTCTGTACAGATTACACAGTCTGTCACCCGGTCTCGGCTAGCTTCACCTGATCGGTTCGTTGAGTGACTGATATAGCCGTTAGCTGATACATCCCAACCGTTCGGTTGAGTTATCAACCGATTGGTTGGGGCCTTGTTTTCTGCAAAAGTGCACAAACGGCCTAAGTCCCTCAACGGAAGTTCTTGCAGCTGGATTTATTTATTATAAATAGATAAAATAAAGTTAAAAATAGTCCTAAAATGGAAACAAAGGGTTAGAGCATGGGTTGCCTCCCATGAAGAGCTTTTGTTTAACGTCGTTAGCTCGACGCCCGTTGATGATGTTCAAAGTGGACGATCCGGGTGATGCCCAAAGTCTGGCATCGCTTCAGCTTCTGGGCTGGTAGCTTTTGGTGTATTCGGTGGCGACAAAAAAACTTGCTCGACCACCCTCCATTTGTTGACGGGGTCCGGAGGCCTCTCCTTCATATCGGCGTCCATCGCCACTCGTTTAAGGACCTGGACCTCATCCCCGGTAAGCCCCATGGGCTCTTTGCCTTTTCTCCTCGTAGGAGGAGCTTTTGGGAATCCGGAAGGGATCGCATGTCGGGCGACCGCCTCATCAGCAATATCATTCTTCTTTGGGCGGGCTGATTCTTTTGAGTCCCCCAAGCTATCGGGAGGATTTCTCGAGAGAATTTCCCAGGAGCTTGCCTCAACAGCTCTCTCTTCTTCCAACTCCAGCACATTGATACTAGGATCATCCAGAGGATCGGGGTGCTTCATCGACAACCCCAAGTCAAATTCGACTTTTTCTTGGCCGACGTTGATGGAAAGCTTCCCGTTATTCACGTCAATTAGCACACCGGCGGTTGCCATAAAGGGCCGTCCAAGGATAATAGGGGTGTGCTTATCTTCCGGCATGTCCATCACCACAAAATCCACCGGTACTTGTACTCCACTCACATCAACGGGGAGGTCGTCTACTACTCCCACTGGGTATTTCACCGAACGGTCAGTAAGCTGTAATGTCATGCCTGTGGGCTCCAAGTCTTCCATCCCTATTCTCCTGTATAGAGATAGGGGAATTAAGCTGACGCTCGCTCCTAGATCGACGAGCGCCCTCTGGATTCGCACTTCCCCAATAGAACAAGGGATGGAGAAACTTCCTGGGTCTTTGAGTTTGGGCGGATTTACGCGCTGAATGAGGGCGCTGCACTCCGCCGTTAATATGACCTTCTCATTTCTGGATCCTCTTATCACCAAGTCCTTTAGAAATGTGGCGTAGGAGGGAATCGTCTCGATAGCTTCGAGGAAGGGGATTTGTAAGCTCAGATCTTTCACCATGGCAAAGAATTTGCCATACTTCTCATCTATTTTGGCCTGGGTAAGCCGTTGTGGAAAAGGCACAACGGGCTTGAACACTCTGAGGTTCCCTTCCTTGGTTTTCTTTTTCTCTTCTTCTTCATGGACTCCCTCCGGAGTAGTTGGCTTTGGCGACGAAGCACCGTCGTCATTTAATTTTTCAATTGGTCGTTCCACGACCAACGGTGCTTCCGATCCTTTGGGGGGGCACTCTTGTGGGGATTTGCATTCCGCTCCTCAAGACGATGGCGGACACATTCTCATGCTCATGTGTGAGCGCCAAGGTATGATTCACCCCCCTCGGGTTCACTTCAGGCTTTGGCGGTAATAGTTCTGCGGCCTCTAAAGGTTTGCCACTTGTAACCCCAGCTGGGTCACCTGATCAGTGAGGACTCTATGTCCCATCTCCAGCTTCAGGTTTATCTTCTCCTGGTTGGCGATGTATTGAGTCAAAAGGGACTCAACTGGAGAGATGGCTCTCTGCGGCCCATATTGTTGCTGGGTGGGCTGCTGATTCCTTAGAGCATATTACTGATACTGTTGTGGATGTTGTTGCTGCTGAAATTGCTCCTGCTGAAACTACTGCTGAGGCCTAGCCGGCTGATATATGTGCTGTTGTTGCTGCTGAGTCGGCTGTTGATAAGGCGCCCGGTAGCTAAGGTTGGGATGATTCTGGTTGTTAGGAGAGTAGGCCGGGTTGGAGCTAGTCTGTGGCAGAAACGGCGCATTTCCCATAGGATTGTAGAACAGTGCCCTCGCTTGGTCCAACGGTGGTGAGATGTCACCACCGTTGAATTCCCACATGACTTCTGTTTCCACCGCGGCAATATGTTGCGTACCGGCGCCACCGGCTCCTACCATCAATGCGGAGATCTGGGTCGACAGTAAGTCAAACTTGCTGGATAATTTGTCGACGTCCTCGACCCTATGGATACCTCCAGATCTAGGTGTGGCTCTCTCGTCACACCACCGCTCATTGTTGGATGCCATATTTTCAAGAATTTGACCGGCATCTTCTTCACTTCTTGACATGAAAGATCCTCCAGCCGCGGTGTCCATGGAAGATTTCAAATCGTCCCTCAACCCATTATAGAATAGATTTATGATCTGCCACTTGGGGAGCTCATGGTGGGGACATCTTCGCTGGATCTCCTTGTATCTGGTCCAGGCTTCGTGCAGAGACTCGTGGCTGGCCTCGGAGAAGGAGGAGATCTCACTCCTTAGCTTCATGGTCTTCCCCGGAGGAAAGAACTTTGTCAGGAAAGCATTTGAGAGCTTCTCCCAGGTGTTGAATGTATTCGGGTCCTTCCCCCTAAGCCACAGATTGGCCTTATCTCGCAGAGAGAAGGGGAATAGCTTCAGACGGATCGCCTCAGTTGTGACACAGTTTATCCGGAAGGTGTCACATTTCTCCAAGAAGGAGTCCAGATGTTCAATGGGGCTCTCCATGGGTGCACCTGAAAATTGATCCTGCTGGATTCACGTCACCAAAGACGGCTTAAGCTCAAAGCTTTGCGCCGTAATAGCTGGAGGACGGATGGCGGAGGTGGACTCGATGGAAGGCATTGAGTACTCCAGCAGGGACTTGTGAGGCAGGGTGTTCTCCCCCATGGTTTCAGGATCCTCTCTTCTTCACTTCTCGACGGCCAAACGCCTTAGGGTGGCGTTTATCTCTGGATCAACGGGGATCAAGTCGTCGAGACTTCTTGAACTCATGTGCATGAAAAACAACAAACACACGTGAAGCAAAAAGTGGGAAAGAAATAGATAAGATAAAAAATAAAAACAAAAATAAGAAAATAAAAAGGAAAAAGAAGAATGCGAAAATTATCGCCAGATAGGGATGAGAGCTAGACACAAGGGTTCATGAAATCCTAAAATAACAAGCACGTTGCCTCCCCGGCAACGGCGCCATAGAGCTTGACGTCCCCTTGTTGCGCGTGTTTGATGTGTGCAATAATATGATTGTGGGCGTGAGATTTAATTATTTGTAACCACAAGCGCACGGTGTTGTAGTGTGGCTTGGTGGTCGAACTCAGGGAGGCGTGGATGTGCTTGTGTCAAGAAGGATCAAATTCACCCCATGGGAGAGCTAGCCCGAATCGGATGATGGGTTGTCACGAAAAAATAGAATGCAAGGGATAAACAATATAAAGGAAACACCTGGGACTTTGGTTTCCACCCTATCGTGTGATTCTCGCCGATACAGCCTACGGGTAGGATAGCGATCAGAATTAGGGTATAATGGTGAGACGTTGCCTCTAAGAGTGGTACCAACGTCCCATGGGCCCGATATTCCGATCGGTGCCCAGGATGATACGCCGGACTTCCCGGGTTCGGACAGTGGGCACTCCCGTGTCCATTAACACTGACCGACTCCGAGAGCACTAAGCTCGCTACGATAACTCCCAACGTCTCATCCTGCCGCTCCCGCACACTAGGATTCGATGTCTATGCTAAGGGCGTGAGCTATGGATAGGGAGTCAACCGCCAAGTTTATTCCCCCTTGGCCCAACGGTCAAAGGCGGTCTTTTTCCCGCCGATGACAATAAAACACCCCACGTAACCGTTAGATTCCTAATCCCTATCGATTTCCTAGTCCAATGGATGCATCGGTGAGAACCCACGAAGGGGTTTCCACCAAAATCCCAGATTTGGGAACTACTCACACATATTTAGTAAAAAGCGATCTAAAGAAAAATCGACCATAAAAATCATGATCAGGCGATTGAAAAGCAGTACGAGGAATGCTAATAACACTGTATTAAAGTTTGACAAAGATCGGAAAACTTACAAATATCTGAAAAATTACAGCCGTCAAGAGAGAGAAAAAACAGCAAAAAATAACAACTCTCGTTTCTGGAAAACCTAGGGGTCCTATATATAGAATACGATATCACCCGGGTGAAAAGTCACCCGATCGGGTGACCTGCTTCGTTTCTTCGGCAATTCAGCACAGGACTTCACCCGGTCACCACGGCGCGGTCGGTTGAGGGTTGAAGCTGATCGGTTGGATCTTCGTGCCGTCGGGTGAACCGGTCGGTTGATCTCTCCGTGTCATGGCTTCGGAGAATCGACTACAGGTGAACCGATCGGGTGAAGGTCACCCGATCGATTGGCATTCAGTGTCAGAATTCCAGAGAGTTGGGGCGTTTGAACCGGTCTTTGAACCGACCGGGTGACTTCTTGGCCGCTCCAACTTGTGTCCGGGTGGTGCACGCGTGCATCACCCGATCGGTTGGAAGTGACCAACCGGTCGGGTGAGGGGCTGAAAGTTGCTCCGGGGACTCATGATATCGTTGTTTTTTGTCCCCTATGCCAGTAAACTCCTGCAAAATACGAAAACACGGAAAAGTGAAAGAAAACAAGAAAACACGAGAAAACGAATATAAGACGGCGGTAAATAGCGGAAAAACACGGAAGAAAACGTGCGCAAATATATGAAATATAAACACACGTCATAGAATCCTTCACTTGTGACGTTTCCTCATGCGTCACCTCCAGCGTATGCCATATTTCCTGTGCAGTTAAACAATGTGAGATGCGATTAAATTCAGTTTTATCGAGGGAGCAAATAAGCGCATTCGTAGATTTGCCAGTTAATGAATAAAGTCTCCAATCAACATCATCCCATTTATCTTCAGGTTTAAGCATTTCAGTGTCCTCAATTTTAATAACAGGCGGCTTATAATCTTTTTCAACAATATTCCATATTTTATAATCAACAGATACTAAGTAGATTTTCATTCTAGATTTCCAATAAGCATAATCTACATCATTGAATTTAGGGGTTCGTGATATGGACTGACCTTCAACAAAAGTAGAATCAATAGAATCATGGTCAATCTAGCCTAGTTCCACTAACCTGCTCTGATACCACTTGTTAGATCTGGATCTACGCCTAAAGGGGGGATGCTAATCAAAATTCTCGTGCAACCCACAAGCAATCACATGCAAATATAGCAGATGCAGAGTAAATACTAAGCAATCACAGATGTACAGCAGATTTACCCTGGTTCGGTCGTCACCACGACATGCGTCCAGCCCCAAAAGGAAATACTAGATTAATAATGTTACCGATACAACCTGTAGCTAGAGCACCCACATCTCTACACTCACCTGGCTCTCAATACTTGTACTCCACCGGTGCTAAACAAAACTAATCCTAGTATAAGCTCTCACTTGACTAGCCCAACTAGTCAAGTCCCTTTTCCTTACAGAGATCTATACACCAATACACAAAGATAAATAAATATGAGTTTAGAATAGCTCAGTGATAGTGTAGTCGTCTCTGTCGATCAACTCAGGCCAGACCAAGTCAAACAGGATGTACTCGTCAACGTCACGTCCTCCTCTTTGTATGATGATCTAAGCAAGCCACCTTGATGAAGTTGCGGCCTTGTGCTGGACACCCTTGAAGACACTTGCGCAATGAAGATGGATACTTCTCTTTGGGATGTTGGGGCCAAGGTGTCTTCCCCCTTCCTAACTAGTGGCCTTGTATGGATGGAGAGCTCCTGGAGTTGTGCAAGGAGGAGATGAAGAACCCTTGGAGAGGTTGCGCAATGTAGTTATGGTAATGAGCTTTTGGCAATGGATTTTGGCAATGGCATGTGCAAGGATGAATTCTTTGGCTTTGGAGATAGGAGAAAGGATTTTGGCCTTGGAGATGATTTGGCAGTGGAGCTATGCTACTTGCACAATATGAGAGGGTGCTTGGCAATGTTGCTTGGAGATGGCTATGTTGCACAATTTGGCTTTGGCAAGGGGATGTTGCGGCCTAGGATATGTAGTATGGCAATGAAGGCTTTTGGCTTGGTGGAGACGATAGCTTGCGCAATATATTGAAGGCTTTCCCCTCTGTGTTGTTGTGCAATAGGATGCTGGCTTCCAAGGGCTTGGAGCTTTGTTGCATAAGGAGAGGCTTGAAGCTTTGGGCAATGGAGCTTTGCAATGGGAAGACGAAGCTTGCAGAAATGTGGTTTCTCTTGCAACTTACGCACCCTAAGGAAGGAGGATGGTGATGGCCGAAATTTTCTTCTTTGTTTTGGTTGCCCTGTCTCATTAATATGGGTTTATATAGGAGAGGATGTGATCAATTAGAATCAATTAGAATCACATAATTGATGGAGATTGAAAGGAATCCTAACTTGAATAGGATTTGAATGAATCACCATGGATATGGAGTTTGAATATGGATGGCTATAGGATTTGAATTTGAGTAGCTATATGATTTCATTTAAGATCTCATTTAATCTCCTATATTGATTTGCATGAGATTCTCCATATCTATCCATCTTTGACCAAGTCTTCAATTTGCATGGATTTAGGATTTGATTCATGCACCAATTGATTTTAATCAATTCAAATATAGATTTGAATTGATTTCCTCCTTATCTCCACATCTTTGACTTAGTCCAATATTTGTAGCCATTATCTTCATCTTTGACCAAGTCCACTTTGCTAATGTATGGCAAATTCTCCATTACTTTTACTTAGTCTCTCTTTGAGTATTTGTGAGAGTGTCATTCTTGAAAACACTTAGCACACACATTAAATTGTTCACACACGTTTGTTATCATCAAACACGACGTCATCGATCGTTGTATCCAACAACACGTTGTATCCAACAACTCATTTGTATATCTTGGGGGGTTACTCCTCGGTGTCCCGGTGAGGGACTGTAGTCTTGTATGAGTCTAGTGTCCCGATTAGGGATTGTACTCCTGTAGTGGGAGAATTGCAACTAAGCACCGAGTTGCGGTGTTGGTTGTTTGTGCCCGGGTAAGGCTAGTGAAATCCACAGAGTGCGATTGCAACATGGGACTGTAGTAAGATGGTAGGGTAGTCATCCGAACCAGGATTTGCCCATTATGTTTGCGTTTACTTTGGCGTCATTTCTTTTTGTTGTTAAATGCTTTATTTTTATTTTTGTTGCGTTGTGCGATGAATTATTAGTAACTTTTTAATTACGCATATTTTCTTACCTTTACACTATTTATGCACAGTATAGTGTATGATGTGAAGCCACAGGTCCTAACTAGTGGTATCAGAGCCTTGGTTTGGTGGCTTTTGCAAGCATGGCATCTTCGTCTCAACAACCTCCACCGTACTTTGATGGGAAGAACTATGCTCAATGGAAGGCTAAGATGATTGATCTCCTCATGTGCAAATGTCTTTGGGAAGCGGTGTCAATGGCTACTTCAAATTACATGATGAATGCTCAAGCCAAGAGTATTTGTGCATCTCCACCTTCGATTATAAGTTTGACGATATTTTACCGTTGGAAACAGATCATGAGGTTTAGAGCTACCTTGAAACCAAGTACATCGATGGCAAAGAGTTTAAGGATGAGGATGTCCTCAAGTCAAGTGATAATGAGGTATCTCAAACTCAATCCTCATATGAGCATGATCCTATTTGTAGTAAAATTTTATTGGATGCTCATAAGTGCAGTGCACATTCACTTCATGATGACACACATGATTGCACTACTTTGTATGCTTCTCATATGTCTTTAATTATATCTTTGCATGTCGAGAAAGAAGGATTTCTTTCTCAAATATGTGAGTTACGAGAAGAAAATTCTTCTCTCAATCAGCTGTTGGACGATGCTCACGTTTCGGAAAGTGGGTCCGTCATTCTTGACAGAGATTCTTAAATTGACACTTTGAGAAATGAGACATTGGGTCTCAAATCTCATTGTCTTGAGCTTAGCACACGTCTATCTGCTAGGAATGACGATTTTTCTTCTCTCGTGAAGATGTGTGAGCTATTGGCTACTGACCTTTTGAGTAAGAACAAGGGTTTTGGATTTTCATCTTTGAATTGTCCAAACCAAGCTCTTCTCCTAGAAGTAACCAAAATAATTTTATGGGGGAGTCTTCTAAGGGGTTAGTCACATCCAAGTCTTCTTTCGGCCAAAAATCAACTTTGAATCAAACGCCAAAGAGGAATCATGCATTTATGTATACTACATTACATAAGAAGCATGTTCAAAAACAAAATTTTATGAACGCTTCTTCATCTTTGCATATGCATGACGGTTCTAACCATAGGAATGATTCTTTTTCTATGCATGCTAGAATTGAACCCGCTCATTCTTTACATGAATCAAATGTTCCTATGCATAGTAGATATTTATATCGTGAAAATGGTTTAAATGCTCACTCGCATGTTTCACAAACAGGACACGCTAATGCTAATGTTCCACCTCACAAGCATGTACTTCCACGTCCAATTCGTGCCCCTACGCAACCTCTCCTTAGTAACACCAAAACACACACTCTTTTGATTTCTAAGAATGTTGCTCGGCATGATAGGAACATGAATATAGATTCGTATGTTTGAAATGTAATATTTTCGTGCGACTATATACGAAAACCAAACTTCATGTTTGTTTGGTTTCCCCTGCTTTAGCACTCACACATTTTATTCATTGCTTGGGTACCATGCTTTGTATGCTTACTTTATATAGCCACTTTTAGTGTGAGATTCTCTATAGCTTCCATGTTTACATGTTTTATATTATTTAGGTGAGTAAGAAACTTTTGCTTGCTAGCATGTTCATTTCCATTCTCATGCAATGTTTTATGCTATTTACATTATGTTTTTGCATATAAATATATTATTTATCTAACTATTGGATTTTATCAATTTGGCACCTTCATATCTTTTTGATATGCCAAAGGGTCCGAAATATTGGTTATGTAAGAAAATATACCTTATGCCTTTATGCATATTCTTTGTGGTGTTATTTTCCATAACACCCATCAATATGCTTTATGCTTTGATTGTTTTTTTGTGAACTTATGCATATTGATAGGGGGAGTTTTTAGCACAGATTGTATTTTTAATGTTTTTGTTATAGTTGTACATAATGTTTTGTCATCATTAAAAAGGGGGAGATTGTTGATTCTTAAGTTCAAGACCAATGCTGTTTTGATGATGATCAACATTATGTGGTGTGCTAATTATTTAATATGTTTAAGTCACAGATTTACTAATGACTATTTTGATGAGGAGACAACACATTGTTTGATGGGATGATGGTTTCAAGGCTTTGGAGCAAAACCTGACTTCACATTCTTCATGTATTTTTGCTCTTTATTCCATAAAATATTTGTAGCCTTGCATAGATGCACACACATACACACACTCATTTTCATCATTTCCATCTTAGGGTATCTTAGAGATCATCTAGAACCTATCCCATTTGGTTAAGTACTCAAAACACTCATTATAGTGTATTTTGGAGGCGAACAGATGCCTGGTGAAGGGTCACCAGCCATCTGGCATGTCTGCTTTTGAGCTAGCTTAACATGACCATGTGTCAATCGTCTGAAGTTATATGACTAAATGTTTGAACAGTTCATTAGACATCTAAGCCATGAACTACAGTCGACTTAACATGGTGAGTTATTTTTCATGAACTATCAATTTTTCTTAACATATGTTGTCAGCCGTCTATAGAAGTCTTGCCATACGACTGAACAGTCGATAAGCTGTCTGACAAGTGTTCTCTAGACGACTGGTTATCTTGTGTTGGCCTTTTTCTTTTTATGTGTTCAAACCTCTACAAGTTTTTTTGTGATTGGAATTTCTCATCCATTCCTAGCCCATTAGATTGTATTCTTCTTTAGCTTTCCAACACATCTTGAATCACCTTAATCGGAGTCCAATTGTGTTTGATATGACTGTTTTTGTGATCTAGTGTTTTGATGGGTAGAGTCTATCAGACGTTATATAATGTTGGACCAGACGTCTTACCCTTGTTCATCAGACTTCTGATTGGTCTTCATCAGACGTCTGATTTGTTGAATCTGGATCTAAGCCTAGAGGGGGTAAATAGGCTAATAAAAATATTCGTACAACCCATGCACAATCACACACAGTTATAAGCACAGGCAGAGTAAATAGTTTGCAATCACAGAGTACACGTAGATTTACCCTGGTTCAGTTGTCTCCATGACCTAAGTGCAGCCCCGAAAGTAACTACTAGATTAATATGTTATCAAGTTACAACTACAATGAGTCAAGAGCCCCAACTTAACTCTCACCTAGTTCGTACGCACTCCCGCATGCTCAACACTATCAGCCTAGTCAGATGCTCTCACCATTGACGAGCCCCAACTCGTCAAGTCCCCAAAAAATCACAATAATGGTGAAGTTTCCCTTACAAATATCGCTACTACTACACAAATATAATAATAAAGTGTTTAGAGAATCTCAGTTTGTGTAGCGGTAGTCGTCTTTGTCAATCAGGTCAGGTCAGATCGTGCTGATTGGATGTAGTCACCAACATCACGTCCTCCTCTGAAACTTGCGGCCTTGTGTGGACTTGGCTCCTTGAAACTTGCGACAATGATGAAGTTGCTCCCTCAAGAAGTTGCGGCCTTGGCCAGTGTTTCCCCTTTGATGTTGCACAATAGAGTAGAGGTTGGCTTGTAAACTTATGGCCTATGGCATGGTGGCTCTCCTCTTCAAGTTGTGGCCTTGGAGAAGCTCCCTTTTTTGATGACTTGCGGCCTTGCCTTGGAGATGTGGGATTGCACAAGGAGATTAGCAATGCAAGTTGTACAAGGGGTGGCTAGTATATGAGATGAAAGTTGCCGCCAAGGGGGGAGTTTTAGCTTGTTGTGCAATGTGTATGTGTATGGCCGAAATTTTGATTGCCCTCTCTCTCACTTTTCTCTCTTTGGAAGATGGGTTTATAGAGGAGAGGATGGGATATGATAGAATCAATTAGAATCCCATAATTGATGGAGATTGGAATGAACCCTAATTTGATTAGGATTTGAATTAATCAAGTTTGAATATGGATGGCTATGGAATATGAGTAGCTATAGGATTTGAATTGGATCTCATTTAATCATTATTGATTTGTATGAGATTCTCCCTATCTCTCCATCTTTAACCAAGCCTTCAATTTTCATGGCATTAGGATTTGAATGTTTCACCAATTAATTTGATTCAATTCAAATGTGGATTTGAATTGATTTCTTCCTTATCTTCCCATCTTTGACTTAGTCCAATTTTTGTAGCCATTATCTCCATCTTTGACTTAGTCCACTTGGCTCATGCATGGAACATTCTCCATCACTTCTACTTAGTATCTTTTTGAGTATTTGCGAAAGTGTCATTCCTGAAAACACTTAGCACATACATTAAATCGTTCACACACATTTGTTATTATCAAACACGAAGTTATTGATCGTTGTATCCAACTACATGTTGTATCCATCAATCTGACCCTTTTGATGATGACAAACCAATATAAGATTTGAGCAATAACAATTCATATAATATCATCGTGATATGTGTGTGAAATGTGAAGATGGAGGATGTATGCATTATGCAACAATTATGGCAATGATGTGCAACATACAAGCATGCTACAATGATGTTCAAGCATTCAAACATGTATACATGCTCCCCCTTTATTCATGCTCCCCCTTGAACCAGTATTGATATATTCAATAAGCACAATGCACAATGCACCATACAATGCACCAAATCTTCAAATATTTCTCCGCTTTTTGTTATCATCAAAAGTGTATTACGAAGTCTATGTTCATACCACATGCAATAAGAGAGTATTATAAATTATAACTAGCACTTGCATGTGATTTTTCTTAGAATAAGCACTCCAAATTCACTGAAAAATATAATGTAGACTTCTACACCATCGTGTAAGTGTGATGATTTAAATAAATAAAGCACAAAGGGAGAAACTTTCATGAAAACCAACCAAATTCTGTCCACATTTTCCATGTAACATGAATTCACTAGGATTAATTTTTCCCACTTTATTGAAAATGAGTTCAAGATACTGCACCCAAAAAAATAGCCTATAAGGACTCCTAGATGTGATGGCATTGCTTGACGAGTATAACACCAACGCTAAAGGTCACCTATAAAGCATATGTTGGATACTCGTGGGTAGTGTACTTGCCATGAATTGTATCCATTTTTCATACGGAGCTATATTATATATTTTTTGTTTCAATTTCAATTCTTTTGTGCTCAATTTTTTTCCATGGCAAAAACACATCATATCCCTTAGATTTTCATTTAATATTCATCCTACATTCACTTTCCAACATTTCATAAAAGAATATCCAATTGTGCAACAATTATTCAATACTTATGGAAGTGAAAGTGTAGGTGTTGAAATCATATTATTCAATTCATTAAACATGTTATGGCTATTTAGAAAAGTCTAACATGCGCATGTAGCCATAATAATAATACAATGATTTCTATAAGGATATGAATGACATTCATCAATATCACATGAATGATACAAAGGAAAAAGATAGACATTTAGCATCATTTTGTTTATTTATTTTTTGACTTTTTCATTTTTTTATTTTTCTTTATAATGAACTAAAACAAACTAAGAATCAATCAACCTAGCACACAAAATGAAAATACAAAGTCAAATACACACAAAAAATGCTAACAAAAATGCTATGAAGATATGCATTAAGTTCAAAGAAAAAATATACCTTCGCGTCATCGTTTGGCTAAGGAACTAAATAAATGAAACGTTCAGTTCATAGCTCCTCGCCGTCTCCATCTTACCTATACGGTAGATGTTATGTGTGACCTTGAAATCCAACAAGGTCCATTCATATTAGTCATCAAAGATTTAGGAACCCAAATTTGCTTGAATTTTAAATTAGTGTTCCTATACTTACAATGATATGAAGTATGACCAACACTAGTACAAGTAAAGCACTTTGCGTGAAAATTTCTCTTTGGTAAGAACATTGTGAATTTTATTAACAGTAGGCTCTTCAACTTTGTTAGAGCCAAATCTAAGTACACGTCTATTATTGCCATATAATTGATTTCCAAGAATAATATCCAAATTTTGTTTTCATATGGAAAATCTCTTTAATGAAAATTCTAGATTAGTGACTTTGAATTTCAAGATAGCATTCTCATTCACAATCAAAGTGCATTTACTAATGAAAGATCTCTTGTTTTCCTCTTCTTTCTTTTCAAATTCATTCATTTTTTCTTTAAGCTCATTATTTAGCATGTTAATCTTTTCAGTAAGCAATTCATTTTCAGTTTCAAGTTTAATCAAATCTTGCTTATACATGCTAATCGCATTTAACAAAGAGGGACAAGAAAGACAATCAACTTTTTCAGGTGAGCTAGATTTTTCTTTTTCCAACATGGTGATGGTAGATTTGCATGCAACATGTTCTTCTTTAAGACTATCAATTTCTTAGAAATGTCATAATTTTCTTGTTGCAATTCAAAACTATCATTCCTATAGTCATCTACGAAAGATTCTCGCCCATCTATTTTATCTTGCATTCCTTTACAAATATTCAAAAGTTTAGTTTTAGAGCAAGATTGTACCTCATCATGTCTTCCCATCAAGCAGAGTGAAGTGTGGGCTTCATTCTCCTCATCTTCACTATCCATGTCCCACGTTCGCACCACAGCTTTTCCTTTCTTCTCCACAACATTAGCTGTTTCTTGTGGGCAATTTCTCATGAAGTGTCCTTTCCTCCTGCATTTAAAACATTCATTTTTATTAATAGCTTTCTGTTCAAAGGAAGTTCTATCAGAATTAAAATTATCAGAACGATTGAACCTTTTCGTCGTCTCAGCTCTTCGTTGGTCAGTCTTGATGTATCTTCTGAAGTTTCTAACCAATAGTGTTTGCTCCTCATCAAGATCGTTACCGTTGTTGGCTTGAAGAGCTAATGGTGTGGGAGCTTTGGCTTTTTCTTCAGGTTTCTTTCTAGCTTCTATACTTTGCAGCTCAAGCTCATGTGACATCAAGTTGCCTATTAAGTCCTCCACTCTCATAGTTGATAGATCTTTGGCTTCTTGAATAGCGATGACTTTAGGTCGAAATGAGCTTGGCAGTGCTCTTAAGATTTTTCTCACATGCTCAAGACTAGAGTATGGCTTACCGAGGGAGATGGATTTGTATACGATGTCCGTGAATCTTGCAAACATCTCCTTGATAGATTCAGATGGCAGCATGCAGAAACTCTCATATTCTGAACTCAGTAGTGCAAGTATGGATTCATTTACTTGTGATGTTCCCTCATGCGTCATTGATTCGGGTTCAATATTACATATTTAACCCCCCATTTAGCCCTATTTTGTGCTCATGTGATGCTACATTGTTCTCTAATTCATACGTATTTTTTACACTATTATTTATTAGAGAAAACATTCTATTTGAGCACAAAACAGAAATTAATGGAGTATTTCTGCACTTTTTATATTTTTCATAGCTTGGTCTCGATCTCACGATTCCAACGAATATTTATTTGTATTTTTCTGAGATCTGTGCTAATTACTGTGAATTTTTGAATGCAGAGTACCATTTAATTGAGGAAATACGGAGGAAATACATTGAAAATACAAATATACTTTAGCCGCACGAATTTTGGCGCGCCACGCGGCGTGATCTCAGCGCTTCCCGTGCGATCGGACGGTTGCAATCGCGGACGACGCGGCGCATCATGATCCGTTGGATCTCGATCCAACGGCGGTCCCCGCTCCCGCGTGAGAGCTCGGAGGAAGCGTATTCGGGGCGACGTGGCACAACGACATTCGTTCGATTTGGATCGGACAGTCTACATTTAAGGCCGAAGGCGGATCGGAGTCGGATCCTAAGCGAATGACGCGGCGTGATCTCCACCGCCTAATTCGAATCGAACGGCCACAGACGATCCCACAAATTTTAAATCGCAGCGGGCGATATGGCCTGATCTGGAGCGTCGAATGAAGATCCGACGGACGACAACGAAGCCAACCCGCATTCGTAATCTTAACGGGCGCAGCACGAATCGCAAAGGCCACATGGCGGCTCCTGGTTTAATCCCGCAACGATCAACGGCCAGTATTTGTTGCGACGACGGATCGGGTTAAAAGCATGATTTGGGTGCGGTTTTGCACCCGTTAAGCCAATAAAACCCGCAATGCCTCTATATAAGCGTATTTCTAGGGTTTTTGGCTAGATATTGGCGTATTCAGGGCGTATTGGAGGACTTAGGAGCCGAATTTCCCCTCTGAAAAATTCTGTAAATTTCCAGAGGCCATTCTTCAGTTTTCTAGAGAGTTTGGAGTCTAAACTTGGAGTTTTGGTGATAGTTTCTTAAACTCATACCCCGTATTTGGGTGTTTTTCATCGTATTTTGCTATTAGAACCATGTATTTTGCTATGATCATTGATTACGTATTCGTCACCTCCAGCATGTGCCAAATTTCCTGCACCGTTAAACAATGTGAGATATGATTAAATTCAGATTTATAAAGAGAGCATATAAGCGCTTTCATAGATTTACCATTTAAAGAATAAAGTTTCTTATCAGAGGCATCCCACTTATCTTTAGGCTTAATGATATCAGTGTCTTCAATTTTAATACTTGGTGGACTATAACCATTTTCAACAATATCCCACACATCATAATCTACAGACACTAAATAAATTTTCATCCTAGCATTCCAATATGCAAAGTCTACTTCATTAAACTTAGGGGGACGGGCTGCAGACTGACCTTCAGCAAATGCAGAATCAGATATATTTATGGTCATCTAGACTAGATCATCTAAACTGGCTCTGATACTACTTGTTGGATATGGGTCTAAGCCTAGGGGTAAATAGGCTAATAAAAATATTCGTGTAACCCACGAATAATCACATGCAGTAATAAGCACATACAAAGTAAACAGTATGCAATCACAGAGTACGCGCAGATTTACTCTGGTTCGGTCGTCCCCACGACCTACGTCCAACCATGAAAGCAACTACTAGATTAATATATTATCAAGGTACAACTACATTGAATCAAGAGCCCCAACTCAACTCTCACCTAGTTTGTACGTACTCCCGCGTGCTCAAGACTATCAACCTAGTCAGATGCTCTCACCCTTGACGAGCCCCAACTCGTCAAGTCCCCAAAAGGTCACAATAATGGTAAAGTTTCCCTCACAAAGATTGCTACTACTACACAAATATAATAATAAAGAGTTTAGAGAATCTCAGTTTGTGTAGCGACAGTCTTCTTTGTCAATCAGCTCAGGCCAGATCGTGTCTGACTGGATGTAGTCGCCAACGTCACGTTCTCCTCTGAAACTTGCGGCCTTGTCATGTACTTTGCTCCTTGAAACTTGCGGCCTTGTCATGTACTTTGCTCCTTGAAACTTGCGGCAATGATGAAGTAGCTCCCTCAAGAAGTTACAGCCTTGGCTAGTGTTTCCCCTTTGATGTTACGCAATAGAGGAAAGGTTGGCTTGCAAACTTGCGGCCTATGGCATGGTGGCTCTCCTCTTCAAGTTGCAGCCTTGGAGAAGCTCCCTCCGTTGATGACTTACGGCCTTGCCTTGGAGATGGGGATTGCGCAAGGAGATGATACAATGCAAGTTGTGCAAGGGGTGGCTAGTATAGGTGATGAAAGTTACGACCAGGGGGGAGTTTTAGCTGGTTGCGCAATGTGTTGGTGTTTGGCCAAAATTTTGATTTCCCTCTCTCTCACTTTTCTCTCTTTGGACGATGGGTTTATATAGGAGAGGATGGGATATGATAGAATTAATTAGAATCCCATAATTGATGGATATTGGAATGAATCCTAATTTTATTAGGATTTGAATTAATCACATGGATATGGAGTTTGAATATGGATGGATATGGAATTTGAGTAGCTATAGGATTTGAATTGGATCTCATTTAATCGCCATTGATTTGTATGAGATTCTCCATATCTCTCCATCTTTGACCAAGTCTTCAATTTGCATGGCATTAGGATTTGATTCATGCACCAATTGATGTGAATCAATTCAAATATGGATTTGAATTGATTTCCTCCTTATCTTCCCATCTTTGACTTAGTCCAATTTTTGTAGCCATTATCTCCATCTTTGACTTAGTCCACTTGGCTCATGCATGGCGCATTCTCCATCACTTTTACTTAGTCTCTCTTTGAGTATTTTCGAGAGTGCCATTCCTGAAAACACTTAGCACACACATTAAATCGTTCACACACATTTGTTATCATCAAACACGAAGTTATCGATCGTTGTATCAAACTACACTTTGTATCCAACATGATTGGTCTTCATCAGACATCTGGTATTCATCAGACGTCTGGTCGTCTCCCAAATCTAGCTGTTGGGATTTTTAACTAGCCGTTTCCAGCCTTTTAGTCTTTTAGTAGGCTATTTTCAGGAGTTATTTAACCCACTTTGAGAGGTAGCTTTGTGCACTCACTCCACACATATTGACAACATATGAGAGTGCATTTATGAGGGTTTTACTTGAAGAGATTTTCATTTCCATCTTTCTTCTCCAACATTCATTGCATGATCTAGAGGTGGAATCCCTAGCTAAAGGAGAAGTCTTCCAAGTGCATTAAGCTCATCCTCAAGCACTAGGTTTCCACACTTACATGCCTTCATCTTCACAATAGGTAATATCTTTTCAAGGGATAGGTAAATGTGTAGTTTGTTTTGGTTCATTGCAAATCCTAGTATTCGGCTTGTGAGTGCATTGTGGGGGGTTTACTCTACTTGGAGGGTTGCTCCTTTGTATTCCTTAGGGGGTTACTCCTTGGTGTCCTGGTTAGGGACTGTAGTCATGTGTGAGTCTTGTGCCCCGATTAGGGATTGTACTCATGTATTTGGATAATTGCAACCATGCACCGAGTTGTGCTGTAGGTTATTTGTGTCTAGGTAGGGCTAGTGTAATATACGGAGTGCGATTGCAATATGGGACTGGAGTAGGATCACAAGGTAGTGATCCAAACCAGGATACACCCTTTGTGTTTGCATTTGGTTTGGCATATTTTCTATTTGTAGTTGAGTGCTTTATTTTTATTTTCGATGCGTTGTGCATTGAATTATTAGTAACTTTTTAATTACGCATATTTGCTCGCCTTTACACTATTTATGCCTGGTATAGTGTATGTTGTGCAGCCACATGTCCCAACAAGTGGTATTTGAGCCTTGGTTTGGTGGCTTTTTCAATCATCGTGTCTTCATATTAGCAACCTCCACCGTACTTTAATGGGGATAAACATGCTCAATGGAGGGCTAAGATGATTGATCACCTCAAGAGAAAAAAATCGTTGGGAAGTGGTGTTAATGGCTACTTCAAATTACACGATGGAAGCTTAAGCCAAGAGGATTTTGTGTATCTCCACCTTCGATTTTGAGTTCGATGATTATTCATGGTTAGAGACGACACATGAGGTTTGGAGCTACCTAGAAGCCAACAACATCGAAGGTAAAGTGTTTGAGGAGGATGATGTCCTTGAGTCAAGCGATAATGAGGTATCTCAAACTCAATCCTCTTATGAGCATGATCCTATTTGTAGTAAAATTTTATTGGATGCTCAAAAGTGTAGTGTAGATTCACTTCATGATGACACACATGATTGCACCACTTTGAATGCTTCTCATATGTCTTTAATCGAATCTATGCATGTCGAGAAAGAAGGACTCTATGCATGTCGAGAAAGAAGGATTTCTTTCTCAAATTCATGAGTTACGAGAAGAAAATTCTTCTCTCAATCGACGGTTGGATGATGATCATGTTTCGGATAGTGACTCTATCATTCTTGAAAGAGATTCTCAAATTGATGCTTTGAGAAATGAGACATTGGTTCTCAAATCTCAATGTCTCGAGCTTAAGCTCACATTTATCCGTTAGGAATGACAATATTTCTTCTCTTTTGAAGATGTGTGAGCTATTGTCTAGTCAACTTTTAAGTAAGAATAATGGTTTTGAATTTTCATCTTTGAATTTGTCCAAACCTAGCTTTTCTCCTAGACGCACCCAAAATAATTGTGTGGGGGGAGTCTTCAAAGGGGTTGGTAACATCCAAGTCCTCTTTTGACAAAAAATCAACTTTGAATCAAAAGCCAAAGAGGAATCATACATTTATGTACACTTCATTGCATAAGAAGCATATTCAAATATAAAATGTTATAAATACTTCTTCATCTTTGCATATGCATGAGGGTTCTGCCCATAGGACTGATTCTTTTTTTATGGATGCTAGAATTGAACCCACTCATTCTTTGCATGAACCACATATTCCTATGCATGGTAGATATTTATCTCGTGTGAACGGTTTAAATGATCACTCACATGTTTCACACATGGTACACGCCAATGCTTATGTTCCACCTCACAAGAGTGTACCCCCACCTCCTACTCATGCCCTAAACGAAATCTTCTTAGGAAACCCAAAATACTCTCACTTTGGATTCTTAAGAATGTTACTCGGTATGATTGGAACATGTATATAGATTCGTACATTAGAAATGTAACATTTTCATGTGACTATATACAGAAACCAAACTCCATGTTTATTTGGTTTTCCGTCATTAGCACTCACACATCTTATTCATTGCTTGGGTACCATACTTTGTATGCTTACTTTATTTGCCCACTTTTAATGTGAGATTGTCCATAGCTCCCATGTGTACACGTTTGATATGATTTAAGGGGAGTATGTAACTTTTGCTGGCTAGCGTGTTCAGTTCCATTCTTATGCCATGTTTTATGTTATTTACATTATGTTTTTGCATATGAGTAGGTTATTTCTCTAACCCTTGTATTTTATTAATTTGGCACCTTCCAATCTGTTTGATATGCCAACATGGGAGAAATAGTTGTTATGTAAAAAAATATACCATATGCCTTTATGCATACTCTTTGTGGTATTGTTTTACATAACACCTATCAATATGCTTTATGCTTTGATTATTTATTTTGTGCGCATATGCATATTGATAGGGGTACTTTTTTAGCACACATTTCATTTTCAATGTTTATGTTATATGTTTACATAATGGTTTGTTATATTTTAAGTTCAAGACTATTTTTGTTTTGATGATGATCAATATTATGTGGTGTGCTAATCATATGTTTTAGGCTTAGATTTACTAATTACTATTTTGATGTGGAGACAAAGCATTGGATGATGGGATGATGATTTCAAGGTTTTGGAGAAAAATCTTGTCATGAAGAGTATTGGACTTCAAGTGTATTTTATACATTCTTTATGTATTTTTGCTCTTTATTTCATTGAATAATTGTAGCCTTGAATGGATGCACACACACACTCATTTGCATCATTTCCATCTTAGGGGTATCGTAGAAACCATGTAGAAACCATCCCATTTGGTCCAATGCTCATAACACAAATTATCATGTATTTTGGAGCAGGACAGATGCCTGGTGAAGGGTCACAAGATGTCTGACGTGTCAGCTTTTGAGCTAGCCTGACATGACCATGAGTCGTCTGAAGTTCTATGGCCGAGCATCTGAACAATTCATCAGACATCGGTGCCATAAACTCTAGTCAACTATATATGGTGAGCTATTTTTCATGAACTCTCTATTTTTCTTATCATATATTGTCAGCCGTCAGTAGAAGGCTTGCCAGATGACTGAACAGTTGATCAGCCGTCTGACAAGTGTTCTCTAGACGACTGGCTGTCTTGTGTTGGATTTTTGTAATCTGTTTATGTCTTCAAACCTCTGCCAATTTCTTTGTGATTGGAATGTCTCATCCATTCTTGGTCCATTAGATTGTATTCTTCTGTATCTTTCTAAGGCATCTTGAATCACCTCAATCGGAGTTCAGTTGTGTTTGTTATGACTGCTTTGGTGATCAAGTGTTTTTCTGGGTAGAGTTTGTCAGACGCTGTATAACATTACACCAGATGTCTTACCCTTGTTCATAAGACGTCTGAGTGGTCTTTATCAGACGTCTGGTCGTCTCCCAAATCTAGCCGTTGGGATTTTCTAGCTAGCAGTTTCTAGCCGTTTTTTGTCTTTTAGTGGGCTGTTTTGAGGAGCTATTAAACCCACTTTGAGAGGCATATTTGTGCACTCACTCCACACATATTGATATCGTATGAGAGTGCATTTGTGAGAGGATTACTTTAATATATTTTCTTTTCCCTCTTCCTTCTCCAACATTCATAGCATGATCTAGAGGTGGAATCCTAGGCTAATGGAGAAGTGTTCCAAGTGCATCAAGCTCCTCATCAAGCACTTGGTTTCCACACTTCCATCCATTCATCTTCACAATAGGTAATATCTATTCAAGGTATATGTAATTATGTATTTTGTTTTGTTTCTTATCAATACCTAGTACTTGGGTTGTGAGTACATTGTGCGGGGTTTACTCCACTTGGAGGGTTACACCTTTGTATACCTTGGGGGATTTCTCCTTGGTGTCTCGGTTAGGGACTGTACTCTTGTGTGAGTCTAATGTCCCTGTTAGGGATTGTACTCCTATAGTAGGAGAATTGCAACCCAGCACCGAGTTGTGGTGTTGGTTGTTTGTGCCCGGGTAGGGCTAGTCAATCCATGGAGTGCGATTGCAACGTGGGACTAGAGTAGGATCGCTGGGTAGGGATTCGAACCAAGATATGCCCCTTGTGTTTGTGATTTCTTTGGCGTCATTTCTATTTGTTGTTAAGTGCTTTATTTATATTTCTGCTGCATTGTGCGTGGAATTATTAGTAACTTTTTAATTATGCATATTTGCTTGCCATTACACCATTCTTACCTGGTATAGTGTATGTTGTGTAGCCACGTGTTCCAACATGGTGAACCCCAGATGTCTGTTCAGTGGGTGTATTCTGTGAGTTCTCTATCTCCTCTCCCACATTTTTTCCGCCGTTTGATGAAGGATTATCAGACACCTGAACAGTGTCCCAAACACCTAAGTGATGAACTACAGACATCTGGTTGTCTTGTGTTGGATTTCTACATTTTATTTCAGTCTTCTAACCTCTGCCAGTTTTTATATGTTTGGAATTTCTCATTAGTCCCAGCTTATTAGATTGCATACTTCTCTTGCTTTCCAATGCATCTTGAATCACCTCAATCGGAGTTTGTTTGTGTCTGTTATGATTATTTTGTGTTCTATTGGAATTCTGGACAGAGTCTGTCAGACGCTGCATCAGACGCCTAACTAATCTTCATCAGACATCTAACAAGTCTTCATTAGATGTCTGATTGTGTCCAAAAATCTAGCCGTTGGGTTTTTGACTAGCCGTTTATAGCCATTATTCTTGTCTTCTAGCGGGCTGTTTTGAACTGTTTTGAGAGGATATTTAAGCCAATTTGAGAGGGAGTTTTTGGCATCTCACCACTCATATAGAAGTCATTTTAGAGAGACAAATAGCACGGGAAAAGTATTCTCCTCTTGCATTCTTCTTATTCACTTAAAGCACGAGCTAAAGATTGAAACCATAGAGCTTCCAAGTGCATCAAGATCATCTTCAAGCACTTGGTTACCATACTTCAATGCCTTCATCTTCAGATAAGTACTATCTATTCAAGGCATAGGTAAGTGTGTATTTATTTTTGTTTCTTTGTGAAACATAGTACTCGGGTTGTGAGTACATTGGGGAGGGTGTACTCCACTTGGAGGGTTTAATCCATCCTTGGAGGGTTAACTCCTTTGTGGCTTAGGAGGGTGTACTTCTTTGCACTCCTATAGTGGGAGAGTTGCAACCAAGCACCGGGTCATGGTGTTGGATGAATGTGCCCGAGAAGGACTAGTGAAATCCACAAAATGCGATTGCAACGTGGGACTGGAGTAGGATCATCGGGTAGGGATCCAAATCAGGATATGTCTTATGTTTGCATTTGCATTAGCGTTATTCTTTTTGTGGTTGCTGTTGTTGAGCATATTATTTTTATTTCCGATGTAGTATGCATTGAACTATTAGTAACTTTTTAATTACGCATATTTACTTGTGTTACGACCACAAGATCGACCCAATCGATCTAGGCCCGCATGTTCAAAGCCCAAGTCATGGCTCGCCGAATCTCCACAATGAGACCTAGTTCGCCAAAGTTCAGAGAAGATCGCCCAAGCAGAGCTCGTCAGCCGAGTCGAAGAGAAGAGCCCTTCGGCTGATCGCAGACATTCTATGCTATCTTGCCCTAGAGTAGCTCACCCCAGAGGTAGTTCGCCTACCTATCCGCCCCGTAGTAGTCTGCCCCATGAAGGAGGCGACCTGCCACTACCACCACTGCCAGTTTCACTACAGACAAAGTCTGACAAAAGCGTACCTGGCCGCTTCGCCACATGACAGCCTGCCGAAAGCATGCCTAGCTACTTCATTGCCAAACAGCCTGACAAAAGCGCATCTGACATTTGCGGCTCTGACGGCCTGACAAAAGCGCGCCTGACACGTTCGGCCCTCACATCAACGGCCGTATCCTTGACACCCTGACACCTCCAGCTCAACAAAAGCAACCGACTCCAGCAACCTATAAACACCCCCTCTCCTCCAGCGAGAAAGGGGTTGGCTGGCTAAACTGTAAGAAATCCTGTCACGCCCCGCTTCCCAAAAATATGGAGGCGAAGCGTGAGAAGGTCCGCTTAGACTTGAAGCTACGAAGCTGCAAGTCCGATGAGCGTCAATCAACTTTAAATAGCAGGTCCTTGCAACGCGAAACGAAACAAAGATAATAATAATGAAATGAGACAAAAGAGACATCTCAGAATATCCATAAAATAAGTTTCAACATCACAGAAAAAGCCACCAGGCTGAAAAGAAAAAGAGTCTAAAGGCCCACACATGGCCAACAAAAGTACAACGTACAAGGAAAAGGTGCCACGCACCGACAACTAACAACAAAACCTAAAACAAAAGGAAGCTCAGCAAGGTCACCAAGAGAGGTCACCGGTGTCCACAAAACTCCTCCTGGGTAGACATGGACTCAGGCTCAGCATCAGCAAAACATCACGTACTCAGCAATGGTCTCTGGCTCAAGGTCTAACATGTGACACCCAAAAGAGCAAGGGGCACATGTCAGCAAGTCTACAAGAGACTTGTTCAAGGAAACTGAAAGTGAAGGTAAGCAACCTAGCAATTCTAGCATGAATGCAATGACATGGCAGTTAAAGTATGAGTGCAACAAGTGAAGTAAAGTAAAGTAAAGTACAAGCATGGCATGGATGTCAAGTTTTACAAGAAACACTCACTAGTACAAGACAAGTAAAGTAAGCACGTCGTGCACAGAGATTACGCCATTTGGCTAGAGTGGCTGCGTGGCCAACTCCTAGCTCAAGTGATCGCTTATCCCTACCCCTCCACGTGTATCGAGCCAGGGCCTTACCCCCGAACGCTTATGCTCGCTTCTGGATCATGAGCCAAGAAGTGTATTTCAATATGGCATATGGGTGCACCTAGCCGGACAAGGAAATTGGGCATTGGTTTTTGACCAACACATGAGGCCCGCTTCTGAATCACGAGTCCAGAAGTATTGTTCACGATGGCGTAGGGGTGCACCTAGCCGGACAAGAAAGTACAAGTACCAGTATGTAGCGTGTGCTACGAATGCAACATTCAATGCATGGATGACAAGACATGGCAAGTAGTAAAGCGTACAGGTAAGGAAAGTAAACATGACAGTTTAGTATGCATGATCAACATGTTAAAGAGTTGGATCTAGCTTCGTTGTCAAGCTAGATCAATTTAGGTGACGGATCTAGTTTCGTTGTCAAACTAGATCAAGTAGGCGTCTAGCCAGCTATCATTTCACTGACTAGTCTCTTTTACGCTAAAAACAAGGAAGTGGCCTAAAAACATGGCCCTACACAAGAGTTGGCAAGTTTCACTTGCCTGCAAGTACAATGTCTGAGCACACCGTCCAACGAGTCCAAAGTCACAATTATCCTACGTGTACAAGTCCACCGGCCTAAAGTCCATATTATTAATCTTGATTAGTGAATTTAAAACATTTAAAATACTTTAAAAACATTGATTTTAGTCTTGATTAACAGGCAATGGGTTGGGGGTCCTAGGGGTGCAAAGCGTTACCTCAACACGACGCGAAAGCTACACTGGCGTCAGGTAGCGACGCCAGGGGTTGGAATAGGAGAACACGCTCCAAGTCCTGATTCCAATATAGATTCCTCGCTGGAAAGTTCAGAGCAGCAACCGGAGCAACGAATCCAGATTCCAAAGCTAGCACGTGCGACGACGGGCTACGACGTGTCGCAACGTCGTACGCGGCAAATCGTCGGAGAGAAAGCACCTAGGTGGGGCCCACAGTAGTCCTAGGGACCAATAGGGGACCCACAATACTTCAGGAGAACTTGGGGGGCCCATGGTGGCAAGTGGTGCGACGGGTGCGGGGTTGCGACGAATGGCTCTCGGTCGTACACAGCCAATGCGGGGACTTGGCTCGGTCAGACACAGGGGAACGTGCTTGCACAGAGCTGCGGTCGGTGCGGGCCTTGGTTCTCTCGGTCGGAGCGGGGAAGACCGTCGATCGGGCGCCTTGGATGTGGGAGAACGGAGCGCTGCAACGTTGCAACCGTTGCAACGTTGCGGGCTTCGGTCGGTGCGGGCGATCGGCTCGGTCAGACACGGCGCTGAGCGGGGGAACGAAGCGGGGGTCGGTGCGGTGCGGAGATGCGGCCAAACTCTCGGTCAGACCGAGGGCTCCTCTCGGTCAGAGCAGGAGAACGGAGCGGCTGTAGTAGCGGGGTGCGGGCGAAGCTTGGTGCGAGCTTGGGCGTCGGTCAGGGCGGGGATTTGGGGCTGATTTCTTCGGTCGTGCGGAAGATGACTGTCGCAACGTTGCGACGATTCGTCGCAACGTCAAATTTCGGTTTTGGAAGCGGCTTGGGTTATTTTCTTGCGAAAATAGGTCTTCCTAGAGGTTGTTTATATAGTGTAGGTGGGTTGACTAGGTCTAGGGCTAATCCTAATGGGATTAGGTGTTTAAAATAATTTAAAATTTGAATCTCACCCTCTCCAACTCACCCAAGGCTTGGGTGGGCCCAAATGAGTGGCTCAAAAATTATTTAAAACGTTTTAAACTCAAATAAATTTTCTTTGGCCGAAATTAATTTAAAACTTAGCTTTAAAAAATATTTTAATCCTTGCTAAAAATATAAAGTAGGTCAAATGAGCTTCAAAAATTATAAAATAAATATCGGAGTGATCGTGATGACGAAAGGAAGCTAACTACGAAGACAGATCTCAATTTCGATGTCGGACGACGAAACTAAAAATAGAAACGTCTCCCGTCAAAAGTGAAAATCACAACGTCTCTTCGAATAAGATTAAATTGTGGGAAAACGACTCGAGAAATGTCGTTCCAAATTAGTGCCACTATTTAATACTCTCAGAGACGTTCACAATGGCATATCGCACTAAATTGTTCACAAACAAACAAAGTCTAGAATAAACACGTGCACGGTCAAAAGCACGTGCACGAACAACGTACAACGAAAAGTGGTCGTTACATCCTCCCCACCTTAGAATAAAGTCCGTCCTCAGACTTTCTAACATATCTAGTCGTTCTAGTAACTACCCCAATCATGTCACATTATAATTCAAACCAGGTATAGTCATTACAAGTCCTTATATATGCACTAGGTAGTCAAACATTAACACTACCCACACACACACACACACACACACACACACACACACACATATTCACGTACGTTATACACTTACACCCATTATAGTCAGTCAATTTCATACATGTATTTTATTCATCTACATATACGTACATCCCTTATATAACTACTACTTACCTAGCACAAAATAATAGTTCAGATACTCACATAAGGATAGTCTCACACTTAGCAAATACAATCATTGCTCTATGTGTAGATTGCTACCTATGCACAATCAACTTGGGTATACTACTCTCTAATACTTCCTAGTGTACATTCCATACCACACATCAACACATGTGATCACACCATACCATTATTAAATCAAGTTTCACTATATCTAATATACATTCACCACTACTATAGTTTCACAATATATAGTCATTCACATGCATGCAAATATTTCACCACCTTCATATTACGTACGGCCCTATAACTGTATCTACGACACGCCACATATACCATAGTCATCAATACCTATAACTAGGCACATACTTACCCGTGCATGGTGCACACCCATACATGCTAACATTTCATTTACATACACCAATCATACCATTATATATCAAGTACATCTACACACCTAGTTTAGCTAGCACACATACGTTCATACAGGAAAGTCCTTAGTAAATAGCTATACCTCAAGACCAACACCTATAACTATATACTGGTATAGCGACCCACAAGCATGTGCATAGCACAACCAGGCACAAACAATACTATCACTATACGTACATCAAACATCGTTGTATTCAAACTACAGACATACATCACAATATACTTAGAGTATACCCACTCAAGCTTGAGTGAGACTCAATACACATATCAGAATATTCTACATACGTAACACTGCATTTATACCTATACCACTCCAATATATATATGTCTACCAATATAACCATATATGTACCATAGGTCAAACACACTTAATACCTAGTCAGGCAATACTCTCATGGTTCAATCACTCTTTATACCATAATAATAATACAGACATCAGCACACTTACAATTATAATACACTCCCTAATACATACGCATTCGTCATATAGTCACACACATGCAACATATATATTCACACCATAGCCTACTACCTATAATTAGTATACCAACACCTATACATACATAGCTTCACCAATCATTTTATTTCAACCATTACAAGTATCTCTAACTTCATACACTCCATTAGATATTCCAACACTAACTCTTATATACACAGGCATCCCTAGTATTGTATAGCTAACTACACACAAATCTATAAATACTAACACACAAACAACCTCATAATATCACGAATAACTCCGAGTATATATATATATATATATATATATATATATATATATATATATATATATATATATATATATATATATATATATATATATCACACAATAGGCAAGCATCAATATACTATGGGGGTATACTCATTCAAGCCCACGTACACAACTTAGGTACGTGCACTACGACTACATCACAAGGTCCAAGGGCCTACTAACAACTTATAGTTGACACAGACATTGACGGGCACTAAAGCCTAAGCAATAGAGGGAGGTCGAGGTCGAAAGCGTGACGAGGGAAGGATCGATAAGCACGAGTTCAGATAGGACGAATACAAGGAGACAGCTTGGTTAAGTGAAACAGTGATTCACTGTGAATGTTTTAGGTAGAGGAAAGGGAGATGTAGTGATACTTATATAGGATTGAGAAATGAAGTAACATAAGCTAAAATACGCGAAATTGAAAACTGTTGTACTTCAAAAGTTTGAATCACCGTCTGTATAAAAATATTTGGAGGTCGATAAAACGAGTTGTTCAAAATAATTTTGAGTCGAATATTCATAATAAGAGAAAATGGTTTAGTGGCTTATGCAAAATCATAATAAAAGAGTAAATCATTTATGCGAATATTAAAGACGTAGTTTAGAAAATATTATACGGCAGTGATTTCATATAAAGCTGGCAAAAGCTTAAAGAATGAAATTAAATTTAACAGAAGAATTTAAACTTATGTTAAATGCTTTCAAAGTCTTTAGGCCAGGGAAAAATTAAAATAATCAATATTGGAACTGCTTTTAGAGGAACCAGGATGTGCCAAAAATAAAACTGGTTTACACAAAGCTCTTAGCATACAAGCACAACGAACCTGGTACGGATATGAAAATAATTGGAATTCAATTTGGTTTAGAAATCATTCTAAAAGTATGTAGGGTGAGCGGAAAGATAATAATAATAACTTAGTTGTAGGATTATCAAAATTAACAGTAAAGCTTTAAAATCAAATCATTGAGGGTTTAATTCAGGAAGTGGTTATGAAATAATAATTTTACAGAAATCTGAAATAGAGAAAACGATGAGCATAAATTCGACTTGCTGAAAGCTGCAATTCCATGTGACTTGAAAAGTATATTAAAAGTAAGCGCGATGTGTCATTTGAATGTCATGAATAAGAAGGGAAATTACAAGTTGAATTGGACGAAATAAAAGTACGGTTCAGAATAAAATTAATATATGAAAGGAAAATGCATTTTCATAGGTACAAAAGTGTAGGCTGGGAAAATACCCTAAGCTAGTATTCAAAATTTCGACAAAAGTTTTAAGAATTCAAGTCAACGAAGGAGTATGAAATATAAGATATATATATATATATTAAAATTTGGACAAATTTAAACTTAGGGAAAGAGGAAGTCGAAAAATACTTTCAGAAATTCAAGATTTGTAACGGAGAGGTTCGAAAATTGACGACGATCGTCATGAGGCGATCTCGTAAATCGAGGCAAGGAAAATGGTCGGATGGTCATACATACATACGCCTAGGGTATGAACCAGGAAAATCTACGGGGGAAACTCCTACAGTCGACCAACTAAGGATTAAGAAACTAAGCGCTAAGACTTTCTAAGGGGCTGGACGGTAATGCAACACGTTCAGCTTGGTCCGAAATCGATGAATCCAAACGAACGACTAAAGGAATTCTAGAAGTATACTATGGTCAGAGTTAGACAAGAACCACCAAGGTAACTCCTACGACGATCAAATCAATTGCTAGCAGGGAGTCTAACTAACAATCAGGCTTCTATCTAGCAAACACAGACGTCTAACTAAGTCTTCTTACCACCTAGTGACATAGGAAAACGACTAGACTCAAGGCTTATGACTCGGATGTTGCAATTTATTTAATGGACATTCCATCATTATCGTTGTTTCGTTAATTCGCAATTGCAAGACGTGACCTGCATGGGCCACCAGCAAAACCTGTCACGCCCCGCTTCCCAAAAATATGGAGGCGAAGCGTGAGAAGGTCCGCTCAGACTTGAAGCTACGAAGCTGCATGTCTGATAAGCGTCAATCAACTTTAAATAACAGGTCCTTGCAACGTGAAACGAAACAAAGATAATAATAATGAAATGATACAAAAGAGACATCTCAGAATATCCATAAAATAAGTTTCAACATCACAGAAAAAGCCACCAGGCTGAAAAGAAAAAGAGTCTAAAGGCCCACACATGGCCAACAAAAGTACAACGTACAAGGAAAAGGTGCCATGCACCGACAACTAACAACAAAACCTAAAACAAAAGGAAGCTCAGCAAGGTCACCAAGAGAGGTCACCGGTGTCCACAAAACTCCTCCTGGGCAGACATGGACTCAGGCTCAGCGTCAGCAAAACATCACGTACTCAGCAACGGTCTCTGGCTCATGGTCTAACATGTAACACCTAAAAGAGCAAGGGGCACATGTCAGCAAGTTTACAAGAGACTTGTGCAAGGAAACTGAAAGTGAAGGTAAGCAACCTAGCAGTTCTAGCATGAATGCAATGACATGGCAGTTAAAGTATGAGTGCAACAAGTGAAGTAAAGTAAAGTAAAGTAAAGTACAAGCATGGCATGGATGTCAAGTTTTACAAGAAACACTCACTAGTACAAGACAATTAAAGTAAGCACGTCGTGCACAGAGATTACACCTTTTGGCTAGAGTGGCTGTGTGGCCAACTCCTAGCTCAAGTGATCGCTTATCCCTACCCCTCCACGTGTATCGAGCCAGGGCCTTACTCCCGAACGCGTATGCTCGCTTCTGGATCACGAGCCAGGAAGTGTATTTCAATATGGCATAGGGGTGCACCTAGCCGGACAAGGAAATTGGGCATTGGTTTTTGACCAACACACGAGGCCCGCTTCTGGATCACGAGTCCAGAAGTATTGTTCACGATGGCGTAGGGGTGCACCTAGCCGGACAAGAAAGTACAAGTACCAGTATGTAGCGTGTGCTACGAATGCAACATTCAATGCATGGATGACAAGACATGGCAAGCAGTAAAGCGTACAGGTAAGGAAAGCAAACATGACAGTTTAGTATGCATGATCAACAGGTTAAAGAGTTGGATCTAGCTTCGTTGTCAAGCTAGATCAATTTAGGTGACGGATCTAGTTTAGTTGTCAAACTAGATCAAGTAGGCGTCTAGCCAGCTATCATTTCACTGACTAGTCTCTTTTACGCTAAAAACAAGGAAGTGGCCTAAAAACATGGCCCTACACAAGAGCTGAAAAGTTTCACTTGCCTGCAAGTACAACGTCTGAGCACACCGTCCAACGAGTCCAAAGTCACAATTATCCTACGTGCACAAGTCCACCGGCCTAAAGTCCATATTATTAATCTTGATTAGTGAATTTAAAACATTTAAAATACTTTTAAAACATTGATTTTAGTCTTGATTAACAGGCAATGGGTTGGGGGTCCTAGGGGTGCAAAGCGTTACCTCAACACGACGCGAAAGCTACACTGGCGTCGGGTAGCGACGCCAGGGGTTGGAATAAGAGAACGCGCTCCAAGACCTGATTCCAATATAGATTCCTTGCTGGAAAGTTCAGAGCAGCAACCGGAGCAACGAATCCAGATTCCAAAGCTAGCACGTGCGACGACGGGCTACGACGTGTCGCAACGTCGTACGTGGCAAATCGTCGGAGAGAAAGCACCTAGGTGGGGCCCACAGTAGTCCTAGGGACCAATAGGGGACCCACAATACTTCAGGAGAACTTGGGGGGCCCACTGTGGCAAGTGGTGCGACGGGTGCGGGGTTGCGACGAATGGCTCTCGGTCGTACACAGCCAATGCGGGGACTTGGCTCGGTCAGACACAGGGGAACGGGCCTGCACAGCGCTGTGGTCGGTGCGGGCCTTGGTTCTCTCGGTCGGAGCGAGGAAGACCGTTGGTCGGGCACCTTGGATGCGGGAGAACAGAGCGCTGCAACGTTGCGGGCTTCGGTCGGTGCGGGCGATCGGCTCGGTCAGACACGGCGCTGAGCGGGGGAACGAAGCGGGGGTCGGTGCGGTGCGGAGATGCGGCCAAACTCTCGGTCTGACCGAGGGCTCCTCTCGGTCGGAGCGGGAGAACGGAGCGGCTGCAACAGCGGGGTGCGGGCGAAGCTTGGTGCGGGCTTGGGCGTCGGTCAGGGCGGGGATTTGGGGCTGATTTCTTCGGTCGTGCGGAAGATGACTGTCGCAACGTTGCGACGATTCGTCGCAACGTCAAATTTGGGTTTTGGAAGTGGCTAGGGTTATTTTCTTGCGAAAATAGGTCTTCCTAGAGGTTGTTTATATAGTGTAGGTGGGTTGACTAGGTCTAGGGCTAATCCTAATGGGATTAGGAGTTTAAAATAATTTAAAATTTGAATCTCACCCTCTCCAACTCACCCAAGGCTTGGGTGCGGCCCAAATGAGCTGGAATTTGGCTCAAAAATTATTTAAAACGTTTTAAACTCAAATAAATTTTCCTTGGCCGAAATTAATTTAAAACTTAGCTTTTAAAAATATTTTAAACCTTGCTAAAAATATAAAGTAGGTCAAATGAGCTCGAAAAATTATAAAATAAATATCGGGGTGATCGTGATGATGAAAGGAAGCTAACTACGAAGACGGATCTCAATTTCGATGCCGGACGACGAAACTAAAAATAGAAACGTCTCCCGTCAAAAGTGAAAATCACAACGTCTCTTCGAATAAGATTAAATTGCGGGAAAACGACTCGAGAAATGTCGTTCCAAATTAGTGCCACTATTTAATACTCTCAGAGACGTTCACAACGGCATATCGCACTAAAGTGTTCACAAACAAACAAAGTCTAGAATAAACACGTGCACGGTCAAAAGCACGTGCACAAACAACGTACAACGAAAAGTGGTCGTTACAAATTCTAACACATCTACTTATATTCAAGGTTGAATATCCTCCACATATTCGCGCCTTCCACACTAGTTCGCCAAGCAAGCACCGATCTGCCTCTAAGATCACCATGCGTGTCCGACATTCTCCAAATAGTCACCAGCTGACTTAAGCATTGGAGGGGCTCTCGGTTCACGGCCAATCGAGCCTTTCTGACCAGTTGTTCTCCTTGCAGGAAGCTTTCCCCAGCCACTTGCGGTCAAAGAAATCCACGGCGAACTACTCCTATAGACGGACGACCTTGAGATATCCATCTACAAAGTGTCTTCCAATCGGGATTAGCCTCTTCTACACCCAAAAACTTGTAATCATTGTACCGTGATTCCCATTTCAATATAAATTCAATGTAAGCAGATTCTACCCCGCAACAATTGGCGCCATCTGTGGGAACTTAGGGTCATACTCATGTCTAATCCCATACAGTTCAATCACAGTCCTAACCGTGGCAAACATCCCATGGAGGACGAGCCATGTCCTCTCGGAGGGACTTCCCTGGTAGATCTTCCCCTTGAGGGGACGGTAGAGGCTATTCATGCCTGGCCCGTGCTATTCACCAAGGCTTTGAAGCCTTTACAAAGATGATGAATGATTGGGGTGCGGATGGGGCCAGAACATCCACCACCCCCCCTCAACCCCAGAACGTGAGATGCAGCATTCACCTCCAAATCAAAGAAGAAGCATCCGCCCAACAGAGGGGGCTCAACGAAGAGATAGTGGCCCAGTGGAGACATCTTGATGCAGAGGTACCTCGAAGAAGAAGATTCTGCCCAACTGAGGCAGCTTAATGAAGAGCCGAAGGCCGCTGCTCAACAAATACAGGCAGATGAAGAAATCACACGTCGACAGATGTGATTCATCATCGCCACACGAGAGAGGCTGCAGGAGGAGATCCATAGGATCCTGGAGGCATCAACCCTAAACCGTTGGCACGCACGTAGCCCGCCGCCAGTGGATATCTTGTCACTCGAAGGGAGCATCCACATGTCGTCCTGCCAATCTCCTAGGCATGATGATCTTCATCGACGAAGCTGCGATCGAAGCAGGACTCCCCTGAGGCGGGGAAGGGACACCTTTGAGCACTGAGGTGGCTCATCCGGTGACTCCAATGATGGATGAGGCAGTCGAGGCGACCATATCGACCCCTAAAGATCGCCTGCATGCCCTCTCAGGTCGCTTGCACGACCAACCTACCCAGAAGTGGATAACCTACTGGCTAAACGAGTGATCGCGACCCTGATACCTCATAGATTCAAGCTTCCTCTACTTAAACTGGATGATGGTGCTGGTAATCCCCTCAAACATGTGCATCGATATAGAGGGGCAATGGAGATTCAAGGCGCAGATGATCCACTCCTATGCCGAGGCTTCCAAATGACTATGAAGAAATCGGCATTAGAATGGTACAATGACATGCCTGCCTGCTCCGTCGAAGTCTTAGACAACCTATCACACAAGTTCTGCCATCAGTTCAGGGGGGACGGAGAAGGTAAAAACATGTGGACTATCTATTTTCGATAGTCCAGAAATAAGGGAAAACGATCTGAAAGTTTTTGCATCGTTTCCAGGAGGAAAGGCTTGGCGTGACATGCTGTGGAGATGAGTTTGCCATGGTGCCCTTAAAAAAAGGGATGACCAACTGGAGATTGCACAAGTCGCTCCTCCAAGATCTGCCCACCGATCTGGATGCACTCTTTGCCCTGGTGGAGAGGTTTATACTAAGCGAGGATGCTCTGTGAGTGAAGAAGGTGGCAACCCCGGTTGCGATATCCCGCAATGAGCGGTGGCCTGATTTTTGATCAATGTAAGAAGACCGCCCTGGAGGGCATGACCAACTGGGCAACCAAAGGCCCGACCAAGGAGGTCATCAACCACAAGATCACCCAGGACCAGCGCGAGGGTTTGCCACACCCAGAGATCCCCTGTCGACGGTCCGCATGCCTGAGGGGTAGCAACAGGCCCAATACACATAGTGTAACGTCCCCATGATTGAAGTATTGACCGCAGCGACGAGAGCCGGAATTCTCCGAGACCCGCCTCAGGAGAGGAGGACGATCCCAGCAGCAAGGAATCAACAGAAATACTATCAATATCACCGTGATCACGGCATTGATACTGCCCGAGCGTACACCCTAAAGAGCGACCGTGTAGTTTTACCGCAAGCGCACGGTGTAGCGGCGAGCGGGTATCGAACACAGGGAGGACGTATGATAGTGCCTTCTCCAAACAACCTGGCTATGGGTACAGACGAGTAGGAAATTGCCTTTCGGTGATGTTGTCACAATCATCAAACAATGTAAAAAGAGATATAAAATCAAATAAAGACGCCTAGGGAATATGGAATCCCCACTACTCACCGTATCTCGTCATTGTGATTCATCGGTTTCACAATTGCTAGGGTAGAATGTCAGGTGAACTAGTTGCAACTGAATGTAAAACCTAGCTCACGCTCTCGCGCTGTTGCCGGTCTATAGCAAACCTAGGCTCGGGTCCAATCTCTTGCAAACCCTAGCCTAGGCAAGATAGCATTAGGATCAACGTCATCGTTCAATCGCATCCCTAGCCCACTCTCGTGCAAACTCGGGCTACGACCTAGGTTGGGATAGTTCCTACCCGTCCAATCTCTTGCAAACGGGTATCGGTATAGAATTGCAACCGAGAATCCTAGTATCGCTCCAATCTCTTGCAAACCGATACTAAGGAAACTCAATTTCAACCCAATTCGGATTTCTAGGGTTTCCTATCGAATTGGGATCCAATCTCTTGCAAATCCCAATCGATATGAACACCTAGCTATCCGTATTATATCAATCCCAAACTAACCCTAATCAATCCTAGCAATAGTTCTACCAAATTGTCAGAAATCGGAAATTGGGCTCGTAGGGTTCATCCCCACGCCCTAAGACGTTAAAACTACTCACAAATCATATTGCTAATGGAAGAATAATCAATAGAAACAACAATGGAATTCATAGCAATATTCAAAATAACAATAAAAATAGGATTTTTAATAGAGAGGGAGACAAACCAATGTAGCTTTCCAAGAATCCAACAAAATAACACTTTCTCTCCTCTCCAATCACAAGAATTAAACTCTAAAAATCTAATCTAAAAAGGCTGCCAAAAGCAATAGAAAAGCTCCCTAAACTAGGTTAGAATCTGGGGTTAAATCCCCCCCAAAACTGCCCAAAAATTCGTGACCAAACTGCCCCTGTGCAGCTCCAAAATCATGATTTTCGCTACAGGCAGCGCTGCTCACTCGGCCGAGTGACAAATGTCACTCGGCCGAGTGAGGGACCCTGACGGATTCCAGTAACTCTTGGGTCTTGGGGGTCGTCACATCGGGCATCACTCGGCCGAGTGAGTTGTCGTCACTCGGCCGATGTGCTTATCTTCACTCGGGCGGACGGCAATTGCCACTCAGCCGAGTCGGGCTTCTGCTGCTCAGACTGACGGATTACAGTAAGTTGGCACTTTTTGATGGCCGTCGTCTGGGTGCCACTCGGGCGGACGGGATACGTCACTCGGCCAAGTCGGCTTCTGATGCTCGGCCAAGTGCACGCTGATATACTGCTTGGAGCATGTCCGATCTGGCCGGCCTAGCGGGCTCTTTATGCTCGGCCGAGTGACTCCTTCACTCGGCTGAGTGAGATACTAAAGATGCCCAAATTGCGTAATTTTGCCTCCTCGTCTCTCCTACGACGTTCTTTCTTCTTCCGCTCCTCTCCAATCTCAAAATACCCCTCAGGGAAGTCGTCGGTGACACTCCGGAGTGGGTGTATCTCGGAATCACTCCAAATCGCTCCAAATCTCCTGAAATACGAAAAAAACAACAAATCGTGAAAAGTATCGCAATGTTGCCGAATAAACGTGAAAAACACGATTTGAGCGATCAAAATGGCATGGAAACATGCAGAAAAAAGGTGTAAAATATGTAGTGATCAAAATCCCACAAGCTTACCTCTTACTCGTCCTCGTGGAATATAAGTAAAAGGCGAACCCGATGGATTTAGAAAATGAAAACGATGGAAAAACGGAAAACGAAAAAAGAAAGAAGAAAGCGAAGAGGGAAGCTGCTAGATTATTTTTCTCAGGACGTGGGTTTTGCTTACTCATATAGCATGCATCGAATGTAAAACACATGTCAAAGATTTTTATTTCGATATCATAGTATAATGGTGCAAATAGAAATAGAAAACCCAAGAATATCGATATAGCATGAAAAATGGAATAATTCTAAGATTAACATCGTCTGAATCATTTAAAGCGGTATACCACATCGCAGATCACACACTTTTCAATTGAATGCTTTCTATGAGGAGTATAGAGGATATCACACAATAGAGTAGGAAGAATAGAAAAGCGTGGATTTCATGAAGTGAATGCTAGGCATAGATTTCTAGATTTCGTGAAGCTAAAACAATCTCACCGAGTATAGAATATTACTTAGCCTAGGTTGTCATGCACCGTCAGGTAGTCACTCTCTCACACATCATTGGATTCTCTCCCCCAAGCTTATCTATAAGCGTGGTGACATGTACAAAACTATACTTACATAACCCATCTCTATTGATGCTCCAAAAGTAAAAGAAAATAAAAACAAAAAGATGGAAGAAAGAGAGATGGGGTATGAGATGGGATCGTTTTGAGCTTCCTTTCTCTTTTCTTTTCTTATTCTCAAATCTTTTTCTTTTTTCTTTTTCTCTCTCTTTTTTTAAAATAGCATATATACTCAATGATCCCAAATCAAAGAGAAGGATATACAAGTAATATTTTTTTCTTTGGATTTAGGGGAATTTGGAGTTAGGAATTTAGTAACGGGGGAAATGCCAAATACTAGAATCGCTAAGGGGAGATTCACCAATGATTTTAAAATAGAGAATTAATGTTCAAGATATGTGGAGAAAGAAATAAATATGTCTCTCAGTTCACTCTATAGGACGTGCATGACAACTTCAGCAGGGTAATCTAATCTACTCGGTTTCGATCTCAAAAAAGCAAACTAATCCAGATTTATCATAGCTAACATCATTCAATCATCCTGAAGTGAAGTGTACAAGTCATGCAAATAGAAGTGATATAGGAAAAGAAAACGGTACTCCAGATATAAGCATTCAATGCATGAATCTTGGTGTGTTTTTTATGATAGCAGACAAATGAATATTCAGACTCAGCTAATAATAGAATTTCATCCATTTTCATACGGAAAAAGTGTGGGTTACTATCTCTAAATGCAAGGCAGATCATAGCATATGATATCAGAAATAAAAGCTAAGACATGACAAATATAGCATGCATATAGAGAAAGCTAACTCCACGTCATCATCATCACAGAAAAGTCATCTCTAGTAAAAGATGAAAGAAATAAAGATAAACGAAAATAAAAACTATTTACAATGCGGCACACAAGAAAAATAAGAAAAACGTGATGCATGGTAAAAAAATGAAAAAGTGATGAAAAAGTGAGTGATAAAGTGGGAAGACGTGGGGAAACTAAAAATAAAGGGTGACAAAAGAAAAAAGCGTGAGAACTCACTCCCCCAAGCTAAAGGGCACAGTGTCCTCAATGTGCGATGTGTGGCACACCGAGAGACGTGTAATGGGAGGGGGGTGGGTATGCATGCATGATAAAAAGAAGTAAAAAGAACAAAATGAAAAATATGATGTGAATGTGATGCATGCAAGGACAAGAGTGATCCAGATATGTGTGTGTCACCAAAAATACTCTCCCTCACTCCCGGAAAAAGGATATAGAATCATATGATCAAAAAGTGGACAAAAGTAGTGATGGGAGGGGGGTGGTCAAAAATCAGCAGGACCAAGCAGAGAATGGGCAGCATATCGACAAAAATCGGGGGCATCAAGTGTGTGCCTAAGCTGGTGGTGCTGCACCATCTCCGTCCTAAGGCGGAGGTGGGGGTGGGGGTGGTGGTGGTCGTGGTGCAGTCTGCTGGGTGGGTGGTGGTCGTGGCAGTCGCTCAAGAATCTGGGTCAAGCAATAGTGAATGCTGGGAAGTAGGTCGAGTCGGTGCTGCATGGCGGTGACGGTGGAAGACAAAGACCTAAAATCGCCCCGGAGTCCACTCAACCCCCCCTCAAGAGCGCGAACGCTCTGAACTAAGGCGTCAGGGGGTGGCGGAGCGGAGGGACGGATAGGTCTAGGCTGAGCTGGTCGGGGCTGTCTAATACGGGCGGTGTAGGTGATCGGGACAGCAGGCATGGGTGGTACGGGTGCTGTGCTCACTAGTGGATGCCCAGCCTCAGTGCGAGGCTAGGACACAGGCTGGTGTGAGGTGGAAGCAGCAACAGTGGGAGTGAAAGACAAAATCGGTGACGAGGCGGCAAGAGAGGTCAGTGACACAGAAGTGGGGAGAGACGTCACGACGCTCTCAGATAGAACGGCTACGGTGGAGACAGAAGTGTCAACCGCTGGGGAGGCAGTGTGGGGTCCAAAAGGTGAAATCCCAGCGGAGATCATACTGGCCATGGTCTCCACGACAGCAACGAAAGAAGGCTCTCCGCTCTCAACAAAAGTAGGTGGGCGCTCGGGTAGCAGAGAAGTGAGTGGCTCAACTGAAAAGGGCACATCAGTGGTGGGAGTGGTGGTGGGAGTGGTGGTAGTGGTGGTGGTCTCAGCAAGTGTACTCCCGACACCGGCAGAAGTGGGGACAGAAGTGTCGGGAGCGGCAGAAAGTGCTGGCTCGGGCTGAGAGAACACATGGTCAGCTGGCGACGCAGGGTGTGCAGGTGGTGCAGGGTCAGCTCCCTCGGCCTCTAGCACGTAGGCGGCGGGGATCAGGAGATCCATCGCCGGAAGCCCGTCGTCGTGTGCTGGTCCTAAGTGTGTCCGAGCGGGGCTCGGAAGGATCATGTAGTCAGCACCGTACGGACCGTGCAACCATACCCAGTGCCGCTGACCGTGCGGACGAAGCATCTTCATACGGGCCATGGCGTCAATCGATAATGCAGTGGGGCCCGGGGCTCGTCGCAGGTCAGCCGGAAGGTCCTCGCCGGTCATCAGGGCTAGCAGGGTAATCAGGCCGTCGCAACATATCGGGGAGCGAGCGCCCATCGATACGATGATGCGGTCCAAAAACCAGCTAGCAATGTCAATCTCAACGGCGGGGACCAACGTAACTCCATCCCTATCTAGAACTCTGGGGCGAGTCATCACGTAGAGCATATAGAGCTCAGGCGTCGACATCGTCCCAGGCTCGTACCTCGCCAGAAAGGTGGTCGCCATAAGGCGCTGTGCTATGCGAAGGCAGGGGTGGACTATGGCCGAGGCCTTGGCCCTACTAGGGTCAAAAGCCGGTGGTAAACCTGTGATCCGGGCCCAGAAGGTGTGTGAATCGAAGGATGGGGGAGGGATGTGTGTGGGGGCGTAGGCTCGGTCGGGTGTGGGGACAGCGGGCCACTGAAAGAATGCCCTAAGCATATCGAGAGTGATCTGACACTCTCGATCCATGAGTCGGAAGGAGCATCCCTCAGCGGTCCAGGAGATCGAGCTTAGGACCTCGAGTGTCGGACGGACGTAGGTGTCCGCCGACACGGAAAGAAAGTCTCGCCAACCCACGTTGTCATACAACGTGAGCAATCCCTCGAGTACCCCCAGGCGGTCTAGGTCAGCAAGGTGTGTGAACCTGGAGGGTACTATCGAGCGCTGGGTGATACGCTCAAAAGTGACGCGATGTGCGTCGTCTCGGAACGTAATACCCAGCGGCCCGACGAGTGGAGCCGGTGGTGGCAGTGGGTCGGCTGGGAGTGGCTGTGCGGGGTGAACGGGGTCTGTAGGCTGTGGCTGTGTGGGGTGAGATGGTGTAGGTGAAGGAGAGTCCTCCATCTCGTGGGAGGGGCCGGGCTCATCCGGCCGCTTCCGCTTGGCGGAAGCTCTCCTAGACCGTGGCCGTGTCCGGGGCGGCATAGGTGCCCCGAGTGCTCACCAAAAACAGAAAAAGTGCGGCGTGCGAAAATAAGTGGAACGAATATACCGGAACACGCCGCGAGAGCAAAATAGTGGATGCGTGCGAAGACGCCGCCTCCACAAAGCCAAAAACGCTCCCCGGAAGCTCCCCTAAGCTCCCCAATATAGCCTGCACATCAAACGAAGATATCAGCGCATAACATTCAAAATGTATGGGGGGTTTGGGGTATAATAGATAAATATTGAAGTTAATTTGATTTAGGGGTTCGATTAGCACATGGATCGTCGAAAAATACAAGAAATAGGAGAAAATTGGGCGAAATGGGGTGACCGGAGCTCGGCCGGCGGTGAGATCGTCGCCGGCGACTCGGGTGGAGGGGCGTCGGCGTCGGCCGGCAGTGGTCGGCCGAGCGCAGCAGCGACGAGGTGAGATCGGGCGAGTGGGGGTCGCAGCGGTCAGGAGTAAAGGGGCGTGGGCTCGGGCGAACGAAATTGTGACGCTTCGAATTCCGCGCCGAGCCTGCGTCTCTTATAAAGGAAAAGTTACGACTCGGCCGAGTGAAAGTGTCACTCGGTCGAGTGATCGTAACGGAAATATTTTTGAAAATTCCTCCCCGCTTACGACTCGGCCGAGTGGCTTTGCCACCCTCGGCCGAGTGGCTTTGCCACCCTCGGCCGAGTGGAAAAAGTCCATTCGGCCGAGTGGCACAAGCTACTCGGCAGTTCTCGCCCTAGGAGCGTATCAGTTTCACTCGACCGAGTGAAGATATATACTCGGCCGAGTGGCAATTATACTGAAATCAAGAAAAGAAACAGAGAGTTGGGTACAGCAGACTTGCCTCGTTTGTGCGCCGCTCGGGCGGACGAACTTATGTACTCGGCCGAGTGGATATTCTACTCGGCCGAGTGACTCCTGCTTTCTGCTGTTTGGCTCCGTTTGGGCTCTAATCTCTGTTTTTCTTCCTCCAGTTGATTTCTTATTTCTCCTAAGCATCGAGCACATTCCTGGAGCGCTCTTCATCACCTTGTTCATCCTCCTAATGATAGATATCCCTTTCTCCTCTCCTGTCAAAGAAAAATAGGACCCGTTATCACGAATTTTTCAGGCAAACGACTCAAAACACTAATAATTTCTAAAACAAAAATAAAGAACAAAGCAAAAATAAAGCGATAACCGTCGGGTTGCCTCCTGACAAGCGCTCGTTTAAGGTCTTAAGCACGACCCCCTTGGATTTTCAATTTAATGCGGGATATTGGGTGCATATGAGATGCACCCGTCGAATTTATCGGGAAGAACGCTTGGATTTGGATGTTGTGGCGGTGTGTTCTTCCTCAGTGCTCCTTCGTCTCGGGTAATGTTGGGGGGTGGCTCCCCCAAGCTAGTGCTTGTTCCGAGCCTTGGCTTCACCGGTGACACCGATTTCCGTATCGGTGGAGCTTTCTTCGGAGTCCTCATCTTTGAGAGCTTGCAGAGCTCCAGTATTCTTGCGACATCAGCGTCGCCGTCATCAATTGCCATGGAGATATCGGGGGAGTGCTCCATCTTTTCTTCTTTGCCCAAATTTGGGCCTTCTTCGAAGTCATCCTCGAATATTGCGTCGATGGAATGGGGGATCGCCTCCTCAGTGACCTCGTCAAGGAGGTCCATATAGTCGAGCTCCTCATGATAATGCATGTGTTTCATTGCCTTGGGTATATGAAGCTCCACTTCGACGTTGCCGACGTTCAATGTTAGAGTCCCTTCACGTACGTCGACAATGACACCGGCGGTGGCGAGGAATGGGCGTCCAAGTATTAGCGACGTATCGCCCTCCTCCTTGACATCCATGACCACAAAGTCGCATGGCAAACATATGCCTCCCGGGACTTGTAACGGGATGTCCTCTGCGATCCCTACCGGCCTTGTGATCCGACCATCTGCTAGTTGTATCCGCATGTCGGTGGCTTCAAATCTGTGCCGGTGTTCAGTCTTCGGAACATAGAGAGAGGCATGAGGCTAACACTAGCCCCTAAGTCTACTAACGCCTTTTGTAGAGGGACGCCGCCTAAGGTGCAAGGAATTCGGAAACTCCCTGGATCTTTGAATTTGGCAGGCTCCTTCTCTTTCCTTGTGAACCAAGTCCCCTCCTCAGCGAGCATGATTTTCTCCTTCCTCTTTCTTCCTGTAATCAAATCCTTTAAGAACTTGGTGTATGTCGAGATCTCCACGATAGCGTCGAGGAAGGGGATATTGAGGCTTACCCCTCTCAAATACTCGAGAAACTTGGCTAGCCGTTTCTCCATCTTTGCTCTAGCTAGCCTCTGAGGGAATGGGATCGGTGGCATAAAACGGCGCTCCTCAAGTTGCTGCTCCGCTCTGGAATTTTCTTCCCCTTGCGGCTCTTTCTCTCTCTCAACTTCAATGACCGGCTCGCTTGGCTCTACAATCTCCACCGCGGGCTCCTCGGTAGGAATCATGACGGGAGTGGTATCCTTCCTGCCTCTCGTAGTAACTGCAACCACGGCGTTGATATGGCCGGTGTTGCCCCGTGGATTTTACTCGGGTTGAGCCGGCAACTATTGACTGTTTCTATTGAGCAACGCAAGTTGCTCCGCAATTTGTCCAACGACAGTTGTAAGAGAGTCTTGGCCCGCCTTTAAGAAAGCATTGATCTTCTTCTGCTCGACCATAAACTCCTCCACCTTAGCTTCAAATTCAGATCGTTGTTGAGCTTGTGGAGGGTTTGGATTTCTCCACCCTTGATTGTATCCGAGCGGCCTATAGGGTCCCACTTGTTGCCTTGGTGGGAAATTCTGTTGCGGTGGCCCCCTTGGTGGATAATGTTGTTGTTGTTGTTGTTGTTGTCGAGCTTGAGGAGGTAGTTGTTGCGGGGGGTTCAATGCTCCATCATTGTTGGCATAGGAGAAACCGTGATGGTTTCTAGTGGCCGGATTGGCCCAATATCCTTGGTTCCCCGCGACGTATTGAACTTGCTCCAAAGATCCCTCTCCTTGTTCTCCTCCCAAATACATAGCCTGGGATTGGTCTTGCCAATCGCACATTTGACTTGTTGGTGTGGATGTGGAAGGGGCTCCGTAATATATTTCTCCAGTCTCTCCACTACCTTGTGGAGAGAATCAAACTTCTTGGCAAGCTCCGCCACGGCCTTGGCCTCATAGATGCTAGATGGCTTCAAGGAGGACGAAGAGTGTCCTCGCTCGTCACCCCACTGTTGATTGTTCGAGGCCATCTCCTCAAGTAAGGCCGTAGCTTCGTCGGGAGTCTTCGATAGGATGGCCCCATTTGCCATGGCATCAATAATCTGCTTGGTCCCCGGTTGGAGACCATTATAGAAGCTATGGACGAGCTCCCAATCTTCAATGCTATGGTGGGGGCACTGATGCTGCAGGTCTTTGAAGCGCTCCCATGCCTCGTAGAGTGTCTCTTGAGGTCCTTACTTGAAGGACATGAGAGCACTCCTAATCTTCACCGTCTTGGAGGGCGGATAGAACTTGTCAACAAACGCGCTCGCCAACTCATCCCATGTGGTGAAGACTCCTCCAGCTTGCGTCCTCAACCAATAAAGAGCTTTATCCTTTAGTGTGAAGGGGAAGAGGCGCAGTCTGATGGCATCTAGGGTGACGCCCGGCATCTGGAAGGTGGCACACTTTGATAGGAAGAGCTGGATGTGGTAGTGGGGATTTTCATGGGGATTCCCATGAAAAGGATCCTGCTGCATAAGGACCACTAATCCGGTCTTCAACTCGAAGTTTTTATCGGCCGGCAACTACGGCATAGCTATGGACGAGGTAGTGGAGGAATTCTTAGGCCGGAGCCTATCTCGAATGGAAATAATCCTCGCCATTCTTGCCGATAACTCTTCAGGCGTCTCCCGAACGTTCATAAACCTCCCTTCCGTATCGGGTCTCCTCTCCGCTCTGATTCTCCGCAATGTACGCTCGATCTCAGGATCAAACAATATATCTACGGGGTCCGCTGTGGATCGTGTACATGCACGGGAAAACAAAGTTTCAAAGAAGTGATTAGCACAATGGAAGGGTTAGATAAAAAAATGAAGAAATAAAACAAAAAGAAAGAAATAGCTAGGGTGGTAGGATCAAACACAATCGCATCCCCGGCAACGGCGCCAAAAACTTGATCGCGCCCGGGCGTACACCCTAAAGAGCGACAGTGTAGTTTTACCGTAAGCGCATGGTGTAGCGGCGAGCGGGTATCAAACACAGGGAGGACGTATGATAGTGCCTTCTCCGAACAACCTGGCTATGGGTACAGAAGAGTAGGAAATTTCCTTTCGGCGATGTTGTCACAATTGTCAAAACAATGTAAAAAGAGATATAAAATCAAATAAAGACGCCTAGGGAATAGGGAATCCCCACTACTCACCGTATCTCGTCATTGTGATTCATCGGTTTCACAATTGCTAGGGTAGAATGTCAGGTGAACTAGCTGCAACTGAATGTAAAACCTAGCTCACTCTCTCGCGCTGTTGCCGGTTTATAGAAAACCTAGGCTCGGGTCCAATCTCTTGCAAACCCTAGCCTAGGCAAGCTAGCATTAGGATCAACGTCATTGTTCAATCGCATCCCTAGCCCACTCTCGTGCAAACTCGGGCTACGACCTAGGTTGGGATAGTTCCTACCCGTCCAATCTCTTGCAAACGGGTATCAGTATAGAATTGCAACCGAGAATCCTAGTATCGGTCCAATCTCTTGCAACCCGATACTAAGGAAACTCAATTTCAACCCAATTCGGATTTCTATGGTTTCCTATCGAATTGGGATCCAATCTCTTGCAAATCCCAATCAATATGAACACCTAGCTATCTGTATTATATCAATCCCAAACTAACCCTAATCAATCCTAGCAATAGTTCTACCAAATCGTCACAAATCGGAAATTGGGCTCGTAGGGTTCATCCCCACGCCCTAAGACGTTAAAACTACTCACAAATCATATTGCTAATGGAAGAATAATCAATAGAAACAACAATGGAATTCATAGCAATATTCAAAATAGCAATAAAAATAGGATTTTTAATAGAGAGGGAGACAAACCAATGTAGCTTTCCAAGAATCCAACAAAATAACACTTTTCTCTCCTCTCCAATCACAAGAATTAAACTCTAAAAATATAATCTAAAAAGGCTGCCAAAAGCAATAGAAAAGCTCCCTAAACTAGGTTAGAATCTGGGGTTAAATACCCCCCAAAATTGCCCAAAAATTCGTGACCAAACTGCCCCTGCGCAGCTCCAAAATCGTGATTTCCGCTACAGGCAGCGCTGCTCACTCGGCCGAGTGACAAATGTCACTCGGCCGAGTGAGGGACCCTGACGGATTCCAGTAACTCTGGGGTCTTGGGGGTCGTCACATCGGGCGTCACTCGGCCGAGTGAGTTGTCGTCACTCGGCCGATGGGCTTATCTTCACTCGGGCGGACGGCAATTGCCACTCGGCCGAGTCGGGCTTCTGCTGCTCAGACTGACGGATTACAGTAGGTTGGCTCTTTTTGATGGCCGTCGTCTGGGTGCCACTCGGGCGGACAGGATATGTCACTCGGCCGAGTCGGCTTCTGATGCTTGGCCGAGTGCACGCTGATATACTGCTTGGAGCGTGTCCGATCTGGCCGGCCTAGCGGGCTCTTTATGCTCGGCCGAGTGACTCCTTCACTAGGCTGAGTGAGATACTAAAGATGCCCAAATTGTGTAATTTTGCCTCCTCGTCGCTCCTACGACGTTCTTTCTTCTTCCACTCCTCTCCAATATCAAAATACCCCTCAGGGAAGTCGTCGGTGACACTCCGGAGTGGGTGTATCTCGGAATCACTCCAAATCGCTCCAAATCTCCTGAAATACGACGAAAACAACAAATCATGAAAAGTATCGCAATGTTGCCAAATAAACGTGAAAAACCCTATTTGAGCGATCAAAATGGCATGCAAACATGCAGAAAAAAGGTGTAAAATATGGAGTGATCAGATACCGACGAATGCTTCACTCTAAAGAGAGATATTGAACGGTTGATTTAGGAGGGCCATCTCCAAGGATTCGTCGAGGGAAGGAGACCGATTCATGATGAAAGAGCGCCACTGGGAGTGCAGCGACCGAACTAGCCCCAGAACGCCGAGCAATACGTCCCTCACCAGCCTAGAGCGGTCATGCATGTAGATGTGATATTCGGTGGGCCATCCTTGGGTGGCACGTCATCATCGGCCAAAAAGGCATATGCTCGACGTGATGATGACGGGTGTGGGCAACGAAGCAAAGCAGAGGAGAGTAGCTCGCCCCCATCTCATTCTCGGACGACGACTTAGAGGAGGTCGATCTACCACATGATGACGCCATCGTCATCGAGGCCCAAATCGAAACGACCATAGTCATCCGCCTCTTGAACGACACTGAAAACTCATTCGACATTCTTTTTATGTCGACGATCGAGAAGATGGGGATGAAGCAGGCAGATCTGAGGACATGTATGGGACCAATTGTCGGCTTCATCGGCCACTCGGTTCCCATCGTCGGAGTTATCACCCTGCCAATGTCTCTGGGGTAGGAGCCATGAATCGTCACTCGGATGACACTATTCATTGTAGTCGACATCACGTCGACGTATAACAGCATCATAGTGTAGCCATACATGACCACCATCAAAGCTCTCCCCTCACTCCTGCATCAAATGATCAAGTTCCAGACTCCGCAAGGTGTTGGACAAGCGCGAGGGAGCTAAAGACTGTCCCAAAGCTGCTACGTCGGATCCACCAAATACAAAGAGCCGGAGCAAGCCCAGCTGGTCGGACTTGTCAACGATCGGGAGAACTTCAGTGACCAACCAGGGAAGACACCGAGCTAGCCTGCCATCGGAATAATGAGCAGTTACTCAGATGTTTTTTTGCAGGGTAAGTAAGATTTATATTAAATTATAAACAAAAAGTACAATGTAGACTTAGCGTAGGATGCCAGCCTAAGTGACTAGGGGAGAGGACACAAGCGTCGTCACCCGAGATCAAATAGTCCAACATCCAAGCATAGAACCACTAACCAAACAACATACAAAACACAATACATTCACACAGATTGGAGATACAATGATATTTAACTATTATCTCGTATATCCCAGTTATCAAAAGCAGTTGCAGCTTCATCTTCCACGTCCCATATATTCCGAAGGACAATCCTTATTGAGGCAGGTATATAACATTGCAACAGGCAATATGCCTGTAATCTCCCAAAGACGAAGCATTAGAACCTTTTGGAACCAAAGTTAAAAATGTGTGATTTACCTACCTTAATAAGGAACTAGATCTGAAGAAAGATTGTACTGCTCCCACCACGTCATTACCAATAAGATTCCAATTGTGCTGGAAGAAAAAGCCATTAAACCCATCTGGCCCAGGAGCTTTGGATGCCCTAATCTGAAAAACTGCCTCTTTAATCTCAACTGCAGTCACACTTCTTTCAAGCCACATAGCAGTCTCATGTTTTACCTTCTTCTTGGGCACAAGCTTAGGGAAGAAATTCCAATAGTGGTTTTGATTGTATAAGCATTCATAGAAAGTAGTAGCATCAACTTTTATTTCCTGATAGGTTTTGCTCTGTACACCATAGGCATCCACTAGATAGCTTAGGTTATTGCGGCAATGCCTTGATTTCATAGCATTGTAGAAGAATCTTGTATTTCTGTCACCCAGGTCAAGCCAATCCTGCCTACTCCTTTGATGGTACATCTCCTCTTCTAACCCCAATAGGTTGGCCAGATCATTCGATAATTTACATTATTTTTCCTGGAGCTCAAGAGTAGAGTGTAAAGCATTCAGATTCCTAACAGCTCCAAGCTGGGAACGTCATTTATGAATAGGATTATTAGCCTGATGCTCTCTAGCCCAGCTTCTGAGTCCAGATTTAACCCTCCGCAATTAACTAATCAGACAGAACATACGGGTTCCTCTGATGTTCTGCTCCCAACAAGATTCCACCAATTCATAATAACCTGACAAATTTATCCAATGATTGTAAAATTTGAACGGCTTAGGGTCAGAATGTACCTGAGGATGAAAATTGACAATCATAGGGGAATGATCACTGGTTTGTGGGTCCAAATAGTCGAAAAAAGAGTCAGGGAGTATGTTTAGCCAATCATCATTACACATCACCCTGTCCAATTGAGCTGTAATACGTCTCAGTCCCATACGTTTATTGCACCAACTCAGCCTTTGCCCGGTACTTTTGAGATTCTGAAGGCCACAATCAGACATGCAGTTGTTGAATTCATAGAGTTTGTTGGCCTCCACCCTGCGGCCGCCCAATTTATCTTTGGCTTAAAGAATACAATTAAAATCACCTCCTACGATCCAAGCCTCATTCCTCAAGCCGGCCGCATCCCCTTTAAGTTAATCGCATAAAAGTTTCCTCTCGACTGCGCTGTTACTACCATAGACTGAGGTAAAAGCAAATTTAAATCCCCCTGAATTAACACGCTGAACAGTGGTGTGCTCCATTGAGATTGAGATAACATTCAAATGCCACACAAGTGGATCATAACCAATAAGTATACGTCCTCCTCCATGCAACTGTAAATTATGAAGAGAAATCCATCACTGCAGTATGCATGATTTTGTGCTGATACTTTCGGTATTTAATTTAGTCTCCAGAAGAACTAAAATTGTAGGATCAAGATTCTTAATCCTATCACGAAGATCCATACGCCTCACAGCATTGTTTAAGCCTCGTGTAATCCAAATCAACATAGTCGTTATAAGATGATGAATGATGGAGATCAGGAGATCAGGGTATACCTTTCCTACTTCAACGTGGTGCTTCTACAGGTAGCAGCACCCGCAAGAGAAATAACCTGCTTCCGTTGCTTAGAGGAATCAACAACATTCTGCATATCCCTAAGCTCCTCGGCCCATTCTAGGTTATCATAAAGCGGATCATGCAGAAGGCTAACAGATGAGTCATCAACAGCCTTCTCATGCCGTTCAGTAGGCTTGGGGTTGTTGGATCTGGATCCTAGCCTAGAGGGGGGGTGAATAGGCTAATAAAAAATTCGCGTGCAACCCACGAGAAATCACACGCAGTAAAAAGCACAACCAGAGTAATGAAAAGCAGACACAGAGTACACAGCAGATTTACCCTGGTTCAGTCGTCCCAACGACCTACTCCAGCCCCCAAAGCTAATACTAGATTGAATAGTGCAATAGGTACAAAGTCACAAGTTAGAGCACGCTCAGAGCACCCTCTACGTCTCTACACTCGCCGGACTCTCAGTACCACACACACAGTGTTTCCTCTCACTATCAATCCTAGCAAAGATTTCTACCAGCTAGTCCCAAACTAGCTGGGTCCCACTAGACAAGTCCCAAATAGTCACCAAAAATAGTAAAGTTCCCCCTACAAAGATCTATCACAATTGCTACACAAAATAATAAAGTTTAGAGTTTAGGAAGCTCAGATTGTGTCGCAGCGATGTCTTCGCCAATAAGCACGTCGTCAGCTCCAATCTGACGCAAACGGTGTCTCAATCTGACTCCTGGATGTCAAGATACGCACTGGTCTGTGTGTAAAGAAATTCAGTTCAAATCCTTTAATATTGGTCGGTCTGTGCGCTCAGCAATTACTTTTAATTGAGCAGTCGGTTCGCTCAGTAATTCAGTCCAAAAGCAATTTGATCTGTGCGCTCCCCTTTTGTTGTAGCCACCCTTGCTCCCCAATGTGATGATGCGTCTTGCTTGGCCTTTTTCAAGTCAGCTGTCTTTGTGATTTGAAGGCTCAGAGGACTTCACAAATTTTTGGCATGGGTTTCAAAAAGACACAGCATGCACTAGTGCTTGTTGGAAGTGCCTGCAACAAAAGGAAATCAAAAGGAATATAATGACATTATTTTCTCTCCTGGGAACCCGTGCTTTTGTTATTGCCCTTGGGAATTTCAGTTGCCCCTCAAAAAAATATTTTGATTCAAATCCCTACGCAAAAAGAAAATCCTGACGGCTGCAAGAGAGAATCACATCACGTCTTTTGTTGCCGCACCCCATGATGGCCTGCACTTGTTGAACAAAGAGCAGAGGTTGTTGTTTTATAATATTTTATAATAATAATAAAATAACTTACCTTAGGACCTTAGGTGACCGGCCTCAGAATTGGGATTTTGTGTGGCCGGTTTAATCTTTTTGAGTGAAAGGTACAAGATCTTAGGGATTTGGGCTCTTTTGGAACTTGTGTTGCGGCTAGGTGAAGGTAGCAATCGGCAAGCTCCTTCAATTTGTTTATCTTGGCTTTTTGTCCTGTACGCAACAAACAAGATTAATCTTTCAATTAAAAACCAAAAACTAAACAAGCTTAGCTCTCAGAATAGCGTTGATGGCCTGTGGCTTGCTCCTGGAAAAGAAATAATTCGGCATGAGAGAAAAGTTTTTGGGTCATGAAGTGCGGCTCTTTGCTTAAAGACTTGAACCCCCAAGTCAACAATTGCGGCTGCAAAAGCTTGTAAAGAAATTTCGGCAGCTTCAACAAGCACAGAGGCTTTGGCCGAACTTTTGTGCATGCGGCTGCTACTAGGGCTCTTAGAGATTCGTTGTTGCCGCGCTTTTGCTTCCTCTTTGACGTTGGCTTATATAGGGAGGATTATGGTTTTGGAAAGAATCCCTAAGAGATAGGGATTGGGAATTTCAAAGGTGATTTGATTCTATCTCTTTGCACCACAAATAGGAGATTTGATTTGAATAAGTTGGGATTTGATAGCAATTTAAGTTGGGTATTAAATTGAAATTAATCTCTAATTGATTTGGCCTTATCCCAAATAGATTCCATCTCTCTCCTCATTGACCAAGTCAAATCTTCTTTGTGCACACACACTCCCTTTCTCCCAATATGCTATACGAATAGCAATTCCGCCAAATGGTGAAAATATATTGTTTCGCCAATCCTGAAACACACTAACCACACACGTTAGATATAACGACATGTTTGTCATCATCAAACCAAGCTCCTAGATCGTTGCTCCCAACAATCTCCCCCTTTTGGTGATGACAAACACATAAAAGATTTGAGCAATAAGTATGGGTGTGTGAAGTGTGTTGAAGGGTGTAATGCAATATGATGTATGGATGAGTCATTCAAGTATTACATCATAGCATGCACATCATTATAACAAATATAAAAGCAGCATGCTCCCCCTTCTCTCAAGCTCCCCCTTCACTAAGTATTCAAGTATATTTCAAGCTCCCCCTTCAACAAATAATGTCAACATCAAAGCACAGAGCTGTCAAAATCTTTTCTTTCTCCCCCTTTGGAATCACCAAAAGTGGATTAATGAAGTCACAAAAATATCCCATGCAAAAATAAATCATTATTAGAAGTAGCGTGCAATTTGCATGAGCATTCCAAATAATGGGCAAGTCAAGTTCATATAATTTCATACCAAGACTTCTCCACCTTTGTGTAAGTGAAATGATATAGACAATAAAGTGCAAGAGGAGATTCAATATCAGAAAATCAACCAAAACAATCCACATTTTCCATTTTTCATGAATATCACTAGGATTGACTTTTCCCACCTCATCAAAGATGAGTTCAAGTTACCGAACCCCGAAACATAGCCTAAAAGGACTTTTAAATGTGGGGTGACATTGATTGACGAGTTAAATACACCAACGCTAATGATTACCCATGTAGCACAAGTTGGATACTCGTGGGTTGTGTTTTAGCCATGAAGTGTATCCATTTTTCATACGGAGCAAATATTTTTTTTTTTCAATTCTTTTGTGCTCAATTTTAATTCATGGCTAAACACATCATATCCCTTAGAAATTTCAGAAATTAATCATTCCTACAATCACTTTCCATTACTCTTCAAAAGAGTCTCCACAAGCACTAAAAAATCAAATATCGTGAAAGTGCAAATGTAGGTGTAGAAGTCAAGTTTGAAACTTATGAGACATGTCATGCCTACTAAAAAGAATAACATCATGTTCATGTAGCTACAACAATAATGAATTGACTTTTACAAGAGATAGAATTGATCATTCGTACAATATCACTTAAGAGATTCAAAAGAGGATTCAATAAGCACAATTTTTTTTTGATTTTTTTTTATTTTTCAAAATTTTTTTTTTCAGAAATAAAAACATTAAAAAATCATCCATGCAAGCACACAAAACAAAATAAATCAAGCACACAAAAACAATCTATGAAGGTATGCAATGAAATGCAAAGAGGGATAAAAATTATACCTTCTCGTCGCCTTTTGACGAAGGAGCTATAAGAATGAGACATTGAATATATCGCTCCTCGTCAAAAAATCCATCACACCTACATGAAAGGTGTTAAGTGTGACCTTGGAATCCAACAAGGTCCACTAGTGTTAGCCAATATTGTTTTAGGAACCCACACTTGTTTAAACTTGATATTAGTGTTCCTAAATTTGCAATAATATGAAGTGTGGCCTACACTATCACAAGTAAAGCACTTTGCATATTTGTTCTTTGCAATAGAGGGTACATTGTGGAATTTCTTGAATTTTTGCTTTTCAACGTTTTTCAGACCAAAACCAAGTCATCTTCTATTATTGCCATATAATTGATTCTCTAAAATAGTGTCCAACGATTGTTTTCCTATAGAGAATTTCTTAATGGCCAATTCAAGATGAGAGACTTTGATTTTTAATTGTTTATTCTCTTCCACAAGCATCATGCATTTACTTATAAAAACCCTCTTGTTTTCCTCTTCCTTCTTCTCGAATTCAATCATTTTTCTTTTGAAGTCATTATCTAGCATGCAAAATTTATCCTTAAGCTCTATTATTTCATATTCTTTTTCAGCTTCGAGCTTCATTAAATCTTGTTTAAGCATGCTATTTTGATTTAATAAAGAGGAACACGAAATACAAGGAGCATTTTCATCAAAGCTTTCTTTTTCCTTCTTCATGATTTCAATAGTAGACTTACATGCATTAAGCTCAATTTTAAGTTTTTCATTCTCTTTAAACACCTTATCATCTCTAACTTGCATGTCATAGTTTTGATTTTGGAGACATTCAATAGTGAACTCATGATCTACTATTTGATTTTGCATTTCTTCACAAATTTTAAGAAGTTCAGCTTTGCTACCTGACGGTGTCTCATCTTGGATTCCCATCAAAGCCATGCAAGAATGGGCTTCATGTTCCTCCTCGCTTTCAGCTTCGCTATCCATATCCCATGTTAATACCTTCGCTTTTCCTTTTCCTTTAGCGAGCTGAGCAGTTTCATTTGGGCAATCCTTCATCAGATGTCCTCTTCCCTTGCATTTAAAACATTGCATTCTATCAGTAGATTTCTGATCATTAAATTGCTTGGAAGAATTATTAAAGTTAGAACGATTAAACCTGGGTGCCATTTCGTTTCTCCCATGCTTGGTCTTGATGAACTTTTTGAAGTTTCTCACCATTAGCGCTATGTCTTCATCATCATCCTCTTCTTCGCTAGCTTGTAAAGCAAGTGGCTTTATGGTTTTCTCTTTCTCCTCAGGTTTCTCTCTTGCTTCAACATTTTGTAGTTCCAACTCATGGGACATCAAATTACCAATAAGGTCCTCCACCTTCAATTGAGACAATACCTTTGCTTCCTGGATGGCGGTGACCTTTGGTCTGAAAGAGCTTGGCAGTGCTCTTAATATCTTTCTCACCTGTTCAAGGCTAGAATATGGCTTACCGAGCGAGCTAGACTTGTAGACGATGTTGGTGAATCTCGCAAACATTTCTGATATGGTCTCTGATGGTAGCATGCGAAATCCCTCGTACTCTATGCTCAGAAGTGCAAGTCTAGACTCCTTCACCTGTGACGTTCCCTCGTGCGTCACCTCCAAAGTATGCCATATTTCCTGCGCAGTTAGACAATGTGAGATTCTATTATATTCAGATTTATCAAGTGCACAAATGAGAGCATTCATAGCTTTAGCATTTAAAGAATAGGATTTCCAATCATTATCATCCCATTTGTCATTTGGTTTTTCAATCTCAGCATTTTCTACTTTAATTACAGGCAGTTTATATCCTTTTTCAATTATTTGCCAAGCCTTGTAATCAACAGAAATAAGGTAGATTTTCATACGATTTTTCCAATAAGCATAATCACCTCCGTTAAACCTAGGGGGACGGGAAACAGACTGACTCTCAGCAAAAGCACTATCCATATGGTTATTCATGGTCAATCCTAGGCTAGATCTACTAAACTGGCTCTGATACCACTTGTTGGATCTGGATCCTAGCCTAGAGGGGGGGGTGAATAGGCTAATAAAAAATTCGCGTGCAACCCACGAGAAATCACACGCAGTAAAAAGCACAACCAGAGTAATGAAAAGCAGACACAGAGTACACAGCAGATTTACCCTGGTTCGGTCGTCCCAACGACCTACTCCAGCCCCCAAAGCTAATACTAGATTGAATAGTGCAATAGGTACAAAGTCACAAGTTAGAGCACGCTCAGAGCACCCTCTACGTCTCTACACTCGTCGGATTCTCAGTACCCCACACACAGTGTTTCCTCTCACTATAAATCCTAGCAAAGCTTTCTACCAGCTAGTCCCAAACTAGCTGGGTCCCACTAGACAAGTCCCAAATAGTCACCAAAAATAGTAAAGTTTCCCCTACGAAGATCTATCACAATTGCTACACAAAATAATAAAGTTTAGAGTTTAGGAAGCTCAGATTGTGTCGCAGCGATGTCTTCGCCAATAAGCACGTCGTCAGCTCCAATCTGACGCAAACGGTGTCTCAATCTGACTCCTGGATGTCAAGATACGCACTGGTCTGTGTGTAAAGAAATTCAGTTCAAATCCTTTAATATTGGTCGGTCTGTGCGCTCAGCAATTCCTTTTAATTGAGCAGTCGGTTCGCTCAGTAATTCAGTCCAAAAGCAATTTGATCTGTGCGCTCCCCTTTTGTTGTAGCCACCCTTGCTCCCCAATGTGATGATGCGTCTTGCTTGGCCTTTTTCAAGTCAGCTGTCTTTGTGATTTGAAGGCTCAGAGGACTTCACAAATTTTTGGCATGGGTTTCAAAAAGACACAGCATGCACTAGTGCTTGTTGGAAGTGCCTGCAACAAAAGGAAATCAAAAGGAATATAATGACATTATTTTCTCTCCTGGGAACCCGTGCTTTTGTTCTTGCCCTTGGGAATTTCAGTTTCCCCTCAAAAAAATATTTTGATTCAAATCCCTACGCAAAAAGAAAATCATGACGGCTGCAAGAGAGAATCACATCACGTCTTTTGTTGCCGCACCCCATGATGGCCTGCACTTGTTGAACAAAGAGCAGAGGTTGTTGTTTTATAATATTTTATAATAATAATAAAATAACTTACCTTAGGACCTTAGGTGACCGGCCTCAGAATTGGGATTTTGTGTGGCCGGTTTAATCTTTTTGAGTGAAAGGTACAAGATCTTGGGGATTTGGGCTCTTTTGGAACTTGTGTTGCGGCTAGGTGAAGGCAGCAATCGGCAAGCTCCTTCAATTTGTTTATCTTGGCTTTTTGTCCTGTACGCAACAAACAAGATTAATCTTTCAATTAAAAACCAAAAACTAAACAAGCTTAGCTCTCAGAATAGCGTTGATGGCCTGCGGCTTGCTCCTGGAAAAGAAATAATTCGGCATGAGAGAAAAGTTTTTGGGTCATGAAGTGCGGCTCTTTGCTTAAAGACTTGAACCCCCAAGTCAACAATTGCAGCTGCAAAAGCTTGTAAAGAAATTTCGGCAGCTTCAACAAGCACAGAGGCTTTGGCCGAACTTTTGTGTATGCGGCTGCTACTAGGGCTCTTAGAGATTCGTTGTTGTCGCGCTTTTGCTTCCTCTTTGACGTTGGCTTATATAGGGAGGATTAGGGGTTTGGAAAGAATCCCTAAGAGATAGGGATTGGGAATTTCAAAGGTGATTTGATTCTATCTCTTTGCACCACAAATAGGAGATTTGATTTGAATAAGTTGGGATTTGATAGCAATTTAAGTTGGGTATTAAATTGAAATTAATCTCTAATTGATTTGGCCTTATCCCAAATAGATTCCATCTCTCTCCTCATTGACCAAGTCAAATCTTCTTTATGCACACACACTCCCTTTCTCCCAATATGCTATACGAATAGCAATTCCGCCAAAAGGTGAAAATATATTGTTTCGCCAATCCTGAAACACACTAACCACACACGTTAGATATAACGACACGTTTGTCATCATCAAACCAAGCTCCTAGATCGTTGCTCCCAACAGGGGTTAGACCCTGGAGTTTTGGAAGTAGAAATAGAATCCGGCCCCATACTAATAGTATCAGAAGAACCCAGCATATGGGGACGCTTTTGTTTCAGGTAGTGAATGAACTTTTGTTTCAGGGTAGTTACTCAGATGTTATCAATAGCTTTGTAAATATAACTATCGTTTTTGTGCATACTCTCAAATGTTGTCATCTCCATTTGAAAATTTCAACTCCCCATTCTCAAACTCCAGTGCAAGCTTATGAGCTTCGTCCTCGATAGGTGCCGGGTGGGTTAGGGACCGAGCTATGGCTCGTACCCTCCCCTCCCTTAACTCCGGGACAAGTTTACGAGCTTCTCCCTCTATAGGCGTCGGGTGGGTTAAGGACCGAGCTACGGCTTGCACCCTCCCTACCTCAACTCCAGGCAAGCTTACGAGCTTTGCCCTCAATAGGCACCGAGGAGTGGGGGGTTAAGGACCAACATACGGCTCGTTCCCTCCCCTCCCTCAAATCCGGGGCAAGCTTACGAGCTTCACCCTTTATAGGTGCCAGGTGGGTTAAGGACCGAGCTACGGCTCGTACCCTCCCCTCCATTAACTTCGGGCAAGCATACGAGCTTCGCCCTCGATAGACATCGGGGGGGGGCAATGATTAAGCTATAGCTCACACCCTCCCCTCCCTCAACTCCAGGGCAAGCTTTCGAGCTTTGTCCCGATAGGCGCCAGGTGGGTTAAGGACCGAGCTACGGCTTGCACCCTCCACTCCCTCAACTCTGGGGCAAGCTTACGAGCTTTGACCTCAAAAGGAACTGGGTTGGTTAAGGGTCGAGCTACAGCTCACACCATCCCCTCCCTCAACTCCTGGGCAAGCTTACAAGCTTCACCCTCGATAGGCGCTGGGTGGGTTAAGGACCGAGCTACGGCTTGCACCCTCCCCACCCTCAACTCCGAGGCGAGCTTACAAGATTCACCCTCAATAGGTCGCCAGTGGGTTAAGGACCGAGCTATGGCTCGCACTCTTCCCGCCCTCAACTCCGAGGAAATCTTACGAGCTTCGCCCTCGATAGGTCATCGGTTGGTTAAGGACCGAGCTACGGCTCGCACCCTCCCTTCCCTCAACTCCGATGTAAGCTTACGAGATTTTCCCTCGATAGACACCCGGGGAGTTAAGGACCATGCTACGGCTCACACCTTCCCCACCCTCAACTCTGGGGCAAGCTTACGAGCTTCGCCCTCGATAGGCGTTGGGTGGGTTAAGGACCGAGCCTTACCATCGATAGGCACAGGGTGGGTTAAGGACCGAGCTAAGGATCACACCGTCCCCTCCCTCAACTCCAGGGCAAGCTTACGAACTTCACCCTTGATGGGCATCGGGTGGGTTAAGGACCAAGCTACGGCTCGCACCCTCCCCTCCCTCAACTCCGTGGCAAGCTTACGAGCTTTGCACTCGATAGGCATCGGGTGGGTTAAGGACCGAGCTATTGCTCGCACCCTCCCCACCATCAACTCTGAGGCAAGCTTACGAGCTTCACCCTCAATAGGTATCGAGCCAGGTAGGTTAAGGACCGAGCTACGGCTTGCACCCTCCGTACCCTCAGCTATGGGGCAAGCTTACGAGCTTCACCCTCGATAGATCATCAGTGGGTTAAGGACCAAGCTATGGCTCGAACCCTCTCCACCCTCAACTCTGGGGCAATCTTACGAGCTTCGCCCTCGATAGGTCGTCGGTGGGTTAAGGACTAAGCTACGGCTTGCACCCTACCCTCCCTCAACTCTGGGGTAAACTTACGAGCTTCTTCCTCGATAGGCACCGGGGGATTAAAGACCGAGCTACGGCTCGCACCCTCCCCTCTCTCAACTCCAGGGTAAGCTTACGAACTTCGCCCTCGATAGGAGCCGGGTGGGTTAAGGACCGAGCTACGGCTCACACCCTCCCCTCCCTCAACTCGGGGTAAGCTTACGAGCTTCGCCCTCGATAGGCACTGGGTGGGTTAAGGACCGAGCTACGGCTCGCACCCTACCCACCATCAACTCCGGGGCAAGCTTACGAGCTTCACCCTCGATAGGTCACCGGGTGGGTTAAGGACCGAGCTACGGCTTGCACCCTCCCCTCCCTCAACTCCGGGACTCTACAACATTTGCTTCTCCTGGGCTTTAGCCACTTCCAAGCAGAAAATTGGGGGCATACACACTAAGGCAAAAGTGGCGATAAGCAGCAACACAAGCACAAAAGATAAATAAGGCAAACCACCCAAGGTAATATTTCATTAAAGTTAAAGTTAATACATTTATATTAAACTTTCTACGCTATCTCCTACACATGGCCCTGAGACAAGCCATACATATGTAACCACCCTCCCTCCAAAGATTATGCAGAGTCACCTCCCCCCTGAACATCAACCTCTTCTTCTTCATTGGAGTCCATAGTTAACTTGTAGAAGTCGACCTCTAAGGTGGGGTATAGATTTGCCAACCTCGCCTCCACCCTCTTGAAGCCCGCCTGCAGCCCTTCTTCCACACCTTCCGCCCTCATTGACCTCATCATGGGAAGGTACTCCTCCTCCTGGTATTTACAGATGGCTCCTGTATTCTCAGCCTCCAGATCTATCTTCCTCAGCGTCGCCAACTCCCGCTTCAGCTCGACGATCTCCACCCCCTTGGCCTCCGCTTCCTCGGCGTGGGCGTTCATGGCGGTGACCCTTCGATCCTCCTCTTCCCGAAGCTACCGCTCCAGCCCCACCACGATCTTCTCCAGCCTCCTGATCTCCACCTTTTGGGTCGCATACCACTCCCGGAGCTGCTCCCGCCGGTCCTTCCTATCTTACAGCCTCCCGGTGACCTCCTCAAATTTGGCCTCCATCGCCCACAGCTTATCAGTGGCTTCCTAGAGATTAGCCTTAGTCTTCCTATGGCTTGCCTTGAGCCCATTCACGGCAGTATGACGCTGCAAGGACACCATTTCTGTGACCGCCTATAGGATGAACAGAAAGCGTAAGTACACATGTAAGAAAGAAGACCGCCAGTGACGAGAAGAGAGAGTGGAAAACCTTCATAATGTGCCTGATCGCCGTATCATAAAGGCTCTTTAGACCAACCTCAGAGAGGGACGCATGATACCTTAGTAATAGACTGTTCTTCTCCAGGCAAGCTGAGAAGCCGCCCTCATCAAACACTGACTCCATGTTGCCCACCGGGTAGCTCGACGCGAAGAGTCCTCCCTTCGGAATAGCGTGAATTTCGGCCTTCATTGCCTTAAAAGGCTGAGCATTGGCTCGCTGCTCGAATGCCTCGGCTCCCTGGCTCCTAAGGGGCATCTGTAAGGCCAATGCTTGATCAAAACCTTGTGGGTCTGTGCCACAGGGGTGCCCTGAGTCACCGAGCTTTGGAGCGTCACATCCTTCTCACCAGTGCCAAGATCGATGGAGCCGCCATGCACCGCTCACTAACAGCAGGGGTATGAACGACCGCTGCAGGCGTCTACCTCGCCCTCTTATCGCGCTCACCCCTCTCAGCCCCAATGACAACCTTGGAGCTCCGATTCTGCCACGACTCCTCGCCAAGTTCTCGGTCGTCGCCCCATTGCCTTTCTCTTGGGTCGAAGGCTTCTTGGCCGTCGGCTCCAAGGTCGTCGGCTCCCTAGCCCTCCTCATCAGCTCCTCCTGCAAAAGAATCATAGCTGCACCTGCAAAATGAAGAAAGATCAGGGTGAGCATATAGGGAGAAGGTCGCCAAGATCGCAATACCTTCGGGCCAGAAAAATTGAGCAAATGGATTGCTCTTAATCAAGTTCGCATGGTTCCTGATCGCTTCAGGGATCTCCTCTAAAATCTTGGAGTTTTCCAGGTCTTGCCCCTTTAGGGTCACCCCTTTATTCACCAAGGGATTCAGCGTCCCCTAGTTCGACCTCAACATCGAGTCCGCCGACATCAAGACAAAGAAAAACCTCTCCCTCCACTCTCTCACCTCTCTTGGCAGCTCCAGGATGAGATGTCGGACCCTCCTCGCACTAACACAATGATACATCACATTCTTCTTCATCTTAAAGAAATGCTGGAAGAGCGATATGCTCGGACTTATCCCGCTGAAAGTGCAGAGAACAACGAAGCCAACCATTACGCTGATGGAGTCCTGCGTTAGTTGGAAGAGAGGAAGCTCAATGAAGTTCAGCAAGTGAAGGATATGGTGGTAGAGTGGAAACAATAGGCCAAGTTCGAAGGTTGGTTAGTAGACTCCGACTTCGTTATCTCTTGGCGAGCAAACTCTCTTATTGGGTTCGGGGAGGCGAACTGTGCATGGTGGCCGAATGTACTTAGAGCAGATCTTGGGGAGACTGATTGTCACGACCCGCTTCCCTAAAATGGAGGTGAGACGTGAAAAGGTCCGCACGAGAGTGGAGCTGTGAAGCCCCAAACCCGATAAGCGTCATTCTATACATAAGCAGGTCCCTGTAACCACAACGGAATAACAATAATAACACAAGGAGAGACTGATTATAAAACATCACATCTCATAAATTGTCCAACAAGAAAATAAGTCCAACATCCAGAAAAGCCACCAGGCTAAAGAGAAGAGTCTAAAGGCCCAGAACAAGGCCAACAAAAGAAACGACATAACAAAGTATAGGTGCTACGCACCGATAACAAAACAACTGTCTAACAAAAGTAAAACACAACGGAGACACTAGGACTGGTCCCCAGTGTCCACGTACTCCCCGTCAAACACAAGCTCGGGCTCGACGTCAGCAAACACCTCGTCCTCAACAAGGTACTCAGGCTCAGGATCTAACATGTGTCACCCAAAAGAGTAAAGGGGCACATGTCAGCAAGTCTAAAAGACTTGAGCAAGGAAACTGAAAGTAAGGCAACTAGCAACCTAGCAGTTTAGTATGCATGACATGGCAGTTATAACATGAGTGCACAATTTAAGACATGGCAAGACAATTTGTACAATAGAACAATCATCGGGACAAGACAAGACAGGACAGGACAAGAGTAGCCACGCTACTATCAATCTCAATCGATTCACTATTCACGTTGTTTGTAGATGTTTACGCCTTACAGCTGAATGGTTTCACATTCGCTGATTGGCCGCTTAACAACTACCCCAAACCCAAGAGTTTACGCCTTACCACTGCAGTTGCTGATCGGGCAGACTCCCAGTTGATTGGTCGCTTAACTCTTACCCCCAATACCCACACGTAATGGAGCCAGGGTCCCCGCACAATGAACTCAGCTAGTGAGCCTGGGGTTGCCCCGCACATGAGCTCGCATTATTAAACATTTGGCGTAGGGGTGCAACTAGCCGGAAACACGCAATTCGGGCATTGGCTATCAACCAACACATGGCCCGCTTCTGGAACACGAGCCAGGAACACAAGTATTTGTAGCAAAGCTACGCAATCACAGGAACACTTGAAGAATGCAATGACATGACAATTAATTTGCGTACCGTTAATGGAAAGTAAACATGACATGGAAATTGTGCAACATGCTATATGTGTTGGAACTAGCTTCGTTGTCAAGCTAGTTCCCCAATTTGCGCCTAGGCGAGTATCATTTCGTCGCCTAGCCTCTTTTACGCCTACAACAAGCAAATGGCCTAAAACATGGCCTAAACCCTAAGTGGCAAGTTTCACTTGCCTAGCACCGGGGATGGCGACTACTTCGTCACACGGATGCCAATCTACGGGGAAATCGCTGTTTTGGGGGAACAATCATCAAACAACATGAAATTATATTAGGGTTTCATAAAAATACCAATAGGCTATGAAAACAACGGTAGATCGATTTCTTACCAAGAGGAGACGGAAGAAACACTCCGGGGAACCCTAGGATCAGATCTGGAAAAGATTGGAGAAGTTTGGGGAAACTAGGGTTTTGGGGGATTTGGGGATTTTGATGGATTTTGGTGAGATTTTAGGGAAGATGAGAGATAGATGGAGTGGATGGATGGTTTGGATGATGGATTTAGGGCTTGGAATGAAGGATTGAAGCTTGGAGGAAGATGGGGGCTCAAGGGGGAAGATTTTAGGGTTTTGGGTCGTGTTGGAGAAGATGAAATCGTTTGGGTTGGGTTTAAATAGGATGGGCTGGCGGCTGCCCAGAAATTAGGGTTTCAACACTGGTTAGTCGGTCAAAGAGCAACCACTGACCGACTAATTTCGCAACTAGTCGGTCGGTCGACCAGCGCAGACTGACTAAGTGCAAACAGTAACTCCTGAACGAAAATAGGATTTTAGAGTTAGTCGGTCCATGAACAAATACTGACCGACTAGTTTAGCATCTAGTCGGTCGATGAACGTTCTTAGACCGACTAAGAGTAAACAGTAACTCAACTAAAATTAAGATGATGTGTTAGTCGGTTAAAGAAGCATTGCCGAACGACTAGTTTGCAACCTAGTCGGTCAACCAACGTTCTTAGACCGACTAACGATAAACAGTAACTCCTGAACAATTTAGGAAAGCCAACTAGTCGGTCCAAGAAGGATTGCCGACCAGCTGGATCGTCATCTAGTCGGTCGGTGCCCCTTCTTATACCGGCTAATGAGCACAAAAAGTTCCGATACGGAGCGCGGGGCCCCGAGATCGATTCCTAAGACTCCTAGGCTTGATCTAATAGTAAGATACGACCGTTATGAAGTCCGTCACGAATGACTTACTTCGAAATCGACAATCCTAAGGAAGAAGCGAGAAAATACGACGAATCGATCGAAAATGAAAGCTACGGAGACGAAAACCACACAAGAGGAGAAAATCCACCAAAACATATATTATATTACATCCAGATACATGAAAAGCAGTCGTTACATCCTCCCCAACTTAAGAAAAATTCCGTCCTCGGAATTTCCAAATACTCACGTGTCCGGAAACAAAAGTGGGAAACGCTCTCGCATCTCATCCTCATTCTCCCAAGTAGACTCTCCAGGTGAGCCGTGTCGCCACATCACCCTCACAAGATTGACAATCTTGTTCCGAAGCGATTTCTGACGCCTGTCCAGAATCTGCACTGGATGCTGGTCATACGTCATATCGGGGCGAACGGTAATCTCCGAAAAATCTACCGCATGAGATGGATCGCTAATGTATCGACGAAGCTGCGACACATGGAAAACATTGTGAACTCCTTCCAAAGATGGCGACAAGGCCAAGCGATAAGCTACCTCACCAACCCTCTCCAAAATGTCAAACGGTCCAATGTATCACGGGCTCAACTTCCCACGCTTCCCGAAACGAATCACACTACGATTCGGGGAAATCTTCAAGAACACATGGTCGCCCGGCTGAAACTCCAAAGGACGAAGTTTAGCATCCGCCCAATGCTTAAAACGGTCCTGAGCAATTCTCAACCTCTCCCGAATATTCCTGACGATATCCACGGCCTCCACGATCATCTCAAGTCCCAACAACTCCCGATCACCAACGTCATCCCAACTCAATGGTGATCGACATTTCCTCCCATAAAGAGCGGCGAAAGGCGCCATGCCAATACTCGCCTGGAAGCTGTTGTTGTAAGAGAACTCCACCAAATGTAGATGGTCCTCCCACGAACCCTTGAAATCCAACATGCATGCCCTCAGCATGTCTTCCAAAATCTGAATCGTCCTCTCGGACTGGCCATCCGTCTGCGGATGGTACGCCGTGCTGAAACTCAGACGCGTACCCAAACTCTTCTGCAAACTCTGCCAAAACTGAGATGTGAACCTCGTGTCTCTGTCAGACACGATACTCACGGGGACTCCATGAAGTCGCACAACCTCCTGCACGATTCACGTTACATCACTATCCAAACTAGGAAAAGGAAATAAAAACGGAGAGTAAAAAGAATTTTACCTCCATGTATCTCCTCGCTAGCGCCTCAGTGGACTGTCCCACTCGGAACGGAATAAAGTGCGCAGATTTGGTCAATCGGTCTACGATCACCCAAATCGCGTCATTCTGCTTCGGACACCGAGGTAGTCCAGTCACGAAATCCATAGTGATGTGTTGCCATTTCCACTCCGGAATCGGAAGCGGTTGTAGCAACCCGGCCGTACGCTGATGCTCCGCCTTCACTTGCTGGCAAACCAAGCACTTGGCTACACTCCGAGCCACGCTCCTCTTCATACCATGCCACCAATAAATCAGACGAAGATCCTGGTACATCTTGGTGCCACCAGGATGCACAGAATATGGCGAACTGTGTGCCTCCACCATCAACTCCTCTCTGATATCCCCAGCTGGCACACACAGCCTGGCTCCGAACCTCAGCGAGCCATCCTCATGAATCAAAAAGTCAGTCTGCAGACCGGCTTCCACCTGCTCCCGAATCTTCACCAGCTTCGGATCCTCAGCCTGGCCAGGCTTAATCCGATCCACGATCGTCGACTGTACTTGCATGTACATCAACGACGAAGCCTCCCCAGGAAGAACAATCTCCACGCCAAACTCGCAAAAATCCTACTGCAATCTCCACTGTGAGGTCAAAATCATCACCGCTGGAAGCCTACTCAACGCATCCGGAACCACATTCACCTTGCCAGGGTGAAACTGCAGATCAATCTCATAATCCGCCATAAGCTCCAACCATCGATGCTGTCGCATGTTGAGCTCCTTCTGAGTGAAAATGTACTTCAAGCTTTTGTGATCGGTGAAAATCTTCACTTTCGCACTCAGCAGGAAGTGCCTCCAAATCTTAAGAGCAAACACAACGGCAGCCAACTCCAAATCATGCGTCGGGTAATTCTTCTCATGAACCTTAAGCTGACGAGACGCATACGCCACAACATGCCCATGCTGATGCAACACACAACCGAGACCCTTGCCAGAAGCATCGCAAAAGATCTCAAATCCACCGCTGCGATCAGGCACAACAAGAATAGGGGCGGTCGTCAACCTCTCCTTCAGAACGCCAAAAGCACTCTCACAATCACCCGACCAAACAAAAGCAACATCCTTCCGCGTCAACCTGGTCATCGGCTCAGCAATACGAGAAAAGTCCTTAATGAATCGCCGATAATAACCAGCAAGTCCAAGAAAACTCCGAATCTCAGACGCAGACGACGGAACAGGCCACTCCCTGATGGCCCGAATCTTCTCGGGATCCACTGAAATACCATCTCCAGTCACCACATGCCCGAGAAAAGCAACTCTATCTAGCCAAAACTCGCACTTCGAAAACTTAGCATACAAACGATGCTTCCTCAAAATCTCCAACACCGTCCTTAAGTGCGAGGCATGCGCTTCCTCCGACTTGGAATAGATCAGAATATCGTCAATAAAGATAACGACAAACTTATCCAAAAAGTCGTAGAAAATCAGGTTCATCAGATTCATGAAAACTGCGGGCGCGTTAGTTACGCCGAAAGGCATAACCACAAACTCATAGTGTCCATACTTCGTCCTGAACGCTGTCTTCGGAACATCTCCCTTCTTCACCTTCAACTGATGGTAACCACTCCTCAAATCCAATTTTGAAAACACCCTCGAACCTCCAAGCTGATCAAAAATATCATCAATGCGAGGCAACGGGTAATTATTCTTAATGGTCACCGCATTCAACTCCCGATAATCCACGCACATGCGACGCGAACCATCCTTCTTCTTCACCAACAACACCGGTGCTCCCCACGGAGACATGCTAGGATTAATATAACCCTTCTGCAAAAGCTCATCCAACTGCTTCCGCAACTCTTCCAACTCTGCAGGTGCCATACGATACGGCGCCTTCGAAATCGGCTGCGCACCCGGAACAAGATCGATAGAAAATTCCAAAGCTCGATCAGGCGGCAAACCAGACATCTCCTCGGGGAAGACGTCGCCAAAATCACGCACCACAGCTGGCCACTCCAGCTCCATCTGCATAGCCACAGCCTCCACTGGCCTGGCCCGAAATCTGACAGGACCAAGCGAACTGCTACCACGACTGAACTCAAACACTGGATGTCCAGGAATCTCGAACACCACCTTCTTCCTCCGACAGTCGATCGTAGCATAGAAGCTCGTAAGCCAATCCATCCCAAGAACTGCATCATAGTTGATGATGTCGTGGACAATGAAATCAGCGAAAAGCTCATGTCCACAGACCACCAACGAGCAAGAATTGCAACCACGATGCACCGAGACCACGCCATTCCCTGTAACGATATTCCAACTCTTGGGAAGAGGGGACGTCGACAAGGAATGCCTCTCCACGAAGCTCCGAGAAATAATGCACATCGATGCACCAGACTCAAAGAGGACTCGTGCAGGAAATGTGCAAACCAAAACCACACCTAACAATCAATTAACAATCAAACCCTAGTCTAGCAAACAACCATGTTCAAGCAAACAACACAATCTAACAATCAAAACCAGCTAGGAAAGTAACAGCTAGATTGAGGATTACCTGCGATAACCTCATCCACAGCCTCGCTCTCCGCAGCGGTCATCAGAAAAGCCTGCCTCCTCGGCGGAACAGCCTGCTGAAAAGCCTGCCTCTGTGGAACAAGAGCTGCCCCATGACCAGCAGGAACAGATGCTCGCTGCTACAACGGCTGAGCTGCAACAGGTGCCCTCCGCAGCAGACCCGCATGTCGACAATCCTTCACGACATGGGAAGCATCTCCACAAACCAGACACTGGCCCAAAAACTTCTGACACTGATCCTTGATATGGCCAGGCTTACCGCAGAAATGGCAAGACTTCAGAATAGGCCCTCCTGGCCTCTTAAACTGAGCGGACTGATTAGGCCTGAATCCAGGTCTAACCACAGCTCTGGCCTGTTCCACAGGCCTCTTCCCAGCACCAACAACAGACCCCTTCCTCTGGTTCACGAGCAGCTCCTGCCTCTTAGCTGCTACTAGAACCTTCTGATAAGACTCCCGGTCAGAAGAGGTCACAAAACTCTGGAGCTCCGAAGCAAGCCCCTGCAGGAACCTCTGAGCCTTCTCCTCAGCGTCCTGCACCATCTTTGGTGCAAACCGACTCAGCCGCATGAACTCTTGGTGATACATGTCCACCGATGAGTTCCCTTGCTTCAAATCAATAAAACGCTGCAGCATCTCTTCCCTGGCAGCTTTCAGGAAGAACTCACCCTCAAATCTGGCCTTGAAGGTAGCCCAAGCTATCGGCTCCACCAACATCTTCTCTTCCGCATCCCACCAATTCCGAGCATTATCCTTGAGTTGCCTCTTCGCCAAATCAACCCATCCAGCCGGGGTGATCTTGGCCATCTTCAGATTGTCCTCGATGTTCCGAATCCACTCATCGGCAGCCAGAGGACCCTCAGAACCATCAAAATAAGCGGGACCCAGCTCCCGAAATTGCTTCGCTCCTGGCTCAGAGCGAAGGGCATCCGGAAGAGCCCGGGCAGCTCGAGCAAGTGGAGCATTCTGGACTTGCAAAAGCACGCCCTGCTGCACTTGCATCATCTGGAGCCTCATCCACATCATCTCACCACTGGTGGGTTCCCGCTCAGGCTCCTCATCATGAGGGACCGTGCCACTACCCCCACCACGGGTGAAACGTCTTCCTGCCATCTAGTGACATAGAAAACGAATCAGATTAGACTCATAGTTTATGACTCGGACGTCGAACTTAATTTATTGGACATTCAAATATTATTATCGCTATTCCAAAAATCGCAGTTACAGAAGGACCTGCATGGGCCACCAACAAAACCTGTCACGACCCGCTTCCCTAAAATGGAGGCGAGACGTGAAAAGGTCCGCACGAGAGTGGAGGTGTGAAGCCCCAAACCCGATAAGCGTCATTCTATACATAAGCAGGTCCCTGTAACCACAACGGAATAACAATAATAACACAAGGATAGACTGGTTATAAAACATCACATCTCATAAATTGTCCAACAAGAAAATAAGTCCAACATCCAGAAAAGCCACCAGGCTAAAGAGAAGAGTCTAAAGGCCCAGAACAAGGCCAACAAAAGAAACGACATAACAAAGTATAGGTGCAATGCACCGATAACAAAACAACTGTCTAACAAAAGTAAAACACAACGGAGACACTAGGACTGGTCCCCAGTGTCCACGTACTCCCCGTCAAACACAAGCTCGGGCTCGGCGTCAGCAAACACCTCGTCCTCAACAAGGTACTCAGGCTCAGGATCTAACATGTGTCACCCAAAAGAGTAAAGGGGCACATGTCAGCAAGTCTAAAAGACTTGAGCAAGGAAACTGAAAGTAAGGCAACTAGCAACCTAGCAGTTTAGTATGCATGACATGACAGTTATAACATGAGTGCACAATTTAAGACATGGCAAGACAATTTGTACAATAGAACAATCATCGGGACAAGACAAGACATGACAGGACAAGAGTAGCCACGCTACTATCAATCTCAATCGATTCACTATTCACGTTGTTTGTAGATGTTTACGCCTTACAGCTGAATGGTTTCACATTCGCTGATTGGCCGCTTAACAACTACCCCAAACCCAAGAGTTTACACCTTACCACTGCAGTTGCTGATCGGGCAGACTCCCAGTTGATTGGTCGCTTAACTCTTACCCCCAATACCCACACGTAATAGAGCCAGGGTCCCCGCACAATGAACTCAGCTAGTGAGCCTGGGGTTGCCCTGCACATGAGCTCGCATTATTAAACATTTGGCGTAGGGGTGCACCTAGCCGGAAACACGCAATTTGGGCATTGGCTATCAACCAACACATGACCCGCTTCTGGAACACGAGCCAGGAACACAAGCATTTGTAGAAAAGCTACGCAATCACAGGAATACTTGAAGAATGCAATGACATGACAATTAATTTGCGTACCGTTAATGGAAAGTAAACATGACATGGAAATTGTGCAACATGCTATATGTGTTGGAACTAGCTTCGTTGTCAAGCTAGTTCCCCAATTTGCGCCTAGGCGAGTATCATTTCGTCGCCTAGCCTCTTTTACGCCTACAACAAGCAAATGGCCTAAAACATGGCCTAAACCCTAAGTGGCAAGTTTCACTTACCTAGCACCGGGGATGGCGACTACTTCGTCACACGGATGCCAATCTACGGGGAAATCGCTGTTTTGGGGGAACAATCATCAAACAACATGAAATTATATTAGGGTTTCATAAAAATACCAATAGGCTATGAAAACAACGGTAGATCGATTTCTTACCAAGAGGAGACGGAAGAAACACTCCGGGGAACCCTAGGATCAGATCTGGAAAAGATTGTAGAAGTTTGGGGAAACTAGGGTTTTGGGGGATTTGGGGATTTTGATGGATTTTGGTGAGATTTTAGGGAAGATGAGAGGTAGATGGAGTGGATGGATGGTTTGGATGATGGATTTAGGGCTTGGAATGAAGGATTGAAGCTTGGAGGAAGATGGGGGCTCAAGGGGGAAGATTTTAGGGTTTTGGGTCGTGTTGGAGAAGATGAAATCGTTTGGGTTGGGTTTAAATAGGATGGGATGGCGGCTGCCCAGAAATTCGGGTTTCAACACTGGTTAGTCGGTCAAAGAGCAACCACTGACCGAATAGTTTAGCAACTAGTCGGTCGGTCGACCAGCGCAGACCGACTAAGTGCAAACAGTAACTCCTGAACGAAAATAGGATTTTAGAGTTAGTCGGTCCATGAACAAATACTGACCGACTAGTTTAGCATCTAGTCGGTCGATGAACGTTCTTAGACCGACTAAGAGTAAACAGTAACTCAACTAAAATTAAGATGATGTGTTAGTCGGTTAAAGAAGCATTGCCGACCGATTAGTTTGCAACCTAGTCGGTCAACCAACGTTCTTAGACCGACTAACGATAAACAGTAACTCCTGAACAATTTAGGAAAGCCAACTAGTCGGTCCAAGAAGGATTGCCGACCGACTGGATCGTCATTTAGTCGGTCGGTGCCCCTTCTTATACCGGCTAATGAGCACAAAAAGTTCCGATACGGAGCGCGGGGCCCCGAGATCGATTCCTAAGACTCCTAGGCTTGATCTAATAGTAAGATACGACCGTTATGAAGTCCGTCACGAATGACTTACTTCGAAATCGACAATCCTAAGGAAGAAGCGAGAAAATACGACGAATCGATCGAAAATGAAAGCTATGGAGACGAAAACCACACAAGAGGAGAAAATCCACCAAAACATATATTATATTAAATCCAGATACATGAAAAGCAGTCGTTACACTGATGTCGCTCGTTTTGCATTGAATGGTCCTAATCTCTGTCGGAACTGTGGCCCTGACTCTGCGAAGCCCAATCCGAGCCCTTGCTCCCTCCTCCTAGGCTCCTCTCGCACCGTCGAAGATGAAGGAACAACATGACGTGCTTCCCACTCCTCTGGCCACACCATTGTCTCCTCTGCCGCTACATCACTCCCACTCGCAAGCCCACCTGAGCACCCCTCTGCGTTCGAATTGAAAGCTGAAGAACCAGAATAACCCATTGATAGATCTAGAAGTTACCTAGAAAAGAAGAAGATCAACGGAGCTCCGACGAAGTGATGGCTGACGGCGAGAACTCTCGAGAGCAAAGAAGAGAAGAGAAGCCTTTTGAAATTCAAAAGAAGGAACCCTCCAATGTTTCCCCCTCTCTCTATTTTATAAAGGGCGTCGACCGATCTCGACCATTGAAGGTGGGCCACGTGGCATGATCTGAAGCGAAGGTGTTGCCTCAGCTTCTCCCCAGAGCCGTACACGGCACGTGTCATGCTCCAAGTGGTGGGGCATCTCGATATCTTTCTGCTACCGAATCGTCATTATGATTTTCGAGATTCACCGGTCATCCTGCTATTAATGCCATCGTTATCAGCCATATAAAGTGAAGTGCGTCATCTGAGCCGAGACGGAATTCCCATTTCGAACTTGAATGACAGGGGCAATTGTTACGACCTCAAGATCGTCAAGTTGATCTAGGCCCACATGTTCAAAGCCCAAGTCATGTCCCGCCGAATCTCCACAATGTGACCTAGTTCGCTGAAGTTCAGAGAAGCTCGCCCAAGCAGAGCGGCAAGCTCGTCATCCGAGTCGAAGAGAAGAGTCCTCCAGCTGATCGCACTGTTCATCCGAGCGGCAGTTCGATTACTTATCCACCCCGGAGCAGTCCGCCCCATGAAGAAGGTGACCTGCCACTAACCCCACTGCCAGTTTCACTACAGATAAAGTTTGACAAAAGCGCACTTGACCGCTTCGCCACTTGATAGCTTGTCGAAAGCACGCCTAGCCAGTTTACCGCCAGACAGCCTGACAAAAGCACGCCTGACATTTACGGCTCTGACGGCCTGACAAAAGCCCACCTGACATGTTCGGCCCTGACATCAACGGTCGAATCCCTAACACCCTGACCCTGTCAGCTCAGCAAAAGCAACCGACTCCAGTAGCCTATTAATATCCACTCTCCTACAGTGAGAAAGGGGTTGGCTGGCTAATCTGTAAAAAATCCTAACACATCTACTTATATTCAAGGTCGAATATCCTCCACATATTTACGCCTTCCACACTAGTTTGCCATGCAAGCACCATTCACCCTGTGTGTCTGACATTCTCCAAATAGTCACCAGCTGACTTAATCATCGGAGGGGCTCTCGGTTGGCAGCAAACCGAACCATTCGAACTACTCCAATAGATGGGCAACCTTGAGATCTCCTTCTACAAAGCATCTTCCAATCGGGATTAGCCTCGATGTACCCCAAAACTTGTAATCATTGTACCCGTGATTCCCATCATTGTAAGCAGATTCTACCCCGCAACGACTTGCCAATACACTATTTACGCCCTATTTAGTGTATGTTGTATTACCACAGGTCCAAACAGTATGTACTCATTGGGTATAGTCCAAAACATGGGTAGAGAGTGGCTGTCCAGATAGGGTTCATCTCCTCTGATATGGGAGGTTAGTGTCGGAAGGGGTCAATGGATCCATAGTAAATCCATGGCCAGGGTGGAAAGGATAAACTTGTTAAGAGTAACAAGTTTCATCAAACCTCAAACTATGGGATCACATATAACTCAAGCTTTAAGGTGTTACGGGGGTTTGATAGTTTTCGTATTCTAGACACATTAGCGATGTAGTTTTAATGAAGGGACCAGACTATATGGTAGCTATCATTGACATGCCTACATTTGGTCGAAAGAGATTCCAGTCTTAAACTAACTAGATAATGATGATTTCAAAATAGGTGATCTTCATGCACTGCTAGTGCTGTCGTTATATATGTGATACAATCATAGTGTATGATCGAATCACTGCCGAAATCAGAATCAGGATTTTAGAGTCTAATACTGAGCATGGCTCATCACACAAAGTGAAGCAAGAAACTTAATGTATATGTGATGTACGGGACTGATCACAAAGATATGTGATGAACTTATTCGAGAGGGAATAAACACAACTTGAATAGTTATGAATTCATGTAAGAAATGATCGTAAAGATTTACAAAATTTCAACTAAACACAAAAGGCAAAACCACCCTAAACAAGTTTCTACATCAGATTAGTCGACTAATGAATGTTTATTAGTCGACTAATGCTGATTCATCGACTAATGATTATACATTAGTTGACTAACTTGAGGAAAGATGCAACAATAGCTTTTCTTTTTGCCATTAGTTGACTTGCAAGGTTTTACTAGTCGACTAATGGCCGAAAATACAGATTACAGTTTGGATTTATGGTATGGGCTTGATCCAAAAGTTGGATCTAAAACCAAATCAAATTCTTAGAGTTTGACTCTAACAAATCTACCTTGTTTTAGGATGAGTTTTAGACACAAATCTAGAATTCTTATGGGATTAGAAAACCCAATGAACAAGCCTTCTTCTAATTTCATGTTTAAGGATAGAGTTGGGTTCCAACTTCAAATTTCGAATGCAGTTTGGATTTGGATGAACCCTAGCACTGTATAAAGGGTCCCCTCCTACCCTCTTAACACATCAAGAAATTCCAATAGGAGAGACTAAAGATCTAGCATCTAAGATCTCTTGAGTGGAGAAATTCAAACCTATTTGAGGAAGAATCCTTCACTCTAAAAGAAAAGTTTTTCCTTCTCCTCCTTCCTTGCTCTAGCAAAGCTAAGTGGCCGGTTCGAGTTCTTGGAGGGTTTGTAAATCAGGAAGTATCTTTGTCATCAAGGTGAAACATCTATCATGCCTGGTTGGTGAATGAGCATGGGGTCTTCATTGAAGAACTTTTTGGATCTACGTGTATCGTTAAAATACATCTGTGCAAAGGCAAGTCTTTTATTTCGATAATAAATACTTATTTTCCTGCATATCTTGGTTTGTATTGCTAGATTATAAAAAAACTTGATTATTTTTTTCAAGTCTTTTGATGGTTTTTAATTGGTTTAGAAACCCTAACATATTTCCTTACAGTGGTATCGAAGCCACACTAAAAACTAGTTCTGTCATTGATTTAAAGACTTTAAAATTAAAAAATGGATTTTTATACATTACAAATCATATTCGCATAAATATCATGTTTGATAGATTAGTCGACTAGTGGGTAACTACTTGTTGACTAATTTGTCAGGGAAAATTTGCGTAACTTTTTTGTTGGCAGGTTAGTTGACTAACATATGATGATTAGTCGACTAACATTGTGTTAGTGGGCTAATGGATGACTATTAGTCGACTAAATCATGATTTTTGTAATTTATGAAATTTGAGAATTTTGTGATGTTTAAAAATCTGATTTTAGTTTAAGAATTGGTTTTTATGGTTCATTATTATGTTAAGAGGAATAGGTTTAATGAAAATTAATTCTTGGAAAAAATTTATGAGATAAATTTTTTTGTGTTAAACAATTATAAAAGGAGTTTTAAAATTTTATAATGTGATTATGGATGTTATTTGACAACATGTTTTTTCATTAGTTTACGTAAAATAAGTATAAGGATCTTATGATTGCTCTGTTGTTAGTTATCTAATCTAACGGTGTACGACTTTGTCTCATGATCCAAGTAATTATTATGTAATTATTTATGATATTAAATGCTACAATCACTTGCAAGAAAATGTAGAATAGTAAAATCTAATTATTTGGATTAATTAGTAGATGTAAACCCAATTTAGTTGGAATTACAAAAGGATTGTTAATTTTATTGGATAAACAATTTTAAAAGGCATGTTTTGAGAGATTATGTAATTAAAGAATGTGTTTTTGGTATTTTAGTCAAAGAAAATCTACCTCTCCTTACATAGCTGGCCTGATTAATTGAGTAGCATTGAATTTTTTATCATATCTAATTTACATGACTTTACTTTCCCAATATCAAGTCCATTACATTTAAAATTCTTTTAGAAATTATCCATAGCCCTCCTTGAAAGTGTTGAGTACCTCAGTGTTGATGCTATGGTGGTTGGCAACTAATAACCATTTCACCTCAACATTTCCACAAAACACCTGAGGTGCATTATTAACATGGTTATTAACACACTACAATGTCATTTACATATAGCATTATGAAGCTTCCTTTTAGTTAATGATAACATTCATTGATGATAGTAACAAAACTAACCATAACACATCATTTGAAACACTAGAAAACACTTCAGCTTGCTGGAAATTGCACAACGGTCAGGTGGAATGGCATTTTACTCCATATGTTTGTATGGAACATAACAATGCAATGTAAATGAAAGTTGTAGATATGGAAATTTTACATATGCCCACCAAATTTCAAAAAATAATCATGTGTATGTGATTTATGGTGCTTCATCTAACACCAGAGAGCAAATCTACAGAAAAACAGCACAATTGCCTCAACTAAATCAGTGTATTACGCATAGCTACAGTCAAAACTGGGTAAAAGTGTTTAAAATGGGAGTTGTAGATTAGGTCTTTCTGATTTCCGTAGTATCCCAAATCATCTAATTTCATTAAGTATCGTGACCGTTATCACCATTTAAGTACGGGGTGTCGAATTAGGCTGAATTCTGCCAGGTTGCAAACAAAACCATTTTTCTCCAAATACTTGAACTAAACACATGTCAAATTATACATGAACCTGGGGTAGAATTCCATGAACTACATGAATATAATTTTTTTTCAGATTTTAATTTGATTAAAAAATAACAAATAGCATCAGTTAAACAGGGGACAGATTTCTGAAATTTGAAACAGATTTGCATCAATGAAATCCACCATGCACTAATCACACTAAAGGGAGTATGAATTCCTACCTCAAAGCTAGGATTAAGAAATCTCCTCCATCAATGCAATGAATTCCACCATAGATTCATCTTCAAGCTCCAAAACCCCTAATCTCCTCTTGCTCCTTCATCCTCCTCTTGAGTTTCCCCACCTTTTCTTCTCTTTTCTTCCTTTCTTTCTCTTTCTTTCTTCATTTCTTTCCCTTTTTTTGCTAGAATGATTCGGCCATAGAGGAGAGGATTCGGCAGGCTTGGGTTGGGGGGAGAAAGAGAAGAAAAAGAATTGAATGAGAGAAGAATGGAGAAGCTTGGAGAGAAAGAGAAGACAATTAATAAACATATGAATCCCCCTAATTACAAGTTTCCCATTTTCATAAAAATCTTTCCTCTCATCTACAAATAATTCAAGCCCAATAACAAAGCCCAACAACCCATCTAGCTTCTAAAATTATCTAAAGGCCCAAACAATAGTAATAATAATAATCAACATCAACAATAACAACAAGAATAAAAATGATAATACTAATAATAATAACAACATCAACCACATTGTCATTCATTAATACCACTAACAACAACAACAATAATCTCTTTAGAACGTAACAAAATAATTATCATGAAAATACCATTTTACTATACACACACACCAACCAAACATCACTAAGCACACTAAGAACAATACTAACACTCACTACATCATATCCAATACTGTAATGCCCTACAAGCTACTGCACAAGTACTAGAGGGGTGGTGAATAGTACTTTAAAAATAACAAGGAGTATAATTCCAAATTATAGTGCAAACAACTACCAAAACAATTTGCAGAAGCTTAAATTGAATGACAACAACAAATTTAACAATGCTAACAAGAGATGTTAATGGGTTCGGATCCACCCAAGTCTCCCCGACTTGTTCCCGGTGATCCTACGTCCCAACCACCCGGATCCCCTCCGGATACTTAGGTTAGAAACCCTAACCCAAGATTTCCACTATGAATATCTTGTGAAAAACCTTCACAAGATCAAATCATACAAGCAATGGCAATAGTGAATCCCACAACCCAGGATCACAACCTTCTCTCACAACCGAGAGAATCAATAAGCAATATAAAAGAGTTTATATTGAAATAAACAAACTTACCACAAAATCCTATACCTTGAGTTTTTCTTACCAAATAGGTGAAAGGAAGGATTTGAGGAAGATGAAGTCACCAAGACCTAGCACCAAGGAAATGACCAGCAATAGGTGCCTAGGAGAGATTTGGAGACTTGATTCAAGCTAGAGCTTGAAGGGCTCACCAAGAACAAGCTTCTCTCAAGATCTAGAAAGTGAGAGAATGGGTTTCTTGTGAGGAAGAGAGCTTTAGAAATGAGTGAGAATGGCTATCTCTTTCTATCTCAATGAATCTCTTAATGGCAGCTCTTACCTAGAGAGAAATGACCTAGGTTCGTATTTATAGGGTCCCATAAAAACAAGTTAGGTCAATTCCCAACGGATAGAAATCTGAGAAAACTAGTCGGTCAAAGAACAACCACTAACCGACTAGTTCATCAACTAGTCGGTCAGTCAAACAACATGGACCGACTAAGTGAGGAACTGAGAAGAGATAGAAATTCAGACCTAGAAATCTAGTCGGTCCAAGAAGACATTCTGACCGACTAGTTTCACAACTAGTCGGTCAGTCAGTGAACGTAGACCGACTAAGAGGCAAAGTGAAATAGTCTGAATACAAATTGACTTAGTCGGTCCAAGAACAAAAGTTGACCGACTAGATTGTCAACTAGTCGGTCACCAAACGTTCTTAGACCGACTAACGATAAACAGTAGCTTAGGAGAAATTTAGCATGTACAGTAAATCACAACTAGTCGGTCAAAGAAGCATCACTGACCGACTAGTTCACAAACTAGTCGGTCGGTGAGTCAACGTAGACCGACTAACTGTAAACAGTAAGGTGCAAGAAATTAAGGAAGCAAACTAGTCGGTCCAAGAAGAGTTGCTGACCGACTAGATCACCATCTAGTCGGTCAGTACTTCTTCTTGTACCAACTAACATGCACAAACAAGTCTGAATCGAAGCGCGACGCTTCGAGGAAGTTAGAATGAACTTGTACTAAGATCCTAGAGCTACGATATGAGCGTTATGAAGTTAGAATCGTAATATATACTCAAGGCTTAACATTCTATAGATCGAAGCTAAAAGACTATAAATAAAACCTTAAATAAACGGTCTTTAAGAGCTTCGATTAATTCTTCATGACTTCCAAAACGGCGCAAGAGCTTCAACGAAGCTTTAGGCATGAATACGAGCATTGAGAAGTCTTAAGATGTCGCTTTGATTGTTCTCGTGAATTTGGCGACGATCTCCAAAACTGCGCTCACAAATTGTTAGTTCATGAATTATTTATGTTTGCTCATCATCCAAAACCAAATCCGCGGAGTCCAATATTCAACAAATACATCCGTACGTATTCACTTATACATCCAAGTCAGGACATATTCAACCATATAGCCATTCACGTAGGAAAGTTACTATGCACACAACATAATTACGATACACATTACAGAGGCGCACAAGCAAACATACACTACATATCAAATCAAGATACATAACTTACTATATATGGCACTAGGGCCATTACATTCTACCCACCTTAAAATAATGTCCGTCCTCGGACTTCCCAAACTTAGGGTCAACTTAAGGATGAACAGGCTACCCCAGACATACATACACTATAACAAAAGCAAGGCATTCTCATATGCATACACCTACACATATCAAATAGCTATGCACATACATACTCATACATGTATACACATTTACACGTATGTCCATGCTATCATTATTACACACCTACCTCATATATATGCAAACATAATCGCACGTAATGTATGTGCTTACACATAAGCATACACAAACATGATACTTCACACAGGGCTAATACACTACGACATATACACATCTATCCATAGACGCAGACATACAACCATGTATGTCTCCTAAGTTACATCCAAACATGCACAAATATACATCATCACATAAGAGCATGCAACACAATACAACACTATAATCCTACTACTGAAGATAAGACTCCCGTATTCATACTATGTAAGCGGATATATATAACTAAGCACATATCTACTCTTGTTTGGGCACACACCAATACACACAAATATACAATCATATTACACCACACGTCACATACAACTCATAACACTAATACGCTTAAGGCATATCCACACATATATGGGTAGAACTCAAGGAGCCACACATGCATATGCACACTCAACATATGCATATATCACATATAGTATATAGCCACTACACAGTAATTACTCGTACCTCAATCAAGTATACAACTCAATTTCACACACTACTCATAAGTCAACCGTGTAGTAACATAAATACTTCAAACACAATCATTCATACATATATCATAGTCATATGCACATGAGTATATCATCTCAATATACTCGACAAACCACATTAAACACTTATAGAACTATAGACGTATAGGTACATATACACACACACATAGATATGTATACACATTCTTATTCAATCAACACTCTATTGTCTACCCTCAGGGCTCTATACCCCAAGCTTCTGATATCAGTGCTCTATCTTAAGGCAAAACTCCTACCCACCTTAAGCCTAAACTCACCTCGAAACACTACACGCACTACCCTCACACAGCCACAATGCGGTGACCTGCATTGGCCACCAAATGTAACGCCCCGCTCCCCAGGATACCCGGGAAATATGAATCCGTCCCATGTTCTCCCAGAGCAGCGAGTGTTACGAAGAAAAATAAAGATGACAAAAGAAATTGGCAGGCCATTGCGTGCTGCTGGGAATAGTACATGTAGTGTTCAACGAAACAGCCAATCAATAAACACAGAACGAGACCAAGCCACAGAGAAATACTAAAAACCAAACACTGAACAATTTCATATACATCTCAAGCATTACAATGCATCAATTCATATAGTAGAAGCATCTCTCACCCCAAAAGAAAACCCAAAGTACACATATCTCTCTCCTCTTCCCTCACCACCTCATGCTCTAGTCTCAACCACAGATCTCCACAGCTCCATCTGCTTCCCACACCAAGAACCACACATGAAAAGTCAATGGGTGCACGTCAACGTATGACCTAGTAGGAATCCCATACTCCAACCTAAACACAACACACACTAATGCCACTAGTGGGTGCACAATACTACAAGTGAAAGCGCTACAAATAAATATGGCATGAGTGTTAAAAGAAAGCAACAATAGTGCCACAGGTAGGAAATGAGAACAAAATCATAGTAGGGGGTGTAAGGGGAGGGGTGTCGATAGTACAACAATTAACAACAAGTACGCCTAAAGCGCAAAAGAGAGTCAGTCAAAAAATTACATACAGTGTTAACTTTTGGAATCCTAATATCGAATACGATGTATGGGAATGGCCCTCTCCTAACTGCGTGGGAGAACAAAGAGGAATCCCCGCCGTGCTAGCCCGTCAGGACAAGTGTATCCACTACATAAAACCACAAGACACCACAACCAGTCCATCCCATAGGCCTACCCGATACTTCGGAATTCCCTCAACCCGTGTCACGCTCAAATAGGAGGACTGAACGCTATCTCACTCTTACATGTTCATGAAACATTACTCTTTTCATTTCTACATATGGAACTAACCATTTCAACCTCATCACGCCATCCTCTCAACATATATAATATTACAACCACAATAATTCACCCGTAGTCAAATTATGCAAAGCAACTCCCTCATTTCATACTTAACTACATGTAGACATTATCACAAACACATGGATGACATAATGACAAAGTCCTCGATTCAATTGAAAACAACATAATACTACTAGCAAGATGTCATTCTCTTCAAGCAACATAAAGCTAATAGCATGAAACCAATTGCATGAAACTAATAGCAACATGAGACTAATAGCAACATGAACATATTAATAAACATTTCACCTCAACATAAGACTAATAACCATTTCACCTCAACATTTCCACAAACACCTGAGAGGCATTATTAACATGGTTATTAACACACTACAATGTCATTTACAAATAGCATTATGAAGCTTCCTTTTAGTTAATGATAACATTCATTGATGATAGTAACAAAACCAACCATAACACATCATTTGAAACACTAGAAAACACTTCAGCTTGCTGGAAATTGCACAACAGTCAGGTTGAATGGCATCTTACTCCATATGTTTGTATGGAACATAACAATGCAATGTAAATGAAAGTTGTAGATATGACAGTTTTACATATGCCCACCAAATTTCAATAAATAATCATGTGTATGTGATTTATGGTGCTTCATCTAACAACAGAGAGCAAATATGCAGGAAAACAGCACAACTGCCTCAACTAAATCAGTGTATTACGCATAGCTACAGTCAAAACTGGGTAAAAGTGTTTAAAATGGGAGTTGTAGATTAGGTCTTTCTGATTTCCGTAGTATCCCAAATCATCTAATTTCATTAAGTACGTGGCCGTTATCACCATTTTAGTACGGGGTATCGAAACAGTCCGAATTCTCCTAGGCTGCAAACAAAACCATTTTTCTCCAAATATTTGAACTGAACATATGTCAAATTATATATGAACCTGGGGTAGAATTCCATGAACTACATGAATATAATTTTTTTAGATTTTTATTTGATTTAAAAATAACAAATATCATCAGTTAAACATGGGGAAGATTTTTGAAATTTGAAACAGATTTGCAAAAATGAAATGAAATAATCGCACTAAAGGAAGTATGAATTCCAACCTCAAAGCTAGGATGAAGAAATCTCCTCCATCAATGTCATGAATTCCACCATAGATTCATCTTCAAGCTCCAAAAACCCTAATCTCCTCTTCCTCCTTCCTCCTCCTCTTGAATTTTCCCCCCTTTTCTTCTCTTTTCTTCCTTTCTTTCTCTTTCTTTCTTCCTCTCTTTCCCTTTTTTGCTGGAATGATTCGGCCATAGGGGAGAGGATTCGGCAGGCTTGGGTTGGGGGGACAAAGAGAAAAGAAAAAGAATAGAATGAGAGAAGAATGGAGAAGCTTGGATAGAAAGGGAAGAGAATTAATAAACATAGGAATCCCCGTAATTACAAGTTTGCCATTCTCATAAAAATCTTTCCTCTCATCTACAAATAATTCAAGCCCAATAACAAAGCCCAACAACCCACTCTAGCTACTAAAATTATCTAAAGACCCAAACAATAGTAATAATAATAATCAACATTAACAATAACAGCAAGAATAAAAATGCTAATACTAATAATAATAACAACATCAACCACATTGCCATTCATTAATACCACTAACAACAACAACAACAATAATCTCTTTAGAACATAACAAAATAATTATCATGAAAATACCATTTTACTATACACACACACCAACCAAACATCACTAAGCCCACTAAGAACAATACTAACACTCTCTACATCACATCCAATACACCCATACGTATTCACTTATACATCCAAGTCAAGACATATTCAACCATATAGCCATTCACATAGGAAAGTTACTATGCACACAACAAAATTACTATACACACTATAGAGTCACACAAGCAAACATACACTAAATATCAAAACAAAATACATTACTAACTATATATGGCACTAGGGTCATTACACTGACCTTGCAGGACCTGAAACTATGGGAGAAACACTAGGAGGTGAAGAGTGTTTTATGACAATAAAAAAAATTAACGCGTAATTAAAATTCCTAATGCAACTAAATGTGCAGAATAGATTATGTGATAACAACAACATAGAAATTAATAATGCAAACAGATTATGTATCCTGGTTCGGATTCCCCTGAGTTAATTTTCGACTCTTTGGAATCCTACTCCAGCAATCCACTAGCAAATCCCGCTAGTGATTAATATCTCCTAATATCCCACTTGCCAAATACCGGCAAGTGTAAATCTAATACAACCTTGGTCACCACTTCCCATGATCCGGAAATGGCCCACTCTCACAAACTGAGAGTAATCTCAATAATAGAAAATAAGAGAATTGAAAAAATTAAATATGAAACAATTTACACAACATATGCCTTGAATAATGACGTAATGGTATGAGGTAAAGATGTATGTGTGTTGTGCTCTAAATGATGAGAGTATGAGCACTTATCACTTGTCTCAAAATGAGGAACAAAGCTAGGATGAAGATCAACTTTAAGTGCCTTGAATGCTTTGGGAGACAAGTGTAGAAGTTATAAGATTGAGAGCTTGTTAGAGCTTTGAATGGTATTCGATATAAGAAATTTATCTTCTAAATGTTCCATGAGTTCTGAAATAAATGCCAACAAACCTTATTTATAAAGCTCAAGAATCGCACCAAAATACGACAAAGATCTCCTACATTTAATGTTGTAAACGGCAATTAATGGGCATAAATCCTAGTCCCCAATCGGCTGGAGTAAACAGACTAGTTGGCTGGAGCACTGATTCACATGACAATTAATGCTGTCTAACGGCTAGTTCCAGACGACTGAAGAATGCTTCCCAAACGTCTGGGGTACTATACAGATGACTGGATCCATAGCTTCAAACGACTGATCAGACTAAGTTCAGAAATAGAGTTACTGAAAATGTCAGTCGATTATGGACAAACATCCAGAGCTCAACATCAATGCATCTGTTCCACTATTGTAACGACTTGTTTCTGTACGTACATATTTCGTACGTATTTCCATTAGTTGATTTATTTGAATAATTGTCTTAGGAATATTATTATTATTTTTCCCGAGCTCGAACTTGTGATCAGAATATGTGCAATCCTTGCGGCTTCACGATCGCATTGGTGACTTCTTATTAACTTGTGGTTGACATGGATTGCAAGGGCGAGATCGTAATGACTCGATCATCCCAAAAAGTGATCCTCCTAATCTTAGCTACATTAATTTTCTAAATCAGATTGTGATCGTAATGAATTCTAAGTCTTAACCAAATCGGTTCCTTCAAATTAATTCCCAATTAGATCGATTCTCCAAATCAAATCTTAGCCAAACAAATATTATCATATCTTATAAATCTAAATTTATTTACCCAATTGATTTCCTAAATCAAATCATAGCTAAATATCTAAACTAGTTGAATTTTCTAAAATCAGATTTAAACACTATATCTAATTACCCTAACTAATTTGATTTTAATAACCAAATTTATCCTATAATATCTTAATAAATCTTAAATAGTTTTAATAAAATCTAATAAAATTTTAACTAAATATACTAACCCAAAATTATCATATTAATTAAAAAGATTTCTATTATCTTAACTAGTTCTTTAATATCTGAATTAAATTCCTTAATCACAATTCTAAGCCTAACAACTCACCCACGTTCGTCCCTCAAACCACGCACGCAAATACTCTCAAGATCTTAACCATCACCCGTACTTCTCTCCCCTTTCCCTTCAAAAACAAAACTCATGCCCATGATTCCAATAACTCTCCCCACATGATGCACATACACAATCCTCTCTCCCATTTCTCCTTCAAACCCTCTCACCTTCAAAAACCCATGCAACGATCTCCTCCTTCTTCATAAAACCCCAAGCGCCTTCTTCATAAAGCCCCGAACGCCCCATCCCTCCATAACAGAACCTCTGACAGCCCACCTCCTCTTGCCTCAGTCTCGATACCTTCCCTTCGCTTTGCCTCCTCAGTCGAACCTCCGGTGCCACCCACCTTGCCTCCCCGCAACCAACCCCTACTTTTCCCCACTACCTCAACGGCGGGCGTCACTACTTCCCTCCCTACGGTTACCATCGAACCTCAACGCCTCCCACACCTCTCCTCGTAATCTCCACACAACCAACCCCAATCATCGCCACTCACTCCGACGACCTTCCCTCGAGTGTCCACTCAAACAACCTCCACCGTGCGACCACGCCCTCACCCAGTCCCTCAAGACCATCTCTCCTCCAGCCCGAGCTCTGAATCCCCCCACCAGTCCGGCGTACCGCTTCCTCATCACTCCACCATCCTCGACCCCATCTCTCCCCCTCAACCCATGCCACCTCAGCACCTTGCTTCTTACCTCCCCGCGTCTCCCCGCAGCCTCAACCACCCTCATCACCCTCCACCGGTAAACCCCACCCCGTCAGTCGAAGCTTTCGACAACCCAACCCCCCACCTGCAAGCCTTAAGCTACCGTCCAACAGCCTCTCAAACACATGCCTTCTCGCCATCCCCATCGATAACTCCCTCCACCTGAGCCCCGACCTTCCCCTCAAATCGTGCCCCCTTGACTTCAAGTCAACACCAGCAGCCTACCATCTGCAGGCGATCCGCACCCTTCTCCTCATCGTAACCCAAGCTTCCCACAACTCCGACGACCTCAAAACGAGCCCAACCACTGTCGAACTCGCGGCGCCACCTCCCAACAGCCATACACTACCATCCTCCTCCTCCGACTCCCTCGAAGCTCTGAACATCACCGACCTCGTGGCGATCCCCCCTCAAGAACATTCGCCCTCCTTTAGTCACCGCTCTTCCATCTAACCATCCCCTCCTTCCTCAGCCTCGACCCTACTTCAACTCTGCCACCAGCGCCAACACCACAACCTCCTTAAACCTGCAGCCTCCTGCCCAAGCCAACCCTAACTCCGATCATCTCCATTCACCATCTACTGTTGTAACGACCAGTTTTTATCATTAATATTATCTGTATTTATCTCGTATATTTTTTCTCCGTATCCGTTGTTTGGCATACTCTGTCCCCGTACTCACTCCAACTTTAAATATTTTTCCATATTAATTATTTTATCATATTTTAAACTACTTAGTTAAATCTTTGATTATTATAATATATTTTTTAAAGTATCTCTTACTATATTAATTTAAGCTTTCAAATTCAAAATTTGAATTTCAAATGATTTAAAAGTCAAATGAAACCTTCCATTTATAAAACTATTTAAATCAGATAGATTAGCCATTATCTCCCTTGAATTAAACCTATTAAATTACAACTCCATTTTAAATTGCTTCCTAAATAAACCCTAGTCTTCCTACCTAGGCCGAACCCTACTCACAACAACACTTACGCACACACACAACACACAAGGATGAGAGGCTAAATCATTTAAAAAAACTTAAATCTCTAAGCCTTCACGTGCAGAACCCAACACAAAGCCCCATCACACAACTTATTTTTTATAAGGAACCTAGGTCAAATATTATAATACCTCATTCACACAAAGCAACTGCAACCCAAACCAACCTATGCTCACGTGCTACTCACCCTACTTTCATTATAATAAAACCCTAGGCCAACATCTAGAGCAACAACCTACTGTTCCTATCATACTATAAAACCCTACGGTATTATTCTCCTAGCCATTCTCCTTACGCAAGCAAGCGCCGCCTCCTGCCATTAACATTTCTCCACGCTCCTCCTCCTTCTTCGCACCACCCACGCCCAGGCTCTCTCTCCGACCAACATCCAACTTCTCCCCGCCATCAACCCACTGCCGGCCCTATTATCATCTTCACGCAACAAAAACCGCCCAGGCCTCGCCAACTCCCAGATCTCCATGCCCAACTACTCCCAACGCCGCCCAACGCCTCGCAACCCCCCGACCTGTCGGTACTTGCGGCCATCTTTGCCACCCACGCATTCCCAAGCGCCGGACGGCACTACATCAGCCCCACGGCCTCAAAAACCACCCGGATATCCTCCTCAACACGTGCAAACGCAACACGGGGGTTCTCCTCTTCCCCACGCACGTGAACAACTTTGTTGCGGCCCTCATCCTTGCAGTTAGCCTCAGATCTGACGCCGATAGCCCCGGGGACTCGCTGTTTCCCTCGCAGCTACCTGCAGAGCTGCCAGACGCCGCTGCCCATCATCTTCCTCGCTGCCGCAACGAGTTCAGATCGTAGGCGTCGCCCTTTCGGAACCGTATCTCTGTCGCTGCGTTCTGATCCTTCACTGCACTTCTGGTTAGTAGTTCTACCCCTAAGCAACTCTTCACCCACACCGTAAAGTAGAGAACTTAATAAAACCGGTTGATTAGACGTCGTAGGAGCTTGTTATAAAGCTGTTTTGATCGAAAAACGCCTATTCTGATTTTACGTTTTGTCAAACCAGTGAACCTTCTTCTCCGTAGCGTAGTACTCATCGAGATGTTTCCAACGACACCAAGAACGTCAAAAACAGGCAAGTATACGAATTGATATGATTTTTTGAAGTTTCGGAGCTTTTACGTCACTTTCATGTATAGTCGTATAACTTGAAAATTAGACGTGAAATGACGTGAGAAAATGACACCATGATGCTCAGGACAAAATTTTTGATCCAACGGTATATGATACGATATACCTTAATTTTAAACAAATAGGAGAAAAAAGTACTTTCTGTAGCAATGCCAATGAAAGCACGGGTTAGATGTTATTTTAAAGACTGTTCTAAAAATCATTCACCCCATTCGGCTGTTTAGAATTGTCACGATAATGTAATGATATTGATAACGGTAAAATTCTGTGAGTCTTGATATTCCTAACAAATATGGACATCGTGAAAATCGTGCTCCTCAAAGGCAGAATCGTGAATTCGTGATGTCGTGTGAGTCGACTAGGCTGGCTCGTGTTCCAGCACAAAAATTGGGTGGGGTTAGGGTTGAGCGTCCACTAGGCGTATGAAGGGTCATCTCCTCAAGAGCACCACCCGCATGCGGTGGGTTAGCGTCAATCACGGTAAACCACCGTGAGTGGAACGACCTACTCATCACGACCTAAAGGCGAGAACCCTAGATTAGATGTACTCTTGACATGAAACTTGCAACGCTAACTTGGTCTCATGAAATTGATATGCTATTGAACTCAGAGAAAATTTTTACTTTAATCTTGTAACTATCTAGAACTGCATGTTAGGAATGTTTGTTTCTGTTTCTATATATTTGTCGATGTTAAATTGCTGCAGTCACTTCATTGAAATATGTAATGCTTCTTAAATTCATATCTGTCATATATCTTGTCTTGGGATGCTAACTCTTTCTTGCAGACCTCTAGCTGACATACATTCATGTTTTTGGATGTATGTCAGATTCTTAGCTTGAGTATCCGGAGGATTCGTGCGTGACGCCAGATTTGGAGAGCCAGGAGTTTGCCCCCGACGCAGTGCCTCTCCCAGCGGAGGACTAGCGGACCCTCACTCTACAGCTTTCTTAGTTTACTTTCAGTCGTTGTAGTTGTTTTGTGTACGTTTTATTTTCTGTTGCTACTTTAGCCCAGCTGTGGCTTGTTGTTTAATTTCGTGTACGAACATTATCTCTGGATGTGACTTCTATTTTCTTGTTATGTTCTAATTGTTCTGATACGCAAATGCAAGAACCTCATCTGTGTTTTTATCACATACGCTTATTGAACTCAAGCTTCACTGCTCTACTTCAAGCGGACCGCGTAACGCTCTCGCTTCTGGTGTCTTTTGGGAAACGGGGCATTACAGGTTTTGTTAGTGGCCCAGGCAGGTCCTGCAACTGCGAAATTCAGAACAATGAGAACACTTTCTCTTTAGCCAAACATCTAGAGTAATCGTATACACGGGATTAACTCGAGCTTTTTTTCTCTTTTGCAGAATGGCTGGAAGACGCAACACCCTACACGGAGACGGAGCCAGAGCCGGAGCTGCTGGTGGCGGAGATGACGACATCCACCAGATGCTTGGTGTTATGAGAGATATGCTGGAGGTTCAGCACCATCTGGTCCAGCAGGGGCGCCAGGCTGTGCCAGCTGCGCCAGCCGCACCAGTTGCACCAGCTCTGGGGGCCAAGTAGTTCCGAGAGATGCATCTGAAGAGCTTCTCCGGACGAGAGGGCCCGCTAGCAGCCGAAGAGTGGCGTCGTAGCACTGAGGATGATTTGGGGCATGCCTGAATCAGTCCAGATGATTGGGTGGTGCTAGCCCGGATGCAGCTGACAGATAATGCCCGCAACTGCTGGTATTCTGAGGAGGCCAGGCTGACCAAGCCGATTTCTTGGGATACCTTCTGTAAGAGGTTCGACGCCCATTATTTTTTGAAGTCTGCGAAGCGACTGATGTAGAGTCGTTTCATCAACCTGGCACAGGGCACTATGACAGTTGACAAGTACGAGGCCGAGTTCACGATGCTGAGCCGATACGCTCCTACTATGGTGAAGGACCCAGAGGATTGTGCACATCGCTTCCTACTGGGCTTGGACCTAGACATCCACAGTGTGCTGTCCGGGAACACATTTGCCACTCATGAGCAAGTCCTGGTAGCTGCGAAGAATCAGGAGCAGATCGCCAATCTGAAGAAGGCACGTCAGGCGGGCAAGTGCCCGATGGAGATGCTGAAGAGTGCACCTAGGCCTGGTGTACGTCCAGTTCAGACCACACAGTTCAAGAGACGAGCTACACCTGTGCCTAACCGAGCCCAGCTGACTTTCCATTTCTGTGGCAAGGTTGGCCATGTGAAGAAGGACTGCAGGAGGATGCTAAATCAGTGCTTAGTCTATGGATCGCCTACCCATGCTGCGAAGGACTGCCCCCGCGGTTCTCGACCCGTACCTGCTGGAGCGCCTGGACCCGCTCAGCGACCAGTGCCTACACCTGGACAGCGAGGACCACCTCTGATACCGCAGAAGCAAGCCTTTCAGCAGGCCAACCCGCCGATGCGTCGAGCTTTCACAATGGCTGCCGTCGAGACTGAGACTACTGACGACGTGATTGCAGGTAATCTCTAGCCTAGTCTTTCCTTCATGCATTTATGTTTGATTGGGAGGTTCCTTGTTTGACCTAGTTGCATGTTACCTTAGGTGTTATTTTAGTTTCTTCCCACCCGGCCTTGACCCTGTTTGACTCTGGAGCTTCCATATGCATTCTGTCTCGAAAGTTCGTAGATGAACACTCGATACCCACCTACACGCTTCCCAGGTGTTGGAATATTATGACTGGGAATGGTGTGGTGAAGGTTGCACTTGGTTGTAGACCATGCCCGTTGGTGGTAAGTGGGCACGAATTGTATGCTGGCTTCATTGTCCATGACATACCCAACTTCAATGCAATCCTCGGCATCGACTGGTTAGGAACTTCTTATGCCACGATCGACTGTCACCGGAAGAAAGTGGTGTTTGAAATTCCTGGCCACCCAGTATTCGAGTTCGTCAAAGGGAGGACGTTCGCTTGGACCTGTCAAGTTCCGAGCCCAGCCGTACAGTTTGACTGTTGCCTCTTTTATAGCAGAGCTGGAGAAGCCAGCAGTAGTACGAGACTTCGAGGATGTCTTCCGTGAAGACATTTCGGGATTACCGCCTGATCAGGCATTGGAGTTCGGCATTGATCTGATGCCAGGAGCTCAACCGATTTCTAAGGCGCCATACCGTATGGCTCCTGCTGAGCTAGAGGAGCTGAGGAAGCAATTGGACGAGCTACTGCAGAAGGGCTTTATTCATCCCAGCGTGTCTCCATGGGGTGCACCCGTCTTGCTCGTGAAGAAGAAAGATAGGTCGAGGAGGATGTGTATCGACTATCGGGAGCTGATTCAGATCACTGTGAAGAACAAGTACCCTCTGCCCAGTATTGACGATATCTTCGATCAGCTTGGTGGATCGAAGGTGTTTTCGAAGTTAGATCTTCGGAGCGGATACCATCAAGTCAGAGTCAAGAAGGATGATGTGCCCAAGATAGCTTTCTGGACCAAGTATAGGCACTATGAGTTCGTTGTCATGCCGTTTGGTGTGACCAACGCTCCTGCTGTGTTCATGAATCTCATGAACCTCATCTTCTACGACTTCCTTGACAAGTTCGTAGTAATCTTTATAGATGACATCCTGGTGTACTCGAGGAGCGAGGAAGAGCATGCAGAACACTTGAGATTGGTTTTGGAGATGCTCCGCCATCATAAACTATATGCCAAGTATAGCAAATGCGAATTTTGGATGGACAGAGTTGCATTCCTTGGACACGCAGTATCAGGAGCCGACATCTCAGTGGATCCAGAGAAGGTCAGAGCAGTCAGTGAATGGCCTACACCGCGATCGGCTTCGGACATCAGGAGTTTCCTCAGATTGGCTGGCTACTATCGCAGATTTATCAAGGATTTCTCAAGGATAGCTGAGCCGATGACAAGATTGACACAGAAGGATGTTAAGTTCAGTTGGTCAGATTCTTATGAGCATGCTTTTTCCACTTTGAAGGAGAGACTGACTACTGCACCGGTCTTAGCTATTTCGGACAGAAGCGGAGGCTTTGAGATTATCTGCGACGCATCCGACAAGGGACTTGGTTGTGGTCTGCACCAGCACAATCTTGTGGTCGCTTATGCTTTGCGACAGTTGAAGGTCCACGAGAAGAACTATCCAGCCCATGATTTGGAACTCACCGTTGTCATATTTGCATTGAAGATCTGGCGTCATTTCTTACTGAGTGAGAAAGTGAAAATATTCACTGATCACAAAAGTTTGAAATACATATTTACTTAGAAGGAGCTGAATATGAGACATCGCAGATGGTTGGAGTTGATGGCAGATTACGACATCGACCTTCAGTACCACCCGGAGAAGGTGAATGTCGTACAGGACGCCTTGAGTCGACTGCCTGAGGTGATGATGCTCACAGCTCAGTGGAGATTACAACAGGACCTGCGAGAGATGGATATTGAAGCTTTTCTTCCGGGAGTCACTTCGTCTTTGATGAGCATGCAAATTCAGTCGACGATTGTTGATCAGATCAAGACTGCTCACGCTGGGGATGCCAAGTTGATGAAGATCAGAGAGCAAGTCAAAGCCGGACTCCGATCAGATTTGTTGATTCATGAGGATGGATCTTTGAGGTGTGTCAGTCGAATCTGCGTACCTGCATGAGATATCAGAGAAGAGTTGATGAATGAGGCTCACAGTTCGCCTTATTACATTCATCCTGGAGGTACAAAGATGTACAAGGACCTTCGTCAGAATTTATGGTGGCATGGTATGAAGAGAAGTGTGGCACGGAGTGTTGCCAAATGCCTGGTGTGTCAGCAAGTGAAGGCTGAACATCATCGCACTACCGGACTACTATAACCTCTACCGATTCCGGAGTGGAAATGGCAGCACATCACGATGGACTTCGTGACTGGCTTACCTCGGAGCACCAAACAGAATAACGTAATCTGGGTCATCATCGATCGACTGACCAAGTCTGCGCACTTCATACCGTTTCGAGTAGGACAATCCACAGAGATACTGGCAAGGAAATATATGGAGGTAATGATCCAACTCACCCTTTCATAACTTTCTTTCTAGTGCCAACGGTGATGTGAAATATGTTGTGTAGGAGATCGTGCGCTTACATGGAGTCACTGTGAGCATCGTATCCGATCGTGATACGAGGTTCACATCTCAGTTCTGGAAGAGTCTGCAGACCAATCTTGGTACCAGTCTGAAGTTCAACACTGCATTTCACCCGTAGACGGATGGCCAGTCAGAGCGGACCATCCAGATCCTGGAGGACATACTGAGAGCTTGCATGCTAGATTTTAAGGGTTCGTGGGAGGATCATCTACATCTAGTGGAGTTCTCCTACAACAACAGCTATCAGGCAAGCATTGGCATGGCGCCATTCGCTGCTCTCCACGGGAGGAAGTGTTGTTCGCCACTGAGCTGGGACGACATTGGAGATAGAGAATTATTGGGACCGGAGTTGATTGTCGAAGCAGTGGACGTTGTTTGAGATATCAGGGACAAACTTCGGATTGCTCAGGACCATTATAAGCATTGGGCTGATGCTAAATGGCATCCTATGGAGTTTTAGCCGGGAGACCACGTATTCCTGAAGATTTCCCCGAATCGTGGAGTGAGTTGCTTTGGGAAACATGGCAAGATCAGCCTGTGATACATCGAACCCTTCGATGTTTTGGAGAGATTTGGCGAGGTAGCCTACCGATTAGCTTTGCCAACATCTTTAGAAGGAGTTCATGATGTCTTCCATGTGTCTCAGCTCCGTCGGTACGTCAACGACCCATCTCACGCTGTGGAATACTCTGAGTCACCATCCATCCAGATTTGACGTATGACCAGCAGCCGGAGCAGATTCTTGACAAACGTCAGAAGACACTCCGGAACAGGACCGTCGGTCTTGTTAGAGTGATGTGGCGACACGGCTCGCCAGGAGAGTCCACCTGGGAGAGAGAAGATGAGATGAGAGAGCATTACCCACATCTGTTCCCTGACCCGTGATTGTTAGGAATTCCGAGGACGGAATTGTTTTTAAGGTGGGTAGGATGTAACGACCAGTTTTTATCATTAATATTATCTGTATTTCTCTCGTATATTTTTTCTCCGTATCCGTAGTTTGGCGTACTCTGTCCCCGTACTCACTCCAACTTTAAATATTTTTTCCATATTAATTATTTTTATCATATTTTATACTACTTAGTTAAATCTTTGATTATTATTATATATTTTTTTAAAGTATCTCTTACTATATTAATTTAAGCTTTCAAATTCAAAATTTGAATTTCAAATGATTTAAAAGTCAAATGAAACCTTCCATTTATAAACCCATTTAAATCAGATTGATTAGCCATTATCTCCCTTGAATTAAACCTATTAAATTACAACTCCATTTCAAATTGCTTCCTAAATAAACCCTAGTCTTCCTACCTAGGCCGAACCCTACTCACAACAACACTCACGCACACACACAGCACAAAAGGATGACATGCTAATTCATTTTAAAAAAAAACTTAAACCTCTAAGCCTTCACGTGCTGCACCCAACACAAAGCCCCATCACACAACTTATTTTTTATAAGGAACCTAGGTCAAATATTATAATACCTCATTCACACAAAGCAACTGCAACCCATACCAACCTATGCTCACGTGCTACTCACCCTACTTTCATTATAATAAAACCCTAGGCCAACCTCTAGAGCAACAACCTATTGTTCCTATCATACTATAAAACCCTAAGGAATTATTCTCCTAGCCATTCTCCTTACGCAAGCAAGTGCCGCCTCCTGCCATTAACATTTCTTCACGCTCCTCCTCCTTCTTCTTCGCACCACCCACGCCCAGGTTCTCTCTCCGACCAACATCCAACTTCTCCCCGCCATCAACCCACTGTCGGCCCAATTATCATCTCCACGCAACAACAACCGCCCAGGCCTCGCCAACTCCCAGATCTCCACGCCCAACTGCTCCCAACGTCGCCCAACGCCTCGCAACCCCCCGACCTGTCGGTACTTGCAGCAATCTTCGCAACCCATGCCTTCCCAAGTGCCGAACAGCACTACATCAGCCCCACGGCCTCAAAAACCACCCGGATCTCCCCCTCAACGTGTGTAAATGCAGCCTGGGGGTTCTCCTCTTCCCCACGCACGCGAACAACTTTGTTGCGGCCCTCATCCTTGCAGTTAGCCTCAGATCTGACGCCGACAGCCCGGGGACTCGCTGTTTCCCTCGCAACTACCTGCAGAGCCTCCAGACGCCGCTGCCCATCGTCTTCCTCGCTGCCGCAACGAGTTCAGATCGTAGGCGTCGCCGTTTCAGAACCGAATCTTTGTCACTGCATTCCGATCCTTCACTGCACTTCCGGTTAGTAGTTCTACCCCTAAGCAACTCTTCACCCACACCATAAAGTAGAGAACTTAAAAAAACCGGTTGATTAGACGTCGTAGGAGCTTGTTATAAAGATGTTTTGATCGAAAAACGCCTATTCTGATTTTTTTGTTTTGTCAAACCAGTGAACCGTCTTCTCCGTCACGTAGTACTCGTCGAGACGTTTCCAACGACACCAAGAACGTCAAAAACAGGAAAGTATACGAATTGATATGATTTTTTGAAGTTTCGGAGCTTTTACGTCACTTTCATGTATAGTCGTATAACTTGAAAATTAGACGTGAAATGACGTGAGAAAATGACACCATGACGCTCAGGACAAAATTTGTGATCCAACGGTATATATACCTTAATTTTAAACAAATAAAAGAAAAAAAGTACTTTCTGTAGCAATGCCAACGAAAGCACGGGTTCGATGTTATTTTAAAGACTGTTCTAAAAATCATTCACCCCATTCTGCTGTTTAGAATTGTCACGATAATGTAATGATATTGATAACGGTAAAATTCTATAAGTCTTGATATGCCTAACAAATATGGACATCGTGAAAATCGTGCGCCTCAAAGGCAGAATCGTGAATTCGTGATGCCGTGTAAGTCGACTAGGCTGGCTCGTGTTCCAGCACAAAAATTGGGTGGGGTTAGGGCTGAGCGGCCACTAGGCGTATGAAGGGTCCTCTCCTCAAGAGCACCATCCGCATGCGGTGGGTTAGCGTCAATCACGGTAAACCCCCGTGAGAGGAACGACCTACGCATCACGAACTAAAGGCGAGAACCCTAGATTAGATGTACTCTTGACATGAAACTTGCAACGCTAACTTGGTCTCATGAAATTGATATGCTATTGAACTTAAAGAAAATCTTTACTTTAATCTTGTAACTATCTAGAACTGCATGTTAGGAATGTTCGTTTCCGTTTCTATATATTTGTCGATGTTAAATTGCTGCAGTCACTTCATTGAAATATGTAATGCTTCTTAAATTCATATCTGTCGTATATCTTGTCTTGGGATGCTAACTCTTTCTTGCAGACCACTAGCTGACATACATTCATGTTTTTGGATGTATGTCAGATTCTGAGCTTGAGTACCCAGAGGATTCGTACGTGACGCCAGATTTGGAGAGCCAGGAGTTTGCCCCCGACGCAGTGCCTCTCCCAGCGGAGGACTAGCGGACCCACACTCTACAGCTTTCTTAGTTTACTTTCAGTCGTTGTAGTTGTTTTGTGCACGTTTTATTTTCTGTTGCTACTTTAGCCCAGCTGTGGCTTGTTGTTTAATTTCGTGTACGAACATTATCTCTGTATGTGGCTTCTATTTTCTTGTTATGTTCTAATTGTTCTGATACGCAAATGCAAGAACCTCATCTGTGTTTTTATCACAGACGCTTATTGAACTCGAGCTTCACTGCTCTAGTTCAAGCGGACCGCGTAACTCTCGCTTCCGGTGTCTTTTGGGAAACGGGGCGTTACAACTGTAGTAAGCCCGCGAGTAAGACAGCCTCCTCAACACCGATCCCCCTCCACCATCGCCGCTGCATACCACCATCATCGCCCGGAGTTCACCCGACCATCACCGTCGCAGTGACAATCCATCACCATCCCAGTCGTCACCGACCCTACCTACAACTACACGCAGCGGTAACGGTAAACAACCAGCTCGAAGAACTGTAGATTAATATTTGTAGTAACGTACATGGGTAATAATATAATATGTACGTATTATTTATACAGGTATGTATTATTATATGTGAGTTAAATGCATGAACGTTATAAACCAGTATTATTTAATAAGTTTCATGTATATATAAAGATACGGTTATTATGTAAGCATGTATACATACTATTGAGTCATTGGGCCGGCACTCGACCGTAGGATGATTAACGCCCACGAGGCCCACAAGAGAAGCCCGACATTGACTCAGTCAAAGCCCATTGGCCTGTCGACCGTTGTGTTCTCTGCACTCAAACATGGGATTTATGACGGGCTCATAATTCGCGGGAACATATCAACATTTACTCCTATTAAAGGTGGAAGATCGTGGCCCATAATGGGAAACTGTTATCTCCCCAACGTCTCAAAAAGGATCTTGAATGCCTATAAATAAAGGGAAGGGTCCCATCTTCATGGTACGAGGTCTAAGACATAGAACTATACTTTCTCAGCTGATATTTCTTATACTTTAGAGCTTGCACCGCCAGTCCTGAGGCAAACCTCTGTGGGTCGATCTCAGCTGCACCAAGCTTCCTCTCTTCCTTATGTTGCCATACTAACTTTAGCATCGGAGGGGATTTGGGTTAAAACTCAGATCCGGTCCCCCCAACGTATCTCTGTGGTGTAGATCGACGAGTCTCCTTCTCCAGCAAGGGTCGTTCTTGAGCTTCCCAACCTCAAGCGACCGACGTACAAGTTGATCGAGGGTCGATCGAGCACCGAGCCATCATCTACCAACATCATTCGTCGTAGGTTCTTCCAACCTTGGGTCCCACTTCATTTGCTGACAAGGCTCCTACTCAGCATGAAGAGCCCACGTCAGCTTGACAACTGTCTCGGTCAATTTTGGCCTTAACAGATTGGTGCCGTCTGTGGAAAACGTTAACCAGCTCAACATCTCGAAGTATTCGGGAAGCTATGTCAGATGGACCCAAAAATGTCGTACTGATCGAAGGTTCGAAGGAGAAAAAAGCGAACATCGTCCTGGTGGAGGAGGCCGCAGACTCCACATCACCATTACAATGACCAACAAGGACCACCATGGAACCTGAGGTCACCCAGAAGGAGTTCACCCAGTTCACCGAGCAGGTCGATGGGAGTCTCGGTGTTTTGGCGACCTTGATACGCTAAAACATGGGGAAGTCGCTCTTGAATAAGCTGTGCCGCCTCCAAACCTGACCCTGACACCAACCGAAGGTGCGGCCTTCCTCCGAGATCAGGGGGATCCGAGAGCAAATCAACTGGAGATCGGCCTGCACAACGTAACCCCCCTATCTCACCAATACGGTGGAATGGGGGTCGACAATCGGGCCTTCACTCTCCAGGGGGAACACCCCCTCCAATTACCGGAAGCAACCTGCAACATCCTGAATCAGGTAATGTACCTCTTAACCCTGTAGGTGGATTCGGAAGGAGGGGTAATTCCCAAACCAATCCTCATGAGCCAATTACATGCAAGCCTGAGAGGTAGGATCTCTACTTGTTCGATCCGCGATTCGGAGGACCCCACTGAGGGAGAATATCATCTCTGCTCCTCCTCTCCCAAGTTCAAGCTCCCTGCCTTACCAGCTTATGATGGCAGAGGCGACCTGTGGTTGCACATTCAAAAGTATTTGAATGTCAGGCTGCTTAATGGGGCCGATGAGCCATACATTTGTAGTGCCTTCCATGCGACCCTGTTCAAGAGGGCAGAAAACTGGTATGAAGGGTTGTCCCACTGCTGCATCGGGTCGTTCGATGGATTGGTAGAAATATTCTGCAAGAAATTCATCGTGGGTCGACGTCCTAAGAAGAATTCCTCCCACCTCTTCTCGCTCAAACAGAATGAGAATGAGTCGATTCGAGCCTTCGTCCAAAGACTCAATGACGAGAGGCTCGATGTAGAAGAGATACTGGACGTGACTGTCATAACGACGCTCACTCAGGCGGTCTGGAGCAAACACCTATGAAGGGCCCTCCACCAGTTCCCCCTAACACCATCGTAGAAATGCTCGACATAACGGATCGCTTCACTGTCTATGAAGAAGTAGAGGGACCAACTGGAACTGGTACGAAAGGAACTCCCTCCCGTCGCGGAGACACAAGGCAAGAGAAACCAACTCCGGGAACCCCTCGACAGGAGTATCGAGACAAGAGACACAAAGAGAGGAGCCCTCGAAGAAAGGAGCGCCCTACCTATGTTAAGCCGGTCGCTCCAAAGACGGAGGTCATCGCTTACGTCCCACGAAAGGAGCTGATCCAAGAGACAGCAAAGAAGGGAAAATATAAGAAGAGATACGATCTCAAATTCTGCAATTATCATAATGACTACAGGCATGATACCAACGACTGTTGGACTCTAAAAAAATCAATGCGCTGGTCAAGCGAGGACACCCCAAAAACCCGGATAACGATCAACCTAGCAAGGAGGGATCCTGGAAGTAGAAGGGCAAGATGACGGGGTCACCTGTTGCCAAGATGATCGACTTGCAAGCCATCTGAGCCCAAGATCAGATAGAAAGGGTGTAGGACAACATCAACTCCGACGAAGTTCGAAAACATCTGTACGCCTTTTGTTTTTTCCATCTTTTCAATAAAGCATGTCTTTTTCATCAAATAAAGTTTTGCTTCCTTAAGCCTTCATGAATTCTACAACCTCCTCACTAAGAGGACCAAATCCTCGGGCGGCTTGGATAAACTGAATTCAAGTTGATGAAATCCGTGCGAATGACGCCTAAAGGTCGTCAGCCATAAGTCGAAGTGACCATCCCTTCGCTACTGAACAACTCTCCTAAGGGTCGTCAACCAAAAGTCGAAGGGGCGACCCCTTCGCTACTGAACGGCTCTTCTAAAAAAGAACGTCATTCGTAAGTGGAAGGGCCACCCCTTTGCTACTGAATGACTCTCCTAAAAAGGGTCGTCAACCATAAGTCGAAGGGTCACCCCTTCGCTACTTAACGACTCTCCTAAAAATGGTCGTCAGTCGTAAGTCAAAGGGACATCCCTTTGCTACTGAACGACTCTCCTAAAATAGGTCGTCAGCCGTAAGTCAAGGGCGCACCCCTTCGCTATTGAACGACTCTCCTAAAATAGGTCATCCACCGTAGTCAAGGGGCCAACCATTTGCCACTGAATGACTCGCCTAAAGGTCGTCAGCCGTAAGTCGAAGGGACCACCCCTTCGCTACTGAATGACTTGCCTAAATGTTGCTAGCCATAAGTCGAAGGGACCACCCCTTCGCCACTGAACGACTCACCTTAACATCGTTAGCCATAAGACGAAGGGCCCCCCTTTGCCATTAAACGACTCTCCTACTGAAGGTTGTCATACATAAGTCGAAGGGGCCACCCCTTCGCCATTGAATGACTCACCTAAACATCGTCAGCCGTAAGACAAAGGGCCACCCCTTTGCCACTGAACAACTCTCCTACCGAGCGTCGTCAGCTATAAGACGAAGGGTCACCACTTCATTATTAACTGACTCACCTAAGGGTCGTCAGCCGTAAGACGGATGGTCATTCCTTCGCTACTGAATGACTCGCCTAAAGGTCATCGGCCATAAATCGAAGGGGCCACCCCTTTGCTACTGAACGACATGCCTAAGGGTCATCAACCATAAGTCGAAAGGGCCACTCCTTTACCACATAACGAATCTCCTAAAAAAGTTCGTCTGTCGTAAGTCGAAGGGCCACCCTTTCGCTACTGAACGACTCTCTTAAAATAGTTCGTCAGTCGTAAGTCGATGGGTCACCCCTTTGCCACCGAATGACTCTCCTAAAGGTCGTCAGCCATAAGTCAAAGGGGCCACCATTTGCCACTGAATGACTCTCCTAAAGGTCATCAGCCGTTAGTCGAAGGGGCCACCCCTTTGCCACCGAACAACTCTCCTAAAGGTCGTCAGCCGTAAGTCGAAGGGGCCACCCCTTCGCCACTGAACGACTCTGTCACACTCTCTTACAGAGCATTGTCAGCCGTAAGTTGAGGGCCACCCCTTCGCCACTGATCGACTCTTCTAAAATATCGTTCAGCCATAAGTCGAAGAGCCACCCCTTTTCCACTAACTGACTCTTCTAAAATATCATTTAGCTATCAGTCGAAGGGCCATCCTTTCACCACTGACCGACTCTTCTACAATATCGTCAGCCATAAGTCGAAGGGCCATCACTTTGCCACCAAACGATCCCCCTAATGTGTCTTCAGTCGTAGGGCCACCCTCTCTTCACTGAACGACTCACCTACAGAGCATCATCAGCCGTAAGATGAAGGACCGCCCCTTCGCTACTAAACGACTCTCCCAAAATGTCGTCAGTTGAAAGTCGAAGGGCCACCCCCTCGTCACTGAAGACTCCCGTGCCCTCAGTCGTGAGTCGAGGAAATCACTCCCTTGATCAACTTCTAAACATGGTTCGATGGTTTATCCTCGATCATCTTGAAGCAGCGCCTAACCCATCGAGGGGCCATCTGGCGTTACGTCCACCACACGACATGCACGACAGCAAACAAAGAGATGCAACGACAAACATGGATATGCAAGCCAACTCTTCTGGCACTCCTATTACAAAAAATGTTTTTGTTTACATCTGCATCGCCCCCTATACATTCAAAAATTTCTAAAATAGGCGTAAAAAGAACGTCGAGACCCTACAGCGGCTGGCTAGGCCCTTGGTCTCCATCCAGCATGGCCATGGACTCTAGGTCCCCCATAGCATGCGTTCCTACATCGTCGTCAGCCACGGTGGCAACGTCGTCGGTAGGAGGAGCCTCCTCCGTGCCTTGGCTTGACTCTTTATCACCAAGGTCCGAAAAAATCAATGGGATCTTGTCGATCTCAGCGGAGAGGTCAGGAAATCGGTTCTTCATCTTCAATCGACATCGCTTGTAGCCTTCCTTGTATATCTCATTGAAGTGGAAAAATGTATCCTTGAACTCTTGAACTGCCCTCTCTGCTATAATCTCAGCTTCGACTCTCTCCTCCAACAGAGCGTCCTCCGATCACTCTCTCAAGACGGTTTGTTCAGCCTCCTTCCTACGAGACTCTCTTAAATCATGCTCGAGTTTCTGAAGGCGATTCAAGATCGTCTCGGCGAGAAGGCTGAGTCTAACCAGCTCAACTTGAGAGTTTTCCACGGTCGACCTAACGGCCTCCAGGGTGACACCATGATTGGTCACCACCGAAGCGTGACGACGCAACATCGTACTGGCTACGAGAGCCTCCAAGGAACACACGATGGTCAACAAACATGCTAGCATCACCTACAAAGGAGGCTGGAGCAATAATTACTTGGGCGCTGGCATGAACGGCTTGTTGGATATTGGACTCCCCGGATTTGGTTTTGGATGATGAACAAACATAAATATATCGTGAACTAACACTTTGTGAGCGCAGTTATGAAGATCGTCGCCAAATTCATATGAATATCAATTACGACGTCTCAAGACTTCTTAAAGCACGTGATCGTTCGTCTAAAGCTTCGTTGAAGCTTATGGACCTATTTAGAAGTCATGAAGATTCGATTGAAGCTATAGAAGACGGTATCGTCAAGTTTTATTTATAGTCTTTAAGCTTCTTTCATAGAATGTTAAGCCTTGAGTAGATCTTACGTTTTAATTCTTCATAACGCTCATATCTTAGCTCTAGGATCTTAGTAGAAGTCCATACAATTCTTCCCGAAGCTTCGCGCTTCGATTCGGGACTTCTTGTGCATGTTAGTTGGTTCAAGAAGAAGAACTGACCGACTAGATGGTGATCTAATCGGTCAGCCAAGCTTCTTGGACCGACTAGTTTCAGTCAGTTAATTCATAGCTCTTTACTGTTTACAGTTAGTCGGTCTAAGTTGACTCACTGACCGACTAGTTTGTGAACTAGTCGGTCAGTGATGCTTCTGTGACCGACTAGTTGAGCTTTCCCTGTACATGCATATTTGAACCTAAGCTACTGTTTATCATTAGTCGGCCTGTGTTCATTGATCGACCGACTAGTTGATGAACTAGTCGGTCAACTTTCCTTCTTAGACCGAGTAGTTTAGTTTACTGTACATACCAAATTTTCACCATACTTACTGTTTATTGTTAGTCGGTCTATGTTCATTTGGTGACCGACTAGTTGGTGAATTAGTCGGTCAACATTTGTTCTTGGACCGACTAAGTCTATTTTAGCTCAGACTTCAGTTTTATCTGTTAGTCGGTCTACGTTGAGTAACCGACCGACTAGTTGTGAAACTAGTCGGTCAGCTACTCTTCTTAGACCGACTAGTTCCTTATGTCTGTACTTTGATCTTTTCTCATTTCACTCATTAGTCGGTTTAAGTTAATTGACCGATCGACTAGTTGATGAACTAGTCGGTCGGTGGTTGTTCTTTGACCGACTAGTTGGGTTCAGAAAAGAGCCGTTGGAGCATTTAATGACTCGAATTTCTTTCTCTCTTTCCTCTATCCTATATATACTTGATGGGCTGCATTCATTGCTGCCAAGGCTGATATTATTGCAAGTTTAGAGATCAAGAGAAATCAATCCAAGCTCATTCAAAGCTCATTCTTTCCATTCAATAATCTCTCCTAACTCTTACTTCCAAAGAGAGATTCATTGAGTGTGAAGCCTTCCAAGCCAAATGCTTGTTTCTAGGTCACCAACTTCCCCATAGCTCTCAATTGCTGATCTACATCTTGGATCTAGGGTTTGGTGCCACTTCTTCCTCAAAATCATCCTTGCCCTAATTCGTAAGCAATACTCAAGGCATAGGTATTTTGTTCGGTAAGAAGTTTTCTTATTTCATTTCATATTTGATTTGTAAGTTTCACTCTCGGTTGTGAGAGTGTGGTTGTGATCCCGGGTTGTGGGAGTCACAAATTACATTTTGTATGATTTGACTTGTGGAGGATTTTCACAAGTATTTCATAGTGAAAATCTTGAGTTAGGGTTTCTAACTCAAGTATCTGGAGGGGATCCGGGTGGTTGGGACGTAGGATCACCGGGAACAAGTCGGGGAGACTTGTGTGGATCCGAACCCAGTAACATCTCTTGTTAGCTTTGTGAATTTTGTTGTTGTCTTCAATTTAAGCTTCCACAAATTGATTTGGTAGTTGTTTGCATTATAATTAGGAATTATACTCGTTATTTTTAAAGTACTATTCACCCCCCCTCTAGTACTTATGCAGTAGCTTGTAGGGCATTACATTTGGTATCAAAGCCAGATACTTAGCTATGTCTGCCAACAACAACAAGACCGTGCGTCCACCTTCCGACTATGGCACCTTCAGGAACCGTGAAGGAGCATCTTCGGTGATGGAAGGACATTCCTCAACGAGGCCTCCATTCTTCAACGGTACCAACTACGGGTACTGGAAATGCCGGATGGAAAATTTCCTCCGGAGTGCATCTCTATGAAGGACCACGATGAAGGAATACGTCGAGCCCGAAGAAGAAGACTTTGAGAAATGGACAACCGCGGAGGTCACCGCGGAGGTAAGCAATGCCAAGGCAATGAACGCCTTGCAATGCACGTTGGAGCCCGAGGACTTCAATAAGATATGCACATGTAAGAGTACATATCAAATTTGGAACTCCCTCCTCATTCTACATGAAGGGACGAGTAGGGTAAGAGACTCTAAACTCGTAGTTGTCAACAAAGATTACGAAATGTTTCATATGCAACAGGGCGAGAAGATGAAGGAGTATTACGCTCGCTTCGTCGACATCATAAACGAGTTGGAGGCTCTCGGCAAATCATACACCCAAAAGGAGAAGTGTTCGAAGCTTATCGAAGGACTTCCTTCTTCTTGGGAAAAACGTACATTCGCCATCGAGGAAGGTAATGACATGAATAAGTACACCGTAGTTCAACTAATGGGTACTTTAATGTCAAACGAGGTACACAAGGATAGCAAGCTCAAATTGCAGGAAAAGATGAAGTCCTATCTAAAGCAAGACGAGCCAAAAGAAGAAGGCCATTGCTTTCAAGGCCGCTCCATCCACATCCACATCAACCGATGATGAAGACTCGGAAAACGAGTTGGACTTGGAGTCCATGGCACTCATGGCCAAGAAGTTCAACCGTTTCTTCTGAAAAGGTAACTATAAGAACAATGCTAAATTTGGTTCTTCTAATGCCTCTTCCTCTCCTTTGTGTTTCAAGTGCAATAAGCCAGGACACATGAAAGCGGAGTGTCCTCTCAACAAGCAAAAGGAGAAGTGGAAGGCGCCAAAATTCGATAAGTCCAAGAAGTACAAGAAAGGAAACAAGAAGGGACTTGTCAGAGCAACATTCACCGACTCCGAGGATTCTTCAAGCAGAGAGTCGGACGATGAGCAAGTGGAGCAAGCGCACATGTGCTTCATGGCAAGAGAGGAGCATGATCAAGGATCCTCCTCTTCCGATGATAGTGATGACGAAAGCGATGAGGTAACTATGGATGACCTTAGGAATGCTAACTCTCAATTATGGTCTAAATACACTAAATTAGTAAATAGATATACTAAAGTAAAAGATGACCTAGCTAGCATTCAAACCTCGCCAAAGACTATCATCACCAACAACGACACCGTTGTTGAAGAGTTAAGAAATGAGGTTGTTAATCTCAAATCTAAACTTGAACATGTTTGCATTGAAGATCTGGAAGAACATAAGATAGCGGATTTAACTTCTCAAAACTCGACTTTGAGTATTGAGAATGAGAATCTTAAATCTCGTGTTTATGTGCTCACATCGCAAGTATCCAACTTGGATACTTCTATGCGTTCTCTCAAAGAGAAATATGAGAACACATTAGGCCGAATTAATAGATTCAATAAGGGTAAGGACCATTTGGATAAAATCCTAAGTGACTTACTTCCGGCCAATCACCACATTGGCTTGGGGTATACGATGGGATGTCCATCCAAATCGGCCACTACTTTTGTTGGGCCAACTTCCGGTGACTCTACGAGTGGTAGCAAACACTCTATTGGTAGTTCGTCTACCAATGGTGCTTCCACCTCGTCCACACCCTCTTTTGGAAAGAAACCCACTTTGGGTGGACCTCCAAAGAAGGGGCATGCTTATATGTACACCAATACCATGCCACGTAGGAACACACGTCCTACTCCACCGGCTCACACATATGATGATTTTTATGCAACACATTATCGGGCACGTGCACACCATGTGAGACACCCTCACGCACGTGTTCCCACACATGCATATGTTCACCCACAACATCATATGAATAATTCTCGTCGTGCACCATTCCATCATGTTCCTTATGCCTATCCACAACATGCATCACGTAGAAATCAACGTCGCATGCATGCACCCAATAGGATGAGGGCTCCCAAGATTTTCACAATTTGGAGCCCAAAGGACACAAGCATGGACGAAAAACAAATGTATATGAATGCTTATTTTTCGGATGTTGTGCATAATAGAAATTATGTGGGGAAGTCTAAGTCCAATTGGACTTGGCTTCCAAAGGTCTAATCTTTTGGACCCAATGACCTTGGGTACCATGATATGAAATTCTCTATCTTTAGGTACTCAAGGAAAAGAAAAAGAAAAGGTGAAACAAATTTAAATTTAGCTCCAAGGGAAATTGGATACTCGATAGCGGGTGTTCAAAACACATGACGGGTGACGCTAGTTTGCTCTCCGGAGTGGTTCCCATCGCAAATGGAAACCGCGTCGTATTTGGAGGCAACGAGAGCGGAACCATCATATGTGTTGGTAAAGTGGGTAACCTATCTAAACCCTTAATTAGTGATGTTTATCTTGTTAATGGCTTAAATCATAATCTTATTTCAATAAGCCAACTTTGTGACAAATGTTACAAAGTTAGCTTTGCGAAAGGATTGTGTCATATTTTAAGAAAAGATAATGATAAATTATTATTTTTTCGGCACTCGTCATAAAGATATTTATATTTTGGATCTTCCTAAGTCTTATGAACAATGTCTCGTTGCCAACGCAAGTGAACAACACTTATGGCATCGACGCTTTGGACATGTGAACTTTGGAACACTTTATAAGCTTTCAAAATTAAATTCCATTAAAGGTTTTGCGAAGCTCGTTTTTGAAAGGAAAAGTTTTTTTTATTGTTGTCAACGTGGCAAGCTTCCTAAATCTTCATTTAAACCTAAGAAAAGCATTTCTACTAAACGGCCACTAGAGCTATTACATCTAGACTTATTTGGGCCAACTAGAGTTGCTTCCTTAGGAAATGCAAGATATGGACTTGTCATCGTAGATGATTATTCGAGATTTACATGGATATTTTCATTGTGTAATAAAAATGAAGCTTTTGAAAACTTCACAATTTTTGTTAAGAAAGTATAAAATCTCTTAGGAACCACCATTGTCACTATTCGTAGTGATCATGGAGGTGAATTTGAGAATGAGTCTTTTGAGACATTTTGTGATGAAGTTGGTATTACACACACCTTCTCTTTCCCTCGTGCACCTCCTCAAAATGGTGTAGTTGAGAAAAAGAATAGGACGCTAGTGGAGTGTGCTCGCACTATGCTTGATGATAGCCAACTTGGCCATCAATTTTGGGCGGAAGCGGTACACACCGCTTGCTATGTGTTTAATAGAATACTTTTGAGGCCCGGCACTAAACAAACTTGTTATGAATTGTTGTTTGGTAGGTTGCCTCAAGTTAAACATTTTCGTGTTTTTGGTTCAAAATGTTTTATTAAGAACACGTATGGTAGTTTGGACAAATTCGATCCAAGATCCGATGAGGGGATTTTTGTTGGATATTCTTCGCGTAGCAAAGCCTACCGGATATTCAACAAACGAACCTTAACGATCGAGGAATCGCTTCATGTCTCATTTAATGAAGGATTTGTTCCAACTAGAATTTCAAATGATAATGATTCTATGGATGTTTTATGTGATTCGTTTGATAATTCTAAGTCTAATGATTCTATTGATTCTATTGAGATTAACCCATCTAATGAAGTTGTTGAGAATGTTCCTAGTGATCAAGGTATTCCCAAACGGCTTCATACCGTTCGTGACCATCCTCATGAGCAAGTCAGTGGCAATATCCATGATAGTGTCAAGACGAGATCGCAAGTGAACTACTTCGCTCATTGTGCCTTTGCCTCCTCAATAGAGCCAAAGAATGTTAATGAAGCATGCGAAGATAGCGCTTGGATCTTAGCCATGGAGGAGGAACTCATTCAATTCGAGAGGAATGAAGTTTGGGAACTTGTTCCATTGCCATCGAAGAACCACACCGTCATAGGGACAAAGTGGATCTTCAAGAAAAAAACCGACGAAAACCAAGTCGTCGTCCAGAACAAAGCTCGGTTAGTTGCACAAGGCTACCGTCAAGAGGAAGGTATTGATTTCGAAGAATCCTTCGCTCCGGTAGCTAGGTTAGAATCAATTAGATTATTATTGTCTTTTGCATGCCATAAGGATTTTAAATTATTTCAAATGGATGTTAAAAGTGCATTTTTAAACGGAGATGTCGTTGAGGAAGTTTACGTTTCTTAACCTCCGGGTTTCATAAATGAAAAATTTCCAAATCATGTTTTTAAACTAAAGAAAGCGCTTTACGGTTTGAGACAAGCTCCTCGAGCTTGGTATGATCGCCTAAAGAATTTTCTTTTGGATTTGAATTTTAAAATGGGAGAAGCCGATTCTACACTTTTTGTTAAGCATTCGAATAATGATATAATTTTAGTTCAAATTTATGTTGATGATATCATTTTCGGTGCTACTAACTTTGCTCTTTGCGAAGAGTTTTCTAATGTTATGAAGGAACAATTTGAGATGAGCCACATGGGTGAGCTCAAATATTTCTTGGGTCTCCAAATTCGTCAAATGGACGATGCAATCTTCATCCACCAAACGAAGTATACGGTGGAGTTGCTTAAGCGATTTGGAATGGAGAGTGCCTCCGGGAAAAAGACTCCAATGAGCACGACTACGCATCTTGATAAGGATACGGGCGGTAAGGATGTAGACATTCGTCTATATCGAGGTATGATAGGTAGTTTACTTTATCTTACCGTAAGTAGGCCCGATATTATGTTTGCCGTATGCGTATGTGCTCGTTATTAGTCTCAACCTAAGGAGTCTCACTTAGTAGCGGTAAAACGTATTTTCCGTTATCTAAGTTATACACTTGATTTTGGATTACTTTATCCAAAATCTAGCACGTATGAGTTCATCTCATATAGTGATGCTGATTATGCGGGATGCAACTCCGACAGGAAAAGTACTAGTGGCACTTGCCATTTTATAGGAAATTCCCTTGTCTCTTGGTTTTCCAAGAAGCAAAATTCCGTATCACTTTCAACCACCGAGGCGGAATACATTGCCGTCGGTGCCGCGTGTGCTCAGTTCTTTGGATGAGACACACACTTAAAGACTTTGGTATAAATTGTGATACTTGCCCTATCATGGTTGACAACCAAAGTGCAATATGTCTTTCCAAGAACCCGGTACACCATTCCCGTTCGAAACACATAGATGTCCGACACCATTTTTTAGATGATCATGTTGCTAAAAAGGACATCATTTTAGTGTACGTTGAAACCCAAAAGCAAATCGCCGAAATTTTCACGAAACCCCTAAAGGAGGACTCCTTTGTGCGGTTGCGTCGAGAATTGGGGATTATGGGTGAATCCGAGATATAGGATTCATGTTTCGTTCAATATTCTTGCATGCTATTATATTTCGAAATATTTCGTTCATGCTAGACTTATTGGATTTTTCGGGAATTTATGTGATATTTTGAATTTTTGCTCGAATTCATGTTTTGAATGTCGTATTTAAGATTTCGATGTTTAATGGGGTAGTTTAGATGATTATTGAGCGTTTTGCGATATATCGTCCAAGTGCATTGAGGAGAGAACTTGATTATCAACTTTTGGACTCTTTTAGTCGGTTTCAGTTCAACCACCAACCGACTAGATTCCCATCTAGTCGGTTAGTAGAAGAGCTTAGACCGACTAAGTCAAGCTTTTTGAGTTTCCTCACCAGCTTAACTCTTTAGTCGGTTCATGTTCATTGACCGACCGACTAGATTGAGATCTAGTCGGTCAGTAAATGAACACAGACCGACTAATTCTTGTCAGTTAAACTTGGATTCAGCCACTGTTTGCAACTAGTCGGTTCAAGCTCATTGACCGACCGACTAGATCGTGATCTAGTCGGTCAGTGCTTGAACTGTGACCGACTAATTGTGACGGGGACTGAATTGTCTTTTCGCATTCCGATCGATTAAAACTCCTTTCATCCGACTAATTTTCTTAATAGTCGGTATTCTCTCCAGCTAACACCCCCGACCTCGCTCAGCCCCTTCGACTTCCGATGGAACTCCGGCCGTTTTCCGGCCATTTCCGTCGATCTCCACCGTCGGCCCCTCCTCCTAGGTGATTCTCTCTCATCTCCTAGCTTCCTAGGGTTAGGGTTAGTTCTCTAGGGTTAGATTCTCTCGGCTAGGGTTTCGATTTCAGCTTTCTAGGGTTTCGACTTAGGGTTTCTTCGTTTCAAGTTTGATTGTGTCGTGTATTGTCGCGATTATGGCAAGAACACGCATCCCTATCACTCCCTCTAGCCCCTCGCCGATGACCGTAGAACAAAACCCTTCGGATCCCGAGCATCCAACCCCTCCGAAACGTCGTGCCAAGATCACCCGACCTTCGTCGTCTTCGCCTCCTCTCAAGAAGAAGAGGACGACGACCGCCAAGCCTAGAGGTCAAGCCAAGCCCAAGCCTAAGCCCAAGACCAAAGATCTTGCCTCTCGTTATTCATTCCATACTCCTACCAATTCCGATACGGAGTATAACCCCGAGACAGAGACTCATAGGGAACCCACTCCTCCTACCCATCCTGAGTCTAGCACCCACCCTCGTACGTCTACCCGTAAGCCTAAGGGAAAGGCTCCGATGCCGGTGGGTGGTGTCGATATTTCGTTGTGTCGCGACGACCCGTTGTGTCTCGCGGCCTACAACCGTATCGAACATTGCCCGCTGCTTCTGGAGCATTTCGTCCAGTTTAGCGACTTCCTAGGGTTAGCTGATCTTCTCTCGTCATCGGGTCTCCTCGATTACCTTCGATATGACCCGAAGGCGAATCCTCACCCCTACCCTAGATTAGTGAAGCTTTTCTATGCGAATAGGATCCGGGGTCAGTACGATCAGACCCACTCTGTTGAGACGACCGTTTTGGGGACTCCTATAGTCCTCACAGCGGAAATCTTAGGAGAGATTTTGGGTATCTCTTCGTCTGGCCTCCTCCCCTCTGATATCTCTGTTGACGATATTTCTTCCCTTGATCAGACCATCCTCTCTCAGATTTTCCATCAGATTCCTCCCGCCATGATTGGCGTGCCATCAAAATCTTTCAAACCGAATGCATGGGTCCTAAATCTAATTCTGAAGTCGTGCTTGCTTCCCAAGTATGGCTCCTCATCTCTACCATCCCAGCCGTTTCTGAAGCTGATTTATGCTATCTTCATGGGGAGCTCGATTAATTGGGCTCACATTATACTCGATAAGATTGATTCTTTCGAGTGTATTCGCAAGTCCTCTAAATCGGCTCATATCCCATTTCCGTGCATGTTGACCCTCGTGTTTCGTCATTTCCGTGTCACGTTGCCTCGTGACGATGTGCGTCCCCTTGGTCCTCCCCTGAACGCGACGGCCGTCAAGAAATCTCTTGCGGTGCTTCGTCACGTTCAGAGGACGACTCCTTCAGCGTCTGCGTCTGCCTCTGCCTCTGCTGCTCCCCCTTCCACCCTGGATGATGTCGTACGGTTACTTCGTCGTCACGAGTCTCGCTTGGCTCGTACCGAGGAGGTAGTTTGCCGTATGGCTCGTCTGATGGGTATTGAGCTTCCTCCTTCTGTGTCTGAGGATGAGGAGTTGGATGAGTTGGCTGAGGAGGACGTTGAGGAGATTTGTCGTGCTTCGACTCGTGCCCCTGAGGGCCCTTCTGGTACTGCTGCTGGTGCTTCCTCTTCCGGTGCTGATGTTGCTGCTTCGTTTGCTGGTGCCCCCGAGAGCACACCTGTTGCCGCCACTCCTGTAGTGGATACTCCGACTGGTGCTCCCGAGACCACTACGGTTGCTGCTCCAGAGGTTGCCACTTCTGCCGTCGCTCCTGCTGATCTTCCGGACGTTCCTGCTGATCCAGTCACCTCCTCTGCTCCTGCTGAGCCTGCAGTTGCTTTTGATCCTCCCGCTGCCTCTTGAGTTTCTTCGAGGCCTCTCCCGATACTCATTGGATGACATATCTAGTTGTGAGAGATGTTGGGTAGGATAGTGTGGGTGGCTATGTATTTTGGGTCATTTTGATGTCTTTCTGTCATTTTTGATGTGTTTGGATGTCTTTTGATGATGGTGTATTTTTGTTGACACTCCATATCTGTGATATGCTGATGTATTTTTGTGCCCCGATCAGTCGATGGATGTTTTGTATGTCGGTGATGTACTCTGGTTCATATTATATATATATATATATATATATATATATATATATATACATCGCACCTGACATTTCATTCTATTGTGCAATTTATAATTTTTTATGTCTCTGATGTCTGAATTCGTCGCTCGACGACAATAACTTGGTTTAATAGAAATTTCTTCTATGGAAACATAGAATTGTTTTCCATGCTCTAAATTAACCAAGAATGTTGATATTGGAGATTATATTCCGTAACTCAATCCGTTAAATTGTTTTGAGTTTTGATGATTTCGTTTTACGATTTTTCGACTATGGTTTCATTGACACGCCTTGATTCTATTCGTATTTTCTCTTTGGTGTCACTTGAACCGTCGTCGTATTCTACGACTCCCGTGCTTTTAATTTGAGGCCATTGTTGTTGTCGTTGTTATCCTCCCGCTCTTTTTGCTTATGCCAAAGGGGGAGAGATATAATAATATCGATGTGCTAAATGAAAATTTAAAGCATTTTTTCCAAGAATCTAACTTGATGTGTTAGATTCAGGGGGAGTTAAGATATATAAATGGATTTTCAAATCCGATATTTCAATAACCTATGTTTGGTATTTCAATAATTCAATAATCGATTCTCATTTAATATACTTCACTCGTCTGCTTGATGCGTATTATTTTTGTTTAAATTGGAATTAACGTGTCATCAATGCAGGGGGAGTAAGTAAATTTCATTTGAATTATTATTTTTGATTATTATTTATGTTGGTTTGTCATCACCAAAAAGGGGGAGAATGTTGGATATTGGACTCTCCGGATTTGGTTTTGGATGGTGAACAAACATAAATATATCGTGAACTAACACTTTGTGAGCGCAGTTATGGAGATCATCGCCAAATTCATATGAATATCAATTACGACGTCTCAAGACTTCTCAAAGCACGTGATCGTTCATCTAAAGCTTCGTTGAAGCTTATGGACCTATTTAGAAGTCATGAAGATTCGATTGAAGCTATAGAAGACGGTATCGTCAAGTTTTATTTATAGTATTTAAGCTTCTTTCGTAGAATGTTAAGCCTTGAGTAGGTCTTACGTTTTAATTCTTCATAACGCTCATATCTTAGCTCTAGGATCTTAGTAGAAGTCCATACAATTCTTCCCGAAGATTCGCGCTTCGATTCGGGACTTCTTGTGCATGTTAGTTGGTTCAAGAAGAAGAACTGACCGACTAGATGGTGATCTAGTCGGTCAGCCAAGCTTCTTGGACCGACTAGTTTCAGTCAGTTAATTCATAGCTCTTTACTGTTTACAGTTAGTCGGTCTAAGTTGACTCACCGACCGACTAGTTTGTGAACTAGTCGGTCAGTGATGATTCTGTGACCGACTAGTTGAGCTTTCCCTGTACATGCACATTTGAACCTAAGCTACTATTTATCATTAGTCGGTCTGTGTTCATTGATCGACCGACTAGTTGATGAACTAGTCGGTCAACTTTCCTTCTTAGACCGACTAGTTTAGTTTACTGTACGTACCAAATTTTCACCATACTTACTGTTTATTGTTAGTCGGTCTATGTTCATTTGGTGACCGACTAGTTGGTGAATTAGTCGGTCAACATTTGTTCTTGGACCGACTAAGTCTATTATAGCTCAGACTTCAGTTTTATCTGTTAGTCGGTCTACGTTGAGTAACCGACCGACTAGTTGTGAAACTAGTCGGTCAGCTACTCTTCTTAGACCGACTAGTTCCTTATGTCTGTACTTTGATCTTTTCTCAATTCACTCATTAGTCGGTTTAAGTTAATTGACCGACCGACTAGTTGATGAACTAGTCGGTCGGTGGTTGTTCTTTGACCGACTAGTTGGGTTCAGAAAAGAGCCGTTGGAGCATTTAATGACTCGAATTTCTTTCTCTCTCTCCTCTATCCTATTTATACTTGATGGGCTGCATTCATTGCTGCCAAGGCTGATATTATTGCAAGTTTAGAGATCAAGAGAAATCAATCCAAGCTCATTCAAAGCTCATTCTTTCCATTCAATAATCTCTCCTAACTCTTACTTCCAAAGAGAGATTCATTGAGTGTGAAGCCTTCCAAGCCAAGTGCTTGTTTCTAGGTCACCAACTTCCCCATAGCTCTCCATCGCTGATCTACATCTTGGAGCTAGGGTTTGGTGCCACTTCTTCCTCAAAATCATCCTTGCCCTAATTCGTAAGCAATACTCAAGGCATAGGTATTTTGTACGGTAAGAAGTTTTCTTATTTCATTTCATATTTGATTTGTAAGTTTCACTCTCGGTTGTGAGAGTGTGGTTGTGATCCCGGGTTGTGGGAGTCACAAATTACATTTTGTATGATTTGACTTGTGGAGGATTTTCACAAGTATTTCATAGTGGAAATCTTGAGTTAGGGTTTCTAACTCAAGTATCCGGAGGGGATCCGGGTGGTTGGGACGTAGGATCACCTGGAACAAGTCGGGGAGACTTGGGTGGATCCGAACCCAGTAACATCTCTTGTTAGCTTTGTGAATTTTGTTGTTGTCTTCAATTTAAGCTTCTGCAAATTGATTTGGTAGTTGTTTGCATTATAATTAGGAATTATACTCCTTGTTATTTTTAAAGTACTATTCACCCCCCTCTAGTACTTGTGCAATAGCTTGTAGGGCATTACACGGCTATCGATGCAAGCCGCTCATAATCGACCCTCTCCACGACAGCCCTATCCCATGGAAAAGTCGCATTCTCAGCAATGTGTGAGGTGGCCCCGCAATCAAGAAGAGCAGAATCTCCACTCCTCATCGAAAATTCCGCCCGGACGAGCTCCTCCTTGGAGCAGTCGAATAGGGCCTGAGGAGATCGGTTCTCCAACAAAATTGGCCTATATTCATCAAGGATATCTCCAGACAAGCCTACAGGAGGGAACAGACCCCCCAAGGCCAGGAGTCCTTGTGCACGAGAAGCTTCGGTGGGACCTGATTCCTCCTCGAATCTTCCTCGTGAAGAGCATCCCTCCCTGGCCGAGAGACCTACTTCACGGCTGCATTCGACCCAGATGGCTCCGAGTAGCTGAGAACGAGTCACCGCCTCCTCTTAGCCCCCTCCAGTGTAACTACTTCAAATTCAGAGGTGGGCTTTTCCTTCTTCTTCTTCTGAAGGCGGGACTCCTGAGCAACCCTCTCAACAATGATGGGTCGATCCTCCGACGGTGGGGCCACCCTTTCCACCCCAGTCAACACCCAAGGAGACAACATGCTCACCTCCGCCTCTCTGATGGAAACATTGACTGCTTCCCTCAATGAAGAATCCACCCGATAATCCATACCGACCATGCCTACAGAAGCAACAAACAAGTTAAGTTGAAGAATGAAGGTCGAGCAGTTGGCGGGCACGATCGAACCAACCTTTCGTCCACATGGTCCAACATAGCACGTCATTAGACCACAGCCACTTGACCAAACTCATATCCATGGGCAGGCTCATCAATGTGTTTGGCATCCACTTCTTCTCCTCGCTAGTCAATGGCTTATCCTCAGCGGTGCCCAAGTCAGGGACCGGTGAAGAAGCTTGCCTCTCCTTGAAAAACCACAAACACAAACTCAACTTTCCATTTGGGATTGGAGGTGGGAAGGTCTTTGAGCAGCTTCCTGCCTCGACAAGCCATTATCGAATACCAGCCTGGGGTCTTGAGGGGAGGGATCGAGAAAAAGTAATTGAATAACCTCAGAGACAGTTCAATCCCTTTCGTCACGCACAGAGCTATGAAGCCCATCAGCATGCCAATGGAGTTTGACATCAACTGACAGAGGGAGATGTTCAGGGTATATAGGATGTACTGTATGAAGGGGTGCATGGGGAATCGAATGCCTCGTTCGAAGGCTTTGACGTATACCCACACTTCCCGGTCGCCGGGACGATGGACCCACTCATCCCTCCCAGGCACCTGGATTTAGTAATCGAGACGAACGTAACGCCTTTGAAGCTCTGTGACCTGGCCAGCCTTGACATTGGACCTCAGATTCACGAGCAAACCTGGCTCCATAACTCCATCCTTATTCTTCTGCATAACGGTGACCAAGCTCCCTTCAGAGGTGGTGTTGGAGGACGAAGCCATTTTCTTTCAAGGGAAGGAAAATATAAATCAAAGAGAATGAAGATGATACCTCTGCATTCTATTGCTGTAACCATCCTATATAGACATGATGACAACCGCATGATGAAACACACGTTGAAGATCTGAAGGCTCTGAGTGCCTTGGATTTCGAACTGAAAAATCATCCGAATCGACAAAGCAGGCATTTTGGTGCCTGAAACTTGAGTGCTATTTCATTGACTGTCATTCCCCATTAATGCAATGTAACGTCGCTTGTCTTCAATAGGCAGACCCTTTGAGATCGTGCGACGGGGGACTTTGTTGAGTCATTGGGCCGACACTTGAGATGACTCGAACAAAGGATGATTAAGGCCCACGAGGCCCACAAGAGAAGCCCGATATCGACTCTGTCAAAGCCCATTGGCCAGTCGACGTTGCGTTCCCCGGACTCAAACGTTGGATTAAAGACGGGCTCATAATTAGCGGGAACATGTATAACATTTACTCCTATTAAAGGGGGAAGATCGTGTCCCATAATAGGAAACCATTATCTCCACAATGTCTCAAAAAGGACCCAGAAGGCCTATAAATATAGGGAAGGGTCCCATCTTCAAGGTACGAGGTCTAAGACATAGATTTCTACTTTCTCAGTTGATATTTCTTATACTTTAGAGCTTGTGCTGCTAGTCTTGAGGCGATCCTCCGTGGGACGGTCTCAGCTGCACCAAGCTCACTCTCTTCCTTAAGTTCCCATACTAACTTAAGCATCGAAGAGATTCTTGGCTGCTTGATAACTGTATCGGTCAATTTTGGCCTTAACACATACATTATGTTAAAAGCAGTATAATGCGCAAGACAGTGTATCTTGGATGTGTGAATAATATAGTTATAACTTATAACCCTTGTAAGTTAGTATTAGTTTATATGTCAACATATTAATAATTATATAAGTTAGTTTTAGTAATAATTTATTAAGTTTAAGACTTTAGCTTAATATTATAAATCCGACTTCACAGATAAATCTGCGCCTCCCTTGCGATCGTGTGGGCACCAAAGTCGCATCAATCACGCAAGTATTTTTATCGTATACCAAATTTAAGATACAACGTACGTCATTAATATTGTAAAAATAACCACTTCTCATAAGTAAGTTGATTAATAGCATTTGAAATAATATAATGAACCTAGTGATGTGTTGGTTTGCTTTCACTATCAAAGTGTTGTTGTCATTTTAATAATGTTCATAAAATACTCTTCTTGCTTATTATACCATTATTTTTGTAATGTATTGGGACCTCGGGGGCATTTACGTACTATTGGGCCCATGGGGCGTTTACGGAATATTGGCCATGAGGCATACATTGAACTATACAGAACACACAAAGACACGTTGGGTGGGGTAGTCTATTGTAGTAGAGGTCGGAATGCTGGATTTCACCCTACTGGTAAATTTAACCATCACCTGGATGGATCGATAAGTACAGAGCCGCGGGTAGCTCCCGTTGGTTTGGGTGTAATTGTAGTTTCTTCCGCCCTCAGACATTGGGCTTGTCACTAGATTAAAAGATTGAACGACATACTATGCACTTTACTTCTGCTGTTACTATCATAAGTTATGTAACCTGCTAAATATTCTTATCATGCTCATATGAACTTGCCATGCTTACTACATGTTACTCTGTACATCATACTTTTCCATGCTCACCACTTTTGCTCACTACACTTGCCATGCCCACTACTTGTACACTACACTCTGCTATGCTCGCACGTTTTCTTACACTGCCATAGTTTTCCTTATTGTAGTCTTATTGTGTTACTCATCTTCAAAGCCATTCAAACTATACTTATATTGTTATATTATCTTGCCGAGTGTCCATTTCCAAAAAATTTTAAATCTTGCCGAGTGACCCTCGCTGACGTATATTTTCATGTTATTTACCTTGTGAAATATACGTCAGGTCCTGAGACAAATTTTACAGAAGAGCACACTTTGAGGCTAAGTTAGTTGACCATGTCTACCAGTACGCTGAGATCTCCTGCTGAGGAACGCCGTGCTTTCGCAGCACCGCAATAAATTATTATTGGTGTTGTATTTTATTCAGGTTTATTTTTTTGTGTAACTGTCTGTACTGACCATGCTAGGCCTTATTATGTACATGTAATCTGGACACTGAAGTGTAATAATGAAAGTCTGTGTTGTTCTGATATTTGCATCAAGGACCTGCCAAGCTTAATACACAGATGCTAATTATGCTTAAGTCAAAAAAGAAATAAAAATAGTACTTCTTCTTTGCTTTAAGCACATGCGAACCTGCTCACGTTCTCGCTCCTAAGTATAATGGGAACGGGGCATGTCATGTTTTACTGGTGGCCCATGTAGGTTTGCATTCTGTGAAATACTCGGAACAATAGGGATGTCATTATTAGCTAACTGTCTAGATAAATCTTCTATGCAAATGTTTACTTTGTTTTCTTTTCAGTATGGCAGGAAGACCGAACACTCACAACAGGAATGGAACGCACAGAAATGGTATTCCCGACATCAACGACCACATGTGTGTCATGAGAGGGATGTTAGACATTCAACACGAACTAATTCAATAAGGACGACAGTCTGTGCAACCTGTACCTCCTCTTCGAGCTGCACCTGCAGCCAAGAAATTTCAAAATCTGAACCCAAAGAGTTTCTCTAAAAAGGAAGGCCTACTGGAAGCTGAAGAATGGGCCCGAAGGACTGAAGACGATCTGAGTCTCTCCCGCTTTGACCAGGCGGGCTGGGTAGAAGTTGCCAAGAAACAGCTGACGGGTAATGCCCGAAACTGGTGGGATACTGAGGAAGCATGTCTAGTTAAGCCTATTAACTAGACCATCTTTCGAGATAGATTCGATGCTCAGTACTTCCCCAGATCGACAAAGAGAGAGCTTTAGCAACGTTTTGTCAACCTAGAGCAAGGCACTAGGAATGTTGATGAATACGAAGTGGAATTTTCGATGCTTAGTCGATTCACTCCTCACTTAGTGCACGATCCCAAAGATCGTGCATACCAGTTTCTCCAGTGTCTGTATCATAACATCCAAGCGTCAATGTCTTCGATGAATCCAATGACTCATCAGGAAGTCTTGGATGCTTCTCAGAAGCATGAGCTCAACATGAAGCGTAAGAAGGCGCTTCAAACTGGTGGAAGAAAGCGCCCTAAGGAACCAACCTGGAATGAGCTCCGACCGACTCAAACCACCAACTTCAAGAGGACTGCAACCCCGGTCAACTCCATATCTACAATGGTGTGTCACCACTGTAATTGAACGGGGCATGTCAAGAAGGATTGTCGTGTGATGTTGAACTAGTGTTTAGTGTGCAGGGCACCTGACCATATTGTAAGGAACTGCCCTCGTCACACTAATGATCCGGTGACCCAGACTATGGTAGCATCAGGATCAACCCAACAGAGACCACCTCTGGCTCCTCAGCGTCAAGTTCTCTAGCAGGCCAAACCCGAACGCAGTTGGCACCGAACTTACTCTATGGTCGTCGAGGAAGTTAGGGATGACGAGCTAGTGATGAATGATGATGTTTGAACCCTGTCCTATCTTCGCACTTAATGATTCACATCATGAATGCGTCTATCTTTGCCTTGTTACATCTTATGTATCCCTTTTACCTTCTTGATGTGGAATTCCGAGGGCGGAATTCTTATAAGGTGGGTAGGATGTAACGACCTATTTCTGTACGTACGTATTTCGTATGTATTTTCATTAGTTGATTTATCTGAATAATTGTCTTAGGAATTTTATTATTATTTTTCCCGATCTCAAACTTGTGATCAGAATATTCGCGATCCTCATGGCTTCACGATCGCATTGGTGACTTCTTATTAACTTATCGTTGACGTTGTTTGCACGGGCAAGATCGTAATGACTCGATCATCCCAAAAAGTGATCCTCCTAATCTTAGCTACATTAATTTTCTAAATCAGACCGTGATCGTAATGAATCCTAAGTCTTAACCAAATCGTTTCCTTCTAATCAATTCCCAATTAGATCGATTCCCCAAATCAAATCTTAGCCGAACAAATTTTATCAGATCTTATAAATCTAAATTTATTTACCCAACTGATTTCCTAAATTAAATTTTAGCTAAATATCTAAATTAGTTTGATTTTCTAAAATCAGATTTAATCACTATATCTATTACCCTAACTAATTTGATTTTAATAACCAAATTTATCCTATAATATCTTAATAAATCTTAATGATTTTTAATAAAATCTAATAAAATTCTTACTAAATATCCTAACCCAAAATTAACATATTGATCAAATAGATTTCTATTATCTTAACTAGTTCTTTAATATCTTAATTAAATTTCTTTTCCTTAATCACAATTATAAGCCTAACAACTCATCCACGTTCGTCCCTCAAACCACGCACACAAATACTCTCAGTATCTTAACCAAACCCCGTACTTCTCCCCCCTTCCCTTCAAAAATAGAACCCACTCGCATGATTCCAACAACTCTCCCTGTTGGATCTGGATCTAAGCTTATAGGGAGGGATGGTGAATAGGCTAATAAAAATTCTCGTGCAACCCACGAGCAATCATAGGCAGTTATAGCAGATGCAGAGTAAATAATAAGCAATCACAGAGTACTCAACAGATTTAACCTGGTTTGGTCGTCTCCACGACCTACGTCCATCCATCAAAGCAGATACTAGATTAATAATGTAACATGTAAACCATAAAAAGCTTGAGCACCTCCTCTATGCTTACCAGGCTCTCAGTACCCCACTCCATTGGTGTTTAACAAAACTAATCCTAGTATAAGCTTTCTATTGACTAGTCCCAACTAGTCTAGTCCCGATTGTCTAGTACCACACTAGACAAGACCCCAAAACACAAGTATGGGAAAGTTTTCCCTACAAAGATCGCTACATTACTACACAAATATAATAATAAAGATTTTAGTAAATCTCAGTTTGTCTAGCCGTAGTCGTCTCTGTAAATCCGCTCAGGTCAGATCAAGTCTGACGATGAGGTAGTCTCTAATCTCAGCAACTCAAGGTGCAGCTTGTCCCCTTAGATGAACTTGCGGCCTAGGATGTCTTGGCTCCTTGAACTTTGCAGCCTAGTGTGCAGAGTCCCCCTTGGATGTTGCGGCCTTGATGCATGGATGTTGAAGATGACTCTTGCATGCAAGTTGCGTAATGTGTCTTGGAGACGGAAGCTAGGTCCTTATGTAGTTGCGCAATGTACAAAGAGGAAGGAGCCTTTGAGAAGTTGTGGCCTTGCAAGCTTGAAGATGCAATGGAGCACTTGGATGGAACTTGCGCAATGTGGATGATAGACAATGGAGTTCCTTTGGCCTTGGTTGCTTGCTATGGATTTTGGCATTGGAGCTTTAGCTATTGATAGTTGCGGCAATGAAGGATCTCTTGGCCTTTTGAAGAGGATGATGAGGCTTAGAGCTTGTAACAACTGCTTTTCATGTATCTGGATTTATTATAATATAATATATGTTTTGGTGGATTTTCTCCTCATGTGTGGTTTTCGTCTCCGTAGCTTTCATTTTCGATCGATTCGTCGTATTTTCTCGTTTCTTCCTTGGGATTGTCGATTTCGAGGTATGTCATTCGTGACGGACTTCATAACGGTCATATCTTACTATTAGATCAAGCCTAGGAGTCTTAGGAATCGATCCCGGGGCCCCGCGCTCCGTATCGAAACTTTTGGTGCTCATTAGCCGGTATAAGAAGGGGCACCGACCGACTAGATGACGATCCAGTCGGTCGGCAATCCTTCTTGGACCGACTAGTTGGCTTTCTAAATTTCTCAGGAGTTACTGTTTATCGTTAGTCGGTCTAAGAACGTTGGTTGACCGACTAGGTTGCAAACTAGTCGGTCGGCAATGCTTCTTTAACCGACTAACACATCATCTAATTTTAGTATCAGTTACTGTTTACTCTTAGTCGGTCTAAGAACATTCATCGACCGACTAGATGTTAAACTAGTCGGTCAGTATTTGTTCATGGACCGACTAAATCTAAATCCTATTTTCGTTCAGAAGTTACTGTTTGCACTTAGTCGGTCTGTGTTGGTCGACCGACCGACTAGTTGCCAAACTAGTCGGTCAGTGGTTGCACTTTGACCGACTAATCTGTGTTAAAACCCTAATTTCTGGGCAGCCGCCAGCCCATCCTATTTATACCCCTCCCAAACGTTTTCTTCTTCCTCCACTCGACCCAAAACCCTAGTTTCTCCCCCATTGAGCCCCCATCTTCCTCCAAGCCCTATTCCTTCATCCCAAGCCCTAGATTCATCATCTAAACCCTCCATCCACTCATTCTACCTCTCATCTTCCCCAAAATCTCACCAAATCCCCAAAATCCCCCAAAAACCCTAATTCTCCAAAACTTCTCCATTTGTTTCCAGATCTGGTCCTAGGGTTCTCCGGAGTGTTTCTTCCGCTTCCTCTCGGTAAGAAATCGATCTCTTGACGTTTTTATATCCTATTTGTATTTTTATGAAACCCTAATGAAATTTCATGTTGTTTGATGATTGTTTCCCCATAACAGCGATTTCCCCCCGTAGATTTGCATCCGCGAGACGAACCTTCGTGATCGTCATTCCCGGTGCTAGGCAAGTGAAACTTGCCACTTAGGGTTTAGGCCATGTTTTAGGCCATTTGCTTGTTGTAGGCGTAAAAGAGACTAGGCGACGAAATGATACTCGCCTAGGCGCAATTTGGGGAACTAGCTTGACAAACAAGCTAGTTCCGACATATATCATGTTGCACAATTACCATGTCATGATTACTTTCCATTAACGGTACGCAAATTAATTGTCATGTCATTGCATCCTTTAAGTATTTCTGTGAATGCGTAGCTTCGCTACAATGCTTGTGTTCCTGGCTCGTGTTCCAGAAGCGGGCCATGTGTTGGTTGATAGCCAATGCCCGAATTGCTTGTTTCCGGCTAGGTGCACCCCTACGCCAAATGTTTAAGAATGCGAGCTCATGTGCGGGGTAACCCCGGCTCATTTGCTGAGCTCATGTGCGGGGAACCTGGCTCCATTATGTGTGGGTATTGGGGGTAAGAGTTAAGCGGCCAATCAACTGGGAGTCTGCCCGATCAGCAACTGCAGTGGTAAGGCGTAAACTCTGGGTTTTGGGGTAGTGTTAAGCGGCCAATCAGCGTGAATGTGAAACCATTCAGCTGTAAGGCGTAAACATCTACAAACAACGTGAATAGTGAATTGATTGAGATCGGTAGTAGCTTGGCTACTCTTGTCTTGTCCCGATGATTGCTCTCTTGTACAAATTATCTTGCCATGTCTTGATTGTGCACTCATGTTATAACTGCCATGTCATGCATACTATAACTTCTAGGTTGCTAGTTGCCTTACTTTCAGTTTCCTTGCCCAAGTCTTTTAGACTTGCTGACATGTGCCCCTTTACTCTTTTGGGTGACACATGTTAGATCCTGAGCCTGAGTACCTTGTTGAGGACGAGGTGTTTGCTGACGCCGAGCCCGAGCTTGTGTTTGACGGGGAGTACGTGGACACTGGGGACCAGTCCTAGTGTCTTCGTTGTGTTTTACTTTTGTTTTGACAGTTGTTTTGTTATCGGTGCGTAGCACCTATACTTTGTTATGTCGTTGCTTTTGTTGGCCTTGTTCTGGGCCTTTAGACTCTTTCTTTTAGCCTGGTGGCTTTTCTGGATGTTGGACTTATTTTCATGTTGGACAATTTATGAGATCTGAGATTTTATTTCAGTCTCTCCTTGTGTTATTATTGTTGTTCCGTTGTGGTTACAGGGACCTGCTTATGTTTTATTGACGCTTATCGGGTTTGGGGCTTCACAGCTCCACTCTCGTGCGGACCTTTTCACGTCTCGCCTCCATTTTAGGGAAGCGGGTCGTGACAGGTTTTGTTGGTGGCCCATGCAGGTCCTTCTGTAACTGCGATTATCGGAAGAGCGATAATAATATTAGAATATCCAATAAACTAAGTTCGACGTCCGATGTCATAAGCTATGAGTCTAATCTGATTCGTTCTCTGTGTCACTAGATGGCAGGAAGACGTTTCACCCGTGGTGGGGGTAGTGGTGCAATCCCTCATGATGAGGAGCCTGAGCGGGAACCCACCAACGGGGAGATGATGCGGATGATGCTCCAGATGATGCAAGTGCAGCAGGGCGTGCTCCTGCAAGTCCAGAATGCTCCACTTGCTCGAGCTGCCCGGGCTCTTTCGGATGCCCCTCGCTCTGAGCCGGGAGCGAAGCAATTTCGGGAGCTGGGTCCCGCATATTTTGATGGGTCTGAGGGTCCTCTGGCTACCGATGAGTGGATTCGGAACATCGAGGACAATCTGAAGATGGCCAAGATCACCCCGGCTGGATGGGTTGATTTGGCGAAGAGGCAACTCAAGGATAATGCTCGGAATTGGTGGGATGCGGAAGAGAAGATGTTGGTGGAGCCGATAGCTTGGGCTACCTTCAAGGCCAGATTTGAGGGTGAGTTCTTCCCGAAAGCTGCCAGGGAGGAGATGCTGCAGCGTTTTATCGATTTGAAGCAAGGGAGCTCGTCGGTGGACCTATATCACCAAGAGTTTATGAGGCTGAGTCGGTTTGCACCAAAGATGGTGCAGGACGCTGAGGAGAGAGCTCAGAGGTTCCTGCAGGGACTTGCTTCGGAGCTCCAGAGTTTTGTGACCTCTTCTGACCGGGAGTCTTATCAGAAGGTTCTAGTAGCAGCCAAGAGGCAGGAGCTGCTCGTGAACCAGAGGAGGGGGTCTGTTGTTGGTGCTGGGAAGAGGCCTGTGGAACAGGCGAGAGCTGTGGTTAAACCTGGATTCAGGCCTAATCAGTCTGCTCAGTTTAAGAGGCCAGGAGGGCCAATTCTGAAGACTTGCCATTTCTGCGGCAAGCCTGGCCACATCAAGGATCAGTGTCGGAAGTTTTTGGGCCAGTGTCTGGTTTGTGGTGATGCTTCCCATGCCGCGAAGGATTGTCGGCACGCGAATCAGCTGCGGAGGGCACCTGTTGCAGCACAGCCGTTGCAGCAGCGAGCGTCTGTTCCTGCTGGACGTGGAGCGGCACTTGTTCCACAGGGACAGGCTTTTCGGCAGGCTGTTCCGCCGAGGAGGCAGGCTTTTCTGATGACCGCTACGGAGAGCGAGGCAGTGGATGAGGTTATCGCAGGTAATCCTCAATCTAGCTGTTACTTTCCTAGCTGGTTTTGATTGTTAGATTATGTTGTTTGCTTGAACATGGTTGTTTGCTAGACTAGGGTTTGATTGTTAATTGATTGTTAGGTGTGGTTTTGGTTTGCACATTTCCTGCACGGGTCCTCTTTGACTCAGGTGCATCGATGTGCATTATTTCTCGGAGCTTCGTGGAGAGGCATTCCTTGTCGACGTCCCCTCTTCCCAAGAGTTGGAATATCGTTACGGGGAATGGCGTGGTCTCGGTGCATCGTGGTTGCAATTCTTGCTCGTTGGTGGTTTGTGGACATGAGCTTTTCGCTGATTTCATTGTCCACGACATCATCAACTATGATGCAGTTCTTGGGATGGACTGGCTTGTGAGCTTCTATGCTACGATCGACTGTCGGAGGAAGAAGGTGGTGTTCGAGATTCCCGGACATCCAGTATTTGAGTTCAGTCGTGGTAGCAGTTCGCTTGGTCCTGTCAGATTTCGGGCCAGGCCGGTGGAGGCTGTGGCTATGCAGATGGAGTTGGAGTGGCCAGCTGTGGTGCGAGATTTTGGCGACGTCTTCCCCGAGGAGATGTCTGGTTTGCCGCCTGATCGAGCCCTAGAATTTTCTATCGATCTTGTTCCAGGTGCGCAGCCGATTTCGAAGGCGTTGTATCGTATGGCACCTGCAGAATTGGAAGAGTTGCGGAAGCAGTTGGATGAGCTTTTGCAGAAGGGTTATATTAATCCTAGCGTGTCTCCGTGGGGAGCACCGGTGCTGCTAGTAAAGAAGAAGAATGGTTCGCGTCGCATGTGCGTGGACTATCGGGAGTTGAACGCGGTGACCATTAAGAATAAATACCCGTTGCCTTGCATCGATGATATTTTTGATCAACTTGGAGGTTCGAGGGTGTTTTCTAAATTGGATTTGAGGAGTGGTTACCATCAGTTGAAGGTGAAGAAGGGAGATGTTCCGAAGACAGCGTTCAGGACGAAGTATGGACACTATGAGTTTGTGGTTATGCCTTTCGGCGTAACTAACGCGCCCGCAGTTTTCATGAATCTGATGAACCTGATTTTCTACGACTTTTTAGATAAGTTTGTCGTTATCTTTATTGACGACATTCTGATCTACTCGAAGTCGGAGGAAGAGCATGCCTCGCACTTAAGGACGGTGTTGGAAATCTTGAGGAAGCATCGGTTGTATGCTAAGTTTTCGAAGTGCGAGTTTTGGCTGGATAGAGTTGCTTTTCTTGGGCATGTGGTGACTGGAGATGGTATTTCAGTGGATCCCGAGAAGATTAGGGCCATCAGAGAGTGGCCTGTTCCGTCGTCTGCGTCAGAGATTCGGAGTTTCCTTGGACTTGCTGGTTATTATCGGCGATTCATTAAGGACTTTTCTCGTATTGCGGAGCCGATGACCAGGTTGACGCGGAAGGAAGTTGCTTTTGTGTGGTCGGGTGATTGTGAGAGTGCTTTTGGCGTTCTGAAGGAGAGGTTGACGACTGCCCCTATTCTGGTTGTGCCTGATCGCAGCGGTGGATTTGAGATCTTTTGCGATGCTTCTGGCAAGGGTCTCGGTTGTGTGTTGCATCAGCATGGGCATGTTGTGGCGTATGCGTCTCGTCAGCTTAAGGTTCATGAGAAGAATTACCCGATGCATGATTTGGAGTTGGCTGCCGTTGTGTTTGCTCTTAAGATTTGGAGGCACTTCCTACTGAGTGAGAAAGTGAAGATTTTCACCGATCACAAAAGCTTGAAGTACATTTTCACTCAGAAGGAGCTCAACATGCGACAGCGTCGATGGTTGGAGCTTATGGCAGATTATGAGATTGATTTGCAGTTTCACCCTGGCAAGGTGAATGTGGTTCTAGATGCTTTGAGTAGGCTTCCAGCGGTGATGATTTTGACTTCGCAGTGGAGATTGCAGCAGGATTTTTGCGAGTCTGGCGTGGAGATTGTTCTTCCTGGGGAGGCTTCTTCGTTGATGTACATGCAAGTACAGTCGACGATCGTGGATCGGATTAAGGCTGGCCAGGCTGAGGATCCGAAGCTGGTGAAGATTCGGGAGCAGGTGGAAGCTGGTCTGCGGGCTGACTTTTTGATTCATGAGGATGGCTCGCTGAGGTTCGGAGCCAGGTTGTGTGTGTCGGCTGGGGATATTAGAGAGGAGTTAATGGTGGAGGCACACAGTTCGCCGTATTCTGTGCATCCTGGTGGCACCAAGATGTACCAGGATCTTCGTCTGAATTATTGGTGGCATGGTATGAAGAGGAGTGTGGCTCGGAGTGTAGCCAAGTGCTTGGTTTGCCAGCAAGTGAAGGCGGAGCATCAGCGTACGGCCGGGTTGCTACAACCGCTTCCGATTCCGGAGTGGAAATGTCAACACATCACTATGGATTTCGTGACTGGACTACCTCGGAGTCCGAAGCAGAATGACGCGATTTGGGTGATCGTAGATCGATTGACCAAATCCGCGCACTTTATTCCATTCCGAGTGGGACAGTCCACTGAGGCGCTAGCAAGGAGATATATGGAGGTAAAATTCTTCTACTCTCCGTTTTTATTTCCTTTTCCTAGTTTGGATGCTGATGTAACGTGAATCGTGCAGGAGGTCGTGCGACTTCATGGAGTCCCTGTGAGTATCGTGTCTGACAAAGTCACGAGGTTCACATCTCAGTTCTGGCAGAGTTTGCAGAAGAGCTTGGGTATGCGTCTGAGTTTCAGCACGGCGTACCATCCGCAGACGGATGGCCAGTCCGAGAGGACGATTCAGATTCTGGAAGACATACTGAGGGCATGCATGTTGGATTTCAAGGGTTCGTGGGAGGACCATCTACACTTGGTGGAGTTCTCTTACAACAACAGCTTCCAGGCGAGTATTGGCATGGCGCCTTTCGCCGCTCTTTATGGGAGGAAATGTCGATCGCCATTGAGTTGGGATGACGTTGGTGATCGGGAGTTGTTGGGACCTGAGATGATCGTGGAGGCCGTGGATATCGTCAGGAATATTCGGGAGAGGTTGAGAATTGCTCAGGACCGTTTTAAGCATTGGGCGGATGCTAAACGTCGTCCTTTAGAGTTTCAGCCGGGCGACCATGTGTTCTTGAAGATTTCCCCGAATCGTGGTGTGATTCGTTTTGGGAAGCGAGGGAAGTTGAGCCCGCGATACATTGGACCGTTTGACATTTTGGAGAGGGTTGGCGAGGTAGCTTATCACTTGGCCTTGCCGCCATCTTTGGAAGGAGTTCACAATGTTTTCCATGTGTCGCAGCTTCGTCGATACATTAGCGATCCATCTCATGCTGTGGATTTTTCGGAGATTACCGTTCGCCCCGATATGACGTATGACCAGCATCCAGTGCAGATTCTGGACAGGCGTCAGAAATCGCTTCGGAACAAGATTGTCAATCTTGTGAGGGTGATGTGGCGACACGGCGCACCTGGAGAGTCTACTTGGGAGAATGAGGATGAGATGCGAGAGCGTTTCCCACTTTTGTTTCCGGACTCGTGAGTATATGGAAATTCCGAGGACGGAATTTTTCTTAAGTTGGGGAGGATGTAACGACTGCTTTTCATGTATCTGGATTTATTATAATATAATATATGTTTTGGTGGATTTTCTCCTCATGTGTGGTTTTCGTCTCCGTAGCTTTCATTTTCGATCGATTCGTCGTATTTTCTCGTTTCTTCCTTAGGATTGTCGATTTCGAGGTATGTCATTCGTGACGGACTTCATAACGGTCGTATCTTACTATTAGATCAAGCTTAGGAGTCTTAGGAATCGATCCCGGGGCCCCGCGCTCCGTATCGGAACTTTTGGTGCTCATTAGCCGGTATAAGAAGGGGCACCGACCGACTAGATGACGATCCAGTCGGTCGGCAATCCTTCTTGGACCGACTAGTTGGCTTTCTAAATTTCTCAGGAGTTACTGTTTATCGTTAGTCGGTCTAAAAACGTTGGGTGACCGACTAGGTTGCAAACTAGTCGGTCGGCAATGCTTCTTTAACCGACTAACACATCATCTAATTTTAGTATCAGTTACTGTTTACTCTTAGTCGGTCTAAGAACGTTCATCGACCGACTAGATGTTAAACTAGTCGGTCAGTATTTGTTCATGGACCGACTAAATCTAAATCCTATTTTCGTTCAGAAGTTACTGTTTGCACTTAGTCGGTCTGCGTTGGTCGACCGATCGACTAGTTGCCAAACTAGTCGGTCAGTGGTTGCTCTTTGACCGACTAATCTGTGTTAAAACCCTAATTTCTGGACAGCCGCCAGCCCATCCTATTTATACCCCTCCCAAACGTTTCTGTCTTCTTCCACTCGACCCAAAACCCTAGTTTCTCCCCCATTGAGCCCCCATCTTCCTCCAAGCCCTATTCCTTCATCCCAAGCCCTAGATTCATCATCTAAACCCTCCATCCACTCATTCTACCTCTCATCTTCCCCAAAATCTCACCAAATCCCCAAAATCCCCCAAAAACCCTAATTCTCCAAAACTTCCCCCATTTGTTTCCAGATCTGGTCCTAGGGTTCTCCGGAGTGTTTCTTCCGCTTCCTCTCGGTAAGAAATCGATCTCTTGACGTTTTTATATCCTATTTGTATTTTTATGAAACCCTAATGAAATTTCATGTTGTTTGATGATTGTTTCCCCATAACAGCGATTTCCCCCGTAGATTAGCATCCGCGAGACGAACCTTCGTGATCGTCATTCCCGGTGCTAGGCAAGTGAAACTTGCCACTTAGGGTGTAGGCCATGTTTTAGGCCATTTGCTTGTTGTAGGCGTAAAAGAGACTAGGCGACGAAATGATACTCGCCTAGGCGCAATTTGGGGAACTAGCTTGACAAACAAGCTAGTTCCGACATATATCATGTTGCACAATTACCATGTCATGATTACTTTCCATTAACGGTACGCAAATTAATTGTCATGTCATTGCATCCTTTAAGTATTTCTGTGAATGCGTAGCTTCGCTACAATGCTTGTGTTCCTGGCTCGTGTTCCAGAAGCGGGCCATGTGTTGGTTGATAGCCAATGCCCGAATTGCTTGTTTCCGGCTAGGTGCACCCCTACGCCAAATGTTTAAGAATGCGAGCTCATGTGCAGGGCAACCCCGGCTCATTTGTTGAGCTCATGTGCGGGGACCCTGGCTCCATTACGTGTGGGTATTGGGGGTAAGAGTTAAGCGGCCAATCAACTGGGAGTCTGCCCGATCAGCAACTGCAGTGGTAAGGCGTAAACTCTGGGTTTTGGGGTAGTGTTAAGCGGCCAATCAGCGTGAATGTGAAACCATTCAGCTGTAAGGCGTAAACATCTACAAACAACGTGAATAGTGAATTGATTGAGATCGGTAGTAGCTTGGCTACTCTTGTCTTGTCCCGATGATTGCTCTCTTGTACAAATTATCTTACCATGTCTTGATTGTGCACTCATGTTATAACTGCCATGTCATGCATACTATAACTTCTAGGTTGCTAGTTGCCTTACTTTCAGTTTCCTTGCCCAAGTCTTTTAGACTTGCTGACATGTGCCCCTTTACTCTTTTGGGTGACACATGTTAGATCCTGAGCTTGAGTACCTTGTTGAGGACGAGGTGTTTGCTGACGCCGAGCCTGAGCTTGTGTTTGACGGGGAGTACGTGGACACTGGGGACCAGTCCTAGTGTCTTCGTTGTGTTTTACTTTTGTTTTGACAGTTGTTTTGTTATCGGTGCGTAGCACCTATACTTTGTTATGTCGTTGCTTTTGTTGGCCTTGTTCTGGGCCTTTAGACTCTTTCTTTTAGCCTGGTGGCTTTTATGGATGTTGGACTTATTTTCATGTTGGACAATTTATGAGATGTGAGATTTTATTTCAGTCTCTCCTTGTGTTATTATTGTTGTTCCGTTGTGGTTACAGGGACCTGCTTATGTTTTATTGACGCTTATCGGGTTTGGGGCTTCACAGCTCCACTCTCGTGCGGACCTTTTCACGTCTCGCCTCCATTTTAGGGAAGCGGGTCGTGACAGAGCTGTATGGAGAAAGGCCTGTGTATGAGCTTTTGGCAATGGAGTTTTGGCCTAGAGATATTGCACAATGTGTAGATGATAGGCAATGGAAGTTGCGCAATGAAGGGGAGAGGATACTAGCAACTTGCGGCCCTAAGGGGGGAGGGAATTGTGTTGGCCGAATTCTTCTTTGTTTTGCCCTCTCTTTTTCTCTCCTTTGAATATGGGTTTATATAGGAGAGGATGCGATATAATAGAATCAAATAAAATCACATAATTGGAGGAGATTGGATGAAATCCTAACTTGAATAGGATTTGAATGAATCACTATGGAAGATCTCTTCTAGGCACAGTAGATGTTGAGTTTGAATTTGTATGGCTATAAGATTAGAATTGGATCTCTTTTAATCAAAATTGATTTGCATGAGATTCTCCATATCTCTCTATCTTTGACCAAGTCTTCAATTTGTATGGCTTTAGGATTTGATTCATGCACCAATTGCTTTGAATCAATTCAAATATGGATTTGAATTGATTTCCTCCTTATCTCCCCATTTTGACTTAGTCCAATTGTTGTAGCCATTATATCTATCTTTGATCAAGTCCACTTTGCTAATGCATGTCAAATTCTCCCTCTCTTCGAATTATTCTCCTTTTAAGTATTTGTAAGAGTGCAACTCCTGAAAACACTTAGCACACACATTAAATTGTTCACACACGTTTGTTATCATCAAACATGAAGTCATCGATCGTTGTATCCAACAACACGTTGTATCCAACAATATCCCCCTTTTGAGGATGACAAACCAATATAAGATTTGAGCAATAATGATTCATATAATATCTTCGTGACACGTGTATGTGAAGTGTGGTGATGGAGGATGTATGCAACAAATGTGACAACGATGTTCAAGCATACAAGGATGCAACAATGATGTTTCAAACATACAAGAATTCTCCACCTTAATTCATGCTCTCCCTTGAACAAATATTCACATATTCATTAAGCATATGCATTCATTCATTATTCATTAATGCTCCCCCTTAAACCAATATTCATATATTCAACATGTAAGCATTAATGCACCAAATCTTCAATATTTCTCACCCTTTTGTTATCATCAAAAGTGTATAACAAAGTCAAATTTCATACTACATGCAAACTAAAGAGTATTATAGATTACAACAAACACTTGTCTATAGACATCCGTAGAATAGACATTTCAAATTCAATGAAAATTATAACAATGACTTCTACACCATCGTGCAAGTGTGATGATTACACATTGAAGCACATGAGAAGAACTTTTAAGAAATTCAACCAAAAGCAATCCACATTTTCCGTTAAACATGAAATCATCTAGGATTGATTTCCCCATCTCATTAAAAATGAGCTCAAGATACCACACCCAAAAACATAGCCTATAAGGACTTTTAAATGTAGGGGTGGCATTGTTCAACGCTAAAGATTGCCCGTAAAGCATATGTTGGATACTCGTGGGTAGTGTACTTGCCAAGGATTGTATCCATTTTTCATACGGAGCTATTTTCATTCTTTTTCATTTTTTGTTTCACATTCAATTATTTGGTGCTCAATTTCCCCATCTCATTAAAAATGAGTTCAAGATACCACATCCAAAAACATAGCCTATAAGGACTTTTAAATGTAGGGGTGGCATTGTTTGACGAGTATAACACCAACGCTAAAGATTACCCGTAAAGCATATGTTGGATACTCGTGGGTAGTGTACTTGCCAAGGATTGTATCCATTGTTCATACGGAGCTATTTTCATTCTTTTTCATTTTTTGTTTCACATTCAATTATTTGGTGCTCAATTTTTATCCATGGCAAGACACATCATATCTCTTAGATTTTCAATTATTTTGCATACATTCACTTTCCATTATTTCATAAAAGATGTCTCCAAATGTACAACAAAATTTAATGCTCGTGGAAGTGATAGTGTAGGTGTAGAAATCATATTATTCAAATCATTGAACATGTCATGGCTATTTAGAAAGTCTAGCATGCATATGTAGCCATAACAATATTACATCAATTTCTACATGGATATGATTATCATTCATTAATACCACTAAAATGATTCAAAAGAAAGATACACATTAAGCACCATTTTTTTCTTTTGGCCTTTTTCAAATTTTTTGATTTTTCTTTATAAAGAACCAAACAAGCTAGAAAGCAAACAAACTAGCACACAAATAAAAACAAATCAAGCACATAAAAAATGTTATGCAGGTATGCATTAAGTTCAAAAAGAAAAACCTTACATTCGCGTCGTCGTTTGGCTACAAGACTTTAAATAAGAGGCGACATTCAATTCATAGTTCCTAGCCACCTCCATCTTACCTACACGGAAGATGTTATGTGTGACCTTGGAATCCAACAAGGTCCAGTCATGTTAGTCATCCAATTTTTAGGAACCAAATTTGCTTGAATTTGATATTCGTGTTCCTATATTTGCAATGATATGAAGTATGACCAACACTAGCATATGTAAAGCACTTTGCATAAATATTTTTAAATTGTTTAGGCTCATTGTGAATTATCTTATAATTAGACTTTTTAACATGTTTCAAATCATATCTAAGTCCACGTCTATTATTGCCATAAAGTTGATTTTCAAGAATAATATCCAACGATTGTTTTCCAATAGAAAATTTCTTTAATGACAATTCTTGACTAGTAACTTTGGATATCAATAAAGAATTCTCATTCATAAGCAAAGTGCATTTATTAATGAAAGTCTTCTTGTTTTCATCTTCATTCTTTTTCATGTTTTCGACTTTCTTTTCAAAATCAATTATCTTTTCTTTAAGCTCGTTATTTAGCATGCACATCTTTTCAATAAGCACTTTATTTTCAATTTCAAGCTTAGTCAATTTATCTCTTTATACATGCTAATATCATTTAACAAAGTAGGACAAAAAGGCAATCAACTTTATCATGCAAGCTATCTTTTTCCTTTTTTAACATAGTGATGGTAGCATTACATGCAACAAGTTTTCCTTTCAGATTTTTAATTTCTTTAGACATGTCACAAGTTTTTTGTTGCATTTCAAAGTTATTATTTCTATAGGCATCTAAGGTGGATTCTAGCTCTACAATTTCATCTTGTATTGCCATACAAATATTCATAAGGTTCGCTTTACTACCAGGTTTTACCTCATCTACTTTCCCATCAAGCAGAGGGAGGAGAGGGCTTCATTTTCCTCAATCTCATCCTTGTTATCCATGTCCCACGTTAGCGCTAGAGCTTTTCCTTTCTTTTCTGCTGAACTATTCTTGTCTTGTGGGTAATCCTTCATGTGATGTCCCATATTCCTGCATTTAAAACATTGAACTCTTTCTGTACCAATCTGTGCAGAGGAGTTTCTAGAAGGATTAGAGTTATTAGAGCTAATGAACCTTTTTTGCATTTTTTCTCTTCCTTGAGGAGTCTTGATTTATTTTCTGAAATTTCTGACCATCAGTGTCTGCTCCTCATCTAGCTCATCGTCGTCTGCACATGGCTTTTCAGACTCCATTTTCCTGGCTGGGCAGTTTTTCATAAAGTGCCCATGTTTCATGCAAAGAAAAGAACGTAATGAGTTAGTCAATTTCTGATTGGAAGAAATATTTGTAGGATTAAGAATTTTAACACTATCAAAACAATTTGACATCGCTACCTTATTTATTGGGGTATTCATGATAATTTTAGCCTAGATCTCCTAACCTGCTCTGATACCACTTGTTGGATATGAATCTAAGCCTAGGCGGGATGAATAGGCTAATAAAAATTCTCGTGCAACCCACGAGCAATCATAGGTAATTATATCAGTTGCAGAGTAAATAATAAGCAATCACAGGTACGTATCAGATTTACCCTAGTTCGTTCGTCCCCACGACCTACGCCCAGCCCCCAAAGCAGATTCTAGATTAATAATGTAGCAGGTACAACCAAAAAAAGCTAGATCACCTCCTCTACGCTTACCAGGCTCTCAGTACTCCACTACACTGGTGTTCAACAAAACTAATCCTAGTATAAGCTTTCTATTGACTAGTCCCAACTAGTCTAGTCCCGCTTGTCTAGTACCACACTAGATAAGACCCCATAACACAAGTATGGTAAAGTTTCCCCTACAAAGATCGCTACAATACTACACAAATATAATAATAAAGAGTTTAGTAAATCTCAGTTTATGTAGCTATAGTCATCTCTGTCTATCAGCTCAGGTCAGATCAAGTCTGACGATGAGGTAGTCTCTGATCTCAGCAACTCAAGTTGCAGCTTGCCCCCTTGGATGAACTTGCGGCCTAGGATGTCTTGGCTCATTGAACCTTGTGTCCTAGTGTGTAGAGTCCCCCTTGGATGTTGCGGCCTTGATGCATGGATGTTGAAGATGACTCTTGAATGCAAGTTGTGCAATGTGTCTTGGAGATGGAAGCTTGATCCTTGTGTAGTTGTGCAATGTAGAAGGAGGAAGGAGCCTTGAAGAAGTTGTGATCTTGCAAGCTTGAAGATGCAATGGAGCTCTTGGATGGAACTTGCGCAATGAGGATGATAGACAATGGAGTTCCTTTGGCCTTGGTTGCTTGCTATGGATTTTGGCAATGGAGTTTTAGCTATTGATAGTTGCGGCAATGAAGGATCTCTTGGCCTTTTGAAGAGGATGATGAGGCTTAGGGCTCTATAGAGAAAGGCCTATGTATGAGGTTTTGGCAATGGAGTTTTGGCCTAGAGATATTGCGCTATGTGTAGATGATAGGCAATGGAAGTTGCGCAATGAAGGGGAGAGGATACTAACAACTTGCGGCCCTAAGGGGGAGGGAATTGTGTTGGCCGAATTCTTCTTTGTTTTGCCCTCTCTTCTTCTCTCCTTTGAATATGGGTTTATATAGGAGAGGATGTGATATAATAGAATCAAATAGAATCCCATAAATTGGAGGAGATTGGATGAAATCCTAACTTGAATAGGATTTGAATGAATCACCATGGAAGATCTCTTCTAGTCACATTGGATATGGAGTTTGAATTTGTATGGCTATAGGATTAGAAGTGGATCTCTTTTAGTCACAATTGATTTGCATGGGATTCTCCATATCTCTCCATCTTTGACCAAGTCTTCAATTTGTATGTCTTTAGGATTTGATTCATGCACCAATTGCTTTGAATCAATTCAAATATTGATTTGAAATGATTTCCTCCTTACCTCCACCTCTTTGACTTAGTCCAATATTTGTAGCCATTATCTCCATCTTTGATCAAGTCCACTTTTCTAATGCATGGAAAATTCTCTCTCTCTTTGACTTAGTCTTCCTTTGAGTATTTGCGAGAGTGCCACTCATGAAAACACTTAGCACACACATTAAATCATTCACACATGTTTATTATCATCAAACACAAAGTCATCGATCGTTGTATCCAATAACACGTTGTATCCAACACTCCCCACATGATGCATATGCACGATCCCCTCTCTTATTTCTCATTCAAACCCTCTCCCCTTCAAAAACCCATGCAACGATCTGCTCCTTCTTCTTCATAAAACCCCGAGTGCCCCCTCCCTCCATAACAATACCTCCGACGGCCCTCATCATCTTGCCTCAGTCCCGAGCCATTCCCTTCGCTTCGCCTCCTCAGTCGAACCACCGACGCCACCCTCCTTGCCTCCCTGCAACCCAACCCTACTTTCCACCTACCTTAACTGCGGGCGTCACCACTTCCATCCCTCAGGTCACCACCGAACCTCCTACCCAACCAACCCTAAGCACCGCCACTCACTCCGATGACCTTCCCTCAAGTCGCCACTTAAACAACCTCCACCACGCGACCACTCCCTCACCCAGGCCCTCAAGACCATCTCTCGTCGAGACCGAGCTCCGACTCCCCCCCCCCCCACAAGCTCTGGTGACCTGCTTCCTCATCGCTCCACCATCCTTGACGCCATCTCTCCCCCTCAACCCATGCCACCTCAGTGCCTTGCCTCTCACCTCCCCGCGTCACCCTATAGCCTCAACCACCCTCATCACCCTCCATCGGTAAATCCTACCCCCTCAGTCGAAGCTTCTGACAACCTAACTCTCTGCATGCATGCCCTAGGCTCCCGTCTGAAAGCCTCTCAAACCCACACCTTCTCGCCATCACCACAGGCAACTCCCTCCACCTGAGCCCCGACCTTCCCCTCAACTCGCACCCCCTCGACTTCAAGTTAACACCGACAGCCCACCGTCCGCAGTCGATCCGCACCCTTCTCCTCGCTGCAACCCAAGCTTCCCACAACTCCGGTTACCTCAAAACGAGCCCCACCATCGTCAAACTCACGGTGCCACCTCCCTACAGCCATACGCCGCCCTCCTCCTCCTCCGGCTACCTCGCAGCTCTGGACATCTCCAACCTCCGACGATCCCCCTCAAGAACGTTCTCCCACCTTCAGTCACCGCTCTCCCATCCAACTATCCCCTCCTTCCTTAGCCTCGACCCCACTTCAACTCTGCCACCAGGGCCAATGCCACAACCTCCTCAAACCCACAGCCTCTCGCCCATGCCAACCCTAACTCCAATCATCTCCCTTCACCGTCGACTGCAGCAAGCCCACGAGCAAGACAACCTCCTCAACGTCGATCCCCAACCACCATCGCCACTATAGACCATCGTTACCGCCCAGATTGCACCGACCACTACCGTCGCAGTGGCCGTCCGTCATGTCCCATCATCACCGACCCCACCTACAACGACACGCAGCGGCAACGATAAAAAAACAGCTCGAGGAACTTAGATTAATATTTTTAGTAATCTACATGTGTAATATTATAATACGTACGTATTATTTATACAGTTATATATTATTATATGTGATTTAAATGCATGAAAGTTATAAACTAGTATTATTTAGTAAGTTTCATGTATATATAAAGATAAAGTTATCATGTAAGTATGTATATATACATTTTGTTAAAAACTGTATAATGCGCAAGAGAGTATATCTTGGGTATGTGAATAATATAGTTATAACTTATAACCCATGTAAGTTAGAATTAGTTAATATATGTCAACATATTAATAATTACATAATTAGTTTTAGTAATAATTTGTTGAGTTTAAGACTTTAGCTTAATATCATAAATCCGACTTCGCAGATAAATCCGCACCTCCATTGCGATCACGTGGGCACCAAAGTCGCATCAATCAGGCACGTATTTTTATTGTATACCAACTTTAAGATACAACGTACGTCGGTAATACTGTCAAAATAACCACTTCTCATAAGTTAGTTGCTTAATAGCGTTTGAAATAATATAATGAACCTGGTGATGTGTTGGTTTGCTTTCACTATCAAGTGTTGTTGTCATTTTAATAATGTAAGTAAAATAGTCTCCTTACTTGTTATACCTTTATTTGTAGAATGTTCACCCCTAATGAAATGTGATATTGGGTCCTCGGAGGCATTTACAGACTATTGGGCCCTTGGGGCGTTTAAGGAATATTGGCCATGAGGTATACATTGAACTATACAGAACACACAAATATTGGCCATGAGGTATACATTGAACTATACAGAACACATAAAGACACGTTGGGTGTGATAGTCCATTGTAGCAGAGGTCGGAATGCTGGATTTCACCCCACCGGTAAATTTGACTGTTGTCCAAATGGGGTCGGTAAGTACAAAGCCACGGGTAGCTCCCGTTGGTTTGAGTGTAATTGTAGTTTCTTCTGTCCTCAGACTTTGGGCTTGTCACTAGATTAAGAGATTGAATGACATACTAGGCACTTTACTTCTGCTGTTAATATCATAAGTTGTGTAACATGCTAAATCTTTTTATCATGCCCATATGAATTTCCATGCTTATTGCACGTTACTCTGTACACCATGCTTTTCCATGCTCACCACTATGCACACAACACTTGCCATACCCACTACTTCGTACACTACACTCCGCTATGCTCGAACGTTTTCTTACGCTGCCATACTTTGCCTTATTGTAGTCATATTGTGTTACTCATTTTCAAAGCCTTTCAAACTATACTTACATTATTATATTATCTTGCCGAGGGTCCATTTTCCAACATTTTAAATCTTGTCGAGCGACCCTCGCTGACGTATATTTTCCTGTTATTTATCTTGTGAAATATACGTCAGGTCCTGAGATAGATTTTACAGAAGAGCACACTTTGAGGCTTAGTTAGTTGACCAGGCGTACCAGGAAGTTGAGATCCACTACGGAGGAACGCCGTGCTTTTGCAGCGTCGCAATAAATTAATATTGGTGTTGTATTTTATTCAGGTGTATTTCTTTTTGTGTAACTTTCTGTAATGACCATGCTAGCCCTTATTGTGCACATGTAATCTGGATACTGAAGTGTAATAATGAAAGTCTGTGTTGTTCTGATATTCTCTTGCAATGACCTACCAAGCTTAATACACAGACGCTAATTGTGCATAGGTGAAAGAAGAAAGAAAAAAATTACTTATTCTTTGCTTCAAGCATATGCGATCTTGCTCGTGTTCTCGTTCCCAAGTATAATGGGAAGCGGGACGTGATATCTATGTAAATGTCTGGTTGTAAAGCTTTAGACGTCTGATAAATCAGCTTGGAAAGTTACTGAATTTTGGTCATCTAGCGCCAGACGTCTGGAGTTTATCACACATGCATCTGAATCACTATGCAGGTGTTTAGGAAGAGAATATTTGACGTCTGATCAGTCAGACTGTAGAAAAAGACGTCTTGGAAATATTCGTCTTTAGGAGCCAAACGTCTGGAATTCATTATCTAGGCATCTGTCTTACTATGCAGACCTCTGTGATGATACCTTCAGACGGCTGATCAGTCAGACTGTTGAAACTGAGATTACTGTAGTTTTAGCTTATAAATGACCAGACGTCTGAAATTCTTCATCCAGTCGTATGACTCACTGTGCAGACGTCTGGTATGAGAACATCAGACGTCTGGTCTGGGTTAGGTTTTAGCCATAGTAAAATGCAAGCACACCAGACGTCTGAGTTTCAAGCACCAGTCGTCTAGGGAGGCTTAAAACTCTATTTCAAGTTTTTTTAAGATCTAACCCTATGGGATTCAAATGATGAATGAAATATGATGTGTAAGTGTTATGGAAAAGTCTATTCATGGTTTAAAATCCAATTCAATAAGAAAATGAAGAACAAAAGTAATTATACATTTATCCCCTCCACTTCCTATGGAATGCCTTGAAGGCTTCCACTTGATTTCCTTGAGTTCATCATTTGATTTCCTTGCATCATTGATTATAACCTTGTCGCATTTGATATTCCTTTAGTTAAATTTACGATGCTTTCATTAGCTACAAAATAGAGGGTTAGTCACATTAATTATGTTTGCTCATCATCAAAACCAAATTAGGGGATCCAATACTTAACATTCTCCCCCTTTTTGATGGTGACAAACAAACATAAGAAATAATAATAATTGTGCTTGAAAATTAAATACTTACTCCCCATGTATTGATGCCAATCAAATTAGTTCAATCAAACAATTATAAAATGAAATGTCAATGAAAATGAATTGTGTGTGTACCACATGAAATGTGTAATATGTGTGTGTGTGTGTGTGTGTGTGTGTGTGTGTGTGTGTGTGTGTGTGTGTGTGTGTGTGTGTGTGTGTGTGTGTGTGTGTGTGTGTGTGTGTGTGTGTGTGTGTGTATGTATGTGTATGTTTGGTTGTATATATGTATGTACGTATGTGTATATATATGTATGTATGTATATATAAGCTTAAACATAAATGAATACATATGTCATGGCATAGTGGTGGCACACAAAAAGGAAATGATGCATGAAGAATGGAAACAATCCATTTAATATTAATATCAATTGAAATGAAATACATGATTAATAATCCAGTTCATATTTCAATACTCCCTCTGAATCATACAATGGTTTCAACAATAATTTTGAAATGCTACGATTCGTGGAAAATGTTTTTAAATTCATAGCACATGAATTAATTATTATCTTGATTATTTCTATCCCCCTTTGTCATAATCTAATAAGTGTGAGAGGTAGAGAAACAACAACTAGTGCTAGGAAAATTACAAAACGTAGGCGTGAGTGATTAGGATAGACAATCGAGTGATGCCTAGGTAATCATCAAACTAAAAATTAAGGTGTAGCTAGTCTATTGTTTATCGTTTATCACAACAATCATCAAAATCAAACACATGGAGACAATATCAACATTTACATTGGATGTGCAAGGAATATGAATAAAAACATATCTAAGACATAGACAGTGATAACAAGCTATATATATATATTTTTTTTTTGAAAACCCAGAAAAATCCCCAACCCCCTCCCCCTGCCTTCGGCTTTTTTTTAGGAGGGTAAGGCGAGAGCCCGGTCGAGACTATGCAAACTGGGGGGTGACCGCCGTGCCCCCAACGGCCCCCGGGTTAGTCCGAGAGGGGAGATGTAGCCCCAGGGTAAATAATTCCACAACAAATTCCACAATAATTACCAAGTCACGGCGGCCATAGGCCTCGAACCCCGCACCCCCTGGCTTTGGAGCGGAATGACTTATATATATATATATAGTCATAACCCGTGCCCGAGGGCACGGTTCATTTAAGATTTTCCCTTGCGAAACCTTTGTTCCCCGAATTTTTTTTCAAAGCCAAAATTTAAAAGGAAAACAAATTAGCTTACAATATTTAGCGGCACAGGCGCCTTCGGCGTGGGTGCCTTCGGTGCGGAACAACAAATTCAGCGCATGCGCCTTCGACACAGAACACCAAATTCGACGTGGGTGCCTTCGGTGCAAAACAACAAATTCGATGTAAAATAACAATTTCGATGCAGGTGCCTTAGACACAGAACACCAAAGCAGCGTTAAAAAATGGCACGGGCGCCTTCGGCGCGGAACAACAAATTCAGCGCATGCGTCTTTGACACAGAACACCAAATTCGACGTTGGTGCCTTTGGCGCAGAACAACAAATTCGACCTAAAACAATAATTTCGGCGTGGGTGCCTTACGCGCGGAACAACGAATCAGCGTTAAAAAATTTAGCGGACGCCTTCGGCGCGGGCTTCATATACATATAACCCGTGCCCTTGGGACACTGTTCATTTAAAAATCTTGGACCCACTAATTTTAAACAAACATCAATAATTATTAGTTTCCCCTGAAATATCAACAGATGGGATCAAAATTTTACAGGGTTTTGCAACGCGGATCAATGAGTTGGCAGTATCTCCCGCGTTCATTCTCTCACAGCTCGCGTCCATTCCCAAGATGAGATTGTGTGTGTGCACAACATTTTTTTTCATAACTAATATTAAAAGGCTATTCATAATTTCAATGTTTTTGTGTATTCCCAACAAATTTCTCTTCAACCCAAAAATTTCCCTCCAAAACTTGATGTGACATTGCCACATAGGACAAATTCAAAATATGCCCTCAATTGTAATATAGATATATATATATATATATATATATATATATATATATATATATATATATATATATATATATATATATAGCTCCTAAGCAAGAAGGAGGTGTGGGTATTAGAAGCTTCAAAGAGCTCAATAACGCCCATGGTATCAAATTAACTTGGCGCTTACTTACACATGGTGGTATCTGGGCTTCTTTTATGAGGAACCATTATATGCGTAATACTGGGTTATTTCTGGAGAAGACTCATCCTATGCAATCTGGGACTTGGAAGTTCATTCTTCATTGTCGTGAATTCACTAAAAAGCTAACTAAGCGCAATGTCAGAGATGGTACTTCTACACTATTTTGGTATGACAACTGGCTTTCCTGTGGTATTCTTGCTGATTCTTATGAGGTTCCCGAAGGGGAGGAGAGATATAAGGTCAGCGATTATTGGGCTAATGGAAACTGGGTTGAAAGCAATTCTCTTGCTGACGTTAGGCATGAAATCAACTCGGTTACTCTATCTTCGGGCAATGACTCGTGGGCTTGGCTCTCTAAATCACCATCTCTTCGCAATGCTTGGGATAGTTCTCGGGTTATTAAACCCCTCTTTCCCTACTATAAGGTGGTGTGGTTTCAGGGGCATATCCCCAAGATGGCAATCACTTTGTTGCGGGCTTTTCACGGGAAACTCCTCACCCGTGATAAGCTCGTAAAATGGGGAGTGCCTACTTCACCCTATTGTGTCTTGTGTTCTGATAATTTTCATGAAGATAGAGATCATCTATTTTTTGAGTGCAATTATACTAAATACATTCTTTGCAGGAGCTTTCTTAAACTTGGGATCACCTCTGCTCTTCCATCTACTCTGACGGGTATAGGTGACTTGATCCTTACTCATTTTCATAAGAAGAACAACGTTGGTAGGCTTGTCAGAATGGTCCTGGCTGTGATGATTTGGCATATATGGAGAGAGAGAAACTAGAGAATCTTTGATGGCACTAATCTGGTGCAAACCCGCCTATTTGACAATATTGCTGATGATGTTAGGATTGCTCTACGGCACGTTGGATGGGATCAGGTTTAGGATGGCCCCACCCCTCAAAATTGGGGGCTTCTTGATTAGATTCATTGTATTTTGGTTTATTTTTGACCTACGGATAGCGGAAGGTGCTTGTTTTGTAGGATGTAGGCATATGTGCCTCTACTTACATTACTTGCATCCTTTTTCCATCTGGGAGTGTCTTGTATTCTTTCTGTTAGATCAATAAAGACGCAAAGCATATTCTTCAAAATATATATTTTTTTTCAAGGTAAGTTAGTATTTATATTAATAAAAATCGAAGTTACAAGGTGGTTGATCACAGAATACCAGGCGCAATGACTAAGGGAGAGGACACAAGCGTCGTCACCCTAGAACATATTACCTGGTATCAATGATCAGAGCCAAGGTACAAATATATTATAGGAATCATACATACAAGAAGTTTTGAAGAACCCCCTATCCGAACCCCAATCGCAGGTCAGGATCCACATTGGCTAAAGTGCAGAAGACGCAAATAAATCCCCATACATACAGAAGGACAAGGCTGCCGCAAATAACTTCCAAATGAACCTGCAAAAGCACCTAAGGAAATTAATCACAGGAAACACAGGCCGCTCATCACTTTGTCCGCACAAAATGCAGCAGCTTGGATTTCTGGACCGGAGCAAACAAAACCAGCATGTACCCAAAGAAATCCGCAGCCAAGTCCCAAAATTGCACATGCCTAAAGTAAATATTAGCCTGTGTCAAAAGGCATGATGTCCCAATTCATTGCAGCAACAGATGCTTCATCCTCCACCTCGTCAATGTTCCGAAGAGCCAAACGAACGTCCGTAGATATGTCTTCAAATAGTACAGTCTTTGGCTTCCTAGAATTTTCAAAAACACGCCTGTTGCGCTCCCGCCACAGGTGATATACTACCGCAGCAAGAATAACCCGAGCAAGCAAACCAAGAACCCCCTTCTTAACATATTTTCCCAGGTAATAGCTCCCAATTGACGGTAAAGAGTGGGTCGTCGGACCTTTTGCTCCCAGTTTGAGGAGGGCTCTGCAAATAAGATAGTTGGAATAAGGGCATTCAAAGAATAGGTGGGAGACAGTTTCCGGGATACCATCCGAACACAACTCGCATGCGTTAGAGTTGAGGTTACACCATTTTTCCATACGCACTTTTGTTAGAAGCTTGTCTTTAAACGCTCGGAGAAGAGTAATAGACATTTTTGGGATGGCCTTACTAAACCAAATCAGTTTAGCGAAAGGATACGGGGTACCTTTATCTCGTACAACATCCCAAGCATCTCTGAATTTGAAAGAAGAATCCCGCTTCCATTCCTAAGAATCAACACCTGGAGTCAAAGAGATATGCTGGAGCAATGGTTTCAGACTTAAAAGATCAGCATTATCCACCCAAGATGAACCATCCCAGTAATCACTGACTAGTCTCATACTAGCCCCATCCGGAATGCTGTATGGATTTTTCAAGGGACCACAAGATAGCCAATTGTCATGCCAGAAGAGAGTGTCATTCACATCTCGAACCTTTCTAAAGATAATACGTTGAGATAGTTTCCTGCAATGCAGAAGGAACTTCCACGTACCAGATTGGGAGGGGTCACCGTTAGCAGCATAGAACCTGGAAGACTCCTTATATTTAGTACGCATGTATTCAGCCCATAAGCCCTTGACCCAAAGGAATCTCCATGTTAGCTTAATCCCAGATGCAAGATTCAAATCTGTTAGCAACCTTAAACCAACACCTCCTTCCTCCTTAGGTCTGCAAGAGTCTTTCCAGGCCCAAGATGTTGTAGACCCCCAGATAAATTTCCTACACATAGAGGTAAGGGTTCGCAGAATCGATGTAGGTACTTTGTAAACCTGAACCCAGAAAACAATCATTCCATAAATCACACTTCTTACCAACTCGATGCGTCCAGAGATTGATAATAGGGAAGATGTCCACCCACTCAGCCTTTTCCTACACTTGTCAATTAGACGACTATACATATGTGCTATTGGGTATCTGGAAGAGAGAGGGAGCCCCAGGTAAGTAGTAATGGTAGTAGCCCTCTTAGCACCCAAATAATCTGCAAGTTCTCCAGGATGCTTAACGCCCTTGCTAAACATGGATAGACTCTTCTCCGAGTTGATCTCAAGTCCTGTGAAGTTCCTGAAATCCTCCAGTAAATTTTTAAGTCCCCCTAGTGATTTTTCTGTTGCACGGCAGAAAACCAATAGATCATCAGCAAATAACAAATGAGATATAGATCCAGCTCGTTTCATAGGTTGGACAGTTCCTTTAGCAATTGCCGTGGCTAGCGGGAGAGAAAAAGCTTCCATGATAATGACAAATAGGAACAGGGATATAGGATCACCTTGTCTTATCCCTCTATTACCCCCAAAGAAGCCCACAGGGGACCCATTAACCATAACAGAGAAAGATGCGGTAGAAATGCATTCTTTAATCCAGCCGATGAACTTATTCCCAAACCCCATCTGATGCAAGATATAATACACAAATTCTCTGTTTACACTGTCGAAGGCCTTTTTGAGATCCAATTTCAGGCACGCCCCGGAACCCATTGGGTTGCTAAAATCCCTGATCTGCTCATGAGCTAGCAAAGTACAATCAGATAGCAATCTTCCATTAATAAAAGCAGATTGGTTTGGAGAAACCAAGTCGCTAATAATTCTCTTAAGCCTGTTGCAAATCACTTTGCTAATGATTTTGTAGATGATATTGCAACAAGCAATGGGCCTGTAATCTCCAAGTGAAGAGGCATTAGTGTTTTTAGGAACCAAGGTAAGGAAAGTGTGATTCACCTGTTTTAGAAGCGAAGAAGATTTGAAGAAGGATTGGACAGCCACCACTACATCATGTCCAATAAGTTGCCAATTGTGCTGGAAGAAGAAACCATTGAATCCATCAGGGCCAGGGCTTTTAGAACTTCCAATCTGAAAAACCGCCTCTTTAATTTCTTCTGGATTGACCATTCTTTCCATCCATCTAGCCGTTTCCACCTTAAGTTTCCTTTTAGGAACAAGATTGGGAAAAACATTCCAATAATGGGTCTGGTTGTAGAGGTTCTCATAGTATTGAACGGCCTCAGCCTTAATATCCGCATAAGATTTGCTTTGAACTCCATTTACATCCACAAGGTGACTTAGATTATTGATGCTCTGTCTTGCCTTCGTAGCATTATAGAAGAAGCTAGTATTTCTATCTCCCAAGTCCAACCAATCATGTCTACTCTGTTGGCGGTGCTTTTCTTCATCCATGTCCAGTAAATTAGCAAGTTCAAATGATAGCTTTCGTTCTTTCTCTTGGAGGTCTTGGTTATAATGTAGGCCAACCTGACCTCTAACAGCTTCAAGATTACTTCTGCAAACATGAATTGCATCCATAGCACGATGATCCCTGGCCCATCTTCTAAGTTCATATTTTAACTGCCGCAATTTCCGCACCAGACAGAACAAAGGTGTTCCACCATAATGTGTAGACCAGTGGGAATGTATGATATCATAGAATCCTGGCAAATGAATCCAGTGATTGAAAAATTTGAAAGGCTTAGGGCCAGCAAATACCTGAGAATGAAGATTGATGAGCATTGGCGAGTGGTCACTGGTGTTAGGATCCAAATATTCCAAGTAAGAGTCAGGAAGCTTGTCAAGCCATTCAACATTGCAAAGTACCCGATCCAATTGTGCCGCAATTCTGGCCGAACCCATACGGTTATTGCACCAACTGAGGCGATTCCCAGTGCATTTGAGATTTCCCAATCTACAATCAGAAATTGAGTTGCTGAAGTCAGCGAGTTTGCTAGCTTCCACCTTGCGACCACCGATTTTGTCTTTAGCATATAAGATACAATTAAAGTCTCCTCCCACTAACCAGGCTTTAGAGTTTATAGTTGCCACATCCCCCTTAAGACTCTCCCATAAATGCTTTCTTTCAGTTAGGGAGTTGCTGCCATACACTGCCGTAAGGGCGAACTCAAGTCCCCCGGTATTTAGACATCTAATTGTGATGTGCTGCATAGAACATGAGATGACGTCCGTCTACAACACAGATGGATCAAATCCTGTTAAAATACGCCCTCCAGCATGAGTGTGAAAATTGTCAATAATATTCCATCCCTTAGGGATGCAAGATTTGGTCATTATGGCCGCAGAATTCAACTTAGTCTCCAAAAGCACAATGACTGACGGCTTTAGCTTCTTGATCCTATCCTTGAGGTCCCTACGCCTCACAGAGTTATTAAGTCCCCTTGTATTCCAAATCAGTATACTCATTGGCAAGATGGATAAAAGAGAAAGGCCAGACACCTACTTCAGTCTGCTGCTACGCCGGGTAGCAGTAGCCATACCTTGCTTCTTCCGCTTGGCTACTTCAATAATATCAGCATGAGTAGACTCCCATTCAGGGTTGTCATAGAGTGGAAATTCAGGGAAGGAATCATTCTGAAGAGTAGCTTCATGTGTGACTACATTCACAGAATGTGATTCCAGGGGACTAAATAGGGTATCCGATCCTAGTGAGAGCCCAGAGTTGATTACATTCTCCCCTTCATCAGCAACGACAACAGGCCGTGAAGGATCAGGTTGGCGAGAGTAACCATTGAACTTTGGCTTCAAGGTTTGAACAAGCATCACAAGCTGTATAAGTTTTTTGAACTGAGCACGCAGGCGTAATGCTACAGGCCCCTTAATCACCTCCAGGCCCCTAATATCCTCATTCAAACCGGAAATTTGAGACACAGAATCAAGGGGAAGCTCGACAGTGGACAGTTGGCCATTGTCAGTGGCCGCTGAGATAGAAACATGGAGACTAGAGGTAGTTGCTATAACGGGATCCTCAACCCCCAGCTGCGTTACCTGCAAAGTAGAGTCCTCTACAGTCTCATCAACAGATACCGGAGCATGCGGCATGACATCTGCCACAGAGCCTTCAAGCGATGGCAAGGCCCCCTCCACGGCAGTGTAAACAGGCGCTGGCATAGTCCCCTCCACAGCAGTGCAGGTCAGGGATGGTGGAGCCCCTTCCATAGAAGAGCAAACCGGCTGTTGCATAGTCCCCTCCACAGCAGCACTAGTCCCCTCCACAGCAGCACTAGGATCACCTATCAATTCCAGCAGCGGAGCGCAATGTGCAGTCGAGGACTGACCCGGGTCCACAAAGTGCACCTGCTTAGCATTCAAGTCAAGACCCTTCCCCTTGTCTTGAGAAAAAGGGCAGTGCGATGTCAAGTGACCGAAACAAATACATTTGCTGCAGCGGGGGGGGGGGGGGGTTCCGCCTCATACTTGGCATCTATCATCAATATAGAACCATCATCAAGCTCCGCTTCAACATGAGATGGCAGAGCCTTCTTAGCATCTACCTCAACAAGACAACATGCGTAAGTTATTCTTTCCATTTTGGCAGTGGCACGATCCAAGCACAAAGGGTTCCCAACAACCAAGGCTAGGATATTCAGTACCTCCCTGTTCCACATGTTAACCGGGAGTCCATGCATTTGCATCCAAACAGGAACCGATGTGAGGATATCACGATCGTGGCGAAGGGATGGGGACCATAATTTAAGAACAACTAATCGCCCATCAAACAGCCAAGGGCCCCCATGAAGAATTCTCTCGCATTCCTCCATTAATTCAAACCGAAAGTAGAAAAAGCCGTTGTCTTTGCTATAAAGATGCACCTTCTTCCTGGGCTTCCAAAGTCTATCCATCCAGGCCTGCATCTGCCCAAACATTGGAGCCTCACCAAGTACGTAACCCACCAAGGTTGATTTCCAGAATTCAGATCCCTTCTCAAGTAAAGAGTTCATTACGCGAGCAACGCAGGAGCCATCCGATCTGATCTTCGGGGCAACGTAGCTCATCCCGACACCATCACCATAGGTTCTTTTAGTAGAACAAATGTCAGCCCAGCTCTGCTTAGGACCCGAGCTAATTGGAGGAATAGAATGTGAATGGGGTCTCAGAGGCATACCCTCATACACATTGGCTGCAGTCTTATCGGCTGTGAAGTTTGAAAACCCTCGAGAAGGAGGATCCCCCACGCGTCCATCAGGACGCAGAATCCCTACGCGAGGACCCCTTACCTGAGGGTAATGAAAACCACGATCTCGTGATCGGGGACCCCCCACCCGAGGAATATCACGCGATCGAGGACCCCTTACCTGAGGAAGCCGGAGCCCTTGAACTTTGGATCTTCCCCTGTGGACAATCTGCCAGGGATCGTTGTTGTCATCTACAGCAGTGGAGCCACCGCCCCCAAGAGACGAGGAAGCCCTAAGAGAGCCGCCAGGATCGCCAGTCGCACCTCTCCCATTTTCACTCATTTTTCTTCAATATATATATATACTAGTTATAACCCGTGCCCGCGGGCACGGTTCATTTAAGATTTTCCCCGTGAAATATTTGTTCCCCGAAAAATTATTTTTCACATCCAAAATTTAACAGAATAATAAAATAGCGTAAAAATATTTAGCGGCACGACACCTTTGGCGTGGAACAACAAATTCGGCGCAAGCGTCTTTGGCGCGGAACAACAAATTCAGCGTCGAACAACTAATTTGGCGCCCGCGCCTTCGGCGTGGAACAACAAATTTGGCCTCCGCGCCTTCGGTGCGGAACAACAAATTCGGTGTCGAAAAACAAATTTGGCACCCGCGCCTTAGGCACGGAACAACAAATTCGACGTCGAACAATAAATTTAGTGCCCACACCTTCGGCAAGGAACAACAAATTGGCGTAGGCGCCTTCGACACGGAACAACAAATTGGCGCGGGCGCCTTCGGCGTGGAACAACAAATTCGGCGAAGACGCGTTCGGATTATCAATTATGTTTACCTATAGTAAAATCGTAAGAGATTGAGCTTCTTGCGTGGTTGGTATCTGAGACTTCGGGTTATCAATTCTTTTTTGATGTAGTAAAATTGCGCTGACGCCTTCTGGTTATCAATTCTTTTTATCGATAGCAAAATCGCCTTCTGGTTATCAAATCTTTTTATCTATAGGAAAATCGTAAGAGATTGAGCTTCTTGCATGGTTGGTATCTGAGACTCCTAATTGGAGCTACATTATTTGGGGATGCATGAATGATGGATGGTTGGGTGATGTCTTCAATGATGCATTAGTATTATTATTTATCCGATCCTTCATATTAACCAATTCTATATCAGTGATGTTATGTATTGATGCCTCATGCATTATTGCTGGATAACATTTACTTCATAATTGTAATAGGTTGGCTTTTTTCTGATTTTCTTTCAAGAAATTTCCAAGAGGCACGCAAGATATGCGAAGTTTATTGGAATTCTGAGAAGTGCAAAAAGGCATGCTACCAATAATTTCCAAAAGCTTTTTTGTGACATCCTTTCTACAATTGTAACACTTAGGAGTTCATGCAAGAAGGCATTATTCAAAAAACATGCCATCACCTGATTTTCTAAAGAATAACACGCAACATACACACAAATCAGTTGATAATACCCAACATCTCAAAATCTTTAAACAGAGGAACAACAAACTTAACTACAAACCTAACTGAATCTTGTCTGCCACAGACCAATAAATTTACATGGACCTCCTGGACCATCTTTCCTAAACCCGGGAACTTCCGGCAAGAGTACGGACAACAATACCAAAATGCCATACAATGAAATTATGTTGAACAGAGAATTGTATTGTGTTTATAAAGAAGAAAATTTTAACAAAATTTTGTAAATGGTGCAAAAGAGTTGCACATGGCATGCTACATCAAGTGATCTAAGTACACGCTCAGCAAACTTGTCAATCACCGCATGGACCCTGCGCTCTCTCTCGGACTTAAAATGATGAAAATAAATGCAGGATCTCCATAACTGAATAGTCAACCATAACTGATTTAGCAAAATTGGCAAACTATTCTTCTTTGCAGAATCTCCCAGAAATCCTCTACAAGTGTTTTGTTTCATTGTAGCAATTCTGGTTGCTTGCCATCCTCCCGTCTTCACCCGTGCAAAAATTATATTGGAACATGAAATTTGTCATCAGTGTAATGTGAATTTTATCAACAGACATGAGTTAGGGATAGACTTGCAAAGAAAATCTTGGGCTTGATGTGTCGGATATTTTTGAGAAAATTATCAGGATTTCACATTCATGTACATTGCTTTCAGATTGCTTTCAGAAAATATTGAAAGCAATGTGCACATTGCTATCAGATTTTATCAAAGAAAATCTTGATCAGTGCACATTGCTTTCAGTGCACATTGCTTTCAGATTTTATTAACGGACATGAATTTTACATAATATTCCTGTTTGAATTTTGGCATTAAAAATCGAGATAGGAGACACTAAAGAAATACACCTTCTTCATAGAAGCAAAGTAACAAACATCTTGCAGGAAATATTCCGAAAAGAAATTTATGGGACACAATGACACCACCAATTACTCATCAGTCAATCAAACTTCAAATTACCATTCTCGTGATGTAGACATGCAGGAATTTTCACAAACAAACTGTGAATTATATCAAATTCTTACCAATTTCATATGAAGATATCAACAAAATCCATCTTTTCCTTTAAATTTTGAGATAATCATAAGTAACTATGACACAAATTTCTGTCACCACTCAGTTCAGTTAACAGTTTAAGATTATACATGATGCAACTAACAATAAACATCAGGAAGGGTTGTATGGTTATGCATATCAAAATTTTCAGCTGCTATTTCCAGGCAGACTCAAGACAGGATGCAGTAAAGAAGTCCATGGTCTTCATCCAATTATCAGAGTCTCCAATCTCCTATTATCCGTAACAAAATATCATTACTGGGCAAGTAAAACTGTAAAAGTAAATAAACAGATTAAAAATTTCTTGTGCAAACATCTTGAATTTGAGCTTTTTAGCTTCAAAGGTGTTTCCAATATGGCAATAGAAAAGGCTACCAATTCTTATGTTACTACCCAAATCAAGTGACGGCCAATAAGGGGAACTCGAGATGTTTTACAGGTTGACTATGGTGGGGAAATTGCACATTCAAGGCATGCTGCGCAAATTGTGTAGATGATAGCAAACAGTGAAAAAATTGGCAACTTAAATTTTCTTATTCGTACCATTCCAATTTTCTTATAACAAAATTCTGGGCTGATAACAAATTTAGAGCATTCCTGGGTTACAAAATTTGTTATAAAAACTAAAAATTTGTTATCAGTTCATTTAGCATTTCCCAGGAATTTGTTATCAAGATTTTCCTAGGAATTCTGAGTAACCCGCAGTAGCTACCAAAATTTAGCTATGCCAGAATAACCAATCTTTTTCAAAATTCAAGACTTTTTCCTGGGTTATCAGTTCATTCAATCGTGTAAGATACACCATTTTAGTTATTTTGAAAGTACAAAACCGGGTTATCTTTAAGCTTATTCTATTTATCCAATCTTGTATAAATGATAGTAACTTAAAAGTACACTCAAATTCGAACTTTTAAAAAGTTTGAGCATAGAGTGGGAACTTTAGAGACTGGAGAAGAACCTACCACAACAATTAAGAATGTTTCCTTCAAATTTGTGCAAGCCTCACAGCAGGTTCTTGTGAACAGGAAAGGAACCCACCTGTCCAAAGATATAGTAACACAAAGGATACCACAAAAAAATTAAAAACTATAGGAATGTGGGTACATAGGAATGTGGGTACATCCATGCTATACTGACATTGTTCTCTCTCTCGGGAACCTTGCTGCTCTGCTACCATGATCAAATTGGGAGATTGATTGCACCCACATGACCATAAAATTGAAATTATCAATTAAAGATTCGAGAATACATATTAACAATGAAAATATATTAACAGTGAACATATATTAACAGATCACTAATTGTAAATGGACTGTAACGGCAACAACATAAACTTTAGTATACTTTTCATAAGTTCACAACAGAAAAGTGCTCATGATCTTCAGATGATTTGAAAGAATGAAAATATAGTGTTAAGTTCTCAGGATCCTTCAGCATACTTTGCATATGTTCATCTTAATCCATACAATAGTAGAAACTTAAGCATGCTGACTATGCCTAGGTGTGGTGTTTTATGGATGCAGAAAATTAAGTGCTCAGGATAAATGATACCAAAACTGGGTTATCTTTAAGCTTATTCTGTTTATACAATCTTGTATACATGATGGTAACTTAAAAGCACACTCAAATTCTTAGTGAACTTTTAAAAAGTTTGAGCATAGACTGGGAACTTTAGAGACTGCAGAAGAACCTACCACCACAACTAAGAATGCTGCCTTCAAATTTGCGCAAGCCTCACAGCAGGCTCGTGTGAACAGGAAAGGAACCCACCTGTCCAAAGGCAAAGGTATAGTAACACAAAGGATACCACAACAAAAAATTATAAACTATAGGAATGTGGGTACATAGGAATGTGGCCCGGGTACATCCATGCTATACTGAGATGGTTCTCTCTCTCTGGAACCTCGTTGCTCTGCTACCATGATCAAATTGGGAGATTGATTGCACCCACATGACCATAAAATTGAAATTATCAATTAAAGATTCGAGAATACATATTAACAATGAAAATTTATTAACAGTGAACATATATTAATAAGTACTTATGCATGAAATTATCTAAACTCATGAATGTGAGAATTATTATGCATAATTATCCTAAACTAATATCAAGTCCAGATTTTTATAGGAAAGAACGCATGCATATTTAGGCATAATGTGGCAACTATCCTATAACCCTTATCTAAACTCATGAATGCAAGAATTATTATGCATAATTATCCTAAATTAATATCAAATCCAGATTTTTATAGGAAAGAACGCATGCATATCTAGGCATAATGTGGCAACTAACCAAATTCGACAATATTCCCCAGTAGATCAATAGGGAGAAGGCTAACGTAATAACCCTACTTGCCATAAAATGATACTTGAATGGTAAAAGTTACGTGTGGGAATGGACCCAGCAGCAAGAACTTGGTTATTACTAATCAAGGCAATTAAGTCCAAATATTTCTGATTGAGTTCCACCATCATATAGCATAAGTTAAAACCCATGGGCCACTAAAACTTTGAACTATTAAGAAATGCAAAGTGATAGTGGGAAGCAGGATATAAAAGCCCTCAAATTGTTCTATCAGACTACACTAATATTGATTTCTCAAACATGAAGCAAATTACTTGTTTAATTGTAGTACTTTCTTAGGGGAAAAAGAAGCAAGCAATGCACTTCCCTGAACATTTGCATCAAATGTTCAATACAAAAGTACAGACAATGCAGAATTCCGGTCCAAAATACCTCATCTAAAAAAAGAAGATGCCGTGTATAGTATATAACTTTATGTACCGTGAGATTTCCATCAAAATTTAACATAATATACTGCTTTTTGATAAGATGAGCACATTGTGAATGAAAAACATGTAACTATAGGGAGCTTTACATTCCAAAAGAAAATTCTTATGTGCTTAACCATTATGTTGATGCAAATTCATTATAATCTGGTCTAGAAATAAAAAACAATGGCATTTTATTTATTTGTTTCATGTGCAACCTAAAATTTTATTTTACAAAGAATCTATGGACTATGTATTTCATTAAATGTCTGCCTTTATTTTTGTGCGCGAATCATCACAACATACCAACAACACTTCTTAATTAATTCAGGCATGAGTTCAAGGCATATAGGAAAAAAAATTCTACAGTTTCTTTGAGAAAAAAAGAAAGAATCTCATATTCTATGCATATATTGAACTCAACAGTATTGAGAAATCTGTGAACCTCATTAGTTGGAACAAAAAAAATTGAATCATATGTGTTTGTTGTCACTGTTTTTACAATAGGCCCTAATATGTTTTAACCTGAAACCGTGTGGATGATTTAACCTGGAACCCAAATGCCCAAATAATGCCCAACTGCCCAAATAATGCCCAAATGACCAAACAACACAGAAATATCAACAAAACATGATAATGCCCAAATGCCCAAAAAACATAGAAATAGCTAACAATTTCAGGTTATTACTGAATTATGTGCATTGGAATGTTTGTTAACCCAATCAAAAATAACCAATGATTCAAAAAAGTTAAAAAAGGTGTTCATAATTAGCACACCAAGTCAAACTGATCGTCTGATAGCTATCTATATCACTTTTCAATGTATGCATTAAGTGCTGCTATATTACTAAACATTCTGAGACATCACATTGCAATAAACTATAGTATTGGCACACACAACACAATCGAGTGAAAGTTGAAAAATAAATGATATTAATTAAAGTAAGATAATTGTTGAGTTGGTGCTCACCTCCCTACCAATGATAGCAATGGCAGGTGCTGTCAGAAGCCATCACACTTCTCCCACAACAGAGACATCCAACTGCTTTCTGCACAGTAAAACTAATGCTGCCACAACCATAAGCTGCATTGCATCATCATAAAACAAATCAGTTGAAATTTTTGAAAAAGAAACCTGTTTGAACATAAGAAAAATTAGATACATCATTTAATCCCCCAACAACTTGAAATGAAAGGAGAAAGAAAACATTATCAGCTACAGGATCCAAGAAAGCTCCGAAAACCGTTCCTAGTTGCATCTGACATATGAAAACGATCACACAATGTCATTTTAATCTACATTACACAATTCACAAGTGAATACCATATAAAGACTTGAGACACATAGTTCACACACCTTTTTAGCAAGATATCCAGAATGCCATGTGAATGCCATTTGATTAGATGCCACGTGAAAGTAAACCAGAATTCTATGGTATAAACCAGGTAATGTAAGCTGGATGCTTCATATCCAGAACTGAAAATAAAATGCAGGATGTTTTCCTCAACTTAATCATTTCATCCTGCATACAAATGTCGTAGTTCATTCTGTCATCCTGCATTTGTATAAGAAATTAAGTGGAGAAAATACAAATGCATTAGGTAAATTAAATTTCAGTGCCAAAATTTAATGTTTCTACAAATGCATTAAATATATCAAACATTTTGATACCTGGATACACATTTTGATACATGGATACAACATTTTGAGAGGGAAAAAATGTTGATACATGATACAACATTCATTTTTGCCAGATGACATTTGGAGCATATGCCGGATGAACTGTATCAAAATGTGTCAAAATTTAATTTTACTTAATGCATTTGTATTTTCAGAGTCAAGATTTCAGCGTTCATCCCGTCATCCTCCAAAAATGAGAACTCATGGCAGCAAAATCATAGATATTTTATCAAGTCAAAGAAGTCATTAAATATATGAGCTTCCAAGAAATGGAAGAATTTTAAGAACTAAAATTATTACGGCCAACTAAATTTAGCAACCATCAGGTATACCATATAGCTGTTGCTCAAAAAAAGTAAATGGTTTAACAAAATTGTGTTTTAAAAGAAAAACTTTATGTGAATCAGATTTCAAAACATAGGAGATCAGAGCATTCATCTAACATAGACAATTCCTTACTATAACCAGTTAAAAACAACAGAGGACTTTTTGATATAATAAAGCTCTTAGTCAGATATCTTCATAATCATGAAAATACCAATGACAAATAAATATCTTTAGTCAAAATTCCTTATAGTATGCTTCTCTATGTGAAACAAAATTAATGCAATTTACAACTTGATCCATATCAAGTCACACCATTCTCTAATTAAGCAAGTGTGTGACAAAAAAATTGTTCAAGCTTGACATTGAACTCTTAATTCATATGAAAAAAACAATTTTTTGTGCATTTCAAATTTAGTTTTCAGGATACAGAATTTGAAAAAAACAGTTTCTTTGAAATGCAACCTTATACAACCATTTGAGAATCCTGAAATATAATTTGAGAATAAAAAAACTGTTTTTTCATATGAATTATACAATTTGAAATGGTTCTCTGTTTTTTTCATATGAATTTCATATGAATTATACAATCAAAACAACCTTATACAACCATTCATTTTGTTTTTTTGGTGCATTTCAAAAAAACAATCATTTCAGGATTCTCAAATGAATGGTTGTATAAGGTTGCAATCAAAACAATTTGAAAATCATTTGAGAATTTGAAAATCATTTCAGGATAGTCAATTTAGTTTTGTTTTCCTTATATAAGTAATTATTGTTTTGAAAACTTTCTCATATGTTTATCACTGAAAATTTGAAATGCACCAAAAAAAATTGTTTTTTTCATATGAATTAAGAGTTCAATGTCAAGCTTGAACAATTTTTTTGAGAATCCTGAAAAAAACTGTTTTTTCATATGAATTATACAATCTGAAATGAATTATACAATTTCAGAATTTGAAAATGAATGGTTGTATAAGATTGCATTCTCAAATGAAAAATCATTTGAGAATCCTGAAATGATTTACTTATACAATTTGAAAAACAATCAAAACTAAAACAAAAAATTTTTCAGTGATAAACATATGAAAAAATTGGTTGTATAAGGTTGCAATCAAAACAATAATTACAACCCTTAATTCATTTTTGCTAACCCAAAATTCTCTATTTTTGATAAACATAGAGAAGTGATAAACATATGAGTCTAAATTGAATCTAAATTGAATCCAAAATTCTCTATTTTTTGTTCACATGAATCTAAATTGAATCCAAGTTTTTGTTCACATGAATCCAAGTTTGAACCAATACAGCAAAGTTGGTATATCTTAGTTGGTGTGCACATGAACCTAAATTGATTTGAGCATTTGTACAAATAGTTGGTGTGCAGAAATCCTGGAGATAGAATCCAAATTTATTGCTGCAAAAAACATCAAAAACAACAAAGAATCAGTCGAGCTGAGAAACAATAATGGGGGGAGGAATCAAATTTCCTTCTGCAATGGTTGCCGTGTTCATTTGCAGGCATTAATATAGATTAGCAACGATTTGCTGAATTTGCTGAGAAAACATCCGAGTTGCTGAAATTGCCGTGCTCATGAATTTGCTGAAATTGTCGTGCTCATGAAAACATCCGAGTTGCTGAATTTGCTGTGCTCATGAACCATCGTTAATGCCTGCTCATGAACCATCGTTGCTAATCGTTAATGCCTGCAAAATTGCCGTGCTCATGAACCATCGTTGCTAATCTACCATCGTTGTTGTTGTGGTGCTCGACGTGGAGAAGGCACGGGGATGGCGTGCAAGGATCTCGAAGTTGAAGTGACGTGGTTCTTGCCATGGTCACGTCGGAGGAGGAGAAGTTGAAGTGCCGAAGTTGAAGTTGTCATGGTTCTTGCCGAAGTTGAAGTGTCGTGGTTGTCGTGGGTCTTGCCATGGTTTTTGAAATGAGGCTCTTGCCGAATGTTGCAGTGCCGGAAGTGTTTGTGATTTGAGGCTCTCCCGGCAAAATTTCAAATTGCAAGGGTGTTTTGCAGCAGTGTCCCCCCAAAAATTTTCATTTCAAAATCAAATTTCAAATTTCAAAATTTCCCCCCAACACACAAATCATACCCAATATCTCATATCAATTTCTCATATGCAATTTCTCAAAGACAAAATCTTATCCAATAACCCATGAAACAAAATCTTATACAAACATATTCAAATTCCCTTGTCCATTTTCTCTTATCCATTTTCTCATAACCAATTTCTCTTATCCATTAACTCTTATCCAAAAACCCATGATAACATCCCTGTTTTATAATATAGATATATATATCTATCTATCTATATTATAAAACATGGATGTTATCATGGGTTTTTGGATAAGAGTTAATGGATAAGAGAAATTGGTTATGAGAAAATGGATAAGAGAAAATGGACAAGGGAATTTGGATATGTTTGTATAAGATTTTGTTTCATGGGTTATTGGATAAGATTTTGTCTTTGAGAAATTGCATATGAGAAATTGATATGAGATATTGGGTATGATTTGTGTGTTGGGGGGAAATTTTGAAATTTGAAATTTGATTTTGAAATGAAAATTTTTGGGGGGACACTGCTGCAAAACACCCTTGCAATTTGAAATTTTGCCGGGAGAGCCTCAAATCACAAACACTTCCGGCACTGCAACATTCGGCAAGAGCCTCATTTCAAAAACCATGGCAAGACCCACGACAACCACGACACTTCAACTTCGGCAAGAACCATGACAACTTCAACTTCGGCACTTCAACTTCTCCTCCTCCGACGTGACCATGGCAAGAACCACGTCACTTCAACTTCGAGATCCTTGCACGCCATCCCCGTGCCTTCTCCACGTCGAGCACCACAACAACAACGATGGTAGATTAGCAACGATGGTTCATGAGCACGGCAATTTTGCAGGCATTAACGATTAGCAACGATGGTTCATGAGCAGGCATTAACGATGGTTCATGAGCACAGCAAATTCAGCAACTCGGATGTTTTCATGAGCACGACAATTTCAGCAAATTCATGAGCACGGCAATTTCAGCAACTCGGATGTTTTCTCAGCAAATTCAGCAAATCGTTGCTAATCTATATTAATGCCTGCAAATGAACACGGCAACCATTGCAGAAGGAAATTTGATTCCTCCCCCCATTATTGTTTCTCAGCTCGACTGATTCTTTGTTGTTTTTGATGTTTTTTGCAGCAATAAATTTGGATTCTATCTCCAGGATTTCTGCACACCAACTATTTGTACAAATGCTCAAATCAATTTAGGTTCATGTGCACACCAACTAAGATATACCAACTTTGCTGTATTGGTTCAAACTTGGATTCATGTGAACAAAAACTTGGATTCAATTTAGATTCATGTGAACAAAAAATAGAGAATTTTGGATTCAATTTAGATTCAATTTAGACTCATATGTTTATCACTTCTCTATGTTTATCAAAAATAGAGAATTTTGGGTTAGCAAAAATGAATTAAGGGTTGTAATTATTGTTTTGATTGCAACCTTATACAACCAATTTTTTCATATGTTTATCACTGAAAAATTTTTTGTTTTAGTTTTGATTGTTTTTCAAATTGTATAAGTAAATCATTTCAGGATTCTCAAATGATTTTTCATTTGAGAATGCAATCTTATACAACCATTCATTTTCAAATTCTGAAATTGTATAATTCATTTCAGATTGTATAATTCATATGAAAAAAACAGTTTTTTTCAGGATTCTCAAAAAAATTGTTCAAGCTTGACATTGAACTTTTAATTCATATGAAAAAAACAATTTTTTTTGGTGCATTTCAAATTTTCAGTGATAAACATATGAGAAAGTTTTCAAAACAATAATTACTTATATAAGGAAAACAAAACTAAATTGACTATCCTGAAATGATTTTCAAATTCTCAAATGATTTTCAAATTGTTTTGATTGCAACCTTATACAACCATTCATTTGAGAATCCTGAAATGATTGTTTTTTTGAAATGCACCAAAAAAACAAAATGAATGGTTGTATAAGGTTGTTTTGATTGTATAATTCATATGAAATTCATATGAAAAAAACAGAGAACCATTTCAAATTGTATAATTCATATGAAAAAACAGTTTTTTTATTCTCAAATTATATTTCAGGATTCTCAAATGGTTGTATAAGGTTGCATTTCAAAGAAACTGTTTTTTTCAAATTCTGTATCCTGAAAACTAAATTTGAAATGCACAAAAAAATTGTTTTTTTCATATGAATTAAGAGTTCAATGTCAAGCTTGAACAATTTTTTTGTCACACACTTGCTTAATTAGAGAATGGTGTGACTTGATATGGATCAAGTTGTAAATTGCATTAATTTTGTTTCACATAGAGAAGCATACTATAAGGAATTTTGACTAAAGATATTTATTTGTCATTGGTATTTTCATGATTATGAAGATATCTGACTAAGAGCTTTATTATATCAAAAAGTCCTCTGTTGTTTTTAACTGGTTATAGTAAGGAATTGTCTATGTTAGATGAATGCTCTGATCTCCTATGTTTTGAAATCTGATTCACATAAAGTTTTTCTTTTAAAACACAATTTTGTTAAACCATTTACTTTTTTGAGCAACAGCTATATGGTATACCTGATGGTTGCTAAATTTAGTTGGCCGTAATAATTTTAGTTCTTAAAATTCTTCCATTTCTTGGAAGCTCATATATTTAATGACTTCTTTGACTTGATAAAATATCTATGATTTTGCTGCCATGAGTTCTCATTTTTGGAGGATGACGGGATGAACGCTGAAATCTTGACTCTGAAAATACAAATGCATTAAGTAAAATTAAATTTTGACACATTTTGATACAGTTCATCCGGCATATGCTCCAAATGTCATCTGGCAAAAATGAATGTTGTATCATGTATCAACATTTTTTCCCTCTCAAAATGTTGTATCCATGTATCAAAATGTGTATCCAGGTATCAAAATGTTTGATATATTTAATGCATTTGTAGAAACATTAAATTTTGGCACTGAAATTTAATTTACCTAATGCATTTGTATTTTCTCCACTTAATTTCTTATACAAATGCAGGATGACAGAATGAACTACGACATTTGTATGCAGGATGAAATGATTAAGTTGAGGAAAACATCCTGCATTTTATTTTCAGTTCTGGATATGAAGCATCCAGCTTACATTACCTGGTTTATACCATAGAATTCTGGTTTACTTTCACGTGGCATCTAATCAAATGGCATTCACATGGCATTCTGGATATCTTGCTAAAAAGGTGTGTGAACTATGTGTCTCAAGTCTTTATATGGTATTCACTTGTGAATTGTGTAATGTAGATTAAAATGACATTGTGTGATCGTTTTCATATGTCAGATGCAACTAGGAACGGTTTTCGGAGCTTTCTTGGATCCCGTAGCTGATAATGTTTTCTTTCTCCTTTCATTTCAAGTTGTTGGGGGATTAAATGATGTATCTAATTTTTCTTATGTTCAAACAGGTTTCGTTTTCAAAAATTTCAACTGATTTGTTTTATGATGATGCAATGCAGCTTATGGTTGTGGCAGCATTAGTTTTACTGTGCAGAAAGCAGTTGGATGTCTCTGTTGTGGGAGAAGTGTGATGGCTTCTGACAGCACCTGCCATTGCTATCATTGGTAGGGAGGTGAGCACCAACTCAACAATTATCTTACTTTAATTAATATCATTTATTTTTCAACTTTCACTCGATTGTGTTGTGTGTGCCAATACTATAGTTTATTGCAATGTGATGTCTCAGAATGTTTAGTAATATAGCAGCACTTAATGCATACATTGAAAAGTGATATAGATAGCTATCAGACGATCAGTTTGACTTGGTGTGCTAATTATGAACACCTTTTTTAACTTTTTTGAATCATTGGTTATTTTTGATTGGGTTAACAAACATTCCAATGCACATAATTCAGTAATAACCTGGAATTGTTAGCTATTTCTATGTTTTTTTGGGCATTTGGGCATTATCATGTTTTGTTGATATTTCTGTGTTGTTTGGTCATTTGGGCATTATTTGGGCAGTTGGGCATTATTTGGGCATTTGGGTTCCAGGTTAAATCATCCACACGGTTTCAGGTTAAAACATATTAGGGCCTATTGTAAAAACAGTGACAACAAACACATATGATTCAATTTTTTTTGTTCCAACTAATGAGGTTCACAGATTTCTCAATACTGTTGAGTTCAATATATGCATAGAATATGAGATTCTTTCTTTTTTTCTCAAAGAAACTGTAGAATTTTTTTTCCTATATGCCTTGAACTCATGCCCGAATTAATTAAGAAGTGTTGTTGGTATGTTGTGATGATTCGCGCACAAAAATAAAGGCAGACATTTAATGAAATACATAGTCCATAGATTCTTTGTAAAATAAAATTTTAGGTTGCACATGAAACAAATAAATAAAATGCCATTGTTTTTTATTTCTAGACCAGATTATAATGAATTTGCATCAACATAATGGTTAAGCACATAAGAATTTTCTTTTGGAATGTAAAGCTCCCTATAGTTACATGTTTTTCATTCACAATGTGCTCATCTTATCAAAAAGCAGTATATTATGTTAAATTTTGATGGAAATCTCACGGTACATAAAGTTATATACTATACACGGCATCTTCTTTTTTTAGATGAGGTATTTTGGACCGGAATTCTGCATTGTCTGTACTTTTGTATTGAACATTTGATGCAAATGTTCAGGGAAGTGCATTGCTTGCTTCTTTTCCCCTAAGAAAGTACTACAATTAAACAAGTAATTTGCTTCATGTTTGAGAAATCAATATTAGTGTAGTCTGATAGAACAATTTGAGGGCTTTTATATCCTGCTTCCCACTATCACTTTGCATTTCTTAATAGTTCAAAGTTTTAGTGGCCCATGGGTTTTAACTTATGCTATATGATGGTGGAACTCAATCAGAAATATTTGGACTTAATTGCCTTGATTAGTAATAACCAAGTTCTTGCTGCTGGGTCTATTCCCACACGTAACTTTTACCATTCAAGTATCATTTTATGGCAAGTAGGGTTATTACGTTAGCCTTCTCCCTATTGATCTACTGGGGAATATTGTCGAATTTGGTTAGTTGCCACATTATGCCTAGATATGCATGCGTTCTTTCCTATAAAAATCTGGATTTGATATTAGTTTAGGAAAATTATGCATAATAATTCTTGCATTCATGAGTTTAGATAAGGGTTATAGGATAGTTGCCACATTATGCCTAAATATGCATGCGTTCTTTCCTATAAAAATCTGGACTTGATATTAGTTTAGGATAATTATGCATAATAATTCTCGCATTCATGAGTTTAGATAATTTCATGCATAAGTACTTATTAATATATGTTCACTGTTAATAAATTTTCATTGTTAATATGTATTCTCGAATCTTTAATTGATAATTTCAATTTTATGGTCATGTGGGTGCAATCAATCTCCCAATTTGATCATGGTAGCAGAGCAACGAGGTTCCAGAGAGAGAGAACCATCTCAGTATAGCATGGATGTACCCGGGCCACATTCCTATGTACCCACATTCCTATAGTTTTTAATTTTTTGTTGTGGTATCCTTTGTGTTACTATACCTTTGCCTTTGGACAGGTGGGTTCCTTTCCTGTTCACACGAGCCTGCTGTGAGGCTTGCGCAAATTTGAAGGCAGCATTCTTAGTTGTGGTGGTAGGTTCTTCTGCAGTCTCTAAAGTTCCCAGTCTATGCTCAAACTTTTTAAAAGTTCACTAAGAATTTGAGTGTGCTTTTAAGTTACCATCATGTATACAAGATTGTATAAACAGAATAAGCTTAAAGATAACCCAGTTTTGGTATCATTTATCCTGAGCACTTAATTTTCTGCATCCATAAAACACCACACCTAGGCATAGTCAGCATGCTTAAGTTTCTACTATTGTATGGATTAAGATGAACATATGCAAAGTATGCTGAAGGATCCTGAGAACTTAACACTATATTTTCATTCTTTCAAATCATCTGAAGATCATGAGCACTTTTCTGTTGTGAACTTATGAAAAGTATACTAAAGTTTATGCTGTTGCCGTTACAGTCCATTTACAATTAGTGATCTGTTAATATATGTTCACTGTTAATATATTTTCATTGTTAATATGTATTCTCGAATCTTTAATTGATAATTTCAATTTTATGGTCATGTGGGTGCAATCAATCTCCCAATTTGATCATGGTAGCAGAGCAGCAAGGTTCCCGAGAGAGAGAACAATGTCAGTATAGCATGGATGTACCCACATTCCTATAGTTTTTAATTTTTTTGTGGTATCCTTTGTGTTACTATATCTTTGGACAGGTGGGTTCCTTTCCTGTTCACAAGAACCTGCTGTGAGGCTTGCACAAATTTGAAGGAAACATTCTTAATTGTTGTGGTAGGTTCTTCTCCAGTCTCTAAAGTTCCCACTCTATGCTCAAACTTTTTAAAAGTTCGAATTTGAGTGTACTTTTAAGTTACTATCATTTATACAAGATTGGATAAATAGAATAAGCTTAAAGATAACCCAGTTTTGTACTTTCAAAATAACTAAAATGGTGTATCTTACACGATTGAATGAACTGATAACCCAGGAAAAAGTCTTGAATTTTGAAAAAGATTGGTTATTCTGGCATAGCTAAATTTTGGTAGCTACTGCGGGTTACTCAGAATTCCTAGGAAAATCTTGATAACAAATTCCTGGGAAATGCTAAATGAACTGATAACAAATTTTTAGTTTTTATAACAAATTTTGTAACCCAGGAATGCTCTAAATTTGTTATCAGCCCAGAATTTTGTTATAAGAAAATTGGAATGGTACGAATAAGAAAATTTAAGTTGCCAATTTTTTCACTGTTTGCTATCATCTACACAATTTGTGCAGCATGCCTTGAATGTGCAATTTCCCCACCATAGTCAACCTGTAAAACATCTCGAGTTCCCCTTATTGGCCGTCACTTGATTTGGGTAGTAACATAAGAATTGGTAGCCTTTTCTATTGCCATATTGGAAACACCTTTGAAGCTAAAAAGCTCAAATTCAAGATGTTTGCACAAGAAATTTTTAATCTGTTTATTTACTTTTACAGTTTTACTTGCCCAGTAATGATATTTTGTTACGGATAACAGGAGATTGGAGACTCTGATAATTGGATGAAGACCATGGACTTCTTTACTGCATCCTGTCTTGAGTCTGCCTGGAAATAGCAGCTGAAAATTTTGATATGCATAACCATACAACCCTTCCTGATGTTTATTATTAGTTGCATCATGTATAATCTTAAACTGTTAACTGAACTGAGTGGTGACAGAAATTTGTGTCATAGTTACTTATGATTATCTCAAAATTTAAAGGAAAAGATGGATTTTGTTGATATCTTCATATGAAATTGGTAAGAATTTGATATAATTCACAGTTTGTTTGTGAAAATTCCTGCATGTCTACATCACGAGAATGGTAATTTGAAGTTTGATTGACTGATGAGTAATTGGTGGTGTCATTGTGTCCCATAAATTTCTTTTCGGAATATTTCCTGCAAGATGTTTGTTACTTTGCTTCTATGAAGAAGGTGTATTTCTTTAGTGTCTCCTATCTCGATTTTTAATGCCAAAATTCAAACAGGAATATTATGTAAAATTCATGTCCGTTAATAAAATCTGAAAGCAATGTGCACTGAAAGCAATGTGCACTGATCAAGATTTTCTTTGATAAAATCTGATAGCAATGTGCACATTGCTTTCAAGATTTTCTGAAAGCAATCTGAAAGCAATGTACATGAATGTGAAATCCTGATAATTTTCTCAAAAATATCCGACACATCAAGCCCAAGATTTTCTTTGCAAGTCTATCCCTAACTCATGTCTGTTGATAAAATTCACATTACACTGATGACAAATTTCATGTTCCAATATAATTTTTGCAGGGGTGAAGACGGGAGGATGGCAAGCAACCAGAATTGCTACAATGAAACAGAACACTTGTAGAGGATTTCTGGGAGATTCTGCAAAGAAGAATAGTTTGCCAATTTTGCTAAATCAGTTATGGTTGACTATTCAGTTATGGAGATCCTGCATTTATTTTCATCATTTTAAGTCCGAGAGAGAGCGCAGGGTCCATGCGGTGATTGACAAGTTTGCTGAGCGTGTACTTAGATCACTTGATGTAGCATGCCATGTGCAACTCTTTTGCACCATTTACAAAATTTTGTTAAAATTTTCTTCTTTATAAACACAATACAATTCTCTGTTCAACATAATTTCATTGTATGGCATTTTGGTATTGTTGTCTGTACTCTTGCCGGAAGTTCCCGGGTTTAGGAAAGATGGTCCAGGAGGTCCATGTAAATTTATTGGTCTGTGGCGGACAAGATTCAGTTAGGTTTGTAGTTAAGTTTGTTGTTCCTCTGTTTAAAGATTTTGAGATGTTGGGTATTATCAACTGATTTGTGTGTATGTTGCGTGTTATTCTTTAGAAAATCAGGTGATGGCATGTTTTTTGAATAATGCCTTCTTGCATGAACTCCTAAGTGTTACAATTGTAGAAAGGATGTCACAAAAAAGCTTTTGGAAATTATTGGTAGCATGCCTTTTTGCACTTCTCAGAATTCCAATAAACTTCGCATATCTTGCGTGCCTCTTGGAAATTTCTTGAAAGAAAATCAGAAAAAAGCCAACCTATTACAATTATGAAGTAAATGTTATCCAGCAATAATGCATGAGGCATCAATACATAACATCACTGATATAGAATTGGTTAATATGAAGGATCGGATAAATAATAATACTAATGCATCATTGAAGACATCACCCAACCATCCATCATTCATGCATCCCCAAATAATGTAGCTCCAATTAGGAGTCTCAGATACCAACCATGCAAGAAGCTCAATCTCTTACGATTTTCCTATAGATAAAAAGATTTGATAACCAGAAGGCGATTTTGCTATCGATAAAAAGAATTGATAACCAGAAGGCGTCAGCGCGATTTTACTACATCAAAAAAGAATTGATAACCCGAAGTCTCAGATACCAACCACGCAAGAAGCTCAATCTCTTACGATTTTACTATAGGTAAACATAATTGATAATCCGAACGCGTCTTCGCCGAATTTGTTGTTCCACGCCGAAGGCGCCCGCGCCAATTTGTTGTTCCGTGTCGAAGGCGCCTACGCCAATTTGTTGTTCCTTGCCGAAGGTGTGGGCACTAAATTTATTGTTCGACGTCGAATTTGTTGTTCCGTGCCTAAGGCGCGGGTGCCAAATTTGTTTTTCGACGCCGAATTTGTTGTTCCGCACCGAAGGCGCGGAGGCCAAATTTGTTGTTCCACGCCGAAGGCGCGGGCGCCAAATTAGTTGTTCGACGCTGAATTTGTTGTTCCGCGCCAAAGACGCTTGCGCCGAATTTGTTGTTCCACGCCAAAGGTGTCGTGCCGCTAAATATTTTTACGCTATTTTATTATTCTGTTAAATTTTGGCTGTGAAAAATAATTTTTCGGGGAACAAAGATTTCACGGGGAAAATCTTAAATGAACCGTGCCCGCGGGCACGGGTTATGACTAGTCTATATTATAAAACAGGGATGTTATCATGGGTTTTTGGATAAGAGTTTTTGTATAAGAGATTTTGGATAAGGGGTTGAATTGTATTTGGGGGTATATAAATGAGGGATGTTATAATGAGATATGGATAAGAGAAATTGGATAAGAGAAATTGGATAAAGGGTTGAGTTGTATTTAGGGTATAAAAATGAGGGATGTTATATGAGTTATTAGATAAGAGATATTGGATAGGAGAAATTGGATAAGAGTTTGAGTTGTAATTTTGAAATTTGGGGGGGGGGAATTTGAATTTTAGTTGGAAACCCAATTGAAAAATTTGAAATCATGTGTCCTTCGTTTTGGGGGAAATCAAAAAGAACAGGCACAATGATCTCCCAGCGAAAACTCTTATCCAACCCCACCCCCTCTCCTCCTGGCACGCTGGCAACCCCATCCCCTGCGAAAAGCCAAAGTTTCAGGGATGGCCAAAGTTTCAGGGAACCCCAACCCCATCCTGGCAAGCTGAAGACGAGGTGGTGGGCACGATGATCGAGATGGCCGATGTTTTAGGGAACGCCCTCGAGCACCTCCGCGCGAGGAGGACATTGGCTAACGGCGAGGTGGAGATCATGTAGCTGAAGACGAAGAACGAGCGGATGAGAGGGGTTTTGGTTGTGAATCTCGCCGTCCTTCAGAAGCTCTCACAGATCTCCGATCTTTCTAAAGATTGCCCTTCTGATGTGAGTCTGTCACTACAATTTCCTATCCTTCAAACGTCGCTGCCTGCATAAGTAGAGAAAATGAAGCTGAAGAGTATGCCCATATGGAATGCTTCCTTATAATGTTCACGCCGAAAGAAATCTTGAAAATGTTCTTACAAGGATCAGAGTTCTCGATATTCCATAATATCAACATGTATGCTTTCCGGAGACAAGGGAGAGTATGGCTTTATTTCAATGAAATTCCATTGACCATGATCTTACCACAACCAGGTGACATGTATGTTGATATTGATGTCAGGTCTAAGAAGTAACTCCTATGTGATACTTTGATGTTGTTTTACATTTAATTAGTGTCTTTCCTATTGAGTTTTTAGGACCACTGTAATTTGCAGGACATGAAATTGTTGTTACTTCTTGAAAGAAGAAAATTATTTGGTGTATCAGAGAATTGAGGTGTGCAATGTTGTTCTTGCCTAAACTTGGCATGAGTCTGTTATAAATTTAATTTTGCATCTATGATCATTCGCAAGGTGTACTTATTTGCTTTAAGATTTCAAGCTGTATTTTTGAATTATGAATTGACTCCAGGTGGGAAGACTTTGGAATCTTGAGTTTGAATAATGAATTGAAACCAAATTATGAATTGTTGCTGGATCTTGCTTAATTTTCCCTCTTTTGAGCTCTTTTTTAGTTGGACTCGAAGCCGTCTTCCTTCTTGGCGTTACGAGGGCTGAAGCCATCTTCCTTCTTGGCGTTATGTTGTATATTTCTCAGAGAGAAAGAAGGGGATGTTCTCTGTAAGTTTGCTTTGTCTACTAAGCTCTCTCCTCTATGGGTTGTTTTTTCTCACTTTCTCCTTTTTTTCAATGTAAAATGCTTTTGTGAAAGAAAAGAGCAATGACCTTTCTGCTTGCTAGGTTAATTAAACATTACCTTAATAGGTTAGTAGTTGAAAGAGATGTTGTATTTTTCATGCATATGCCAGCGGTATGTTGCCCATATGTGCAATTCTGTAGATGGGGATGATTGAAATTCTGTAGGTTTGAATTTTGTTTTTTGATCTGTAAATTGTGTAGATATGAAATTCCAGCCCGAGCTCCCAATCTCATCCACATCAAACCTTGACGTCTTCTTTGAATGTGGTCAGCACCAAAATGGGAAGCTGGAGATCACGTAAGTCTTTGATAGTGGAAAAAAACCTTTTTGGTAAATTATGTTCTGCTTTTTACTTATTTTGAGGTGATGTTACAAAAATTAGAATGTATGGACTGTGGTGATATTACTTTGGGCTGATATTGCATAATATATGGTAAATAAGAGAATATATGGTCTCTAATTGAGCCGAGTGGAAGAAAGATATGGTCTCAGATACAACTTGGGATTCTCCTTACTTTTACTGAAGTGAAGATCTTGAAGTTGCAATCTTTTGAACTTTGAGAGTGCAGGTGAATAATACCATGAAGTTTGGTGTTTAGGGGCTTATCATAGTTGTCTATTTTGAAATCTCGAGCTTTAGGCTTGAATCTTAAAGTCTATAGGCTTCTTATTTTAGTTTGTTATGGAAAAAAAAATTTGATACATCTCAATTAATAAGATCATTGAAGGGATGTGTTATTGTTGGAAGAATATGATATTTTGAAGTTTTGTTGTTAATTTTTTCTTTGAAAAATGACGACATTGGATTGTAATATGTTTGGATAAATCTAATAAATTTGCCAAAATTTTTAATCTCATACAAAATTTGGGCTTCTCCTTACTTTAAAATTTAAAAGAACTATATTTTTTGGAGCCTCTCTTTGATATTATTTCTGGAACATTGGGCTCTTATCTTTTGAAATTTTGAGATTGGAAGGTTGATGGAGACATGGAGGGAGAGGATGGGTGGGTGTTTGGCGGAATTTATGATGTGGATATATTGAATTACAATGGGTACGAGAATATTGAGTAAATTTATTACATGAATGAATCTCTGTTTGAATTATGTTTGTGTAGGTTGACATGCTATAATTTGTGTCTTTGGGGTCTTCACTTGCAAGTGGTTTTTACTTTCGTTTTCGTTTTTTGGTTACAGAATGGATGGCCAGCACGGTTTGTGCAGGTCCAAGCACCCAGCAGACAATGGGTCTTCAAAACCTCACAAAATTTCATCACTGACCGAAGACAATGTGGATTGTGGCTACCGTTTTAGCTTGGATGGTTTTGTTGATAACCTCCCTTTTACCGTGCTCATGTCCTGTTGCGGCTTCCTAGGTTTCTGTTCCTCTTCCTATTCCTAATTATTTTGGAATTGTGTGGAACTTCTGAAGGATCTGGATGGCTAGCAATATTTGTTTTCGGCCTCTTTATGGGCTGTGTTTGGGCAGCCATTATGGCTCAAGCATCAAGAGTGATTAAGAATTATAGCACTAAGTGAACACCCTACAATCTTGAAACTGAACTTCTATATATTCCATGTGCTTGAGTCTCTGCATGACTTTATGAATTTATTTTGCTACATACAGAGACCTTCGAGAAATCAAGAGGTTGAACTTACAAGCCAGGATACAGAACGTCCTGATCTTGGAAATGCACATGTGGTTGTGACAGGGGGAAGAAGGTTGAAAAGTGTAGATAACTTCAAAGTATTGGAGAAGCTTGCACAAAAATTTGGTGCATCAGGTATGCAGTTTAGAGATTGTAGGATGTTTAGAGCATTTTGATGAAGTCCCGTTTGTATATGGCAAGGATGATTTGGATGCCTCATAGCTGGGAAAGCTGGTGTATTGTGTCTATATTAGTTGCAAATCCATTCTCTGGAGCTATGATGTGCTTGGGCGTGGTTAGTAAATTGGTATGGATTTCTTGCTCTTATTTGGTTATTGATTTATAAAACTATGATTCGATCTGATCAATCTGTTTAATTGTTGTTGTATGATCAAATGTAGCATGACCTGTAGTTATTTTGATCCCACGAGTTGTAATATGTAGTGGAGGAAACCTTTGGGGTTCCCCTCCCTTAACATTGCCCCTCGACTGACATGGCTGGGGGATTTCAATCAGTTTTGTAAAAGATTGCATGTCACTCTTTCTTAATTCATATGCCTTGATGTATTCCTCTACTACAATATTCACAATTTCTTTACTTCTATCTTTGCTAGGTTAATTGTTTCACTATGATGGCCATCTGTTAATTGTTTCAGCAGCAACATTTGGTCGCCGTGCTCGCTGAGCTGCAGATGCAAAATGAGTGGCAGATTGCCGTCCAGGTCTGCCCTGTCTCTTTTTGATAATGGGTTTTTGTGTTTCTTCTAATTTTGATGATGGGTTTTTTGTGGTTCTTATAAATTTAATCATTTACTCGATTTTGATAACTGGGCATCCGTTAATTTTTGGTAACTGGATTTGGTAATGTTACTCGGTTAATTATATTAAGGAGTTTTTGACATTGGCTGTTAACCCAGCAACATCAACTTTGCAGGACTACAAGTCTTTGTAGGACCCATACTCGGTTAATTAATGTTACTTAAGTTCATGCAACTGTGAGGTGAATTTTGCTTCTTCGGCCCCAAGATCGATACCACGAAAGCCCTCCTGATGCCCACCACTTGCAAGGTCCAGACTCCAACCGTCAGCCTCTGTTCAGGTTAGTAGGTTGGGATTGCGTTTAAATTGAATTTTGTCTGTGAATTTTGTATGTGAATATTGTTGTGATTTGAGGCATATGGATATTTGATACAAGTATTGTTGGAACCAGGAAGACTACTACATTATAGCTAGAGCATTGGCTAATACATGTATTGCTTTGTTTTAATAAAAGCATGGCCAGCGTAGTTTGATCTGAGCATTGTTATGCCTCCATGTCTCTAATATATCATTAAGTTCAGCATACCCATTATGAACCCCACCATTAGAACTGCTAGAATTTTGCTTATTCCCCAAGAGTGCTGAGCCTCACTGTCTCAAATATATCCTTAAGTTCAGAATACCTATTATGAAACTAACAATTAGAACCGTTACATTTTTGCTTATTCCGATTAGCAATGTCCTAAACAACTTTCCAGAATTCACATTGATAATTCATATATCTCCAAAATACAAAACGTTTACAAATTGCCAGACATAATTTTAGAAAGAAACAAGTTATTGCATATGTTAATAAACTGTCCGACAGGTTCCCAGGTAAGCTGCTCCTAATGAATGTTATATGCAGGTATCAAAATCACAAAATAAAATCAACATATTCCAGCAGCATATGTATTGCAAAATGATACATGCTGATAGATACAAAATGAAACAATACCAGTTTACAATATGTTTACTATATATGTTTACAATAACAGCGTATCTATTCCAAAATGATACAGATGTTGGCTAGACATACAACATTGATACTCAAACAATATTGTTGCTGCCAAAAATATGATGTTGCTCGGTTGGTGGTTTGGAATTTCAGTCTCCGGTTGATGAAGTCATCATTTCCCCCATCTGAAAGAATTTCGGATGAACCAACATGAATTTATGTAATACCATCCCATGATTTGGCCTTTTATGTATATATGATTCTTATATAAGGAGGACTAATCAAATTGAACAGGGACAATGGTTAGGTTTGTCTTCAATCCCTACAAAGTCAGGATCAAACGCCCTGCAGTATCCATCTGAACATGCATCTACACTAGAGAAGGTTCAGGTAAATGTCTGTAACTTCATATTTTGTGCAGAGTATGATCAGCGATTTATTTGTTGTTGTATCACCGGTTGCCAGATTTGTGTGTATATTTACTGGTTTGTAAAATATTACAGGTACAAAAGTCAAAGCAAGATGATGCCCTATCAAATCTGAGCAATCTGTTGGGCGAGTTGAAGAACATGGTTGTTGGCAAGGTGGCTGGGATCTTCAAAAGTTCACGTTGGTGATTTGAAATTTTTTTTGGTGTGTTTAACTGGGATCTTCAAAAGTTCACGTTGGTGATTTGAACCCTTCATGCAACATCAGGTGAATATGTGAATTGTGATTTTTGATTTTTGATTGAGTTCATAATTTTAGTTGATTTCAAATTTTGTGAATATACACTCAAACTGAAAATTTGACACTTTTGCTTTTATCAGTTTGAGTTGATAATTTTTGAATCTGTTAATATTCACAAAATTTTTGAATGAAGTATATTCCTGATTTTGATTTTAGAAATCTGTGAAATCTGTTTGAGTGGTATGAAATCCTGATAATTTGAAGTATATTCCTGATTTCTAACATTCAAATCTGTGAATATATCAGTGAAGTTTGAGTGTATTCTGTGATTTCTAAATCCTGTTAATTTGAAGTATATTCCTGATTTCTAAAATTTTGATTTTATCATTTTGAGTTGTATATCAGAATTTTGTGAATATATATACTTCAAATATCTTGAATATACTTCAACTAAAATTCAAATTTCTAATATACTTCAAATATTTTAATTTGAAGTATAATTCAAATCCTGAAAATTCAAATCTTGATATCCTGATTTCTAACATATCTTGAATATACTATATCTTGAAGTATATTAAAATTTTCAAATTTACAAATTGATTGAAGTATATTCATGATGATTTCAAATTTTCAAATTCGTTTACAAAATTTTCACAAAATCAAAAATTTTTGACTGTACTTCACAGATTTCAAAATCTGTGAATGATTTGCAATTCACAGGATATCAAGATTTTGATACTTCAACTCAAACTGATAATTCAAATCTTAATATATTTCAACTCAAACTGATATACTATATCTTGAATATACTTCAACTAAAATTCAAATTTCTAATATACTTCAAATATTTTAATTTGAAGTATAATTCAAATCCTGATAATTTGAAGTATATTCCTGATTTCTAACATTCAAATCTGTGAATATTCACTGAAGTTTGAGTATATTCTGTGATTTCTAAATCCTGTTAATGAAGTATATTCTGTGATTTCTAAATCCTGTTAATTTGAAGTATATTCCTGATTTCTAAAATTTTGATTTTATCATTTTGAGTTGTATATCAGAATTTTGTGAATATACTTCAAATATCTTGATATCCTGTGAATTGCAAGTCATTCACATCATTCACATAGTTATATCTTTACGTGTGGATACCATTTGATATAACTCTGTGAATAACATTTGATATCATGTGAATGGATGACTTCAGAGATTTTCATATCAAATGTCATTCAAATGTAATATTTTTGAATTTTCACTCTACATGGATGGATGAATTATTCATGAATGAATTTATATCCTGTGAATGGATGAATTCAAATTATTCAAATTATTCAGTTGATACTTCATTTGATAACATTTGATATCCTGGATTTTGAAAGGTGAATGTAGATATCCTGTGAATGGATAACATTTGATAACATTTGATAACATTTGACAAAATTCAAATTATTAAAATGCATGAATAACATTTGATAACATTTGATATCATGTGAATGGATGAATTCAGTTGATACGTCATTCACTGAAAATTTTCACTCGACATTCAACTTTCAAATCACCACTCTACATTCACCTTTCAAAATCCTGTGAATGATATACTGTGAATGAAATTTTGAAATTCACCCTTTATGCACCTGGTATACTTCATTCGCTGAAAATCCTGTGAAATCAAAAATCAAATTTCAAACATATTTCAAGTTATGTTTGAACCATATTTCACGTTAACGTATCAGACATTTCAAACATATTTCACATTGCTGAGATGTCAACTGAAAATGTGAATGAATTTGTAACTGAATTTCACATTGTTGAATAAATTTGTAATATCAACTATACTCATTTGAATTTGTTGAATTGAACACATTGTTGATTGAATTCAACTGAGCTATCTCATTTGAGTACAGAAATCACAGAATGAAATCACAGAATATACTCAAATAGCAGGAATATACTCATTTCACAGAATATACTCTAATAACAGGAATATTCAACGAGTATATTTTGAATAACAGAAAATGTGATGGGGAAGTCTCTGAGCACAGAATACTCTAATAACAGGATTTAGAAATCACAGAGTATGTGAAATGTGTATATTCCTGCTATTTGAAATATAACAGAAATGCTATTTGAAATGAGTATGTGAGTATATTCCTGTGAGTATATTCTGTATGTGAGTATATTTGAAATGAGTATATCACAGAGTATGTGAGTATATTCAAATAGCAGGAATATTTCTGTGATATGATATTTGATATTTGAAATGAGTATATTCAATGAGTATGTTACTAGAGTATGTGAGTATATTCAAATATATTTCAAATAACATATCACAGAGTATATCACAGAGTATTTGAAATGAGTATACTCTATTGATTTCAAATATAACAGAATATTCAAATCAACATTTCACAGAGTATGTGAGTATATTCAAATCAATAATAACATTTCAAATCAAATCAACAGAATATGTGAATATGTTATTAATGATATATTCACATATTCTGTTGATTTGAAATGAGTATACTCTGTGATATATTCACATACTCTGTTGATTTGAATATACTCACATGCTCTGTTGATTTGAATATATTTCAAATAGCATATCAATGAGTATGTTATTAGAGTATTCATGAAATGAGTATATCACAGAAATGCTATTTGAAATATCACAGGAATATTTTCTGTTGATTTCAAATGTTATTAGAGTATGTGAAATGAGTATGTGAAATGAGAGTGTGAAATCCTGTTATACTCAAATAGCAGAAAATGTGAAATGAGCTATCTCATTTGATTGAATTTGAGTACAGAATGCTAGAGCATATCAAATTTTTGTTCATTGAATTTCAACTGCTACATAATATCAAACTTCATTGAATTTTGTACTCAAACTTCAGTGCATATCAAATGCTACAGAATATCAAACTTCATTGAATATTAAACTTCATAGAATATCAAATGCTACAGAATATCAAACTTCATTGCATTTCTGATTGGATATTCTGTAGCATTTGATAATGTATATCAAATTTTGAATTCACAGAATTTTTAATGAGTTGATAATTTTTGAATGAATTCTCAGGATATCTCAATGAATTTTTGAATGAAGTATCAATTTCATCATCAGGATATTTCAGTTTAAACTCAATCAAAAATTTCAACATCAGGATTCCTCCATCCCCATCATTTTTGAATACAATTATCAAATGCTACAGAATATTCAGGATACCCAAATATAATGTTTGAATACTCAAACATTATAGCAAGTCAATTTGAGTGCATATCCAGTTTTCAAATTCAAATTCTGTAGCAAGTATTGACGGGGATAACTCTGGTTATAGGATAACTCATGTGTGAATGAAAAAGCAAGTTAATGTACTCAATTTTCAGATTTTGAACTCATGTGTGGATCAGGACCCTTTCATTTTTAACAAAGTGGTCAAGTTAATGTACTCAAGTTAATGTACTCAGATTTTGGAACTTGAACTCAATTCAAAAGTTTCACTTTTCAGATAAAGCAAGTTTCAAATATCATGGCATTACGATTTTCAATTTTCAACTTACATTTTTTGGACTTACATTTTTGAGTTATCAACATTATTTGAAACAAATGCTTTGAGTTGATAAGTATGACCCATTGGAACTTACATATATTTTTGATCGTACATGTTTGAGATACGGATTTCCAATTTGCAGTGTACTTCAGTCCTATTATTTTTAGTTTCTGCTTTGATTTAAGTACTCACATTTCCAATTTCCTATTTGCAGGGTACTTCCAATTTGCAGGGTACTTTATTTCCAATTTGCATAATTTTCTGGTGTATGCTTTGAATAGAAATCAGGTACTTCAGTCCTATTCCAAGTTACGTGAGAACTTATAATTATGACCCATTCTACTGTATGCTTTGAATATGTAAGTTCAACCAAAAATTATATGCTTTGAGTTGATAAAACATTTTACCAAATTTTTGTACGGAAATTGTGAACCCTTTACCAAATCATATCTTTGTGAAAATTGTACGGAAATTGTGAGTTGATAAAACATCATACCAACTGATGGCAGAACCAGATCATATCTTTGTGAACCCTTTACCAAATTTGGCTAGAGAAGCTTATCCAGCAGCATTCCCATTTTTCTACATCAATCCATCCTTTTATGAGAAAATTGTACGGAAGTATTATCCTGAAGAGAAGGGTCCTGTGACGACATCGACCCTATTGGCAACTCTCCTGTCATTATTCAAAAGGTAGTTTATTTTTCTCATGCAAATGAAGTGCAATTTGTTGAGACCCACTGTAAATTACACAGTTACGGCACATGTCAGGGAATTATTTATGCAGAATGATCGGTTGTTTTACTTAAGCATTATGATTGTCAGGGAATTATTTCTGATTATTAATATCCTAGAAGCTAGAGACAATGTGCATCATGTAAGCTGGACATAACCTCGAACCTGAAGATAATGTGAATTTTTTATTTGTGTTTGTGTATATGTATCAGGTATGTGTTTGATAGTTTGTGCATATTCTTGCACTGGAGGTGTGTGTACTTGAGGTATGTGCATTTTGCACTGGAAGTAAACAAGGCATCTGATATTTGGTGTCATTGAAGCTTGAAGCAACATTAATACTTGGCTATAGTTGGAATTCGTTGTCATTGAAACAACCTATAGCTTGAAGCAACTTAGATTCTTTGGCTATAGTGGCAACATGGAAACTTGAAGCAACCTGTAGCAACCTGAAAGATTGAAGCAACCTGTAGCAACCTGGAAGATTGGCTATAGTGGGAATTTGTTCTTGGATACTTGGCTATAATGGGAAGCTTGAAGTAACTTGGATACTTGGTGACATTGAAGCTTGACCCAATATGTTGAAGAATTTGGCATGTTTAATATTGGGAATTTTGTAAGAATCGGTTGTATATGTTAAACAATTTTGTAAGAGTCTGTTTAAGAATCTATTGAACAATCTATAGAAGAAATTGTTTGGAATGTATACATATTCTGTTTGGATGGTATATTTTTTTTGCACCAATCAGATCTTAAAACAGATATATATGAAACTACATCTTGACATATATACATCTTGATACAAGTCATTAGAACCCCTTGGCAGTAACACAACCTGTGTATTCATCTAGAACTAGAACCACAACCAGAAAAATCTTTTATATCGCAGCCAGTAGATAATTTTTATATCACATCTATAAAAAATTTGTACACCACTTTACACATTTTCTTTTTCGCGAGCAATAAAATAGTCCATTATACAAGAAATCGCAAGTTTGAGATTCTGGTTTGTATAAATTCAGCTTCTTAGCAATTTGACATTTATAGCTTCCATCTTGCTTTCCACACAAATATTGCTTTCAAAAAACAAACACTTATGATAAATTTCCTGCATAAGTTCAGATTCCTGGCAGTTTGACATTTACAGCTTCCAGCTTCCATACAAACATTTCTATCCAGACAGACAGTGCTTCCAACTTCCATACACAGCAGCGTGCAATGTATCGGTCCCAACATTTGCTCTGTATTACTCCCATCAATCTTCCATGCATAATTAGCGTGCAATGTTTCAAGAAAGATTTCAAGCTGCAAGACAACATGCTAAATAACAATTATTGTGCTTTAATTCTTACTATTTGTTTAAACTTAGGGGATTGAAGATTTTGAGGGAGAAATATTTTAAATGAACCATGCCCTTAGTAGACGTGTTAAATCTGGAGGGACGTGTTAATATGAATAGAACTAAATTTTTATGAGAATTAAATTTTTTGGGGGAAAACTAAATTCTCTATAGGGGAACTAAATTTTGGGGAAGTAAAATTGTTTGGGGGGGGACCAAATAATAATTATTACATTTTAATTTGTTGTTCATTTAAAATTAGGGGTTTCAAGATTTTGAGGGATAAATATTTTAAATGAACTGTGCCCGTAGGGCACGGGTCATGACTATACATCTTTATTACAAATGAGGGATGTTATCAAGAGAAATTGGATAAGAGAATTTGGACAAGAGAAATTGGACAAGAGATGAGATTTTGAGGGATAAGAGAGGATGAGGTGATTTTTGCACATACAACCGGGGTATTTGCATTTTTGCCCCTGGACCCTCCACACACCCACAACCACACTTTTTCTTCTTCCTCCTTTTCGGACCGTTTTTTCCCGGTCCATGTGCACGTGTGCACGGGTTATTTCCACGCCAAAGGCACCCGCTAAATTTTTGTTCGTTTAAATTTTGGAGCGGGAAATAATTTTTGTTGAGAACAAAGATTTTGAGGGCATATCTTAAATGAATCGTGCTCGAGGGCACGCGTCCGCGTCGAAGGCGCCCCTGCCGAAGCTAAATTTTTGTCCGTTTAAATTTTAGAGGGGAAATATTTTTTTGGGGAGAACAAAGATTTTGAGGGGATATCTTAAATGAACCGTGCCCGAGTGCAGGGGTCCGCGACGAAGGCGCCCGCTCGCTAAATTTTTTTACGCTAATTCGTTGTTCCACGTTGAAGGCGCCCACGCCGAATTTGTTGTTCCACGTCGAAGGCGTCCGTGCCGAATTTGTTGTTCCGTGCCGAAGGCGCTCGCACCGAATGCGCCCGTGTCGCAAAATATTTTGGTGCTAATTTGTTCCGCTTAATTTTGGCTGTAGAAAGAATTTTTTGGGGAACAAAGATTTCACGGGGGAAAATCTTAAATGAACCGTGCCCGCGGGCACGGGTTATGACTAGTATATATTTATAAACTGGCGATGATACAGAGAGTGGCTAGAAATACATCACACACTTCAAAGCATATGACACTTACAAAAAATGTGTCATGAACAACAGTACCTTAAAAACAAAGAGACAAACATACAAAATATATCACATAAAAATACACATCCTAAACCTTAACGTCATCACATAAGACAGTCCTAACTTATCAGTGGTTAGCAAGGGAGTGTGAAGAGCTAGGTCTAGTAGAAACCGGAGGATCAGATAGAAGGACAATAGAAATTAAGGAGGATGGTAGAATCACGTCCAGAGGAGTAGGCACAATAACCTCAAGCTTGTTTACAGTCGAAGAATAAGGAAAGTTAATAGCTTTAGTCGCTTATCATGAATCTCCATCCCCTTCAGCCAAGAGCCCACAATAGATACAACAGAGGAAATTTTATCTTGCAACTCATCATGTCCCTGATGCATCACCTTAATATGAGTCCTCGGTCTTTTGTGGCTTAGCTCCAATTTGGCCAGCTGCCTCTAACCTTTCCAAAAGTATTCCTTTGCCTCTCAAGATCATTTTGGAATTAGGTCCTTAAACCCTCTACTCCGCTGAAAATAGTGGACTCAAACACAGACTTCAACTCATCGCCTAAGGAATCATTGCGAGAACTCAAAGCAGAGAGGCTCTCTCCAAGACAGGTGATCTGAGCCTTGAGGATATTAAGGAAATCCTCTGAGAGACGTGGCTGATCAGATGAAGAAGGGTCAGAGGGGGGAACAAAAACAGAGGGTCCTTCGGAGAAAGAGGCACCAGCTGCCTTTTCTGATGCAACCTTTAAGGCTACTTCAGACTTACGCGGTAGAGTGTAGTTAATTGGAGTTCTTGCGGGGCTGCAATCACTAGGAATTAAAGGAATGTTGAAGTGGATAATTATACGAGTGAATAGAGAGGGGTACAATAGGACGGATGTTTCAAGCATCCAATCAAGAATGACTTGAGCCCAGTTTATCTTTATCCCTCCTATGAGAGAATAAAGACACTGAAAGTACTCTAAAGTTAAGTAGTCCACAGACACATACTTTGGCAGAAGGTTAGACTTCACATTGAGATTGCAAATCCAAGCAAGATATTTGAGATCTCTGGGCTTTATAGAGGCAGTGATATGCTGGGGAATATTCAGAAAGATTTTGGACAAATGTTCACGATTGCTCATATCGATGAAAACATCAGCAATGTGATGTCTAGACGAGGGGATGCGAAGGATAGATCCTACAATTTGGGCAATCAGAATGATGGGAATCCACTGGACCACAATATCAAACTGATGAAGGTCGATTCTAACATGATTTGCATAGAATGACCGTACTAGAATTAGATAGTAGGCAGTGGTCCTAGTGTCACACCATACTTACAAAAGGCCAGCATGCTCAAAAATTTCAGAGAGGCCATGGAAGTCAGCATAGGTTATAAATCTCTCAGCAATAAACCGAGTGGATTGGAGAGAATTAAATCGATTTTCACACTCAGGGTTACAGAAGGAAAGAGTAAGACGTGATCATGAGGGAGGTGGTTTAATGTGTTGTGGCTTATGTGTGTAGGATTCAGATTGAGCATGTGGTTGAATGGGTTGTATGCCTTTGACAAAAGTGACACGATGTGAAGGATCGATGTGTAGTGATTTCTTGGATCTATGAGCCCTAGGGGTAGGTTCTGGAAGAGATTTTGAAGCATGACCTTTGCATTTGGGAGCCATGGAAATTTACAAACGCAAGATTTGAGAAATCTAGAACTTACTTGGTGGAGAAACTCTACGAGAGTTATACATAATTGGTTGAAAACCCTATAAGCGATCGAATGGAGGTGATCGACGACGATGCCACAGCTAATTGACGATCGAAAAATTGAGACGAGCATGGTCAGAGAAGGGGCAGAAGGAGAGAAGATGATAGAGATTGTAACGCTTAAGCCCTAATCAAGATGAAAGAGTGGTTTTATCGATCGATCAAAATAATATCAGCCGTTGGATCAAAACTAATCTGGCGATCAAATCTTCGACAGACGTCTGGAGTAGAGAGTCCAGACGTTTGGAGATTTAAAAGTAAGAATTTAAACCCATAGCCCTATACATCTGATGAATACATATCAGGCACATGACCAACTATGTAGGCGTCTGGTCTCAACAAATCAGATGACTGGGAAAATGAATGACAGAAAAGAGTTGCTCTCGGGAAAATTTTGACAGAATAAACTTTCTACTGATCAGACGGTTGAAGTTCAACAGCCAGGCGACTGGACAAATGTGCATTCGACTAGTCAGAGAGCTATAGATGTCTGGTCAGATTGAGAAATTCCAATTTTCATATATCTGTTACGGCAGACGGCTGGTTCGACTATACCAGGCATCTAGTCTGAATCAGAGAGCTTGGAATGAACCTTGACAAATATCTAAGAGAACTCTCAAGCTAAGAGAAAATATGATCTCTCTAACAAAGCATAAAGCAACACTATAAGCATACCCAATCATCAAATACACAATCTACTCAAATCAAATTCAAAATGCTTAACTATAGCATAAAATTCATATATATATCTCTTAAAGTAAATACTCAATTATGAAAGATGAGATATATGTAACTTAAGTTCAATCAATTATAGCTGAAACAAGGCATACCACATGAATTGAAAATGAAATATGTTATGGCATGAACAAAGATGATCTCCTAGAGTTCAGATTCACACATTATCTCTAATTCTCTCCTAAGCCTCACAAAGTAGTCCACCTTGAGCGGTTTAGTGAAAATATCCGTAATTTGTTTTTGGGTGTCGATGTACTCTAGTTTTACATCCTTTTGGAGGACATGATCATTAATGAAGTGGTATCTAATGTGAATGTGTTTGGTACATGAGTATTGTACCATGTTCTTGGATAAACAAATGGCACTTTGGTTATCAACTATGATAGCACATGTACCACAATTGATACCATAATCTTTAAGTGTTAGATTCATCCATAATACTTATGCACATGCTAGACCCGTGGTAATATATTCACTTCGATCATAGAGAGGAATATTGAGTTTTGTTTCTTGGACAACTAAGAGATAATGGAATTTCCGAGAAAATGTCAAGTGCCACTGGTACTTTTCCTATCCGACCTACATCTGGCAAAAGCTGCATCGCTATATGAGATTAGCTCATATGAGCTAGACTTTGGATAAAATAATCCATAATTAAGTGTTTGGTTGAGATAACGGAAAATCTTTCTGACCGTAATCAAATGTGATTGTTTTGGTCGTGATTGATATTATGCACATTAGCATACAGAAAACATCATATCAGGTATACCTGTGGTAAGAGAAAGTAAACTACCTATCATACCTCGATATTAATGAATGTCAACATACGTACCTCGTTCAACTTTATCAGGATTTATTGTTGTGCTCATTGGAGTACGCTTAGAAGAACAACTTCCCATTCTAAAGCGTTTGATCAATTACACTGTGTACTTCGTTTGTTGGATGAAGATCACTTGCTCCAATTGACAAATTTGACGTCCTAGAAAATATGTGAGCTCTCCCATATGGCTCATCTCAAATTCATCCGTTTTAGACTTAGCAAATTCTTGTCAAAGAGAAGAGTTAGTTGAACCGAAGATAATAACATTCACATACACGTGTATGATGAGTATGTCATGATCAAAATACTTAATGAAAAGTGTTGAATCAACTTAACCCATTTTGAAACACAAATCCAAAAGAAAAGACTTTAGGCGATCATACCAAGCTCTAGGTGCTTGTCTCAACCCATAAATTGCTTTCTTAAGTTTGAATACATGATTTGGAATTTTTTCATGAATGAAACCTGGTGGTTGTGAAACATACACTTCTTCATTGACATAACCATTTAAAATGCAATTTTAAAATCTATTTGGAAAAGTTTAAAATTCATGAAGGATGCAAAAGATAGCAATAGTCTAATGGATTTTAATCTAGCTACCGGGGCAAAAGATTCTTCAAACTCCATACATTCATTTTGGCGATGACCTTGAGCTACTAACCTCGCCTTGTTTCGGGTGACGACTTTATTCTCATCCGTCTTGTTCTTTAAGATCCATTTTGTTCCAATGACATGGTGGCCTTTCGGAAGGGGAACTAGTTCCCAAACTTCATTCCATTCAAATTGGATGAGTTCTTCTTCCATCACCATAATCCATGAGCTATCTTCATGTGCTTCGTCAATGTTCTTTGGCTCAATTGTTGAGACAAATTCACAACGTGTGAATTGCTCTACCCTTGACTTTGTACGGACTCCATCACTAATATTACATATAACTTGATCATGTGGATGATGGGGGACTGTAGCAAATGGCTTGGGCACACCTGGATCACTTGGAACATCTTCAACAATATCGTTTGGAGGGTTAGTATCAATAGAATCATATACTTTAACATTATTCATAGAATCACATAAGAATTCAATACATTCATCATTATGTGAAATAGAAAAATCAAAATCATCAAAAAATAAAACGTGAAGAAATTATTCAACCGTTAAAGTTCTTTTATTGTATATCTTGTAGGCCTTGCTACGTGTGGAATATCCAATAAATATCCCTTCATTGGATCGAGACTCAAATTTATCTAAATTACCATATGTATTTTAATAAAACATTTGCAACCAAAAAAACTAAGATAATTTACTTGAGGCATTTTATCATAAATAATTCATAGCATGTTTTGATCATACGGGGTCTCACTAGAATTCTATTTAGCACATAGCATACGGTATGAACAGCTTTCGCCCAAAATTGTGGTCCAAGATGGCTATCGCTAAGCATGGTGCGTGCACATTCTATTAGAGTTCTATTTTTCCTTTCTACAGCACCATTTTGAGGTAGGGCACGGGGGAAGGAAAAAGTGTGTTATCACATTCTTATCACAAAATTTATAGAATAGTTCATTATCAAATTCACCTCCATGATCACTACGAATGGTAACAATGGGTGTGTCTTGGATCTTTTGAACTTTCTTAGAGAAAATAATAAATTTATTTAGATCCTCATTTTTAATATGCAAGAAGCGAACCCAAGTAAATCTAGAGAAGTCATCCACTACAACAAGTCCATAAAAGACATTTCCTTAGGATGCATCTCTAGTAGGCCTTAATAAGTCTAGATGTAAAAGCTCTATTGGCATATAGGTAGAGGTTACATTCTTAAGCTTAAATGACAATTTATGAAGCTTGCCATGTTGACATGAATCATAAAAACTTTTCTTATTAAAAGAAAGTTTTGGAAAGCCTCTAATTAGATTGTGCTTGGATGGTTTGGAAAGATGTTTAAAGTGTACATGACCAAAGCGACAGTGCCATAGAAGTTGCTCATTAGTATGTGCAACCAAACATTGGTCTAGTATATGTGGCATATCCAACACATAAACGAAACAAAATATTTCTATTATTACAATCATATATACTACGTAATCCATCACCAAAAATAACTTTGTAACCATTATCACAAAGTTGATTACTAAAAATAAGATTATGATTTAACCCATTAACTAAATAAACATTATCTATTAAAGGTTTAGATGGATTACCAACTTTTCAAATTCCTATGATGGAACCCTTTTCATTGCCTCTAAAAGCTACCGTTCCGCCATTCTTGATGCGAATGATTTCAGAGAGCAAGCTTGTGTCTCCCGTCATATGTTTGGAACACCTGCTATCGAGTATCCGTCCTTTCTTTTTTGCAATTGGAGCAATCTTTCCATTTATTGCTCTTTTTCTTCTTCTTTAGTACATATAGAATAAACCATAAGCACATGGTACCCAAACATGTTGGGTCCAAGGGGATTAGCCCTTAGGAAACCAAGTCCAGTGGACTTTGGCTTCCCAACATATTTTACATTATTCACAACTTCCCTAAATTAAGATTACATATATATTCCCTTAGCATATGTGCTAGTGTTCTTAGGACCCCAAATTAAGTGAGATTTGGAAGTTATATGCCTAGAGGGTGCATGCATTTGAGGAGGGTTTCTATAAGGAGCATGCGACATGTATGCATTTTGGTGAACATATGCATGAGGGTTAGTATGTGGTGATTGTATTTGTGCATACCCATGGTAAGGTGCATGTGGGTAGTAATAATGTGGGTATGCATGGATAATAGCATGTGATCTTGCACGAAGAGTGTGTGCGCGCATTGTGAGCATACATATGTGGTTTCACATTCGTATTTTGTGCATGTGGCGCATAGGAATGTGAAGCATAAGATGCATGTGGAATATATGTTGAGTTTGGTGTTTCATACCAATGTAATTTTGATGATGATCATAACATTATGTTGTTGCGAATGACTCTCTTGTTTTAGTCTCATAGTTACATTTCAAGAATATCATTTTTGGAGACTAAACACTTGGTGTTGTTGGATCTGGATCCTAGCCTAAGGGGGGGTGAATAGGCTAATAGAAAAATTCTCGCGCAACCCACGAGAAATCACACGATGTTAAAAGCACAACTAGAGTAAATAAGAGACAATCACAGAGTACGCACAGATATACCCTGGTTCGGTCGCACCAATGACCTACGTCCAGCCCCAAGCAAATACTAGCATTAATAAGTTCCTTCTGTACACGTACAATGGGATCCTAGCTCCAAATCCCTACCTAGAATGTTCCACACTAAACAAAGTGCAGAACCCTATCAACCTAGTAAATGCGTATCTTGACTGCACCAATGCATCAAGACCCTCTTGTCTAGCCCCAACCAGACAAGTCCAAAATAACACAAATGTTGGTAAAGTTTCCCCTACAGAGAACGTTACACTAAGACATGAATATAAAGAGTAAAGGATTTAGAAATTCTCAGTTCGTGTCCATGTAGTCGTCTCTATCAATCAGCATGTCGTTAGCTTCAATCTGACGCAAACCATGTCTCGATCCGACCCCGGGATCTCAATCTGTCTTAAATAGCACTCTGGTCTGTGCGTATAGCAATCCCAGTTCAAAATGAATATAATTTCTGGCTGTGCGCTCAGTATTTCCTTAAAACATCAAATCTACGTCAGCCAATTCTTTTCGCTTGATTTCGTTCGTAAGAGGTCGTCCACGTCAGCTCGTAATGCACAAGCTTCTCCGTCTCTCGTTCTCTCCGATCAGAGTTAGGGCATGCGGCTTCGAACGACTGCTCCGAGCGACTGCTCCGACTTCGACGGCGACCCCAGCGAATGCTCTGACAGTGGCAAGGGCATGCAGTGGATTCACAATGTCTAGGGCATACATGCAACAACACTCATCAATGGCGATATTTTGAAGACGCTGAATACGTTGAAGACGATGAAGACGATGGCCAGCGGTTGTATGGAGATGTAGCTTTGCCCGTATGCTTGAGGGAGGTTGATGGTGGCCTTTGAACTTTTGATGCTTTGGGAAGTAAGGGCTTCAAGGAACTCGACGGCAAGCAGCTTCCACATGGAACCCTAACTCCACAGCTGGGTCTTCATGGCAGCAGGATCTCGATGAAGCACGGCAAGAAAGGGAAGCTCACGGCAAGATGATAAATGGCAGTAAGATGATCGTCGATGTAGCCTCCTTCTCGAAAAGTATCGGCAGCAAGTTGATCTCCGAACGGTAGCACGGCTTGACAACGACAGAGTTCTTGGGTTTAGCCTCTTGCTTGGAGATTGAAGAGGAGGTGTTCTTGGACTTTAAAGGAGATGTTGGTTTGATGCTTGGAGATGGGGACTCATTGTTGGAAGCTTAGTTGATGATTTTTGCCGTGAATTCTTGTTCGATGGGCTTGGTAGGATGATATACAGGACTACTTTATGGCCTTGGTGCTTACAACATATGGTTCTAGCAAGGAGTATTGCGACAAGGGGATGTGATCATTGAGTCTTGTGGCTTGGAGGAGGAGTAGCTTGTTAGGGTTTCTTTGGAGATTATTGGCCGCATTCTTTTTGGTTTTTTGAGAGGGGTGTAACGGCCGCTTTCCGGACGTACATTTTTAGTATGTATCTCTTTATCGTATGTGTATTCTCGTGTTTGATTTTAATTATTTTTTTTCGTAGTTCGGACTCGCGATTGGACCCCGTATTCACGTCCCTCTCGGAGGCGCGATCGCCCCGATACCTTCTTTTTTAATTTTTTGGACGTCGGGGCACAAATTTGTAATAATCGGTTATTGTTATTAGCTTAATTTATATATATACTTATTTATACATAAACTGCTAATGATCATTCCCATCTCAGTTGCAACGAGATGAAGGCTGAAGTTTTAATGGTTATTAAAAAAAAGAGGAAGTGGACAATTTGAATTATTTTTTATAAAAAAAACACACTGGGCTTGGAACGGGAACCTACACATATTACTTACTTTATATCTAATATTAGTGGGTAGCTATATTCTGTTAATTAGTTTTGAGAGATATAAACGAATCAAAATCCTAATCTATTAGCCAACAGATCCTAACATATTCCCTAACTACTCCCCTATAAACCGTACCCTCTCTCCACTTCCCCTCTCTCTCCACTCTCCCACGTGATAACCCCCTCAACACTACCTTATAACAACCTCAGGGTCAGTACATCTCCTTAGTAAATATTAATTCTGAGAGCCTATCCTAAGCAACCTACAGCCCTACAACGTACAACCCACGCTCCTTCTTCTCCCTGTCGCATAAAGCCGCTATCTCCCCAAAGCCCGACCCTTCTCCGCCTTTAGACCGCCGGACAATACCCCGAGAGCCCACGCCCAGCCTCAGCCGCCTCGTCGCCGACTTCTCACCACAAACACAGTTCCTCCACATCGCTCGAACCTACCGTGACGCCGTCCGGTACCGCCGTAACAACGCCTCTGACAGCCTTCGCCACCCGCCACGCCACAGGCCCTCCGCCCAGACAACCCCCGGCAACCCCGAGAGGGCAGCGCCACCCTCCCCTTCCGCAACCGCCTCGACCTCCGCACCCTCGGCCCCATCGACAACACCTCGCCTCGCCGCCTGCACGCCCTAGCTCGACTGCACCGCCGCCCACATCGTACCACCATCGCCAAAGGCCCCCGCCTTGCCTCAACACCCGCTACCGTTCTCGCCGTCTTCTCCTCCAGCGCTCCAACTCCAAACACAACTGCGACCTCCTCCCCGTGAGATCCAACGCCAGCTTCGCGCCCGGGCACTCGCAAATCCAACCTCTGCAACCGGCCTCCCCGGTGCCGTCTTACTCGCCAGTGCCCCCGCTCTTCATCGCACAGCCTGCCCTACCGCACCGCCACCGCTCTTGTCGCTGCCCCCGTGACCGGCTTCCACCTGCGAACAACGAAGAAGGAAGAAGATTAAACACGTAAGTTTTTAAATGTTAACTCTTCTAGGTATATATGTCCGCATGTTTAGTAGCATGCGTAATAAGTGGCGCGTATCCTGGGTGATTAGTGCCCTTTGGACACTTGAGTGAACAGTACTTCCTTATTATAATGACAGTGGGTTGATACATGTTTACATCTTTACAATTTAGTTAAATTAGTGTTACTTTTAGAAGTTAGCTTGTACCTACATGCTAGAAAGGGTACAGTAAGGATGTTAGTATAGTTGGTGTTTATGCCTTACATGTTGTTACGCCTATTTGGCCGAAGCCCGAAAGACACGAGCCCAGAAACCCGACTGCCGATCAGAAGCCCATCTGCGCGATCAGGCCCGCCCGACAAGGCCCCCTAGAGGACCCCCGAACATCGATCCGACCCGGCCCCGATAACGCGCAAGTCACTCGCCCACTCCAGCGATAACCGTTCCCCCAGGCCCGCTACCACTTAATGGACGTTATGGGGAGGTGCTGGGATGGCGCAGGAAGCGGCGATGGGGAGGCGGATTGATGGGGCATGATTGGGGGCGGACGAGGGACGTGAGTCATGGGCAATCACAGCGAGAGGCCTATAAAAGGGCTAGAAGGACGACTGGACAAAGGACGGCATCTCAGGTAACAAAACCTAAGGTACTCCATCAACGACCTAGTTACCCCACTTCATATCCTTCCCCCCGCTCGCGCCGGTGGACGTCATTCCGATCTCCTCTCGAGACGAACCGTCCCCGCCGAGCCTCCTCTTTCAGATCATCATCTGACTTAGGCATCGAAGGGGATTTGGCCGGAACCAAGGTCCGGCCCCCCTGACGAGTGTTCTCGTCTGTTCAGGGAGACGTCTGATCCAAGTGCCGAGGCTTCCCCTCGGCTCCACACCGGCCGCGCATCAACCGAGGCGACCGAGGCTACCCCTCGTTGTCCGACCGACCGAGGCCGAGCACCTCACATCGGGCCGAGGCTTCCCCTCAGCTCCGTGTCGATCGCACGCCAAGCCAAGACGCCGAGGCTTACCCTCGTCGTCCGACCGTCCGAGGCCGAGCATCTCACACCGGGCCGAGGCTTCCCCTCAGCCCCCTCGAGGCTGAGGATCCAGACCCGGCCCAGCTGACGTGCTCCACGTCGTCTACATCTCCGATTCACGTCGTGTCCGCACGTGCTCGACGCACCCAAGGGACCCAAATAGGCCCCTTGACCACATTGACCGGGCAGTCCACGGTCAACGCTTCTGTAGTGAGAAAACACTCTGAAACATCTGACGCCGTCTGTGGGAACGAACTATCCCACGAAGAAATAAACCACACCTGCAATGACACGGCTTCACCCATCTCGGCGAAGGGGGGGCAAGGCTCAGGCGCGAGGCGACAGGGCCCGCCATGGTTGGCAGGAGAGGGCCCGGGCCCAGCGCGAGGAGGACCATAAGGAGAAGGCCAGGAAACCCTCGCCGGCCCTACCGGTCGGGAGGACGGGCACGACTGTAGCAGCGCGCAGGTCAGACGTAGCTTTGGTGGTGTTGGTGATCATCGACACAACATTGGTACGGCGGCTGCTCATCGACACCGGCAGCTCCTGCGACGTCCTCTTCATGTCAACCTTGGAGAAGATGGGGCGGCGGAAGGAAGACTTAGAACCTCGCTCGGGTCCCGTGGTGGGGTTCACGGGTCATTCCACCCCCATCGTCGGCACGATCCGCCTCCCAGTAACACTCGGAGGCCCACCAGACTTGGTGACCCTGGCGGTAGAATTCGTCGTATTGGGGATCGGGTCAGAGTACAACAAAATCATCGGCCGACCCCTTCTCAACGCCATCGGTGCAGTAGTCTCGACCCTTCATCAGACTATCAAGTTCCGAACGCCAAGGGGGATGGGGCAGGTCGAAGGCAACGCGGGGAGACCGAATACCTGCTACCAACTAGAGGAGGAAGGGCCCGAGGATCGTCTAGTCGACCAGATGGCTGCGCTCGACTTAAGGAGTGGGCCGAGACCCACCCCTGCAGAAGAACAAGAGCAGATCCCGGTCACGGACGTCGACGGCAGGTTCATCTCAATCGGGAGAGGGATAGGCCACGACCTGAGGAGCCGACTGGTCGAGTGCCTGGAGGCGAACCTCGACATCTTTGCCTGGTCACCGGAGGACATGCCCGGCGTAGATCCCCAGGTGATCATCCACCAGATCAAAGCCGACCCCAACTTCAAGCCGATCAGGCAGAAGAAGCGAAACCTAGGTGGCGAAAAGATGAAGGCGGCCTCCGAGGAGGTAGAGCGTCTTCTCGACGCCGGTTTCATACGAGAGGTCTGGTACCCGGAATGTCTATCGAACGTGGTGATGGTCAAAAAGCCCAACGGAAAGTGGCGAATGTGCGTGGACTTTAGTGACCTCAACAAAGCCTGTCCCAAGGACAGCTACCCCCTGCCGCGCATAGACCACCTTGTGGACAATGCCTCGGGGTACGAGATGCTAAGCTTCATGGACGCCTACTCGGGGTACAATCAGGTCCAGATGGACCCCCGGGACGAAGAGATGACAGCCTTCACGACGGACCGGGGAACATACTGCTACAAGAAGATGCCCTTCGGCTTGAAGAACGCAGGGGCCACCTACCAGAGAATGGTCAACAAGGTTTTTTACTCCCAGATCGGGAGGAACCTGGAGGTCTACGTCGACGACATGCTTATCAAGTCGAGAAAGCCGGAGGACCATATCGCCGACCTCCGTGAAACCTTCGAGCGGTTGCGACGACACAACATCCGACTCAACCCCACGAAGTGCACGTTCGGGGTAAGATCTGGCAAATTCTTGGGATTTATGATAACTAACCGTGGCATTGAAGCTAATCCTGACAAGATCGAGGCATTGATCAATATGCGGGAGCCAATGACGATCAAAGAACTGCAAAGGCTGAATGGGCGCATCGCGGCCTTGGGGCGATTCCTATCCAAGTCGGCGGAGAGATCGCTCCCCTTCTTCAAAGTTCTGAGGAAAGCGATCGCAGAACCGTCAGACAACAAGAAGGCGATACCATGGGACGAAGACTGCTCCAGGGCGTTCGCGGATCTCAAGGAGTACCTTCACAGCCCGCCTCTCCTGTCCAAGCCACGAGAAGGGGAATCGCTAAGCCTTTACCTGGCGCACGCGGATGAAGCGGTGAGCTCGGTGCTAGTCAGGGAAGACGGCGGGGTGCAATGGCCGGTGTACTACACGAGCCGGATCTTGAAGGGAGCGTAGGTGCGATACTCGCCCATGGAGAAACTGGCGTACGCCCTCGTTCTCTCAGCGCGAAGGCTCAGGCCATACTTCCAAGCCCACACCATATTGGTCTTGACTGACTCGCAATTGGAGCAGAATCTCAAGAGATTCGATCGAATTGGAAGGATGCTGAACTGGGGAGTGGAATTGAGCGAGTTCGACCTCTGATTCAAGCCACGCACGGCCATCAAGGGGCAGGCCTTGGCCGACTTCATCGCTGAATGCACAACGGAAGGAGAACATCCCCCCGAGGAAGAAGGCCCAGCAACGGTAATCGCCCAGCCCTTATCTTTTCTTTCGGCTGACCACCTCCGCCCTGTTCAGTCAGGAGTCCCAGGAGCATGGATAGTCCATGTGGACGGATCGACAACACAGTCAGGAGGCGGGGCTGGGATTGCGATCCGGTCTCTGAAAGGGAACATCGTGGAATACGCGTTGCGGTTCGAGTTCCCGGCCACCAACAACGTGGCGGAATACGAAGCAGTAATCAACGGCCTGAGGCTGGCCCAGGAGCTCGGAGCCGAGTCTGTGTGCCTCCTCAGCGACTCGAAGCTCATTGTCAACCAGCTTCTGGGAAGTTACGAGGCGCGGGAGGATGCAATGCAGAGGTATCTCGCCGTCGCCAAAGCGGCGCTGTCCAGGTTCAAGAGCGCGGAAGTCTTACATCTCCCCCGGTCGGAGAACGCACGGGCAGGCGCGTTGTCGAAGCTAGCCTCGTCCTCGACCAAGGAGCTGGGCCGCACCATTTACGTGGAGAACCTGCAACCCCCCAGCACGGAAGAGCGGGAGGTGATGGCGATCGACCAAGATCCCACCTGGATGGACCCGATCATACGGTACCTCACTCATAGGGAGGTGCCGACGGACTAGGAGGAGCGTCGGGCCCTGGAAAGGAAAGCGCTCCGATACGTGATCCATGAGGGGACGCTCTACCGAAGACGCTGGATGAAGGCAGATGTTCTCCCATACCTGAAATGCATCGGACCGCAGGAAGCCGACTACGTCCTACGGGAGGTTCACGAAGGGATCTGCGGAAACCACCACGGGGGCAAGATGGTCGCACAGAAGATCTTGAGGCAGGGATATTACTGGCTGACCCTAGTCCAAGACGCAACGAGCTACGTCCAAAAGTGCCAAGAATGTCAGAGGTTTTCCAACCACACCTCAACTCCCCCGTCGGAGCTCATCCCTATCGTGAGCCCCATCCCCTTTGCGAAATGGGGGCTTGACATCCTCGGACCATTTAAGCCGGATCGGGGGCAGCGGAAGTATCTAATTGTGGCGGTTGACTACTTTACCAAGTGGATCGAGGCCGAACCATTGGCCACCATCACGTGGAAGAAAGCGAAAAGCTTCGTATGGAACTCCATTATCTCCAGATTCGGAGTGCCGCGGGCCATCGTCACGGACAACGGGAAACAGTTCGACTCCGCGGGGTTCAAAGACTTTTGCGCGGAATGGGGGATCAAGCTCCTCTTCGCCTCTGTAGCGCACCCCCAGACCAACGGAAGCAGCCAACAAATGCATCATAGAGCCCCTCCGAAAGAAAGTAAAGGATGCCAAAGGAAACTGGCCGGAGGAGCTCCCCGGGATACTCTGGTCATACCGGACGACCTACAAGGAGGCCACCGGCGAAACCCCGTTCATGCTTGCCTATGGAGCCGAAGCAGTGGTACTGGTCGAACTGGGTGAAGAGTCTCTCCGCCTCAAGTGCTTCGACGAAGACCGGAATTCGCAAGGCTTGGAGCTCGGTCTGGAGCTCCTCGGCGAGCGGCGGGAACAAGCCCTAGCCACCATCATCCGCCAGAAGCAGAAAGTGGCCCGATACTACAATTCTCGTGTCAAGGGAAGGAGTTTCCACCTTGGGGACCTGGTCCTCAGGAAAGCAAGCTTTAACCCAGATATCGCTCGTAAAGGGAAGCTAGCGGCTAAATGGGAGGGACCCTACAAGGTCATCGAGGTCCTCGGACCCGTAACCTACCGTCTAGCCAATATGGAGGGGAGGATTCTCACTCACGCCTGGAACACAGAACACTTACGCAAGTACTTTCAATAAATGTATTGTTTTCTACGAAATGAATTTATTTAAATTTGTTCCTTTCCAGATAAATATGTTCACAAAAATCCCCCTCGGGACAAGGAAAGCCTCGCCCGACGGGACGCCTGCTAAGCGTGTGCCTAACAAAAGAATATACAAAGAGACGTGCGAAGAGGCCGAGGGGCATACCCCTCCCTCAAACATCTTCAGGGGAACCCGTGGAGCCACAAGCTGGCTGTTCACTTGGGTCGCCCCCACGCTCCGCCTCGCCGTCAGGGTGCGCCCGGAGATCCTCGAAATTGATTCCCGAGAGCGGGAACTTTCTCTGGATCTCGGATTGGCAACGGGCGGAACCCTTCTCGAACGCCTCGACCACGGCTGACTCCACAAAGGAGGTGGCATACTCCTCCACAGCGTCTTGGGCGATCTGGGACGGATCCACCTCCTCAAGCCCACGCACCCGAGCCTCCAAGGTCTCGATCTGGCGTTGGTGCGGCCGCTTTCCGGACGTACATTTTTAGTATGTATCTCTTTATCGTATGTGTATTCTCGTGTTTAATTTTAATTATTGTTTTTCGTAGTTCAGACTCGCGATTGGACCCCGTATTCACGTCCCTCTCAGAGGCGCGATCGCCCTGATACCTTCTTTTTAATTTTTTGGACATCGGGGCACAAATTTGTTATAATCGGTTATTGTTATTAGCTTAATTTATATATATACTTATTTATACATAAACTGCTAATGATCATTCCCATCTCAGTTGCAACGAGATGAAGGCTGAAGTTTTAATGGTTATAAAAAAAAGAGGAAGTGGACAATTTGAATTATTTTTTATAAAAAAACACACTGGGCTTGGAACGGGAACCTAAACATATTACTTACTTTATATCTAATATTAGTGGGCAGCTATATTCTGTTAATTAGTTTTGAGAGATATAAACGAATCAAAATCCTAATCTATTAGCCAACAGATCCTAACATATTCCCTAACTACTCCCCTATAAACCATACCCTCTCTCCACTTCCCCTCTCTCTCCACTCTCCCACGTGATAACCCCCTCAACACTACCCTATAACAACCTCAGGGTCAGTACATCTCCTTAGTAAATATTAATTCTGAGAGCCTATCCTAAGCAACCTACAGCCCTACAACGTACAACCCACGCTCCTTCTTCTCCCTGTCGCATAAAGCCGCTATCTCCCCAAAGCCCGACCCTTCTCCGCCTGTAGACCGCCGGACAATACCCCGAGAGCCCACGCCCAACCTCAGCCGCCTCGTCGCCGACTTCTCACCACAAACACAGTTCCTCCACACCGCTCGAACCTGCCGTGACGCCGCCCGGTACCGCCGTAACAACGCCTCCGACAGCCTTCGCCACCCGCCACGCCACAGGCCCTCCGCCCAGACAACCCCCGGCAACCCCGAGAGGGCAGCGCCACCCTCCCCTTCCGCAACCGCCTCGACCTCCGCACCCTTGGCCCCGTCGACAACACCTCGCCTCGCCGCCTGCACGCCCTAGCTCGACTGCACCGCGGCCCACGTCGTACCACCATCGCCAAAGGCCCCCGCCTTGCCTCAACACCCGCCACCGTTCTCGCCGTCGTCTCCTCCAACGCTCCGAATCCAAACACAACTGCGACCTCCTCCCCGTGAGATCCAACGCCAGCTTTGCGCCCGGGCACTCGCAAATCCAACCTCTGCAACCGGCCTCCCCGGCGCCGTCTTACTCGCCAGTGCCCCCGCTCTTCATCGCACAGCCTGCCCTACCGCACCGCCACCGCTCTTGTCGATGCCCCCGTGACCGGCTTCCACCTGCGAACAACGAAGAAGGAAGAAGATTAAACACGTAAGTTTTTAAATGTTAACTCCTCTAGGTATATATGTCCGCATGTTTAGTAGCATGCGCAATAAGTGGCGCGTATCCTGTGTGATCAGTACCCTTTGGACACTTGAGTGAACAGTACTTCCCTATTATAATGACAGTGGGTTGATACATGTTTACATCTTTACAATTTAGTTAAATTAGTGTTACTTTTAGAAGTTAGCTTGTACCTACATGCTAGAAAGGGTACAGTAAGGATGTTAGTATAGTTGGTGTTTATGCCTTACATGTATATGTGCAGTACTTCGCCATTATCATAACAGTAGGCTGATGCCTACATATTATGTTTGCATCAAATATGTTTAAAACTTTGTTAAATTAGTAGGTAAGTGTGAATCATTTTACAAGTTAGTTTACATACTTACATATGCATGATAAGTACAGTTATTAATATGGTTGGAATGTACGCCTTATAAAAACAGAATGTTGTATAGTATACTTAATGTAACTAATATGGTTAACTTATAAGATATATATATTTTATAGTTAGTTTAGGATCTTTTGGCTGATATCACAAATCTGTAACGCAGATAAATCCGTGCTTACCGTACGATCGCGTGGGCACCCAAATCGCATCGCTTTAGGCAAGTATATTATTTTCTACCAATTTTCAAAGGTGCAAGTATTTTTCACCCACAGGTTTTTAACTATATTGCTTAGATTTTGTGGCTGGGACGAGTAAATATTGCTAATAACAACTCGTAAGTATGTTGCTTAAGCTTATTGGACTCAGTGACATGTTTGGTTGTTTTGCTCTCAAATGTTAGTGCTATCGAAATAACATGTTACCCTCTCATTGCTTGTTGTGCCTTTAAATTATGGATCGTTCACCTCTATTGAAATGTGTTAATGGGCCTTCAGGCAATTTACGGACTATTGTGCCTTTGGGCAATTACGGACTATTGGGCCTTCGTGCATTACGGATATTGGGCCGCGGGCCATTTACGGAATGTTAGCCATACGGCTAACATTGAACTACGGATTGCTTATGGACACTTTGGGTGGGGTAGTCTAGTGTAGTAGAGGCTGTAAAGCTGGATTGCACTCTAGTGGTGAACTTGACCGACACCTGGCCGGGTCGGTGAGTAGAGAGTCACGGGTAGCTCCCGTTGACTTGGGTGTGATGCTGGTCACCTCCCCTTCAGACACTGGGCTTATCACTACATAGGAGATGGTTTGATTGATTGATGCACACTTCTCTTTACCTCTGCTGATGCTACAGTGTAAACTGATAAAATTATTGTCACGGTTGACTACTACTTTATACACTACACCTTGTTGTGTTTGCTACTTGCACACTACACTTCGTCTGCTCACTACTTTGCACATTACACATTGTTTATCCTCACATGTGTCAATATATTACTATGATTCCCTCTTGTTGAAATCATATTGTGCCCCTCACCTCCTAAAGCTTTGTAACGTTTTCAAACCTTGCCGAGGGTCATTTTATTACTAATGTTTTTAAATCTTGCCGAGCGACCCTCGTTGACGTATATTTCCTTGTCTGTGAAATATACGTTAGGTTTTGAGCAGAGTTCACAGCGAAGTTCACTTGGCGATTGAAGAATGTGACCAAGGATTACCAGGAGCACGAGATCCACTACTGAAGACGACAGACACATCGCAGCTTGCTAGAAGTTTACTATTTGTTGTTGTATTTCATTCAGGTGTACTTTAAATTCTTTGTAACTGTTTGTAATGGCCATGCTAGGCCTTTAATTCTTTTGTGTACATGTAAATCTGGAAAAGTTGAAGTATAATGATGACATCATTCTGTTGTTCCAATTGTTCGCAAGCAAGAACCTGCCAAGTAGTCATACACAGACGCTTATTGGGTTGGGGCTTCATCGCCCCAGCCCAAGCGGGCCCGTTCGCGTCCTCGCTCCCAAGTATAATGGGAAGCGGGGTGTGACAAGGGGTGTTTATAGGAGAACTTCGAGGAGAATTGTGCAAGGAGAGAATCACTCAAATCCCTCAAATATAGGAATTCAAGTTTGTATTTGATTTGTAATGGGATTTTAAATATGAGATATGGGATTTGTATATGATTTGAATGTGAAGTGGTCTAAGATTTGAATCTAGAAATAGGGATTTGATATCATCACAAATTGATATGAGTCAATCCAAACGATTTGAATTGATCTCTCTTCCTCTCTCTCTCCTATATTGACCAAGTCCTCTTTGCTAAGTGTATAGCTCTTTGACCAAGTCCATTTGCTACGTGAATAGCAATTCCAACAACATGTTGACTTAGTCATCTCTTCAAGAATTATGTCTTTGCCATTCTTGAAACACACTTAGCACACACGTTAATAGCTACACACATTTGTCATCATCAAACTAAAGGTCCTAGATCATTGCGTCCAACAATCTCCCCCTTTTGATGATGACAACCCAATGAAAGATTTGAGCAATTAGATAGGTGTGTGTGAAGTGTGATGAAGGGTGTAATGCATATCAATTATAAAAGTGAGATGACCAAGCATTACTAGCGTGCACAATGATATAGAGTAAGATTTGAGCATGCTCCCCCTTTTTCAAGCCCCCCCTTAAACATGTATTTCATAGTGTAAGCTCCCCCTTCAACAAATAATACCACAACATACCAAATCTTTCTTTCTTTCTTTTCTCCCCATTTGTTATCATCAAAAGTGGATTAATGAAGTCATCAAATAACACATGCAAAAATAAAGTATTATGATTATATCTATCACTTACATGTCATTTTCCATAAAGTAGACAATTCAAATTCATGAAAATCATAATTTAGACTTCACCACCAATGTGTAAGTGTGATAATATAAACAATGAAGTACGAAGGGAGATTCGACTTTGAACATCAACCAAAACTATTCCATATTTTCCATTTAACATGAATTTCCCTAGGATTGATTTTTTCCACCTCATTAAAAATGAGTCCAAGTTACCGAAACCCGAGACATAGCCTATAAGGACTCTTAGATGTGGGGTTGGCATTACTTGACGAGTAGACTACTCCGATGTTAAAGATTACCCATAAAGCATATGTTGGATACTCGTGGGTAGTGTACTTGCCATGAATTGTATCCATTTTACATACGGAGCAAATTTCATTAATTTTTTAATTTACACTTCTTTTTGTGCTCAATTTTTATTCATGGCAAAACACATCATATCCCTTAGAGTATTCAGTTTTTATTCATCCTACATTCACTTTCCAACATTCATCAAAAGAATCTCCAAAAGTACTAAGAGTTTAATATTCGTGGAAGAGCGTATGTAGGTGTAGAAATCAAATTAATCATTTCATGAAGCATGTCATGGTTACAAAATAGATTCTAACATGCGCATGTAGCTATAATAATAATAAAATGATTTCTACGAAGGATATGAATGAACATTCAAGAAATACCACTTATAATGAATCATAAAGAGGTATTCATTAAGCACAAATATTTTTTTTGATTTTAGATTTTTTTTCATTTTTTGTTTTTCTTTTATAAAGAACTAAAACAAGCCTAAAAAGCAAACAAACAAGCACACAAAAGATAATTAAATCAAGCACACACAAAATCTATGAAGGTATGCAATGAATGCAAACAGGGGAAAATATACTTTCGCGTCGCTATTTGACTAAGGAGCTAAAAGGATGAAACTTTTGTTGAGTATTGGACTCCCCGTATTTGGTTTTGGATGATGAGCAAACATAAATAAATCGTGAACTAACAATTCGTGAGCGCAGTTATGGAGATCGTCGCCAAATTCACGAGAACACTCAAAGCGACATCTCAAGACTTCTCAAAGCACGTACTCAATGCCTAAAGCTTCGTTGAAGCTTTTGGACCATTTTGGAAGTCATGAAGATTTGATCGAAGCTCTCGAAGACCGTTCCTTAAGGTTTTATTCATAGTCTTTTAGCTTCGATTTATAGAATGTTAAGCCTTGAGTAATTCTTACATTTCTATCTTCATATCGCTCCTATCTTAGAGCTAGGATTTTAGTAGAAGTCCATACAATCTTTCCCGAAGCATCGCGCTTCGTTTCGGGACTTCTAGTGCATGTTAGTTGGTTCAAGAAGAAGAACCAACCGACTAGATGGTGATCTAGTCGGTCGGCAAAGCTTCTTGGACCGACAAGTTTGTTCCCTAAACTTCTTGCTCCTTACTGTTCACACTTAGTCGGTCCATGTTGACTCACTGACCGACTAGTTTGTGAACTAGTCGGTCAGTGATGCTTCTTTGACCGACTAGTTGAGCTTTACTGTACATGCCAATTTTCTCCTGAGCTACTGTTTATCGTTAGTCGGTCTAAGAACGTTTGGCGACCGACTAGTTGATGATCTAGTCGGTCAACATTTGTTCTTGGACCGACTAAATCAATTTGTATTCAGACTATTTGTTTTTGACTCTTAGTCAGTCTAAGTTCACTGACCGACCGACTAGTTGTGAAACTAGTCGTTCAGACAGTGTTCTTGGACCGACTAGATTTCTAGGTCTGAAATTCAATCTGTTCACTGTTCATCACTTAGTCGGTTCATGTTGTTTCACCGACCGACTAGTTGATGAACTAGTCGGTCAGTGGTTGTTCTTTGACCGACTAGCTGCTTCAGATTTCCAACCGTTGGGTTATGACCTAACACGATTTTCCCCCTTAGTATAAATACTAAGCTGGGGTTCTTCTTCCCTAAGGAGAGCTATATTTCAGAGATTCATTGAGATTGAAAGAGTTAGAGATTCTCACTCATTTCCAAAGCTCTCTCCCTCACAAGAAATCATCTCTCTCACATTCTAGATCTAGAATCCATCTTGAGAGAAGTTTGTTCTTGGTTAGCCATTCAAGCTCTAGCTTGATTCAAGTCTCCAAATCACTCCTAGGCACCCATTGCTGCTCATTTCACTGGTGCTAGGTCTTGGTGACTTCCTCCTTCCTCAAATCCCTCCTTGCCCTAATTTGGTAAGAATACTCAAGGTATAGGGTTTGTGGTAAGTTGTTGTTTATTTCATATAAACTCATTTATTGCTTTTGATTCTCTAGGCTGTGAGAGAAGGTTGTGATCCCGGGTTGTGGGATTCACTATTGCCATTGCATGTATGATTTGATCTTGTGAAGGTTTTTTCACAAGATATCATAGTGGAAATCTTGGGTTAGTGTTTCTAACCTAAGTATCCGGAGGGGATCCGGGTGTACTGGGACGTTGGATCACTGGGAACAAGTCGGGGAGACTTGGGTGGATCCGAACCCATCATATACAATTGTTTGCATTGTTAATTTTGTTGTTGTCATCAATTTAAGCTTCCGCAAATTGATTTGGTAGTTGTTTGCACGATAATTAGGAATTATACTCCTTGTTATTTTTAAAGTACTATTCACCCCCCCTCTAGTACTTGTGCAGTAGCTTGTAAGGCATTACATTTGGTATCAGAGCCAGCTACTTAGCTATGTCTGCCAACGACAACAAGACCGTTCGTCCACCTGCGGATTATGGATCCTTCAGGAACCGTGAAGGAGCGTCTTCGGTCATGGAAGGACATTCCTCGACTAGGCCTCCATTCTTCAACGGCGTCAATTATGGATATTGGAAATGCCGGATGGAAACGTTCCTCCGGAGCGCCACATTATGGAGAATTACCATGTCGGAGTACAATGTGCCTACCAAAGAAGATTTCGACAAGTGGACTACCGCGGAGGTCGCTGCGGAGATTGCAAATGCCAAAGCAATGAATGCTGTGCATTGGAACCCGAAGATTTTAATAAGATATGCACATGTAAGAGTGCATATCAAATTTAGAATTCGCTCCTCATTTTGCATGAAGGAACGAGTCGGGTAAGAGATTCTAAACTCGTAGTAGTCAATAGAGATTATGAATTGTTTCATATGGAATAGGGAGAAAAGATGAAGGAGTATTATGCTCTCTTCGTCGACATAATGAACGAGTTGGAAGCTCTCGGCAAAACCTACACCCAAAAGGAGAAGTGTTCGAAGCTTATCGAAGGACTTCCTTCTTCTTGGGAGAAATGTACATTCGCCATCAAGGAAGGTAATGCCATGAATAAGTATACCGTAGTTCAATTGATGGGTACTTTGATGTCATACGAGGTACGCAAAGATAGCAAGGTGAAGTTACAAGAAAAGATGAAGTCCTATTTGAACCAAGACGTGCCTAAGAAAAAGGCGATTGCGTTCAAGGCGGCTCCATCCACCTCTACCGATGATGAGGACTCGGAAGAAGAAATGGACATGGAATCCATTGCTCTCATGGAAAAGAAGTTCAATCGCTTCTTCCGAAAGGGTAACTTCAAACAAAAATCTAAATTTACTTCTACTAACGCCTCTCCACCTTTGTGCTTTAAATGCAATAAGCCAGGACACATCAAAGCGGAGTGTCCTCTAAATAAGCAAAAGGAGAAGTGGAAGGCGCCGAAGTTTGACAAGTCCAAGAAGTACTAAAAGGGGTACAAAAAGGGACTTGTCGGAGCAACATTCACCGACTCTGAGGATTCCTCAAGCGGAGAGTCGGACGATGAGAAAGTGGAGCAAGCGCACATGTGCTTCATGGCAAGAGAGGAGCATGATCAAGGATCCTCCTCTTCCGATTATAGCGACAACGAAGGCGATGAGGTAACTATGGATGATCTTAGGAATGCTAATTCTCAATTATGGTCTAAATATACTAAATTAGTAAATAGGTATACTAAAGTAAAAGATGACTTAGCTAGCATTCAAACCTCGCCTAAAACTATCATCACCAACAACGACACCGTTGTTGAAGGGTTGAAGAATGAGATTGTTAATCTCAAGAATTAACTTGAACATGTTAGCATTGAGGATCCGGAAGAACATAAGATAGAGGATTTGACTTCTCAAAACTCGACTTTGAGTATTGAGAATGAAAGTCTTAAATCTCGTGTTTATGTGCTCACATCGCAAGTATCCACTTTGGATACTTCTTTGCGTTCTCTCACCGAGAAATATGAGAACACATTAGGCCGAATCAATGAATTCAATAAGGGTAAGGGCCATTTGGATAATATCCTAAGTGTCTTACCTCCGGCCAATCACCATGTTGGTTTGTGGTATACTTTGGGAAGTTCATCCAAATCGGCCACTACTTTTGTTAGGCCTACTTCCGATGCCTCACCGAGTGGGAGCAAACACTTTATTGGTAGTTCATCTACTAATGGTGCTTCCACTTCGCACACACCCTCTTTTGGAAAGAAACCCACTTTGGGTTGACCTCCAAAGAAGGGTCATGCCTACATGTACACAAATACCATGCCACGTAGGAACACACGTCCTACTCCACCGGCTCACACATATGATGATTTTTATGCTACACATTCACGGGCACGTGCACACCATGTGAGACACCCTCATGGATGTGTTCCCTCACATGCATATGTTCACCCACAACATCATATGAATAATTATCCATATGCACCATTTCATCATGTTCCTTATGCCTATCCACGACATGCATCACGTAGAAATCAACGACGCATGCATGCTCCCAATAGGATGAAGGCTCCCAAAATATTCTCAATTTGGAGCCCAAAGGACACTACCATGAATGAAAAACAAGTTTACATGAATGACTATTTTATTAATGTAGTGGATAATATTAATTATATTGGGAAGTATAAGTCCAATTGGACTTGGCTTCCAAAGGTCTAACCTTTGAGGACCCAATGACCTTGGGTACCATAAAATGATATGATTATCTTTAGGTACTCAAGAAAAATAAGCGGAGCAACAAAGTTAAATTTGGCTCCAAGGATGGGTGTATACTCGATAGCGGGTGTTCAAAACACATGACGTGCGATGCTCAATTACTTTCCGGAGTGGTGCCCATTGCTAATGGGAACCGGGTAGTCTTTGGAGGCAACGAGAGCGGAACCATCGTCGGTGTTGGTAAATTGGGTAACCCATCTAAACCCTTAATTAGTGATGTTTATCTAGTTAATGGTTTAAATCATAATCTTATTTCAATAAGCCAACTTTGTGACAAAGGTTACAAAGTTAGCTTTGCGAAAGGATTGTGTCACATTTTGAATGATAATAATAATTTATTATTTTCTGGCACACGCCATAAAGATATTTATATTTTGGATCTTCCTAACTCTTATGAACAATGTCTCGTTGCCAACACAAGTGAACAACACTTATGGCATCGACGCTTTGGACATGTGAACTTTGGAACACTTTATAAGCTTTCAAAATTAAATTCCATTAAAGGTTTTCCGACGCTCGTTTTTGAAAAGAAAAGTTTTTGTGATTCTTGTCAACGTGGCAAGCTTCCTAAATCTTCATTTAAACTGAAGAAAAGCATTTCTACTAAACGGCCACTAGAGCTATTACATCTAGATTTATTTGGGCCAATTAGAGTTGCTTCCTTAGGAAATGCAAGATATGGACTTGTCATCGTAGATGATTATTCTAGATTTACATGTGTATTTTTCTTATGTAATAAAAATGAAGCTTTTGAAAACATCACAATATTTGTGAAGAAAGTACAAAATCTCATCGGAACCACCATTGTCACTATTCGTAGTGATCATGGGGGTGAATTTGAGAATGAGTCTTTCTCAAATTTTTGTGATGATCTTGGAATTACTCACACTTTTTCTTTCCCTCGCGCACCCCCTCAAAATGGTGTTGTTGAGAGGAAGAATAGAACGCTTGTGGAGTGTGCTCGCACTATGCTCGAAGATAGCCAACTTGGTCATCAATTTTGGGCAGAAGCGGTACACACCGCTTGTTATGTGTTTAATAGAATACTCTTGAGGCCCGGCACCAAACAAACTTGTTATGAATTGTTGTTTGGTAGATTGCCTCAAGTTAAACATTTTCGTGTTTTCGGTGCAAAATGTTTTATTAAAAACACTTATGAAAATTTGGACAAGTTTGATCCGAGATCGGATGAGGGGATATTTGTTGGGTATTCCTCACATAGCAAAGCCTACCGGATATACAACAAAAGATCCTCTACGATCGAGGAATCACTACATGTCTCTTTTAATGAGAATTTTACTACTTCTAGAATTTCAAATGATGATGATTCTATGGATGTTTTATGTGATTCGTTTGAAAATTCTAAGACTATTGATTCAATTGATTCTATTGATACTAACCCAACTAATGAGGTTGTTGAGAATGTTCCTAGTGATCAGGGAATTCCCAAACGGCTTCATACGGTTTCCTGACCACCCCCATGAGCAAGTTATTGGCAATATTCATGATAGAGTCAAGACGAGATCGCAAGTCCACCACTTCGCCAATTGTGCCTTTGCCTCATCGATAGAGCCAAAGAATATAGTTGAAGCGTGCGAAGATAGTGCTTGGATCCTTGCCATGGAGGAGGAACTCATTCAATTCGAGAGGAATGCGGTATGGGAGCTTGTTCCTTTGCCATCGAAGAACCACACCGTCATAGGGATAAAGTGGATCTTCAAGAACAAAACCGACGAAAACCAAGTCGTCGTCCGGAACAAAGCTCGGTTAGTAGCTCAAGGCTATCGACAAGAGGAAGGTATCGATTTCAAAGAATCCTTCGCTCCGGTAGCTAGATTAGAATCAATTAGATTATTATTGTCTTTTGCATGTCATAAAAATTTTAAATTATTTCAAATGGATGTTAAAAGTGCATTTTTAAACGGAGAAGTCGTTGAGGAAGTTTACATTTCTCAACCTCCGGGCTTCATCAATGAAAAATTTCCAAATCATGTTTTTAAACTAAAGAAAGCTCTTTACGGTTTGAGACAAGCTCCTCGAGCTTGGTAAGCCTAAAGAATTTTCTTTTGGATTTGAATTTTAAAATGGGAGAAGCTGATTCTACACTTTTTGTTAAGCATTCGAATAATGATATAATTTTAGTTCAAATATATGTTGATGATATCATTTTCGGTGCTACTAACTTTGCTCTTTACGAAGAGTTTTCTAATGTTATGAAGGAACAATTTGAGATGAGCCACTTGGGTGAGCTCAAGTATTTCTTAGGTCTCCAAATTCGCCAAATGAACGATGCAATCTTCATCCACCAAACAAAATACACGGTGGAGTTGCTAAAGCGATTTGGAATGGAGAATGCCTCCGGGAAAAAGACTCCTATGAGCACTACAACGCATCTTGATAAAGATACGGGCGGAAAAGATGTAGACATCCGTCTATATCGAGGTATGATAGGTAGTTTACTTTATCTTACCGCAAGTAGGCCCGATATTATGTTTGCTGTTTGTATTTGTGCTCGTTATCAGTCTGAACCTAAGGATTCTCACTTAGTAGCGGCAAAACGTATTTTTCGCTATCTAAGTTACACTTTAGATTTTGGATTACGTTATCCGAGATCTAGAACTTATAAGTTAGTCTCATATAGTGACGCTGATTATGCGGGATGCAAACCCGACAGGAAAAGTACTAGTGGCACTTGCCATTTTATAGGAAATTCCCTTGTCTCTTGGTTTTCCCAGAAACAAAATTCGGTATCACTTTCAACCACCGAGGCGGAATACATTGCTGCCGGTACTGCATGTGCCCAGGTTCTTTGGATGAGACACACACTAAAGGATTTTGGTATTCATTGTGATACTAGCCCTATCATGGTGGATAACCAAAGTGCTATTTGTCTTTCAAAGAATCCGGTGCACCATTCCCGATCTAAACACATAGATGTCCGACACCACTTTTTAGATGATCATGTTACTAAAAAGGACATCATTTTAGTGTACGTTGAAACCCAAAAGCAAATCGCCGATATTTTCACGAACCCCCTAAAGGAGGACTCCTTTGTGCGGTTGCGTCGAGAATTGGGGATTATGGTTGAATCCGAGATATAGGATTCATGTTTCATTCAATAATCTTGCATTCTATTATATTTCGCAATATTTCATTCATGCTAGATTTATTGGATTTTTCGGGATTTTATGTGATATTTTTGAATTTTTGCTCGAATTCATATTTGAATGTCATATTTGAGATTTCGATGTTTATTAGGGTAGTTTAGATTATTTTTGAGAGGATTAAGATGTTTTGTCCAAGTGTATTGAGGAGAGAACTTAATTGTCAATCTTTGGACTCATCTAGTCGGTCTCAGTTCATCAACCAACCGACTAGATCTGCATCTAGTCGGTCAGCTAATGAACTCAGACCGACTAGCTCAATCTCTAAACTTTTGGACTCTTTTATTCGGTATCAGTTCAATCACCAACCGACTAGGTTCGTATCTAGTTGGTTAGTAAAGGAACTCAGACCGACTAAGTCAAGCTATTTTAAGTTACCTCTCCAGCTTAACTCCTTTAGTCGGTTCAAGTTTACTTATCGACCGACTAGATTGAGATCTAGTCGGTCAGTATTTGAACGTAGACCGACTAATTCTCGTTCAGGAAATTTTCGATTTGTCTCTGTTTCCATTTAGTCGGTTCAAGCTCGTTAACCGACCGACTAGATTGTCATCTAGTCGGTCAGAGGTTGAACTTAGACCGACTAAGTGATCAGGGGCAGTCACATCTTTTCGTGTTTCGACCGACTTAAACTCAATCTATCCGACTTCTTTCTCATTTAGTCGGTCTCCACTTCTTCTCAAGCTCGAAAAACCCCGAACTCTTCTCGAGTCTCTTCATCTTCCGATCAACGCCGGCCACTTTTCCGACCATCCGCCGCCGTCGATCACCCTCCCCTAGGTATATCTCCTCCTCCTAGGTCTTTTTCGATTTCTAGGGCTTCATTTCATCTCCTAGGGCTTCATTTTCTTCGAATTAGGGTTTGATCTTTAAGCCATTTCGCATTCAGCTATTAGGGTTTCTGAGCCTAGGTGTATTTGATCTTTTCAAACGTCGTTTGCTTGTACTCGTTGTGCCGCGATCATGGCAAAAACGAGGATCCCGATTACTTCCTCTGGGGCATCCCCCATGACCGTAGAGGCCGCGACCGCTTCGACCCCACCTAAGCGTAGGGCCAAGACCACTCGTCCCCCCTCTTCGTCTTCACCACCGTTGAAGAGGAAGAGGACTTCCAAGCCCAAAGCCAAAGGCCAAACTTCCAAGCCCAAAGCCCAACCCAAAAAGTTCCGTGCACCTACCCCTCCCAGTGAGCGTTCAGGTAGTGACTCTGAGGATGATTCCGAGGAAGAGTACACTCCTGAGCATCCCAAGAAGGCACCTACTCCACCCCCTCCTCCTAAGACCCGTAAGGCTAAGGGAAAAGCCCCGATGCCGGTTGGCGGTGTAGATATATCGTTGTGTCATAACGACCCTTAGTGTCTAGCGGCTTACAACTATATAGAGCACTGCCCACTTCTATTGGAGCATTTTGTTCAGTTCTCTGACTTCTTTGGCCTTGCGGATCTTTTATCCTATAGCGGACTTTTGGACTATCTTAGATATGACCCTAAGGCGAACCCACGTCCCTATCCTCGCCTGGTCAAGCTTTTCTACGCTAACCGTACCCGGGGTCAGTATGATGAGACCCACTCCATCGAGACATCTGTTTTGGGGACTCCTATAGTCCTCACTGCAGAGATCTTGGGGGAGTTGATAGGATGCTCATCGTCTGGCCTCCTCCCGTCTGATATTTCCGTAGATGATATCTCCTCTCTCCATCAGCCGACCCTCGCTGATATCTTTCAGGTTATCCCTCCTGCTTTCATAGGCGTTCCCTCCAAATCATTCAAGCCGAATGCCTGGGTGATTAATCTCATCCTGAAATCGTGCCTATTGCCCAAGTATGGATCTTCCTCACTTCCTTCGCAGCCATTCCTGAAGTTAATATACGCTCTTTTTATGGGTAGCTCGATTAACTGGGCTCGCATTATACTCGACAAGATGGATTCTTTCGAGTGTCTTCGCAAGTCTAGTAAATCGGCGCACATCCCATATCCTTGTCTTTTGACCTTGGTATTCCGTCACTTTGGTGTTCCTTTGCCTCCGGATGATGAGCGTCCCCTCGGTCCACCCCTGAACGTGACGGCCGTCAAGAAGTCTCTTGCGGCACTTCGTCACGTCCAGCGGTCGACTCCTTCTGCATCCCAGGCCACACCTTCAGCTTCTGCAGCCCCTCCTCCTACCACCACTCTAGATGATATCGCTCGCCTTCTTCGTCGTCACGAGTCTCGTTTGGCTCGTACCAAGGAGGTTGTGTGCCGTATGGCAGAGTTGGTGGGTATTCAGCTTCCTCCTCCTGTTTTTGAGGATGAGGAGATGGATGACGAGGAGATTGATGAGCTTGTCACCTCTTTAGCTCGTGGCGCTGAGGCCACTGTTGCTGCTGGTACTACTTCCACTGCTGGAGCTGCCACTTCTTCCGGTGCTCTAGAGTCTTCTGCTCCAGTGGTTCAGTTTCCTGTTGATGCTGCTGCTGCTCCTGCTGACGTCACTGCTCCTGTTGAGCCTGCTGACGTTCCTGCTGATACACCTACCGTTGAGCCTGTCGATGTTTCCACTCCAGCCCCGACGATCCCTTCAGTTTTCACACCACTCCTTGCAGTAGAGCCTGAGTCCACTCCCTCGACTGGACCCACGGATACTGTTGATCCTGTCACTTCCTCCTGAGCGTCAGTTTGGAGGACTCTCCGGTGATCATTGGATGATACATCTTTTAGAGAGTGTTTTGGGTTAGGATAGAGTTTTGGTGGTGTTTTAATGTATTTTGATGTTTTGGATGTCGGTGTACTTGATGTTTCTTCATTTTGTTGGATGTTTGCTGATGATGTGTCGATGATGTATGTTGTATCTTTTTGATGTTCATATAGATGTTGCACTTTTTGTTAGTATGGTGTCGATGTATTTTTGGATGTACTCATGCTTCATATATATATATATACAGCGATGTTCTCTTTTACTTCGTTGTGCACATTTAATATTCATTCAATGTCTATGATATGTGATTTCGTCGCTCGACGATTATAAACTTGGTTAAATAGATTTTATTTCTATGATTGCATAGAATTGTTTTCCATGCACAAATTTAACCAAGAATATTGAGTATTGAAGAGTACGTTTCTTTATTCAATAAGTGAAGTTATATTTGGTATTTTGATGATTTTAATTTTCGTTTTTCGAAAATGGACAATTTGGCACACTATGATTTGATTTCATCTACTTTCCATTGGTGTCAATTTGGTCCATCGTCATATTCTACGACTCCCGATGTTGGATTTTCTTTATCCTTGTTGTTGTCATTGTATGCCCCCCATTTTTGGGAGAATGCCAAAGGGGGAGAGATAATGATAATGATTAGGGAAAATGAAAATTTAACTCAATTTCCAAGAATCTAATTTGATATGTTAGATTCAGGGGGAGTTAAGATATATATAAGGATTTTCAAATCCAATATTTCAAAATTCGATTCTCAGTATATATCTTACTCATCTGATTGATGTAATTTATATATACTCAATTTGGAATTAACGTGTCATCAATGCAGGGGGAGTAAGTATTTTACATTTGAATCATTATTTTTTATTATTATTTATGTTGGTTTGTCATCACCAAAAAGGGGGAGAATGTTGAGTATTGGACTCCCCGTATTTGGTTTTGGATGATGAGCAAACATAAATAAATCGTGAACTAACAATTCGTGAGCGCAGTTATGGAGATCGTCGCCAAATTCACGAGAACACTCAAAGCGACATCTCAAGACTTCTCAAAGCACGTACTCAATGCCTAAAGCTTCGTTGAAGCTTTTGGACAATTTTGGAAGTCATGAAGATTTGATCGAAGCTCTCGAAGACCGTTCCTTAAGGTTTTATTCATAGTCTTTTAGCTTCGATTTATAGAATGTTAAGCCTTGAGTAATTCTTACATTTCTATCTTCATATCGCTCCTATCTTAGAGCTAGGATCTTAGTAGAAGTCCATACAATCTTTCCCGAAGCATCGCGCTTCGTTTCGGGACTTCTAGTGCATGTTAGTTGGTTCAAGAAGAAGAACCAACCGACTAGATGGTGATCTAGTCGGTCGGCAAAGCTTCTTGGACCGACTAGTTTGTTCCCTAAACTTCTTGCTCCTTACTGTTCACACTTAGTCGGTCCATGTTGACTCACCGACCGACTAGTTTGTGAACTAGTCGGTCAGTGATGCTTCTTTGACCGACTAGTTGAGCTTTACTGTACATGCCAATTTTCTCCTGAGCTACTGTTTATCGTTAGTCGGTCTAAGAACGTTTGGCGACCGACTAGTTGATGATCTAGTCGGTCAATATTTGTTCTTGGACCGACTAAATCAATTTGTATTCAGACTATTTGTTTTGACTCTTAGTCGGTCTAAGTTCACTGACCGACCGACTAGTTGTGAAACTAGTCGGTCAGACAGTCTTCTTGGACCGACTAGATTTCTAGGTCTGAAATTCAATCTGTTCAATGTTCATCACTTAGTCGGTTCATGTTGTTTCACCGACCGACTAGTTGATGAACTAGTCGGTCAGTGGTTGTTCTTTGACCGACTAGCTGCTTCAGATTTCCAACCGTTGGGTTATGACCTAACACGATTTTCCCCCTTAGTATAAATACTAAGCTGGGGTTCTTCTTCCCTAAGGAGAGCTATATTTCAGAGATTCATTGAGATTGAAAGAGTTAGAGATTCTCACTCATTTCCAAAGCTCTCTCCCTCACAAGAAATCATCTCTCTCACATTCTAGATCTAGAATCCATCTTGAGAGAAGTTTGTTCTTGGTTAGCCATTCAAGCTCTAGCTTGATTCAAGTCTCCAAATCACTCCTAGGCACCCATTGCTGCTCATTTCACTCGTGCTAGGTCTTGGTGACTTCCTCCTTCCTCAAATCCCTCCTTGCCCTAATTCGGTAAGAATACTCAAGGTATAGGGTTTGTGGTAAGTTGTTGTTTATTTCATATAAACTCATTTATTGCTTTTGATTCTCTCGGCTGTGAGAGAAGGTTGTGATCCCGGGTTGTGGGATTCACTATTGCCATTGCATGTATGATTTGATCTTGTGAAGGTTTTTCACAAGATATCTTAGTGGAAATCTTGGGTTAGGGTTTCTAACCTAAGTATCCGGAGGGGATCCGGGTGTACTGGGACGTAGGATCACCGGGAACAAGTCGGGGAGACTTGGGTGGATCCGAACCCATCATATACAATTGTTTGCATTGTTAATTTTGTTGTTGTCATCAATTTAAGCTTCTGCAAATTGATTTGGTAGTTGTTTGCACGATAATTAGGAATTATACTCCTTGTTATTTTTAAAGTACTATTCACCCCCCCTCTAGTACTTGTGCAGTTGCTTGTAGGGCATTACAACTTTCAATTCATTGCTCCTAACCAAATCTCCATCCCACCTACATGAAATGTGTTAAGTGTGACCTTGGAATCCAACAAGGTCCACTACTGTTAGCCATCAAAGTTTTAGGAACCCACACTTGTTTGAACTTTATGTTTGTGTTCCTAAACTTACAATAATAGGATGTGTGACCAACACTATTACAAGTAAAGCACTTTGCATGCATATTTTTCACAATAGAAGGCACATTGTGGAATTTCTTAAATTTGGGCTTTTCAATGTTTTTCAAACCAAATCCATGTCCTCTTCTGTTATTGCCATATAATTGATTTTAAAGTATGGTATCCAACGAATGTTTAACAATTGAAAATTTTCTTAATGACACTTCTAGATTAGAAACTTTGGATTTTAATAATTTATTTTCATCCACAAGCAAAGTACATTTACTTATAAAAGCTCTCTTGTTTTCCTCTTCCTTCTTTTCAAACTCATCATTTTTCTTTTAAAGTCATTATCCAACATGCATAATTTATCATTAAGTTCTCTTATTACATAATCTTTTTCAGTTTCAAGCTTAGTCAAATCTTGCTTAAGCATGCTAATATCATTTAATAAGGAAGGACAAGTAAGACAAGTAGCTTTTTCAGGCATGCTAGCTTTTTCTTTTACTAATGACATAATTTTAGCGTTACATGCAACGAGTTTCTCTATAAGAATATCCACTTTATCAGAAATATCACGATTTTCTTTTTGTAATCTAAAGCTAGCATCCCTGTAATCATTCAACGTGAGTTCTAGCTCATTAATCTCATTTTGCATTCCTTTACAAATATCTAACAATTCGGCTTTAGTGAAGGAATTTACCTCATCGTTGTTTGCCAGTAAACAGACGACAGCGGAGTGGGCTACCACCTCTTCATCCTTACCCTCAGCTTCGTTGTCCATGTCCCAAGTTATCATCTTGGCTTTTCCCTTATCTTTAGTAACCTGAGCAGTCTCTTTTCTGCATTGCTTCGTGAAGTGTCCCTTTTTCCTGCATTTGAAGCATTCAACTCTATTAGCAGAATCTTGTTCAGAAGAGTTTTTATCGTAATTAAAAGTGTTAGAGCAAATGAACCTTCTATGCATTTCTGATCTCCCTTGAGGAGTTCTGACAAACTTTCTAAAATTTCTAATCCTTAGCGCCATCTCCTTATCAGCATCTTCATCTTCGCTAGCTTTCAGAGCAAGTGGCTTTGAAGCTTTTTCCTTCTCCTCAGGTTTCTCTCTTTCTTCAATATTTTGCAATTCAAGCTCATGTGACATTAGATTACCTATCAAGTCCTCCACCCTCATCTGAGATAGATCCTTTCCTTCTTGGATGGCGGTGACTTTAGGCCTGAAAGAGCTTGGCAGTGCTCTTAATATCTTTCTCACCTATTCAAGGCTAGAATATGGCTTATCGAGCGAGCTAGACTTGTAGACAATGTTGGTGAATCTCGTAAACATCTCTGACATGGTCTCTGATGGTAGCATGCGAAATCCCTCGTACTCTGTGCTCAGAAGTGCAAGTCTAGACTCCTTCACCTGTGACGTTCCCTCGTGCTTCACCACAAATGTATGCCCTATTTCCTGCATAGTAGACATTGTGAGATACGATTGAATTCAGATTTATCTAATGAAAAAATAAGAGCATTCATAGCTTTAACATTAAGAGAATAAAGTCTCCAATCATTATCATCCCATTTATCATCACGTTTAAGCATCTCAACATTTTCAATTTTAATGACAGGTGGTTTATATCCTTTTTCAACAATTTGCCATGCTTTATAATCAATAGAAATTACGTAGATTCTAATAAAATTTTCCAATAAGCATAATCTGCACCATTAAATCTAGGGGGACGTGATATGGACTGACCCTCAACAAAAGCACTATCAAAGTGATCCATGGTCAATCCTAGGCTAGATCCTAAAACCTGCTCTGATACCACTTATTGGATCTTGATCCTAGCCTAGAGGGGGGTGAATAGGCTAATAAAATAATTCTCATGCAACCCACGAGAAATCACACAGTTAAAAGCACAACCAGAGTACATAAGAGACAATTACAGAGTACGCTTAGATATTCCCAAATTCGGTCGCGCCAACGACCTACGTCCAGCCCCAAGCAAATATTAGCATTAATAAGTTCCTTCTGTATACCTACAGTGGGGTCCTAGCTCCAACTCCCCACCTAGACTGTACTACACTCATCAAAGTGTATAACCATATCAACCTAATACATGCGTATCTTGACTGCACCAACACGTCAAGACCCTCCTGTCTAGCCCCAACCAGACAAGTCCAAAATAACACAAATATTGGTAAAGTTTCCCCTACAGAGAACGTTACACTAAGACACGAATATAAAGTGTAAAGGGTTTAGAAATGCTCAGTTTGTGCCCGTGTAGTCGTCTCTGTCAATTAGCATGTCGTCAGCTTCAATCTGACGCAAACGGTATCTCGATCTGACTTCTGGATCTCAATCTGTCTCAAATTGCACTCTGGTCTGTGCGTATAACAATCCCAGTTCAAAATCAATATAATTGCTGTCTGTGCGCTCAGCAATTCTTTAAACATCAAATCCACATCAACCAATTCTTTTCGCTTGATTTCGTTCGCAAGAGGTCGTCCACGTCAGCCCGTAATACACGAGCTTCTCCGTCTCTCGTTCTCTCCGATCAGAGTTAGGGCATGTGGCTTCGAACGATTGTTCCGAGTGGCTGCCCTGACTTCGACGACGACCCCAGCGACTGCTCTGACTTCGACAGCGACCCAAACAACTGCTCCGATAGCGGTAAGGGCATGCAGTGGATTCACGGTGGCTAGGGCATGCAGGCAACATCACTCGTCAATGGCGATATTTTGAAGATTCTGAATACGTTGAAGACGAAGAAGACGATGGCCAGCGGTCGTATGGAGATCTAGCTTCGCCTGTATGCTTGAGGGAGGTTGATGGTTGTCATGCCCCACTTCCCTAAAATGGAGGCGAGACGTAAAAAGGTCCGCACGAGAGTGGAGCTGTGAAGCCCCAAACCCGATAAGCGTCAATAAAACATAAGCAGGTCCCTGTAACCACGAACGGAACAACAATAATAACACAAGGAGAGACAGAAATAAAATCTCAAGTCTCAGAATTTGTCCAACATTAAAAATATTGTTCAACATCCAGAAAAGCCACCAGGTTAAAAGAAAGAGTCTAAAGGCCCAGAACAAGGCCAACAAAAGGGACAACATAACAAAGTATTGGTGCCACGCACCGACAACAAAACAGTCTAACAACAACACAAACAGTCTCTATGACTGTTCGCCCGTGTCCACAAAGTCCTCGTCAAACACAGGCTCGGGCTCGGCGTCTGCAAACACCTCGTCCTCAACAATGAACTCAGGCTCAGGATCTAACATGTGTCACCCAAAAGAGTAAAGGGGCACATGTCAGCAAGTCTAAAAGACTTGGGCAAGGAAACTGAAAATGAAGGTAAACTAACAACCTAGCAGTTATAGTATGCATGACATAGCAGTTATGGTATGAGGGCACACGTAAGACATGGTGAAACAATAAGTGCAAGAGAACAATTTATCAGGGCATGTCAAGAGTAGCCAAGCTACTAACAATCTCAATCTTTTCGCTAGTCACGTTTCAAGTTGTTTGTACATGTTTACGCCTTACAGCTGAACTGTTGGACATTCACACTGATTGGCCGCTTAACACTACCCCAGAACCCAGAGTTTACGCCTTACAACTGAAGTTGCTGATCGGGCATACTCCCAGTTGAATGGCCGCTTAACCCTTACCCCATCCCACACGTAAACAAGCCAGGGTCTCTGTACACGATGCTCAGTAAATGAGCCAGGGTTGTCCCGCACAAGAGCTTGTTATTAGGTTCACAATTTGGCGTAGGGTTGTGCCCGCTAAAAGCAGGTGCCTAGCCTCAATCATTTCACAAGGTGTAACGGAGCGACGCAATCACGGGAACACATAAAGAATGCAATGACATGACAATTAATTCGCCTACCGTTAATTGAAATTAAACATGACATGGTAGTTGTGCAACATGATAAATGTCGGATCTAGCTTCGTTGTCAAGCTAGTTCCTGAAATTGCGCCTAGGCGAGTATCATTTCGTCGCCTAGTCTCTTTTACGCCTACAACAAGCAAATGGCCTAAAACCCTAAGTGGCAAGTTTCACTTGCCTAGCACCGAGGATGACGATCACGAAGGTTCGTCTCGCAAGCGCTAATCTACGGGGAAAGTCGCTGCTAAGGAGAAACAATCATCGAAACAACATTCATTTTCATTAGGGTTTCACAAAAACACAAATGGGTTAAGAGAACATTAAGAGATCGATTTATTACCGAATCGTTAGCGGAAGAACGATGCCGAGCAAGCACGGCGACGGAAGAAACGATCCGGGGACCTACGGTTCAGATCTGGAATGGATGGGGAAATCTGGAGAAAATGGGATTTGGGGGTTTTCCGGTGACCTAGAGGTGGTGGCCGGCCTAAATGGAGAGGGGGAGAGGCTCTTGATGAAGGGGAAGAGCTAGAGGAAGGTTGGGGAAGATCAGAGGTCAAGGGGGAAGGAAAGAGGCCAGGATAAGAGAAAGAAAGAAAAGAAACGAAGTGGGGTTTAAATAGAAAATGACCCGGCGGCCGCCCAGAAATCAGGGTTTCGACACTGATTAGTCGGTCCAAGAGCAACCTCTGACCGACTAGTGGGAACTAGTCGGTCGGTTGACCAACGCAGACCGACTAAGTGTAAACAGTAACTCCTGACGAAAAATAGGATTTAGATTTAGTCGGTCAAAGTACAACTACTGACCGACTAGTTTCTCATCTAGTCGGTCGATGAACGCTCTTAGACCGACTAAGAATGAATAGTACTTGGTATCAAAAATGATCATAGAGCTAGTCGGTTAAAGAACGATTGCTGACCGACTAGTTTGCAACCTAGTCGGTCGACAAATGTTCTTAAACCGACTAACGATAAACAGTAACTCCTGAATAATTAAAAAAGCCCACTAGTCGGTCCATGAAGGTTTGCCGACCGACTAAATCGTCATCTAGTCGGTCGGTTCCCCTTCTTGTACCGGCTAACGTGCACAGAAAGTTCCGAAATGGAGCGCGAAGCTCCGGGATCGATTTCTAAGACTCCTAGGCTTGATCTAAAAATAAGATATGACCGATATGAAGCCCGTCACGAATGACTTACTCTGAAATCGACGATCAACTGAAGAAGCTAGGAAAACACGACGAAACAAACGAAAACGAAAACTACGGAGACGAAAACCACACATGAGGAGAAAATCCTCCAAAACATATATATAATATAGATAATCCAAATACATGAAAAACCAGTCGTTACATCCTCCCCAACTTAAGAAAAATTCCGTCCTCGGAATTTCCCAACACTCACGTGTCCGAAAACAAAAGTGGGAAACGCTCTCGCATCTCATCCTCATTCTCCCAAGTAGACTCTCATGGCAAGCCATGTCGCCACATCACACTCATAAGATTGACAAACTTGTTCCGAAGTGACTTCTGACACCTGTCCAGAATCTGCACTGGCTGCTGGTCATACGTCATATCAGGGCGAATGGTAATCTCCGAGAAATCCATAGCATGAGATGGATCGCTAATGTATCGACGAAGCTGCGACACATGGAAAACATTGTGAACTCCTTCCAAAGATGGCGGCAAGGCTAAGCGGTAAGCTACCTCGCCAACTCTCTCCAGAATGTCAAACGGTCCAATGTATCACGGGCTCAACTTCCCTCGCTTCCCAAAGTGAATCACTCCACGATTCAGGGAAATCCTCAGAAACACATGATCCCCAGGCTGAAACTCAAAAGGACGACGTTTAGCATTAGCCCAATGATTGAAACGGTCCTGAGCAATCCTCAACCTCTCCCGAATGTTTCTGACAATATCCACGGCCTCCACAATCATCTCAGGTCCCAACAGCTCCCGTTCACCAACGTCATCCCAACTCAATGACGATCGACATTTCCTCCCATAAAGCGCGGCGAAAGGTGCCATGCCAATACTCGCCTGGAAGCTGTTGTTGTAGGAAAACTCCACTAGATGTAGATGGTCCTCCCACAAACCCTTGAAATCCAACATGCACGCCCTCAGCATGTCCTCCAAGATCTGAATCGTCCTCTCGGACTGGCCATCTGTCTGCGGATGGTACGTCGTGCTGAAACTCAGACGCGTACCCAAACTCTTCTGTAAACTCTGCCAGAACTGAGATGTGAACCTCGTGTCTCTGTTCGACACGATACTCACGGGGACTCCGTGAAGTCATACAATCTCCTGCACAATTCACATTACATCACTATCTAAACTAGGGAAAAGGAAATAAACCGGAGAGTAAAAGAATTTACCTCCATGTATCTCCTCGCTAGCGCCTCAGTGGACTGTCCCACTCAGAATGGAATAAAGTGCATGGATTTGGTCAATCGATCTACGATCACCCAAATCGCGTCATTCTGCTTTGGACTCTGAGGTAGTCCAGTCACGAAATCCATAGTGATGTGTTGCCATTTCCACTCCGGAATTGGTAGCGGTTGTAGCAACCCGGCCGTACGCTGATGCTCCGCCTTCACTTGCTGGCAAACCAAGCACTTGGCTACACTCTGAGCCACACTCCTCTTCATGCCATGCCACCAATAGTTCAGACGAAGATCCTTGTACATCTTGGTCCCACCAGGATGCACAGAATACGGTGAACTGTGTGCCTCCACCATCAACTCCTCTCTAATATCCCCAGCTGGCACACACAACCTGGCTCCAAACCTCAGCGAGCCATCCTCATGAATCAAAAAGTCAGTCCGCAGACCGGCTTCCACCTGCTCCCGAACCTTCACCAGCTTCGGATCCTCAGCCTGGCCAGCCTTGATCTGATCCACGATCGTCGACTGAATATGCATACTCATCAACGAAGAAGCCTCCCCAGGAAGAACAATCTCAACTCCCGACTCGCAAAAATCCTGCTGCAATCTCCACTGCGAGGTCAAAATCATCACCGCTGGAAGCCTACTCAGCACATCAGGAACCACATTCACCTTGCCAGGGTGATACTGTAAATCAATCTCATAATCCGCCATGAGCTCCAACCATCGACGCTGTCGCATGTTGAGCTCCTTCTGGGTAAAAATATACTTCAAGCTTTTGTGATCGGTGAAGATTTTCACTTTCTCACTCAGCAGGAAGTGCCTCCAAATCTTGAGCGCAAACACGACAGCAGCCAACTCCAAGTCATGCATCAGGTAATTCTTCTCATGACTCTTGAGCTGGCGCGAAGCATACGCCACGACATGCTCGTGCTGATGCAACACACAACTGAGACCCTTGCCAGAAGCATCGCAAAAGATCTCAAATCCACCGCTGTGATCAGGCACAACAAGAATAGGGGCAGTCGTCAATCTCTCCCTCAGAACACCAAAAGCATTCTCACAATCACCCGACCAAAAAAAGGCACATCCTTCCGCGTCAATCTGGTCATCGGCTCGGCGATACGTGAAAAGTCCTTAATGAAGCGCCGATAGTAACCAGCAAGCCCAAGGAAACTCCGGATCTCAAATGTTGACTGCGGAACAGGCCACTCTCTGATGGCCCTAATCTTCTCGGGATCCACTGAAATACCATCTCCAGAAACCACATGCCCGAGAAAGGCAACTCTGTCCAACCAAAACTCGCACTTGGAAAACTTAGCATACAACCGATGCTTCCTCAAAATCTCCAACACTGTCCTCAAGTGCGAGGCATGCTCCTCCTCCGACTTCGAATAAATCAGAATGTCGTCAATAAATATAACGACAAACTTGTCTAAAAAGTCATAGAAAATTAGGTTCATCAAATTCATGAAAACTGCGGGTGCGTTAGTTACGCTGAAGGGCATAACCACAAACTCATAGTGTCCATACTTTATCCTGAACGATGTCTTTGGACCATCATCCTTCTTCACCTTCAACTGATGGTAACCACTCCTCAAATCCAATTTAGAAAACACCCTCGATCCTCTAAGCTGATCAAAAATATCATCGATGCGAGGCAACGGGTATTTATTCTTGATGGTTACCGCATTCAGCTCCCGATAGTCCATGCACATGCGACGCGAACCATCCTTCTTCCTCACCAGCAGCACCGGTGCTCCCCACGGAGACACACTAGGATTGATATAACCCTTCTGCAAAAGCTCATCCAGCTGCTTCCGCAACTCCTCCAACTCTGCGGGTGCCATACGATAGGGCACCTTCGAAATGGGTTGCGCTCCTGGAATAAGATCAATAGAAAATTCTAAAGCCCGATCAGGTGGCAATCCAGACATTTCCTCGGGGAAGACGTCATCAAAGTCCCGCACAACCGCTGGCCTCTCCAGCTCCATCTGCATAGCCACAATCTCCACTGGTCTGGCCCGAAATCTGATCGGGCCAAGCGAACTGCTACCTTGGCTGAACTCAAAGACAGGATGTCCGGGAATCTCGAACACCACCTTCTTTCTCCGACAGTCGATCGTAGCATAGAAGCTCGCAAGCCAGTCCATCCCAAGGACCGCATCATAGTTGATAATGTCGTGGACAATGAAATCAGTGTAAAGCTCATGTCCACAGACCACCAATGAGCAAGAACAGCAACCATGATGCACCGAGACCACGCCATTCCCTGTAACGATATTCCAACTCTTGGGAAGAGGGGACGTCGACAAGGAATGCTTCTCCACGAAGCTCCGAGAAATAATGCACATCGATGCACCTGAGGCAAAGAGAACTCGTGCAGGAAAAGTGCACACCAAAATCACACCTACAAACAGTCTAACAATCAAGCCCTAGTCTAGCAAACAATCATGTTCAAGCAAACAACATAATCTAACAAACAAATCCAAATAAGAAAGGAACAGCCAGATGGAGAGTTACCTGCGATAACCTCATCCATAGCCTCGCTCTCCACCTCGGTCATCAGAAAAGCATGCCTCCTCGGTAGAAAAGTCTGCTGAAAAGCCTGCCTCTGTGGGACAAGAGCTGCTCCACGTCCAGCAGGAACAGGCGCTCTCTGCTGCAACGGCTGTGCTGCAACAGGTGCCCTCCGCAGCTGATTCGCATGCCGAAAATCCTTCGCGACATGAGAAGCATCACCACAAACCAAACACTGGCCCAGAAATTTCCTACACTGATCCTTGATGTGACCAGGCTTGCCGCAGAAATGGCAAGTCTTCTGATTAGGCCCTCCCGGCCTTTTGAACTACACCGGATGATTATGCTTGAAACCAGGCCTAACCACCGCCTTGGCCTGCTCCATAGGCCTCTTCCCAGCTCCTGAAACATGTCCCCTCCTCTGGTTCAAATTCAACTCCTACCGCCTCGCAGCAATCAGAACCTTCTGATATGTCTCCAGGTCAGAAGAGGTCACAAAACTCTGAAGCTCCAAGGCAAGTCCCTGCAGGAACCTCTGAGCCCTCTCATCAGCATCCTGCACCATCTTCGGTGCGAACCGACTCAGCCTAGTGAACTCTTGGTGGTACTGGTCCACCGACGAGCTCCCTTGCTTCAGCTCAATAAAACGCTGCAGCATCTCCTTCCTAGTAGCCTTCGGAAAGAACTCCTCATCAAACCTGGACTTAAAGGTAGCCCAAGCTATCGGCTCCACCAGCATCTTCTCTTCCGCATCCCACCAGTTCTGAGCATTATCCTTGAGTTGCCTCTTCGCCAAATTAACCCATCCAGCCGGGCCGATCTTGGCCATCTTCAAGTTATCCTCAATGTTCCGAATCCACTCATCGGCAGCCAGAGGACCCTCAGACCCATTAAAATATGCTGGACCCAACTCCCGAAATTTCTTCGCTCCCGGCTCGGAGCGAGGGAAATCCTGGATTGCCCGACCAGCTCGAGCAAGTGGAGCATTCTGGACTTACAGGAGCATGCCCTGCTGCACCTGCATCATCTGAAGCATCATCTGCATCATCTCTCCATTGGTGGGTTCCCGCTCAGGCTCCTCGTCATGAGGGGGTGCACCACTACCTCCACCTCGGGTGAATCGCCTTCCTGCCATCTAATGACACAGAAAACGAAACAATTAGACTCATAGCTTATGACTCGGATGTCGAACTTAGTTTATTGGACATTCTAATATTATTATCGTTATTCCGATAATCGCGGTTACAAAATGGACCTGCATGGGCCACCAACAAAACCTGTCACGCCCCGCTTCCCTAAAATGGAGGCGAGACGTGAAAAGGTCCGCACGAGAGTGGAGCTGTGAAGCCTCAAACCCGATAAGCGTCAATAAAACATAAGCAGGTCCCTATAACCATGAACGGAACAACAATAATAACACAAGGAGAGACTGAAATAAAATCTCAAGTCTCAGAATTTGTCCAACATTAAAAATATTTTTCAACATTCAAAAAAGCCACCAGGCTAAAAGAAAGAGTCTAAAGGCCCAGAACAAGGCCAACAAAAGGGACAACATAACAAAGTATTGGTGCCACGCACTGACAACAAAACAGTCTAACAACAACACAAACAGTCTCTACGACTGATCGCCCGTGTCCATAAAGTCCTCGTCAAACACAGGCTCGGGCTCGGCGTCTGCAAACACCTCGTCGTCAACAATGAACTCAGGCTCAGGATCTAACATGTGTCACCCAAAAGAGTAAAGGGGCACATGTCAGCAAGTCTAAAAGACTTGGGCAAGGATACAGAAAATGAAGGTAAACTAACAACCTAGCAGTTATAGTATGCATGACATAGCAGTTATGGTATGAGGGCACAAGTAAGACATGGTGAAACAATAAGTGCAAGAGAATAATTTATCAGGGCATGTCAAGAGTAGCCAAGCTACTAACAATCTCAATCTTTTCGCTAGTCATGTTTCAAGTTGTTTGTAGATGTTTACGCCTTACAGCTGAACTGTTGGACATTCACACTGATTGGCCGCTTAACACTACCCCAAAACCAAGAGTTTACGCCTTACAACTGAAGTTGCTGATCGGGCATACTCCCAGTTGAATGGCCGCTTAACCCTTACCCCATCCCACACGTAAACAAGCCAGGGTCCCTGTACACGATGCTCAGTAAATGAGCCAGGGTTGCCCCGCACAAGAGCTTGTTATTAGGTTCACAATTTGGCGTAGGGTTGTGCCCGCTAAAAGCAGGTGCCTAGCCTCAATCATTTCACAAGGTGTAACGGAGCGACGCAATCACGGGAACACTTAAAGAATGCAATGACATGACAATTAATTTGCGTACAGTTAATTGAAATTAAACATGACATGGTAGTTGTGCAACATGATAAATGTCGGATCTAGCTTCGTTGTCAAGCTAGTTCCTGAAATTGCGCCTAGGCGAGTATCATTTCGTCGCCTAGTCTCTTTTACACCTACAACAAGCAAATGGCCTAAAACCCTAAGTGGCAAGTTTCACTTGCCTAGATCCGAGGATGACGATCACGAAGGTTCGTCTCGCAAGCGCTAATCTACGGGGAAAGTCGCTGTTAAGGAGAAACAATCATCGAAACAACATTCATTTTCATTAGGGGTTCACAAAAACACAAATGGGTTAAGAGAACATTAAGAGATCGATTTATTACCAAATCGTTAGCGGAAGAACGATGCCGAGCAAGCACGGCGACGGAAGAAACGATCCGGGGACCTACGGTTCAGATCTGGAATGGATGGGGAAATCTGGAGAAAATGGGATTTAGGGGTTTTGGGGGTTTTCCGGCGACCTAGAGGTGGTGGCCGGCCTAAATGGAGAGGGGGAGAGGCTCTTTATGAAGGGGAAGAGCTAGAGGAAGGTTGGGAAAGATCAGAGGTCAAGGGGAAGGAAAGAGGCCAGGAGAAGAGAAATAAAGAAAAGAAACGAAGTGGGGTTTAAATAGAAAACGACCCAGCGGCAGTCCAGAAATTAGGGTTTCGACACTGATTAGTCAGTCAAAGAGCAACCTCTGACCGACTAGTTTGGGAACTAGTCGGTCGGTTGACCAACGCATACCGACTAAGTGTAAACAGTAACTCCTGACGAAAAATAGGATTTAGATTTAGTCGGTCAAAGAACAACTACTGACCGACTAGTTTCTCATCTAGTCGGTCGATGAACGTTCTTAGACCGACTAAGAATGAATAGTACTTGGTATCAAAAATGATCATAGAGCTAGTCGGTTAAAAAACGATTGCTGACCGACTAGTTTGCAACCTAGTCAGTCGACAAATATTCTTAGACCGACTAACGATAAACAGTAACTCCTGATTAATTAACAAAGCCCACTATTCGGTCCATGAAGGTTTGCCGACCGACTAAATCGTCATCTAGTCGGTCGGTTCCCCTTCTTGTACCGGCTAACGTGCACAGAAAGTTCCGAAATGGAGCGCGAAGCTCTGGGATCGATTTCTAAGACTCCTAGGCTTGATCTAACAATAAGATATGACCTATATGAAGCCCGTCACGAATGACTTACTCCGAAATCGACGATCAACGGAAGAACCTAGGAAAACACGACGAAACGAACGAAAACGAAAACTACGGAGACGAAAACCACACATGAGGAGAAAATCCTCCAAAACATATATATAATATAGATAATCCAAATACATGAAAAACCAGTCGTTACAATGGTGGCCCTTGAACTTTGATGCTTCGGTAAGTAAGGGCTTCAAGGAACTTGGCGGCAAGCAGCTTCCACGTGGAACCCTAACTCCACGGATGGGTCTTCATGGCAGCAGGATCTCGATGAAGCATGTCAACAAAGGGTAGCTTACGGCAAGATGATGAACGACAACAAGTTGATCGTTGATGTAGACTCCTTCTCGACAAGTAACGACAGCAAGTTGATCTCCGAACGGTAGCACAGATTAACAATGGTAGAGTTCTTGGGTTTAGCCTCTTGGAGATTGAAGAGGAAGTGCTCTTGGACTTTAGAGGAGATGTTGTTTTGATGCTTGGAGATGGGGACTCATTGCTGGAAGCTTGGTTGATGAGTTTTGCCGTGAGTACTTGTTCGATGGGCTTGGTAGGATGATATGCAGGACTACTTTATGGCCTTGGTGCTTATGGCATAAGGTTTTAGCAAGGAGTATTGCGGCAAGGGGATGTGATCATTGAGTCATTCAGCTTGGAGGAGGAGTAGCTTGCTAGGGTTTCTTTGGAGATTATATTATTGGCCGCATTCTTTTTTGTTTTTGGAGAGGGGTTTTTATAGGAGAACTTGGAGGAGAATTGTGCAATGAGAGAATCACTCAAATCCCTTAAATATAGGAATTCAAGTTTGTATTTGATTTGTAATGGGATTTGAAAGATGAGATGTGGGATTTGTATATGATTTGAATGTGAAGTGGTCTAAGATTTGAATCTAGAAATAGGGATTTGATATCATTACAAATTGATATGAGTCAATCCAAAAGATTGACCAAGTCCTCTAAGTTAAGTGTATAGCTCTTTGACCAAGTCCATTTGCTACGTGAATAGCAATTCCACCAACATGTTGACTTAGTCATCTCTTCGAGAATTACGTCCTTGCCATTCCTGAAACACACTTAGCACACACGTTAATAGCTACACACATTTGTCATCATCAAACTAAAGATCCTAGATCATTGCGTCCAACAGGTGTAAGGATGGACATCAAGCGGAGAAGGCCAAAGCTTGGACTCAAGGGATGACAAATCTTGGAGTTAATGTGGAGCACCAAGGCATCAAAATTGAAGACATATACTCTAATGAAAGCATTGCAATCCATGTATTATTTCATTTATTTCTTTCTCTCTTTTTGAGTCTTGGTTTAATGTAATGCCTTGTTTGATGGTCTACTCATTAATGCATATGCATTTCATCATCATAGTGAGCCTTAGTATTATCATAGCATCCAACCCAATAGGCTCATCTTTCCCAATGGCTCAATTGGAGTCTTTGCCTTTTCAACAGTCGCCTGATGAAGATTTTACAGTCGACTGGGTGATTTCCAGTCACCTCTCGAGCCTTCTTCAGTAGACTATGGTGCACTGCTCAAGTCAACCTTTGATTGACTCATACTTGAGCTTTTGGAACAGTCGACTGACGGTCAATTTACAGTCGACTTTCCTCCAACAGTCGCCTGTGAATTGTTCTACGGTCGACTATGCGCAACTCGCATTATCTGGGCTTCATCCCATTTTGCTAGTCAATTGACTGGTTCAGTATTTACAGTCGCATGTCCATTTGACAGTCGCCTGTATACTGGCCATCAGTCGACTGTCTGCATACAGTGAGAAAGAGTGCATCTCTCTGTGTTATGCCATCCCCTGCAGAATCGCCTACTAAAGGATTTATAGGCGCATGTCCTGTTTACAGTCGACTGTATCGTCTTCATCAGTCGACTGTCAAAGCTCAGATTATAGCCGTTTTGAATTATTTAGACATTGGACAGTCGACTGTCATTTGTTCATCATTCGAATGTCAGTAACATTTTTGCCCAAAATCTACCCATTACAGCTTTTTGTTTTTGGCTGTTTTCTTGGCTTTTGAGAGTTCCCATAGGGTTCCTATATATATGAGAGGGCTGAGTTCATTAGAACTTCTTGATGCTATTGAAAATCATTAGAGTTTAATTAAGCCACTCTCAAACTCTCTCATTTCCATCTTAGAGCTCATTCTCTCTTTCATGCATTGATGTCAAGTTCATGGGAAATCATCCAAGTGCATTTCTAGCAAATCACATCACTTGGAGATCCTCTTCCAGGCCTTGCATTCATTAATGAGTAAGTTCATCTCAAGGCATAGCTAAGAGTATTTGTTTTACTTTGTGTTTCTTTGAAACCCTAATTCTCTTTGTGGGAATTAGATACTCTCTTTGTGGGAGTTACTCTCTTTATGGGAGTTTGGTGTCCTAGTGTTGGGCTAACCCTAATTCTTTGTGTGGGAGTTAGTAATTCTCTGTGTGGGAGTTAGAACCTTGTTTAGGGTTGGTTTGGTTCTTGTGTAGGAAAAAATCCTCTGTGTGAGGTATCTCTTTGTGAGATTGTATTCACTTCTCTTTGTGGAAAATATAATGAATATTGGTGTGGCTGGACATACCCAAGTTTTGGGGAACCAGGGTAAAATCTTGTGTTTATGTTTAGTTTATTTGTGTTGATTAATTCCTCTTGCATTTATTATTCCGCATTTGCAAGTTAAATTTTAATTGCACAATTTATTGCCATTACTCTCTATTCACCCCCTCTAGAGTGTTTGTTGTTAGTATTGCAAGGTAACGGTCCTTACAGTTGGTATCAGAGCAAGGTTGAAGCATACAACAATGATGGCATACAATGCTTCATACATGTCTCATGAAGAAGGTCTATCAACCGTTCGACCCCCGCTCTTCAACCGAACCAACTACCCAAGTTGGAAGATCAAGATGATGATCTACTTGGAGGGTCACGACCTTTAGGACATCACAGAGTTACCATTTGAGAAGCTTACTACACCCGCAGCTTCTAGGACAAAAGCGGAGAAGGACTCGATCAAATTCAATGCAAGGACTATGAATGCATTCCATTGCGCCCTCACGTGCAAAACGGCCAACGAAATTTGGCATACATTGGAGATTTCTCATGAAGGGACTTCGAAGGTAAAGAAATCTAAACAATGCGTATTTAGATCTAAATATGAGTTGTTTAAGATACGGGAAGGTGAAAACATCTCGGAGATGTTCACAAGGTTCACAGAAATCATGAACGCTTTGGAAGGACTTGGGAACGTGATTTCCCAAGAGGATCGAGTTGAGAAGATCTTTGATTCGCTCACATCTCAATGGGAGTCAAAGGCCAACGGTATTTTGGAGTCTATCGACCTTTCCAAATACACTGTTGAGGAGTGCATTTTGGAATCTCATGGCGTATAAAGTAAATCTTCAACACAAGAAGGAGATTCAACCATCCAAGCCCGAGAAGCCTGAGAAGCAAAAGGGGGTTGCATTCCATGTCGAGAAGGAGCCAAACGAGTGGAGAGAGAAATTCCATCGGGAAGCTCTGAGTGAAGATGATGGAGAAGATGATGTTCGCCATGATGATTACATCGTGCTTGCCAAGCAATTCAAGGCATTCATCAAGGGCAAGAAAGGTAAATCTTTGTCAAAGTTTGTCCCCAATTATAACAAGGTTCCTACTTGTTACAATTGCAGTGGTAAAGGTCATCGCTCCACCGAATGCCCTTCCAAACCCACCAATGAGACTTATAAGGGTAAAGGGAAGAAGCATTGAAAAGGCAAGTCCAAATTCAAGAATCAAAAGAAGGGACTTGTTTGCACATTTGATGATTCTGATGAGGACACATCAAGTGATGAAGAAGAGGACGTCACGGAGCAAGCTCACATATGCTTCGCGGCTTTTAATGATTCTTCATTAATCTCCTCAAGATCTAGCGTTGAAGGGGTAGAGGCGTGGCTCAACTCCAACGAAGAAATGTGCTTCATGGCTAATGGGGAAGATTCTTCGTCAAGCTCTAGCGAGGAGGAAAGCGATGAGGAAGTTGAAGAGGAGAAGCTATCCTACGAGGAGCTTGAATACTGCTTCAACGTGGACTCCAACGTGGCAAGTAAATGCCTCAACTCGTATGATAAATTGAAAGCAAAATTTAAGAATATTGTGAGTAGGGTGCATGCTTTAGAATCTACTAGTGTAAATAATCATGATGCTTTGCATGTTTGTGACACTAGTGAGAGAGACACACTTCTATCTCAAGTTAAGGATTTGATCATTTCTAATGAAAAATTATTAGCTCAAAATCTTAGCTTAGAATCTCGCATTCAACAACTTTCGTTGAAATGCGAAGAGGATTCCCAAAAGCTCAAAAGCTTTGTTTATTCTAGGGATTCACTCCATGGTTTGCTTGAAAAGCAACATCGGACAAACCATAAAGGAGGTTTGGGATACACTCCAAAGGTGGTTACCAAACCCAATTCCTCTTATGGTGCAAAATACAAGAAATATTGCAAAAGCACCTAAGAAGAATCACCATGACTTCTTGTATAACAATAACACCAACAAGAAGCATGTAAATCACAAGGTTGTGAGGAAAAAGGAAAACTCTTCATTATTTTGCTTAGAAGCAAAATCCTCACTTCATGCATGATAAGAAAATATTTTCTACACTTAAGCATGCCACATCCACTCCTCTTGCAAAGGCAAAACCCTTGCCTAGGAAATCTTTGAGTTTATGGATTCCCACTAAGGTTAGTGTGTAAAACAGAGATAGTTACATCAACTCTTTAGTTAGGGATGTGATCACCTCATGTGATTACATTAGGAAATCAAACTCATCTTGGGTTTGGTTCCCTAATGTTTAGGTTCCTCACACATATGCATATTGCATGTGTATTGTGCTTAAATGTTTATTTTTAGCAGACCCATTATTTGTGTGTGTTTCAAGATTTTGAAATGCTTTCAAATTTATTGTTCATGAAAATGGGACCTTGGGGAATACATTGTCATGCTTGCATTCATTTATCCATATGTATGACAATGTGAGAGTTAATATGTTGTATGTTTAAAATTATTCTGATACATATTTTGACTCTCATTTTGTGGGAATCAATGCTTCACAATTGGTGTCATTCAATTGATTAGTTTGGTCTCAAACTCAACCCCTTGGATATTGCCAACATGTTTCTTGTTATACTTTGTTTTGGCAATATCATTATGAATCATTGAAGCTTGATTTTTACATATATATTGCTTTCATACACTTTAGGCCCATGGCTCCAAGTATGTTTAACAATTGGTAAAGAGGATTATCTTTCAAGATTCTTTTTCTACAATTGGTATTTTGTCAATTGTTAGAGATTGTTTATCTCCGAATTTATAATTGGTATTAGATCCTAGAAGTCAAAATTTGACCATTTCTATGATCTAGTTGAAGCATGGGATAGTGATTGATACACACTAAATTTTTACAATTTGGTATCACACTTTTCTTTACTTTAGCATGTTGTCACATCTTTGATTAAGATGCCTAGGAAGATATTATTGATGTCCACCTTTTTGACGATGTCAAGGGGGAGAGATATATGAATTATGTAAATCTTGTATTTCATACATATGCATATTAGGAGAGAGACAAATCTATGGGGAGAGATATGTGGGATTATATAAACCATTCATGTGTGCATGTTATCTTCAATTGCAATTGGTTTATGTACTCCATGCCTACTTTATATCACAATGGTTTCTCAGTATTTGATTTGGTATAATGATTATTCATAATTGTATATCTCATTTTACTATTGGTGCATATAAGTAGGGGGAGCTCCTTAGCTTTGTGCTTTATTTTCTTTATATTTACATAATGTGTGTCACCATCAAAAAGGAGGAGATTGTTGATTATTGGTGTTTCATAAAATTATAATTTTGATGATGATCACAACATTATGTTGTTGCTAATGACTATCTTTTTTTCATAGTTACATTTCAAGAATATCATTTAGGAGACTAAACACTTGGTGTAAGGATGGACTTCAAGTGGAGAAAGGCCAAAGCTTGGACTCAAGGGGTGATAAAGCTTGGAGTTGATGGGGAGCATAAAGGCATCAAGATTAAAGCCATAGAGTCTAACGAAAGCATTGTAATCTATGTATTATTTCATTTATTGTTTTCTCTCTTTTTGAGTCTTGGTTTAATGTAATGCCTTGTTAGATGATCTACTCATTCATGCATATGCATTTCATCATCTTAGTGAGCCTGAGGATTATCATAGAATCCAACCCAATAGACGCATCTTGCCCAAAGACTCAATTGGAGTCTCTGGCTTTTCAACAGTCGCATGATGAAGGTTTTACAGTCGACTGGGTGATTTCCAATCGCCATCGAGCCTTCTACAATCGACTGTGTTGCACTGCTCAAGTCAACCTTTAATTGACTCATACTTGAGCTTTTGGAACAGTCGACTGACGGTCAATTTACAGTCGACTTTCTTCCAACAGTCGCCTGTGAATTGTTCTGCAGTCGACTGTGCGCAACTCGCATTGTCTGGGCTCCATCCCATTTTGTTAGCCAGTTGATTGTTTCAGTATTTACAGTCGCCTGTCCATTTGACAGTCACCTGTATATTGTCCATCAGTTGACTGTCTGCATACAGTGCGAAAGAGTGCATCTCTCTGTTTTATGCCATCCCCTGCAGCAGTCGCCTGCTGAAGGATTTACATGCGCCTGTCCTGTTTACAGTCGACTGTATCGTCTTCATCAGTCGACTGTCAAGGCTCAAATTATAGTCGTTGGGAATTATTTAGCCGTTGGACAGTCGAATGTCATTTGTTCATCAGTCGACTGTCGGTGACATTTTTGACCAAAATCTAGCCGTTGGAGCTTTTTGTTTTTGGCTGTTTTCTTGGCCTTTGAGAGTTCCTATAGGGTTGCTATATATATGAGAGGGCTGAGTGCATTAGAATTTCTTGATGCTATTGAAAATCATTAGAGTTTAATTAAGCCACTCTCAAACTCTCTCATTTTCCTCTTAGAGCTCATTCTCTTCTTCATGCATTGAAGTCAAGCTCAAGGAAAATCATCCAAGTGCATTTCTAGCAAATCACATCACTTGGAGACCCTCTTCCATGCCTTGCATTCATTAATGAGTAAGTTCATCTCAAGGCATATGTAAGAGTGTTTTTTTACTTTGTGTTTCTTTGAAACCCTAATTTTCTTTGTGAGAATTAGATACTCTCTTTGTGGGAGTTTGGTGTCTTAGTGTAGGGCTAACCCTAATTCTATGTGTAGGAGTTAGTAATTCTTTGTATGGGAGTTAGACCCTTGTGTAGGGTTGGTTTGGTTCTTGTGTAGGACAAAATCCTCTGTGTGAGGTATCTCTTTGTGGGATTGTATTCACTTCTCTTTATAGGAAATATAATGAATATTGTTGTGGCTGGACGTACCCAAGTTTTGGTGAACCAATGCAAAATCTTGTGTTTTTGTTTGGTTTGATTGTGTTGATTAATCCCTCTTGCATTTATTTTTTCTCATTTGCAAGTTGAATTTTAATTGCACAATTTATTGCCGTTAGTCTATTCACCCCCTCTAGAGTGTTTGTTGTTAGTATTGCAAGCTAGACGGTCCTTACAATATGTGGACTAGCACGAGAAATATGTGAAACATTTGAACGATCATGTGAATGATTATGCATATGTGTATGCAGTGTATATTCATAAGCATTTTCATGTGGGTGAGTGAGAACACGTGGGTGTCTTATATTTATGTTAGCACGTGCACTTGGGTGTGGTGCATAAAATTACTCATATGTAGGAGCTTAATGTATACGTTCTCTCCTACGTGTTTGAATGTTAGTGTATATATACGCATGACCCTTCTTTGGAGAACCACCCTTGGTGGGTTTCTTTCCAAATGAGGGTGATGTTGGAATGGAGCTTGTCTTGGTAGAACAACTACTCAAGGGGTTTTGGGCTCCACTGCACCAGAGGATGGCCCCACAAAGTCTATAGATGATCCACTATAGGATGTGCGATAGTTGGTTATATTTTCTTTTGAATAGCCAAGTCCACCTCTGTGATTTGCGGGTTGTTGGTTTTCAAGCAATGTGTCCAATTTGTCCTTACCTTTGTTGATTCTCTCAACATTGGCAGACATATGCTCATATCTCTTCGTAAGTGATGAGAAATTAGTATCCAAGGTAGATACACGTGTCGTGAGCTCGTGCACTTGGGATTTGAGAGCAAGATTCTCATTCGCCAAAAATGTGTTTTGAGATCAAAGAGTCTCAAACCCAATGCCATCACAGCCAACGATTTGGACTCCGTCCAATTGAGATTTGACGGAAATAGCCTTATTTTTCAAGAGATCATTTTGAGAAAGCAAAGTGGCTATCTCCTTGACAAGTGTGTCACGTGTGGTGTCAACATGCAATGTGATAGACTTGTTTGAAGTAGCAAAACTAGAAAGTTTCTCCTTGGCAAGCATATAAGAGTTGAATAACGTTTGAAACTTATCAAATAGTTTTTCATTTGCTAATCTAAGATCATCCATGGTTACCTCATCCGTATCACTATCACTCTCACTTGAAGAGTCCTTTGGAGAGTCTGTTCGTGCTATGAAGCACATGTGCGCAACCTCTCCCTTTTCCTCTCTGTTTTTCTCAGCTGAGTCATCGCTACTTAGGGATGGCAGTAATGGCCTGACCCGCGTGGCCCGACCCGGCCCGACCCGGTTTTGACGTGGCCCGACCCGGCCCGCAGCCGGGTCGGGGAAATCTTGGGCTTTGTATGTGCCCCGCCCCGCCCCGTCCCGCCCCGGTAAACTATAGAGGTTTCAAAAAACATTATTATTTTGATGCAGACCATGCAGTCAGCGAATAACCCATAACTTATACGTTGTTCCACAGTTCTCCCAATTGGACCAATTCCTAATTCCAAATTACCAAATAAATCAAAATTCTCCCAATTCCCAAATAAAATTTTTATTTGGGATTCATATGGATGGCAGTAATGACCTGACCCGAACGGCCCGACCCGGCCCGACCCGATTTTGGTAAGAAAGTACACGCCCCGCCCCGGCCCAGGACCCGACCAGCCCCTGCCTGTAGATGGGTCGGGGCAAGCTTGGGTAGTTAAATACCCGACCCGCCCCGCAATATTTCCATTCCTATCGCTACTCGAATCTGTGATAGAGTCATCCCATGTTCCTACCAAGCCATTCTTCTTCTTGTTTTCTTTGTTCCTATCTCCCTTTTTGTACTTGGGAGCCTTCCACTTCTCCTTATTTTTGAGCATGGGGCAATCCTTCTTTATGTGTCCTGGCTTATTACATTTAAAACACAAAGAGGAATTGTTAGTAGAATCAAATTTGTTTTTAGGCTTGAAATTACCTTTCTAGTAGAACCGTGGGAACTTCCAGGCCATGAGAGCCATAGACTCCAAGTCCATCTCAACATCGGATTCTTTGTCTGATGTAGTCGTGAAAGCAATCACTTTCTTCTTTGGTTCTGCTAGACCCCTTTGAGCATCTCTTTACTGTCGGTCTTCCTTCCTAACCTCATAAGCCATGAGGTTTTCAATGAAGGTTTCCACGGTGTATGTGGACATGTCATTGCCTTCTTCAATGGCCATGGTCTTCTTCTCCCATTCTGGAGTAACGGCCATGATAAGTTTCCGAACCTTTTATACTTAACTGTAGGTCTTTCCTAGTTTTTCTTGTTCGTTCACAATGCCGGTGAACCTAACATACATGCTTGAGATTTTCTCTTTATCCTGCATTTGAAACATCTCAAAACGTTGTACACAAACAAGGAGTTTGGAAATTTTCGCCTGAGTGGTCCTTCATGTGTGACTAGGAGGTGGTTCCAGATTTGGTATGCAGACGTGCAGTTCGACACATTATTGAACTCCGATGCCGTCAATGCATAAATGAGTGGGTTTATTACTTTTGCCTTGTTTGCCTCCACGGTCACTTAAATGTGGGTCCTCTTGTTAAAGTCTTCTTCTAGAGGATCCTTGTACTCTTTTGCACCGATCTCCATGGGAAAATGCTCTTGAGAAATATCATCAATTGGCACTTCCAATAGCCAAAGTTGGATCCATTAAATAGGGATACCTAATGGTGGATTGTCCTTCGGAAATGGATGAAGCACTATAACGGTTGTTGTTGTTGTCTTTAGTTGCCATAGTTAATACATTACTCTGATACCAATTGTAGGCCTTGAAACTATGGGGGAAAACACTAGAGGGGTGGGTGAATAGTGTTTTATGATAATAAAAATGAATTTACGCCTAATTAAAATCCCTAATGCAATTAAATGCGCGGAATAGTTATGTGATAATAACAACACAGAAACTGCAAACGCAAACAGATTATGTACCCTGGTTCGGATTCCCCTGAGTCAATTCCCGACTCCATGGAATCCTACTCCAGCAACCCAATAGCAAATCCTGCTAGTGGTTAGTATCTACTAATATCCCACTTGTCAAATACCGGCAAGTGAAAATCCAATACAAACTTGATCACCTCTTCCCACAACCCGAGAATGGTCCACTCTCACAAACCGAGAGTAATCTCAATAAGAGAAGCGAAGAGAATTGAAACAATTTAATATGAAACAATTTACACAACCTTTGCATTGAATAATGACATAATAATATGAGGTAAAGATGTGTGTTTGTTGTGCTCTAAATGATGAGAGTATAAGTACTTACTAGTTGTCTCAAAATTAGGAACAAAGCTAGGATGAAGATCAGCTTTGAGTGCCTTGCATTCTTTGGGAGGCAAGTGTAGAAGTTGTGAGCTTGAGAGCTTGTTGGAGCATTGACTGCTATTCAATATAAGAAATTTTCTTCAAAATGTTCTAAGAGTGATGAAATAAATACCAACAAACCTAATTTATAAAGCTCAAGAATCACACCAAAATCTAGCAAAGATCTCCTGTATTTAATGCTGTAAACAACAATCAACGGGCATAAATCCTAGTCACCAGTCAACTGGAGTAGACAGACCAGTCGGCTGGAGCACTGATGGACATGGCAATTAATGCTGTCTAACGGCTAGTTCCTGACGACTGAAGAATTCTTCCCAGCCGTTTGTGGTACTATACAAACAACTGTATCCATAGCTTCAGACGACTGATCTGATGGGTTCAGAAACAGAGTTACTAGAAATTTCAATCGATAGTGGACAGACATTTGAAGCTCAACATCCACACATCTGTGCCACTGTGCAGATGTCTGGTTGTAAAGCTTTAGACGTCTGATTAGTCAGCTTAGGAAGTTACTGTAATTTTAGTCATCAAGCACCAGACATCTGGAGTTCATCACTATGTGTCTGAATCACTATACAGATGTCTGGGAGGAGAACATCAGACGCCTGATCAATCAGACTGTAGAAACAGAGGTATTGGAAAGATTGGTGTTGAGGAGCCAGACGTCTGGAGTTCATTATCCAGGCATCTGTCTTACTATGCAGATCTCTGGGATGATAACTTCAGACTTTGGATCAATCATACCGTGTAAATAGAGCTTACTAGAGTTTTAGCTCATAAATGGCCAGATGTTGGAGTTCTTCATCTAGTCGTATGACTAACTATGCAGACGTCTGGTATGAGAACATCCGACGTCTGGTCTAGGTTAGTTTTCAACCATAGTAAAATGCATGCACGCCAGATGTCTGGGTTTCAAGCACTAGTCGTCGGGGAAGGCTGAAAAACACTATTTTGTGTTTTTATAAGATCTAACCCTATGGGATTCAAATGATGAATGAACTATGATGTGTGAGTGTTATGGAAGTGAATCTATCAAGTCTATTCAAGGCTTAACATTCTAATTCAATAACAAGATGAAGAACAAAAGAAATTACACATTTATTATTAGGTATTGGCTTTTTAGACCAATATAGTTTTGATGATGATCACAACATTTATGCTGTTATGATTGACTCTCCATGTTTTAGTCTCATGTTTAACAATTGAAGAAAATCATTTTGGAGACTAAAAGCTTGATGAAAGGATGGATATTAATAGGATCCCTGCCATAGCTTGTAGCTTGATGAAATGAAACTCATCAAGAGGTGCCAAAGCTTGGAAGATGATGGGGAGAATCATGGCTACTCTAGCTTGAAGAGTATTGTACTAAGAAGTAAATGAACGAAATCCATGTAATATTTATATTTATGTCTTTTACTTCTGTGTTAGTTAGGTTACCTTGATTAGATGGTCATACTCATTCACGCATATGCATCATACATGATCTTAATGAACCTTCTGATCATTATAGAAACTAATCCAATAGATTCCCCATGCCAAAAACTCAATTGGATTTTTTTTGGAATTCCAACAAGCGCCTGTTGAAGGCATGACCTGGCCATCCTTCTACAGGCGGCTGTTATGCACAAGCTCAAGTCAATTTTCTTGAGAAGAGCTTCCTCCTGGTTAGTTGGACTAAGGTGTGTGTACCTAAAGAGGAGGGGGGCTCGGTGTGAGAAGGTTGGGAGACTGGAACCAAAGGGAAAGGACTTGATAAAGGAAGTCCCATCTAGTGCTAGATCTCTCGTAAGCAGGGTTTTAGAGTCAGCCAGCCCGCTTCGATGGGATCTTTCATTCTGGTCGGAGGAGGTCTCGAACTAAGAAGGTCAGTTCTCTGGCAAGTAAGGGTCGTGAACAGTACCGGTTCGAATCGGTAAACAACAGGCTAGCATCTTTGACTTTTTCAAGAAAAAGACTCGTATGGTCGATCTTGAAGTCATGCGCTCTTTTCTAAACCCTGGGTAAAAATAGCACTTGGGGCGGTGACTTCTGTGTACCACTAGTGCCACAAAGGCTTTTGGTGGTCTTATTGGCGCATACCACGGTGGGGTGGTATATTGCCTTCTACTTGACTGATAGATCCAAGGGAAATTACTCTATCTTCAATTCAAAGAGGAGAGATACATCTGGATGCAATGTTGATTCAGAAAGACCTAACTCTTAAGGAATTGGTGCGGCAAGTGCTTGTCAAAAAGCTTTTGTAACCAATCGGGGGTCAGGTCCACTTACTTTTTTTATTTCAAATTTTATGGTGGATTTGGTAGGAACAATGGAAAAGTAGGAATACTTTGGTTTGTCGATTAATTAAGAAGTATAGGGGTATTGTATTGGATATCTAGAATATTTATGTTATGTCCCAGGACCTTTTCTCGCCGTGGGGCGAAGGTCGCCGGTTTCGGAGGTTTTTCCGCGAGCGGTCTAAAAACTATATGAAGCGGGAAAAGCTGTTTGGAGAAATGGTCGGAAATGCAGCCGGTCGGAAAGGCTCGACGAAGGGAGGCGGGGTAAGGAAAGGGACCATAGAACGGAAAGCGCCTTCTAAACAACTCGGCAGAAGGGAAGGGGAAATCCCTCGCTCTCTTCACTTTCAGCCTTCCCAACAGTTTCATACTTGAGCATTTGGTACAGGCGACTGAAGTACAAATGATAAGTGCAGGTCAACCAACAGGTGCCTGAACTTTGTTCAACAGTTGCCTGGTTCATGGAAGTGCGTAAGTTGTCATTTTGAGCTCCAATCCATTCCTTGTGGCACTCGCCTGTTGAAGCCTTTACAAGCGCCTGCACAGTGGTACAAGTGCCTAAGTAGTCTTCTACAGATGCCTGTCCTGGCTCAGAATATAGCTGTTGGGATAAAAGAGCCGTTACATCAGGCGCCAGATTCATCAGGCGCCAGGTTCTTTGCCTACATGCGCATGTCCAATTTCTCTCATTTCCCTCTTTTGAGCTCATTTCTCTTCATGCATTGAAGCCTAGCTCAAGGGAAATACTCCAAGTGCAATCAAAGTTCATCTCAACACTTGGAGATCATATTCCATGCCTTGTATTCATCTTTGCGTAAGTTCTTCTCATCAAGGCAAAGGTACGAGTTCTTTTGTTTCATCTTTTTGAGTGAAACCCTAACTCTCTTTGTGAGAGTTAGCTTCTCCCTTTATGGTAGGTTGAGTCCTTGTGTAAGACTAACCCTTGTGTAGGGTTTGAGTGAGTCCTTGTGTAGGGCAAATTCCTTGTGTAGGGTGTCCCTTGTGTAGGGACTTGTATTCACTAACTTGTGTAGGATTAAGTGGGCATTGGGGTGTGGCTGGATGTACCCAACTTTGGGGAACCAGGATAAACCCTTTGTGTTTATTTTTGCTTATTTTGTTAAGTATTGGTGTTTTAGACCAATATTCGTTTGATGATGATAACAACATTATGTTGTTGCTAATGAATCTCATGTTTTAGTCTCATGTTTAATCAAATGAAGAATAGCATTTTGGAGACTAAATAGCTTGGTGCAAGGATGGATGATGAGTGTTTATTTTATATAGTTTCCCCCTCTTTTTCAGGCACGTTTTACATCGTTTTATTCTCCATTCCTCTCCGTTTTCCCCGTTTTGTCTCCTCTTTTGTTTTTGTGGTCGCTCATGTGCTTTGCAAGAAATATGTACCGATTAGGGATTATATGGCAAGATTCTAGCGCAAAGAGGCAAAATGAGCGAAGCCGGGGGTCAATAGGTGCAAGAGAAGATATTTTGTGAACAACAGAAACCCACGCGATCACGTCAACGTAGGGTTTTGCGGAACCCTTAGGGCACAAAAACTCTATTCCCGTCCTAAGTCGGACGAAACATAGACATAAAAGAAATTTGCAGCGGAAAGATTTGTTAATCTAATTAACATGCAGTTAAACAATTTTAACTTAGCCCTAAGGTACAAGACCCTTAGCCAAGATCTATGCCGACTCGGGATGGATCTGACCATCCCAAGAAGGATCTAACCTACTGCGATTAAATTAAACTAATGCTTATAAAATACATACCCAGAATCTCAACCCTGGGGCAGGCGAGATGTTCCGCACCGTCTTCTGAGCCGCTCCCCGTCTCACACCGAGCAGCTCCTTGAACTGCTTCCGGAAATGCTCCTCGAACCGCTCCGCATCCCGAGGCGAGCAATCCTCGTGTCGCCGAGCCAACCACGCGCGGAAGAAAGTTTCACGCGATCGGAACCTTCACTAAGATTTCGGATCCGATTCCGAACTCCTTTGCGGCTTTGCTAGAGCCCTCAGGAGTAAGGCAGAAATATTAGGGAGAGGATAAATATTAATTTAAGCCTAGATCCGAGCGTGCTCCAACATTTATGAGAGCCCTCAAATCTAGAACTTGGGACGAGTTTTGAGGAAGGGGGAGGCCCCGATTTATATAGGCAGCAGACTCTCCCCTTTTCTCCACAATCCGATGTGGGACTAATTTTAGAGTTAATCAAATTCAATTTAGTTTGCCTTTCATAAAGGCTAAATTTCCGTGAATTTTAACTCCCTCACCATTGAGCTTCATGATTGATACAACCTATCAATTCGAAGGGCGTTCAACGATGAAAGCATAGGAAAAAACGGCTTGTCAATCCGAGTCTGTTTGACCCGTCAATTGTATGTCCAAAGTTCAGCACAAGACTAGATTTTCGACTAAAACCAGCTGACAAATCTGTCCAGTAAACCTAAGGTTCTGTACCCATGGTGGGAGCCAGCAAGTGGGCCCCACCGCTCAAAAACAGGCTGACTGGGTGCCTTGCATAGACCTGTGCACAGGTGCCCAGGCGCCAGCCTTGCGCCTTGCGCCAGGAGCCCAGGCGGGCGCCTGGGCTCCCAGGCGCCCAGGGCGCCTGGGCGCGGGCCTAGGCCCAGTGCGCCTTGTGCCCTGGGCGCCCAGGCCCAGGGCAGGGCCTGGGCTGTCCACTGATCCAGACCAGACCAGAATGGTCTGGCTTGGGTCAGTCTGGTCTAGTCTGAACTGACTTGACCCATTGGGCTGTTTTGAGCATAACTTGGGTATCTGGAGTCCGATTTGGACGCCGTTCGAACTTGGTCGTAGACCGGGACATTCCCGTCTTACCCGTGAACTTTTCCTTGCGTTTATTTATTAAATATAGTCTTAAACAATTTAAGATACATTTAATCTCATTTTGCATCATATGCAAATTAGTCCCTATCTAGGCTTAATTATCATTTGCATCAAATACAAATGATCTGAGGTCACATTTCTCTACATCTCCCACTTGCACTCAGGATCATTTATCCCGAATGCAGGAGATGGTTGCAAACATCTTTTGCAATATTTTATCCCTTGGATCAAATGCAAATTATTCTCCCTAACTAATTTCTACCTATTACTAGACGAAAGTCGCACTCTGTGTGAGACCCTACAGCCTGACCCTTACAACAGGTTGGGCTCGAAGCCCTATACGACAGTGACCACGAGCAGTGGTGACTGTCCTTGCTTCAGGAATCATCATTATGTGGTTGACTCATTGACATGAGTATTATCGGGACAACCCTGATTGTTTCCGTGATGAATTCTATAGTTATAGTCTCTTCGTCTAAACTATGTCGTGTAGATCAAGTCTAGGGTACGGTCAAACTGTCAACCCCGATAACTTGACTTCGGTTAGTTTCTATCGATCATTAGTCAAATAATGTTTGACTTCTTCCAATATACTCTGGCCAGAGATTTTACTAAAGACTGAACTAACTCTACGACATTAACTCACATTGACCGGGAGAGACGAATCCTCTCTTGGTCATTACTCGCCTCGTACGCTTCAAGAGACACCCAATCAAAGACCTTTCGATAGGCCTTGCCTCGTAGCTAGGTCAGTTGATCTAAGTGGCACCGTTCACGCACAGGTTCGTAAAAATGACCTCAAGTCAAAAGACCAATTAGCCTATCATCACTAAGAATTATCATTGACAGATTGGTCAATTTAACCATATGATAACTCTTGTGGATCGTTCAGTGAACTCATTCTCTATTGAGCACCAGTGTCTCGTCTTCGTCTTCGCCAAGTCAAGCGATCATGAGATCATCGCCACCGCTAAACGGTGAAGACTAAGACACAATGGTCTGTCCGATGTTTCGATATCCTTTTCTCGAAACATCTACGACCACGAACCCTTTTAGACTTATGCTACAAACGGTCAAACATTTCTCCATGATCGAGATACTCATCTCGATGCATGTTTGACCTTGCATAAAGTCTCAGGACTTTACCTAAGCTAATGTCTAATGTTAACGACATTATGAAATAACTTAAATAAATTATTACCAAACAGCTTACTGTTATTACGAACAAGATATTTGTGCTATTCACACATGGAGGTAGATTGCCTTGAGGGTATCATCTCTCAACATCTCCCACTTGCACTTAGGCCCATTTATCTTGGTATCTTATACCGTTTTTACCTATAAGTTTTCCCGACTTCATATGGTAGAGCCTTCGTGAGTGGATCTGCTAAAACCGTCTACACTATAGACTTAAAGGGTTTCTATGTTCATGTTAGACCAAACATTTGATTCTCATTCAAATAATTCATTTGGTCGGTCGGAATCCATAATATTTGATTTCCTTAGATCTTATCCAGTTCATCGTACCTTACGATAATCATTTAAATATGTTAATGGTAATTTCAAATGGCTCATATCTATTTCTGATAAAGTATCAAAAATTTTGATTACTTTGTCAAAATAAATGTTCCATTCCCTTCGATGCCGCATGTAATTTATATACTCCCACTGACCTTGAAAATTTTCTGGCTAATTTATATAAGTTGGTCCGTCCAAATCATATTTAGAAAAACGAACTTATAAGTGAATGATCCCATTTTCATGGTCAACTTAAGCGTTTACATCGAGTTTGGTCCGAGTAGATCTGTACACATCTGCTGGCGAAAAACAATTTCATTCTAATCCGTTTTATTGGAATTAGGATAAAAACCATTCTCGACCAATATGATTGCACTTCACTATTTTCCTTTCTGCATCAATCTTTCATCTTAAAGATTTACTTGCAGAAAGTGAGAAAACATTTTTCTTGGGCACGTAAACTAAATTCCAAAATTTATTTACGCACACGGACCTATTCTAATTGCGTCAAGTTATGAATTGGAGTTACTACTCCGAATTTCATCCGAGAAGTTGCCTAAGTCATCATCAGTTATGCTGTGTAACTCGACTCTTCGTCTCACGAAATTCGAGTAATTATACAACTTCCTAATGATCGATTTAATGAATATCTTATTGAGAATGTCCTCATAGAACATTATCAAAACATATGCATTACTATCTGGGACTTAACCCAGAAGGAGGACTTAACTCAGAGTCACTTGCTATGGATCGCACCAAGTCTAACTAAGTGTGATTCATACCTTTTAACACACCGATGTGTTAACAGACTTGACCTGAGAGAAAATCATATTTTCTTTTAATTACACAAGATTTAATATAGCTAAGTATTTGACCATTCGATCTAATCGAATCAGTTTAAATACTTTATTCATTTCGTTCTTTATTTTATCAGACTTGTGTTTCATCAAGAACACTTGTCTTAATAAAAATATACGAATAACTTATTTTGGTTAATCTAGACTCGGGTACATCAGTATGTACGAGACTGAGTTCGACAACTCATTCTCCCACTGTCATACAGATGGGTTTCGGCCATTATATCTAAGCGGGTAAGACTCACAAGTGTCCATAGACGTCATAATACGAGAGGGTTAGACCCCCTCTTTATGTGACTTGTGAAGCTTAGTCTCTAGATACGGCTTAGTCTATTTTGCCATATAAGTTTGCTACTATCTTGTGTATTTATATATTAACATTTAATATATTATAGTTATCACAAATTACTAACACAAAACATTTCTTAAGAAGCAAGGTGACGATATTCATCAAATTGTGTTAGATGCCTTTTGTATAATAATTATTCTGAAATCGTGACATCAAAATATGTCACGTTTTCATTTCCTCCTACTTATGCCTTTACTAATGATAAATCAAACTATTTAACTCGATTGACTTTCCGGAGTGCCTTCTTCCTTTTCTAAATCACATTTGATATTAAATAGCCCAACATAAATAAATAGCTATACAAGCATCTCATGTATCCAAATGCCTAAGAGTTACAATCTTGAGTGTAGCTCAATAAGTTGCTTGTCTCAAGATCCGGTTGGGATACATAGTCTTGCACCGCTCATGCACTCGTATTCGACTCAAACGGTTTGATCGAATTCTCGAACATTGCGGATCAAAATTGTTTGTCCATACAACTTTGAGTGTATGACTGGCGCCCCGGCGCGGTGCGAACGGGGGCGCGGAAATCTAAATATTTGTAACCACAAGCGCACGGTGTTGTAGTGTGGCTTGGGGGTCAAACACAGGGAGGCGAGGATGTGCTTGTGTCAAAGAGGACCAAAATCACCCCGTGGGCGAGCTAGCCCGGATCGAAAGATGGGTTGTCACGGTAAATGAATGCAAAGTATAGACAATATGAAGGAAAAACCTGGGACTTTGGTTTCCACCCCAACGAGCGACTCTCGCCGGTACGGCCTACGGGTAGGATGGCGATCGGAATTAGGGTCTAATGGTGAGACGTTGCCTCTGAAAGTGGTACCGGCATCCCATGGGCCAGATATTCCGGTCGGTGCCCAGGATGATACGCCGGACTTCCCGGGTTCGATCAGTGGGCACTCCCGTGTCCATTAACACTGATCGACTCCGGGAGCACTAAGCTCGCAATGATAACTCCCAACGTCTCATCCTGCCGCTCCCGCGCGCTAGGATTCGGCGTCTACGCTAAGGGCGTGAGCTATGGCTAGGGAGTCAACCGCCAAGTTTATTCCCCCTTGGCCCAACGGTCAAAGGCGGTCTTTTTCCCGCCGATGACAATAAAACACCCCGCATAACCGTTAGATTACTAATTCCTATCGATTTCCTAACCCTATGGACGCATCGGGAAGAGTCCACGAAGGGGTTTCCGCCAAAATACCAGATTTGGGAACTACTCACAAATATTCATTAAAAAGCGATCTAAATGAAAATGGACCGTCAAAATCATAATCAGACAATAGAAATGCAATGGTAGTAAAGAAATTAAGATAATACTAAAGTTTTACAAAGATGCGAAAACTTACAAAAACTGGAAAATTACAGCCGTCATAAAATGAAGAAAACAGTAAAAAATAACCAACTCCCAAATCTGGGAAACCTAGGGTTCTATTTATAGAAAACGACATCACCCGACCGGTTGACAAGTCAACCGGTCGGGTGAGCCGCTTCACAAAACTACAGCGCAAAGCGGGGTTTCACCCGGTCAGTATGAACCGGTCGGTTGGATCTTGGATGCGGTCGGTTGGATCTTGGTGCCGACCGGTTGGATCTTGGTGCAGACCGGGTGAGGAGACCGGTTGGAACTTCGAGTCTTGGCTGTTGAAATTCAGCTACAGGTGAACCGATCGGGTGAAGGTCACCCGATCGGTTGGCAATCAGCTCCGAATTACATAGACATTGAGCTTCTGACCCGGTCGCTGAACCGACCGGGTGACTTCTCGTGAGCTCCAAGCTGTGTCCGGGTGGTGCACGCGTGCATCACCCGATCGGTTGGAGATGACCAACCGACCGGGTGAGGGGCTGAAAGATGCAATCTTCGTCGTTTGACCCCCTGGATCACGCGTGACTCCTCCCGTTGCTCCGGGGACACATGATATCATCGTTTTACGCCACCAAATGCCAGCAAACTCTTGCAAAACACGGAAAACACGGAAAAGTGAAAGAAAACAAGAAAACACGAGAAAACACGAGAAAACGACTAAAAGACGGCGGTAAAATACGGAAAAAACAAGGAAGAAAACGTGCGTAAATGTATGAAATATAAACGCACGTCAAAATCCCCCAAGCTGAACACTTCCTCGTCCTCGAGGAAGACGAGTGAGAGTAGGAGCTCGGAGGGGAAAAATAGAGAGAAAGAGAGAAAAAGAAAACTCTATATCCTAGATCGCCCGTCAGGGCCAAAAAAATCAAAAACGACACACCAAGCAAGCAAACGCCAAATCACATCACTAAACCTAGGAATACGAGTCCAAACAAGTGCCGTGGGCCCACGCGGTGAAGCGCGAGTGAGTGTGGTCGTACGCTAGCAGTCGGTGTCGCTATCTATGATGTGTAGTAAAGCTCGATATACACAAATCCAGGAAACGACCCAAGTACCGATTTGAATTTGAAATTGCGGTGAATATTAGCTCAAGCATGCATGAGAAGAGTATAAGAATAGAAGCGTATCATGCATCAGAGACTCCACAGCTAGGGACAAGGAAATCACACCACTATAGCCTAGATACTAGCTAAAAAGTTCCTAATCCAAGTGTTTTCGAAACCGATGGGGGTTGAGATGATGTGGAGAAGAACACTCGGTGCAAATTCTCGCCTTCCCTTTATTCTCGGCAAGTAGGAAAATATTCACACGGGAATTTTTTTTTGGGTTTTGGGCATTTGTTTTTTTTTTTGCTTTTTGGCTATACAAAATTTTCTTTTCTTTTCTTTTTGGGTTTTGCTTTTGTTTTCTATTTTTTTTGGATTCTTGGGTTTTTGGCTATACACATGTGTACTCTCCCAAGTGGGAGAACGGTACACGACAAGGGGATTTGCACCAAGTAAAACAAAAAGAAGTCGGAATCTAAACACTTGGGCAAAGGAAACTGTTCTCGCTAAATATAGCATGGGCTAAATGGGTTACCCTAGTCCTTAATTTTGGAATCCCGACACATGCGAAATGAAGCGTACGATATATATAGCATGCATAAGAAACATGCAAGAGAAGAAAATACCGCATTATTCATATCGACTCGTGATAATCTAGGGGTCATTCCTGGACAGGTATATAAAGTAAATTACAAAGTAGAAGCACACCACACGGCTAGGCACGACACACGACTCACAAAAAGCTAAGTGGACCCACGATGCGTGAAATGCAGGGGACTCGATATCCTAGGGTTAGTGAGTGTGATTATCGATGCTATGCTAGGTGTGTGTGATTTTGTGGCAATTCATCATAGGGTTGATCTCTAGGAGAAAGAGATAAAAAAGAAGAAAAGAAAATTTAAAACACGATGAAAACGGCACAAAAACGAAAAAGAAAGACTCAAATGACGCACAAAGTGCGACTCCCCCAAGTTGAAGCTTGCATTGCCCTCAATGCAATAAGAGTGAGTACGGGAGGGCAATGAAAATGGGGGGGAATACACACCGACACAAAAAGAAATGAAAAACGAGGAAAACACAGATACAAAACTGAAAATAAAGAAAAATCAAAATCAAACCACACGACACGAAAAACGAAAAAGAAAGAAGGAAAATGAACAAACTAGACGACACGACACGACACGACAAAAAGCACATGACACGATACGACAAAGAGGAAAACAAGCACACACAAACAAAAAGAAAACAAAACACGACAACACAACAAAATAGACTTCCCCCAAGCTAGACATGATAGTGCTAGCAAATAAAATATGATCGTGAAAGTGCAGAAATATGCAAGGGGGGGTCAGAAAAATAAAAACAAAGCGAAATCAAAAATAGAAATAAAAAGGAAGAGATGCGACACGTGAATGGGTCCTCCCCCTGACAGAGACAAAGCAGGGCCCCGCAAAGACAGATGGGCACAAACATAGGGGGGACAAAAGCGGGATGGGAAAAATCAAGCGGGGGCACCACCCTCTGGGGGTGGTGATGGGGGCCTGTGCTGGGGACCAGGAGTCGTGGGGGGTGGAATGTGGGGCTCAGAGGCATCGGGTGGGTCTTCACGGATGTGGCGGATGAAGCTTTGAAGGAAGGGGAGGTGTCGGTCGACGGACTCCTGTGTTACCCGACTGCTCTGTCCAGCTAGGAGGATCATGGCCGTGAATCGGTTGGCCTCGTCGTCGTCTTGGAATTGCATCCCGTATTCTGGATTGTCAACGTAAGGTGGGGGAGCGGTGCGTGGGGTGGTAGATGGATTGGTGGTGGTGGGTTGAGCGGGGGGTTGTGTGCGACGAGTACGACGGGTGGGCCAAGGGTTGGAAGAGCTGGCGTTGGTGGGCTTAACACGGTGGGGAGGCATTGTGCGGGAGTCGTGTGTGTGCGTGAGTATGCAAAATACAATGAATAAACACAAACACGACCAACGAGCAAATGGAATATTTGGGGCAAAATTAAAATTGAGCTAAGGAGCGAGTTTACCCAAATGAGATGAAGATCATTGCTCGTAGACGCCCCGATGCTACTCGATAGGAGCACATTGTGAAGCCGCGACAATTTCTTCAGCAAGTTTCGAAATTGGGGAGAATGGGTGAAAGTTAGGGCTTTGTGTGCGGGTGGAATCAAGGAGAATGGAGAGAAATCGATGGTGGGATGGATAGGGAGATGTGGGGGTCGATTGGGGTTGATTTTGGGGAGGAACGAGGTCAGGCGCAAGAGGAGGAGGCGAAACGTCGGTTTGGGAATCGAAAATGGCGAGGGCGGAACGAACGGGCGGCGACGGCTATTTATAGGGATTTAAGTCGACCCGGTCGGGTGAGTTATCACCCGACCGGTTGACTTTAGGTCGAAATTTGATGCTGAAGAAAACGCTACAGGCGACCCGATCGGTTAAGAACTCAACCGATCGGTTCGTCGCTCCACACATTTTCCCGAGAACTCAGAGTTTCTCACCCGGTCCCTCAACCGGTCTCGCATATTATCACCCGGTCGGTTGATGAATTCTGAGATTTTTCCGAGAGTTCCCCCAGGTCACCCGGTCTGCTCACCCGGTCTCATCATTCTCCACCCAGTCGGTTCATTTGGTGACAGACACGGCCGATAGCTGATACGTTCCAACCGATCGGGTGAGCTATCACTCGATCGGTTGGGGCCTTGTTTCATGCAAAACCCAAAAATCGCCTAAGTTTCACGACGGGAGTTCTTCCGGCTGGATTTATTTAGAAAAATAGATAAAATAAAGTTAAGAAAAAGTCCTAAAAAGCGGAAGTAAAAGTTTAGAACATGGGTTGCCTCCAATGAAGCGCTTTTGTTTAACGTCGTTAGCTCGACGCCCGTTGATGATGTTCATGGTGGGCGATACGGGTGATGCCCAAAATCCGGCATCTCTTCAGCTCCAGAGGTTGTGGCTATTGGTGTAGTCGGCGGCTGTAAAAAGATTTGCTCGACTATCCTCCCTTTGTTGACAGGATCCGGGGGCTTCTCCCTCAAATTGGCGTCTACCGCCATCTTTTTCAGGATCCGTATCTCATCACCGGTGAGGTCCATGGGTTCTTTTCCTTTTCTCCTCGTGGGAGGAGACTTAGGGAATCTGGGAGGGATCACATGTCACGCGACCGCCTCACTAGCAACTTCATTCTTTGGGGAGCCAACTTGCTCTCCAAGGTCCCCCAAGCTATCGGGGGGATTCCTCGATAGCACTTCCCAGGCACTTGTTTCAACAGCTCTATCTTCTTCATTCTCCAGCATATTGGTAATAGGATCATCCGGGAGATTTGGATGCTTCATCGACAAGCCTAAGTCAAATTCGACTCTTTCTTGGCCCACATTGAGGGAAAGCTTCCCATTCTTTACGTCTATCAACACTCCGGCGGTTGCCATAAAGGGTCATCCAAGAATAATTGGTGTATGCTTGTCTTCCGGCATGTCCATCACAACAAAATCAACTGGTACATGTACTCCTTTCACATCGACGGGGAGGTCGTCCACTACTCCCACCGGATACTTGACCGAACGGTCAGCAAGTTGTAATGTCATGCCGGTGGGCTCTAAGTCTCCCATCCCTATTCTCTTGTACAACGATAGGGGCATTAAGCTGACGCTCGCACCAAGATCGACGAGCGCCCTCTGGATTTGCACTTCCCCAATAGAGCAAGGGATGGAGAAACTTCCGGGGTCCTTGAGCTTGGACAGATTTGCGCGCTGAATAAGTGCGCTGCACTCCGCCGTTAACACGACCTTCTCTTTCCTAGATCCCCGTGTCACCAAGTCTTTCAGAAATTTGGCATATGAGGGGATTGTCTCGATGGCCTCGAGGAAGGGGATTTGCAAGCTCATATCTTTAACCATGGCAAAGAATTTACCATACTTCTCATCGATTTTGGCCTTGGCAAGCCGTTGTGGGAAAGGCACAACGGGCTTGAACACTCTTAGGTTCCCTTCCTCATCCTTCTTCTTCTCCTCTATATGAACTCCCTACGGAGTAGTTGGCTTTGGTGACGAAGCACCGTCATCATTTAATTTCTCAGTTGGTCGTTCCACGACCAACGGTGCTTCCGGTCCTTTGGGGGGGCTCTCTCGTAGGTATTTGAGTTCCACTCCTCAAGACGATGGCGGACACATTCTCATGCTCATGTGTGAGCGCCAAGGTCCGATTTACCCCCCTCGGGTTCACCTCAGGCTGTGGCGGTAAAAGATTCTGCGGTCTCTAAAGGTTTGCCACTTGCAACCCCAGTTGGGTTACCTGATCAGTGAGGACTCTTTGTCCCATCTCCAGCTTCAGATTTATTTTCTCCTGATTGTCGATGTATTGAGTCAGGAGGGACTCAACCGGAGAAACGGCCCTCTGCTGGCTGTATTGCTGCTGGGTGGGCTGCTGATTTCTAGGAGCATACTGTTGATACTGTTGTGGTGGTTGTTGCTGCTGATATTGCTGCTGCTGAAACTGCTGCTGGGGCCTAGCCGGTTGATATATCTGTTGTTGTTGCTGAGCTAGTTGTTGGTAAGGTGCCCGGTAACTGAGGTTCGGATGATTCCGGTTGTTGGGAGAGTAGGCCGGGTTTGAGTTGGTTCGTGGTGGAAATGGCGCATTCCACGTAGGATTGTAAAACAATGCGCTCGCCTGATCCAACGGTGGTGAGATGTCACCACCGTCGAACTCTCCAAAAACTTCGGATTCTACCGCAGCAATCTGTTGTGAACCGGCGCCACCGGCGCCTACCATCAATGCGGAGATCTGGGTTGACAGTTAGTCAAACTTGCTTGACAATTTGTCGACGTCTTCCACTCTATGGATGCCCCCAGACATTGGTGTGGCTCTCTCGTCACACCACCGTTCATTGTTGGATGCAATATTTTCCAAAATTTGCCCGGCATCTTCCTCGCTTCTTGACATGAAGGACCCTCCAGCCGCAGCGTCTATGGAAGATTTTAAATCGTCCCTTAACCCATTATAAAACAGATTTATGATCTGCCACTTGGGGAGCTCATGGTGGGGACATCTTCTTTGCATCTCCTTGTATCTTGTCCAAGCCTCATGCAAGGACTCGTGGTTGGCCTGGGAGAAGGAGGAGATCTCACTCCTCAGCTTCATGGTCTTCCCCGGGGGAAAGAACTTCGTCAGGAAAGCATTTGAGAGCTTCTCCCAGGTGTTGAATGTATTTGGGTCCTTCCCCCTAAGCCAGAGCTTGGCTTTATCTCGCAAGGAGAAGGGGAACAGCTTCAGTCGAATCGCCTCAGTTGTGACACCGTTAATCCGGAAGGTGTCACATTTCTCCAAGAAGGAGTCTAGATGCTCGATCGGGCTCTTCATGGGTGCACCCGAAAACTGATCCTGCTGGATCCACGTCACCAAAGACGGCTTAAGCTCGAAGCTTTGGGCCGTAATAGCTGGAGGACGGATGGCGGAGGTGGACTCGATGGAAGGCATCAAGTACTCCAACAGGGACTTGTGAGGTGGGGTGTTCTCCCCCATGGCTTCAGGATCCTCTCTTCTTCGCTTCTCGGTGGCCAAACGCCTTAGGGTGGCGTTTATCTCTGGATCAACGGGGATCAAGTCGTCGAGACTTTTTGAACTCCTGCGCATGAAAAACAACAAACACCTGTGAAGCGACAAGTGGGAAAGAAACAGATAAGATAAGAAATAAAAATAAAAATAAAAATAAAAATAAAAATAAGAAAATAAAAAGGAAAAAGAAGAATGCAAAAATTATCGCGAGGTAGTGATAAGAGCTAGACACTAGGGTTCATAAGATCCTAAAATAACAAGCACGTTGCCTCCCCGGCAACGGCGCCATAAACTTGACCGGCGCCCCGGCGCGGTGCGAACGGGGGCGCGGAAATCTAAATATTTGTAACCGCAAGCGTACGGTGTTGTAGTGTGGCTTGGGGGTCGAACACAGCGAGGCGAGGATGTGCTTGTGTCAAAGAGGACCAAAATCACCCCGTGGGCGAGCTAGCCCGGATCGAAAGATGGGTTGTCACGGTAAATGAATGCAAAGTATAGACAATATGAAGGAAAACCCCGGGACTTTGGTTTCCACCCCAACGAGCGACTCTCGCCGGTACGGCCTACGGGTAGGATGGCGATCGGAATTAGGGTCTAATGGTGAGACGTTGCCTCTGAAAGTGGTACCGGCATCCCATGGGCCCGATATTCCGGTCGGTGCCCAGGATAATACACCGGACTTCCTGGGTTCGATCAGTGGGCACTCCTGTGTCCATTAACACTGATCGACTCCGGGAGCACTAAGCTCGCAACGATAACTCCCAACGTCTCATCCTGCCGCTCCCGCGCGCTAGGATTCGGCGTCTACGCTAAGGGCGTGAGCTATGGCTAGGGAGTCAACCACCATGTTTATTCCCCCTTGGCCCAACGGTCAAAGGCGGTCTTTTTCCCGCCGATGACAATTAAACACCCCGCGTAACCGTTAGATTCCTAATCCCTATCGATTTCCTAACCCTATGGACGCATCGGGAAGAGCCCACGAAGGGGTTTCCGCCAAAATCCCAGATTTGGGAACTACTCACAAATATTCATTAAAACGCGATCTAAATGAAAATGGACCGTCAAAATCATAATCAGACAATAGAAATGCAATGGTAGTAAAGCAATTAAGATAATACTAAAGGTTTACAAAGATCCGAAAACTTACAAAAACTGGAAAATTACAGCCGTCACAAAATGAAGAAAACAGTAAAAAATAACCAACTCCCGAATCTGGGAAACCTAGGGTTCTATTTATAGAAAACGACATCACCTGACCGGTTGATAAGTCAACCGGTCGGGTGAGCCGCTTCACAAAACTACAGCGCAAAGCGAGGTTTCACCCGGTCAGTATGAACCGGTCGGTTGGATCTTGGATGCGGTCGGTTGGATCTTGGTGCCGACCGGTTGGATCTTGGTGCAGACCGGGTGAGGAGACCGGTTGGAACTTCGAGTCTTGGCTGTCGAAATTCAGCTACGGGTGAACCGATCGGGTGAAGGTCACCCGATCGGTTGGCAATCAGCTCCGAATTCCAGAGACATTGAGCTTCTGACCCGGTCGCTGAATCGACCGGGTGACTTCTCATGAGCTCCAAGCTGCGTCCGGGCGGTGCACGCGTGCATCACCCGATCGGTTGGAGATGACCAACCGACCGGGTGAGGGGCTGAAAGATGCAATCTTCGTCGTTTGACCCCCTGGATCACGCGTGACTCGTCCCGTTGCTCCGTGGACACATGATATCATCGTTTTACCCCCCCAAATGCCAGCAAACTCCTGCAAAACACGAAAAACACGGAAAAGTGAAAGAAAACAAGAAAACACAAGAAAACACGAGAAAACTAATAAAAGACGGCGGTAAAATACGGAAAAACACGGAAGAAAACGTGCGTAAATGTATGAAATATAAACGTACGTCAGTGTAGTTAGACAAGTTGTAGGGAGAAACATACTTCGAATGTCCTATATGTTCAAGCTGCCTCATATAGAGACGAGTGTCATGTAGCGTGAATTTATTTGTCGGACCCAGAACTTTATGAAATCATATTGCTTAAGTCTGTTTTTTAGAAGGTCATTTAAATGTCAACGAGAATATAGTTTTAATTCTATCAATTAGAATTTAACTTGATATTCAATTAATCAACCTTTTTGACCAGGTAACTTATTCTATTAAAATATTAAATTTTGATTCCTTCGGTAAACATAGTCTTGCCCTAATTCAGCATATGTTCAATATTAAATATAGGTAGAATGGCTTTTATCTATCTATATCCTCCCACTATTTTTACGATCGTTTCAAAGCTTAATAATGAACGATTTATTCGAATTAAAATTAATGGGTAAGAGATCCAATCACCCTGAGCCTTAACAACCTTGAGTGTAGCTCAACAAGTTGCTTGACTCTATGATTAGAAGATGACTCTTCATCATCATATCAGATATGACCCTCTTAATCGGTTTTTACCCCGAGCCATTTGTGATCACGAGTGTGCTCATCCAAATCACAATGTCTAGTCTAGTCGGACCCTTGTTTTCGTGTCTAGCCTGACTTGCCCCGGAGCTCGATGTATTCACGACACGTCGATTTGGGTCAGGTCTTAGGCTACATCAAACCAGACTACATCATTGACTTTCCTTACGCCGGCGCTTGGTGTTTTCACGACAACGTCGGTTTGGGTCAAGTCAAGATTTCATCTTATGTATTAAAGGAGTTGGTTTCTATAAGGTTGCCATGTTACAGCTTGAGTGTATCTCAACAACTATAACACGGGTCCTATAGTTGCCAACCCCTAAAACAAGGAGGGCTACGGCTAATCTTGAATAAGATTATTAACGTATTTGACTTAGATATAGTCCATGGTGTCATACAATCATGATTCGCGTCATTGCGATCTAGCGGAACACAGCCAGTGAATTGACTAAACCAGGATCACTATCCTTTAAAAGGTGATCCAGCATACTTAGCCAAGCACATTGACTGGATCATGTTCCATTGAATGAAGCTTGTCATTTTTATATGTGTGCCATAGACTAAAAGGCTTTTATTAACAACTAATTAATCCTACCAACTAGTTGAATCCTTAAATTCGAAATTTTAGGATTTGTTTAATAACTTTTATTAAATCCTTGTCAACTATAAGGTTCATATGCTATCCTAATTGTTATTAGGATTTTAATAAATTTATTAACAATGTAAAAAGCGAAGTCCTTTAATGAGAATTAATTATAACAATTAGAATTAAAAATTCATTAAAAGGACTACCCTAATCAGTAATTAGGTCTTGAAGTGTTGTTAATGTTTTATTAAAACATAGCATGTCATGAGAATTTATCTCATAAATTTTATCGAATTCTTAATGGCTAACCTAAGAAGTTTTCTTGTGTTTATCAAATAAGGGACAAATGTCATGCCATTAACATAAAGTTACACTAATTTTATCGCATAAAAAGTGTACAACTATTTAGCAATTAAATAGACTACAGTTTATCGCATAAACAATTTTAGCATGCAAACTAAATTTAACATTTAAATTTAAAATTGTGATTTTAAAACATTTTATTTTATCTAATAAAAACATGCTTTAAAAGTTCACAAAATTTGCATGCTACTAAAAATATTTATCGCATAAAAATTTTAAACTTCTTTTTAAAATCAATTTTAAAATATCTCATAAATTTAAAACATCATTTTTCGAAAAAATTTCATGTTCAAAAATTTATCATATAGAATTTTTAAACATCTAAAACATTTTAAACTTATCGCATAAATTTAAAAAAACATTTTCAAAAGGGCTTCTAAAACATTTTTAAAAATTATCTCATAACTTTAAAACATTTTATAAATTATCTAAAAATATTTTAAAATTATCTTATAACTTTAAAACATTTTAAAAGTATTTTAAAAAAGCATTTCAATGTTTAATAAAATCGCAGTGCTAGATCGTTACGCAAACCTAGGCTCTGATACCACTGAAGGGTTTTGCAGAACCCTTAGGGCACAAAAACTCTATTCTCGTCCTAAGTCGGACGGAACATAGACATAAAAGAAATTTGCAGCGAAAAGATTTGTTAATCTGATTAATATGCAGTTAAACAATTTTAACTTAGCCCTAAGGTACAAGACCCTTAGCCAAGACCTATGCCGACTCGGGATGGATCTGACCATCCCAAGAAGGATCTAACCTACTACGATTAAATTAAACTAATGCTTATAAAATACATACCTGGAATCTCAACCCTGGGGTAGGCGAGATGTTCCGCACCGTCTTCCGAGCCGCTCCCCGTCTCACGCCGAGTCGCTCCTTGAACTGCTCCTCGAACCGCTCCTTGAACCGCTCCGCATCCCGAGGAGAGCAATCCTCGTGTCGCCGAGCCAACCACGCACGGAAGAAAGTTTCACGCGAGTGAAACCTTCGCCAAGATTTCGGATCTGAATCCGAACTCCTTTGCGGCTTTGCTAGAGCCCTCAGGAGTAAGGCAGAAATATTAAGGAGAGGAGAAATATTAATTTAAGCCTAGATCTGAGCGTGCTCCAACATTTACGACAGCTTCTCAGATCTAGAGCTTGAGACGATTTTTGAGGAAGGGGGAGCCCCCTATTTATATAGGCAGCAGACTCTCCCCTTTTCTCCACAATCCGATGTGGGACTAATTTTAGAGTTAATCAAATTCAATTTAGTTTGCCTTTCACAAAGGCTAAACTTCCGTGAATTTTAACTCCCTCACCGTTGAGCTCCATGATTTATACAACCAATCAATTCGAAGGGCGTTCAACGGTGAAAGCATATGAAAAATGGCTCATCAATCCGAGTCCGTTTGACCCCTCAATTGTATGTCCAAAGTTCAGCACAAGACTAGATTTTCGACTAAAACCAGCCGTCAAATCTGTCCAGTAAACCTAGGGTTCTGCACCCATGGTGGGACCCAACAAGTGGGCGCCACTGCTCAAAAACAAGCGGGCCCAGGCCCAGGGCGCCTGGTGCCCTGGGCGCCCAGGCCCAGGGCAGGGCCTGGCCTGGCCACTGATCCTGACCAGACTAGAATGGTCTGGCCTGGGTCAGTCTGGTCTAGTCTGAACTGACTTGACCCATTGGGCTGTTTTGAGCATAACTTGGGCATCTGGCGTCCGATTTGGACGCCGTTCGAACTTGGGCGTAGACCGGGACATTCCCGTCTTACCCGTGAACTTTTCCTTGCGTTTATTTATTAAATATAGTCTTAAACAATTTAAGATACATTTAATCTCATTTTACATCATATGCAAATTAGTCCCTATCTAGGCTTAAATTATCATTTGCGCAAATACAAATGATCTGAGGGCACATTCCTGTACAGTCAACACGTAAGCACGGTCGCATCAAATTGTATTGGAGAAATCATCGATGCAGCCGCGTCAAAGACCACCAAATGGTCGTGTAAAGGAAGATAAAGATTGAAGAACAGAAGCCTACGCGGCCATGGAGACGAAGACGACACGACCGTGATTTTACGAAGACCAAAGCACATCGACGTGACCGCGACAAAGATAATGTAACCACGTAGCCGTTTTCGATGCGGCCGTGTCTCTAATGACGCAACTGCATCGATGAAGCCCCGCTTCCTCATTTTACACAAGGGATCGATGCAACTGCATCGTTTCCAATGTGGTCGCTTCAGACTGGTTTCCTGAGGCGGCTAGTACAAAATCTGGGGGTTATTTTGGTCTTTTGGGGGTGCATATACCCCTTTTTCCTCCGGCGAGAGGATCTTCTTTTTCAGCATTTTTCAGTTATTTTCTAGGGTTCTAAGGGTTTTGTAAGAATTCTAAACTCTATTTCTTTGTTATTTTTGTTGTTCTTATTGCTTATTAGTGTAATAGTTTAATTCTTCTCAATATAAATTCTCTCTTTTTGTTGCTACGGCTATGTTTTATCATCTATTGCCTATTAAATCCGAATCTATGGCTTTTGATGCTTACTCATTGCTAGAAATCTCTTCTATTGTAATGTGTAGTGAGTAGTTTCCTTCTAGGGCAATGGGATGAACCCCATTGTATTAGAGCTATGGGTTGGACGAATTAATTAACTAAGTTGCTGGGTCAATTGAGATTAGGGATACATTGGGATGATTACTGTCGTCGTAGATTCGACCCCCTCCCTTCGGGGCGATCGGATGGGCGCCAACCAAAAATCAGGACCAATCCAGGGATCTGATCCCTACACCAATCCATACTATCGGTGTGACTGTCCACCAACAGGAGCTGATTAAGAGCTCTCCCAATGTAGGTCTAATCCTCAAACGCCACTGTGGACGGGAGGAAGATTGGGGATATTCGTCGAGCGTAATGTGCCCAACATACACCGATGCATTGGAGACAACCGACATCGATGTAGGTTGGGTTGGCCTATCATTGCATCACAACAGCGGGGTGTAGGACATGACATAAGGGAATAACCTAGCATGCATGACGACAGTTGGGGGATAAGCGAATGCCCTTAGGTCACACGACCTCTCCCAAGTCCCAATGAGACCAACAACCTGTTGATTACTAGTTTAACCCTAACCTTAGTCCAATGGTGGGGATTCCCCATGCCTTAGAGCTCTTATTCCTTGATTCACACTTTTTTCTATGTTCACCGACTAATCACCGACTTTATTGTGTAGATTTCGCTCAAAGACCAGAACCGGTGCTCACAATCTGCCTCCCTATGTTTGATCCGTTAGCGCTACACATGACCCGTGCACTGCGGTTTTTTTATTAGCATCATTGTTTGGACGACGATCAGCTTTTTGGCACTGTTCCAAGGGAGGCACAGTTAGAAATTTGTTCTAGTCTTTGTCGAGAGACTACTGTTTCTTTTTCTTTGTTTTCGTTCATATTTCCTTTTTCATCAATTCTTGGTGCTTTTAACATTTCTTTTTGACGTAGCCCTCTTTGCATGCACAGGAGATCTCAAGGCATTGCATATTTGCATTTGTTAGACCCAGAGATCAAAGCCACCGCAAGAAGGTTCAATGCCGAAAGGAGGAAGAGACAAGCCCTCGAGACGATGGAGGAAGTACACAACCCCGAGAATGGTCCCCAACCACCACCACTTAGGTCACTCCTGGATTATTCCATGCCCCCACATAGATCGACATCTAGCATCCAGAGGCCGATAGTGGAGCCGAACAACTTCGAGCTCAAACCATCTTTGGTTGACTTCGTACAAAGGCACCAATTCTCAGGGGCACCGATGGAGAATTCGAACGACCTTCTCAAACACATTTTTGGAGAAGTTTGACACGCTGATGATAGGTGAGAATGGTCCCCAAACACCTTTTGGTTGCTTATTCAAGCCTTCTACAACGGGTTAACGTCGTCGGTGAGAATGTCTATCGATGCCACCGCTAATGGTGCTATAATGAGCAAGACCCCAGCAGAAGCAAAGAGAATGCTGAAAGCCATGGCAGAAAACAATGACTCCTAGAGTAATGAGAGGAGCACCTCCGCCAGTGGAGGTAATTATGATGTTGATGAGTTATCACTACTTTCAGAAAAATTTGATGCCTTAACTAAACAGCTTTCTCTTATTGGACTTGGTGCTGCTAAACAACCTATGGCGGCAGTTTGTGAAATTTGTGGTATACAGGGGCACCATGGTACTGAATGCCTTTCACCCATGGCAGTGCCTCCAGATATGACCATTAATCAAGAAAATGCCTTATACAGAAGCAATCTGAGGCAGCCGAACAATCCGTACTCATGGACTTACAATCAGGGGTGGAGGAACCACTCGAACTTTTCTTACCGGACTCCGGGTTGGCAAGCCCCTCCGCCGTACCCTTAGCAGCCCCAAGCGTTCCAGCATCCGCCTCCTCAGGGACAGTTTCAAAATTTCAACCAGAGGCCCCCTAATAATACACCCCCCGTCCAGAAATATAATTTAGAAGTGATAATCGAGGGCCATATCCGGACCCAGAGCCAACAAACTGACTACTTCCAGAGCTCGATCCAGTAGTTGATGACGATGATGTAGTAACTCACGTCCACCACATAGTAGTTGGCATCGGGCCAGAAATATGTGGAAACCACCATGGCGCAAATGGCACATCAGCTCTCCCAACTCTCTAAGGCACAAGGGACGCTGTTAGGACAAGCTGAAGAGAACCCTCATGAGCACATCAATGCCATAACACTAAGGAGCAGGAGGAAATTTGATGACCCCGCCATGCCCACCATAGAGAAAGAATCTGAGGTGGGAGGAAAAGCTTATGTTAAGCTTGGATCTAGAAATGACAAGGAAGATGAACGGGAGGTAGACCCTCCGCATCCTGAACCCTCCAAGGAGAAGAAAGTAGAAAATGAGCATGAGAAGCCCACTGACGAGCCTCCCAAGACTTATATGCCAAGGATTCCGTTCCCGTCAAGATTAGCAGAGGCCAAATTGGATGAAAAGTATGGAAAGTTCTTTGAGCTCCTGAAGCAGCTGAACATTTCCATCCCCTTCCTCGATGCAATTTCGGAGATACACCCCTACGCCAAGTTTCTAAAGGAGATAATCACTAAAGGTCGTAGGAAGGAGAAAGTGGTGCAATTCACAGAGTGCAGCGTAATTATTCAAAGGAAGGCGGTGGAAAGTTGGAGGATCCAGGGAGCTTCTCAATCCCGTGCGCCATAGGAGATTTGAAGATCACAAGCGCTTTATGCAACTTAGGGGCAAGCGTCAGCTTGATGCCTATAGGGATTTATGAGAAGCTCAATCTAGGAGAGCTCCAGCCTACGAACATATCTCTCCAACTGGCGGATCGTTCGGTTAAGTATCCTCTCAGAGTGGTCGAAGACGTGCCAGTACAAATTGGAAGGATAGTAGTTCCATGTGACTTCGCCATCATGGATATACCCGAAGATGCACGCATCCCAATCATCCTCGAGTGACCATTCCTAGCCACGATAGGAGTCCTTATCGACGTGAAGGGATAGAAACTCTCCCTCAATGCCGAAAAAGATAAGGTCGAATTCGACCTCAAAAAGTCAGTAAGGAGCTTTGTGGAAGTCGATCGCATGGATCAAGTGGATCTCCATAAGGAGGCCATCAAGGAAACTAACTTGGAGGAGCTCTTCCTTAGTGACAACGTGGAGCCCCCCATTGGACGAGAGGCCAAGTTGAAATAGATTAAGACAAGGGAGGAGCACGAGGAAGCCTCCAAGAGGAATCTTAAGGAGAAGCCACCATGATCACATCCACTTGACCTTGAGGAGAAGAAGAAACGAGGAAAGAACTATCATGAGCTGAACAAAAAGAAGGAACATGGAGATGACCACATTCGGGACTTCTCCACCCTCAAACCCCCATGACGACACCAATATAGGGAGTCTAGCTCACAATTTAAAACGAGTGCTTCTTGGGAGGCAACCCATGTGTTTTGATTTGGATTTTTCATTTAAATTTTCATATTCATTTTAGATTAGTTTAGTCTATATTTTTGTTCTTGAATAAGCCCCCAAAGCCCAATGATTTAACTAAGTTATTTGATTGTAGGAGGAAGAAGAAGGAACATGGAGAAGAAGGACCCACACGACCGCGTCACACAAACCCACATGGAGAAGATAGGAGATAGAGCAAATGATACGCCCGCGCTAGGATGACACGAACGGCCGCGTTGAGTAGGGTAATCCTTAACAAAAAATTTTCAATTCCACATGGCCGCGTTGTTTTGTCGACATGTCCACGTAACTAACTGTAGGATCGTGTCCACATCACACTTCTTAGAAGGTTTTCGTGATCACATCGTTTCACACGACGCGACCACGAATTTTTTTTACTTTTAACCCAATCTACGCGACCGTTTAAATCATTCTCAAACGGGCCGCATATATGTCTGTAATTTGAGCCCAAAATTCCATTTCTCTGAAGACTTTTGCAACCACATCATTTTACACGACGCAGCCGTGTCGATCTCCATTTTTGGACAAATCAACGCCATTGTTTTAAATTAAACAAAGCGGCCGTGAAGCTCTTTGTATTTCATGCCCAAATTTTTTGAAAACCAGACAGGATTTTTGCGGCCGCGTTGTTAAGTCGACGTGACCGCGTTAACCCCATTTTAAGAACCTTTTCACTCGGTCGTTTCATTTATCTACGTGCCCCGTGCCCCGTGCCCCATGCCTATATAAAGCCACTCAACTCTCAAACGGCCTGATCAAACTCATTTTTTCTTCAAAACGGTTCGCATTCAAGGGTTTTCTCTCGAAACGATCCCCTTCCAAATCCCTTCCAACTCCTCCAATCACCCCCCAAGGCTCCCATCTCCATCTATCCCCGTTACATCACCCTCCTCTACTCATTTTCAATGGTTTCATTCAAACCCTAGCCACCCAACTTTTAGGGTTTTGGGCATCCCAATCCACGCGACCAGCAATGGATCATTTCATAGCTTGAGATCAGCTTAGGGAAGTCATCTACTAGCATTGGCGACATCGATCTCAGCTAGGAGCGTCAAGTTGGGTAGCTTCACTCCTTTACTCACTGAATTTTCTATATTTATCGATGAAATCGCTAAAGCTTCTCGTGAGTCTGTGTACACATCATTTCACACATCTTGCATTGCTAACTTCTTCATATGATGCCTCCCAGAGAGCGCAAGAAGAAGGCTACCACCACCGGCCCTACCCAAGGCAAGGCCAAACGTCGAAAGACGGAGGCTTTTCAAGCTGAACTTGCCCGAGCCCACTCCATTAGTGAGAGGGGAGGTGAACCACTTCCTTCCCCTCAATTTCATACATTAGGCATCAATTTCATGAGTGAGGACGAGCGCAAAAAGGTCATATCACTTAGCTCCTGTGCGATAGTGCCTACTAAATTCCCTAGCGGCACCGCCCTTTCGTCACTAGGCCTCCTCGACATAGTTAGCAGCCTTCTCCGAAACCTTGGATGGGAGGAGTTCCTAGAATGTGAGGCTAGGCCCTACAAGAGGATCACTCTGGAGTTTCTATCCACTTTTAGTGTTTATCCTGCGTGTTTTTCATTCCGTATCATGAACAAGGAGCACTGCCTATCTAAGGACTCATTGAACCCGCTCTTTAAGTAGCCCATATCTTTAGAGCCAATAGCAATCCACAACAACCATCCTTACCCCCCGAAGTTTGATGCGAATAATTTTTGTTTCCAGATCACCAAGGTCGATGTCTTCCCAACGACTCGAGCGAAGGCATCTAACATCATTCACCCTAGCCTCCGCATTATTCATCGCATCATTTCAAACGCTCTATTCTGCCGATATGAGACATGCCAGGTCTCTAAGGACGAGCTCTTCTTTTTGTGGTGCACCTCACAGAGTCGTGTCCTTCGTGAGGGTAACAACCATGTCCCCTACTTATCCTCCATGCCGGATCATGGCTTATGCAGAGATTCCTTCATATCATAGCCGACCCCAGATCCACTATCTGTTGTGGGGGCCTTATCACTATCATCGACTCCCTCCCTCCTATCTCCTACAAGATCCCAGACTGCATGACCCCAGTTCCTGGCCCTACTTCTCTCGATCTCTTGGTGCTCACCAACATGAGCATGATTCGAGCCATTAACCGAGACAGATATTTTTGGCTATATGGCCCTGCTCCACTCCCTACACCAGGCTGCACAATCCTGGACTTTTTGGGCTTGGCACTACTTTGAGGTTGTTTTTCTCGCCCGACACCGACCTAGCTTTAGGTGTCCAGGCACCAGTACAGCAACCTGACCCACGCCAGCTCCAGCCCCAGGACACTGTTGATCCATCTGGTGCTTCCACATCAGCTGGCCCTGTAGTCACCCTGGCCCTCCGTCAGTATGTGAGATCTCGACACCAGGTCGAGGGTACCAGCAACGCTCCTCCCCCACCACATTCCCATACCGAGCACCTAGCTTGCTTGGAGGAGGAGTTTAAGACTTTTAGAGACTCCACCATCATCACCCTGACTGAGTTCAAAAATACTCTCTCTGAGTTCAGGACTTCATTTAATGGCCTCGTTCTCGCTGTCGTAACTCTCCAGTCCCAGTTTGACCAGGACTATCAGTATCAGTCAGGGCCATTATCATATTGCTGCACCGCATCTCCTTCCTGTCTGAATCACATCCTACCCATCCCAGCCCCCTCAGACTTCTCAGACCCCAACTTCCACTTCCATTCCCACCCGTCTTGTAGATATCCCCACAACCTCACTACACCTTTCTATCCCATCCCAGCCGTCTCAGGTGCCCGTGGACGCCATTGTTATCACACCCTGCATCATCACCACACCACCACCTTCCCCATAGCCTGATCCTGGGATTGGGAACATTTCTACCCATCTACCTTCACCCCATCCCGACCATGTGATTCTACACACTTCTCCACCACCCATCACTGAGTCTGTTCCCATTCCTCCCCTTAACATACCCCCTCACCTCCTCCCACATCCCCACCACACGACGACACCAACATCCTTCTCTCCTCATCCTAAGAGGACGATTGGACCACTCCATCTCCACCTCCACCTCTACCTCCACCAATAAAGCTATAGCTTATCCACACCACTCCATTCCCACCACACGTTGACACGACAGCTGACCATTCAGCTGATCCTGTTGTCCCATCCACTCCACCCACTCCACACACCCAGGTACCACCTGATGGTGGTTCAGCTTGATTGGAGCACAACATTTTTGGCACTCCCTCATCATTTAGCCCATGCATCACACACTTGCATTATTTTCGTGGGGTAGATGCACCTGGGTCTCCTTCACTCTCATTTTATTTGTCCTCACATCGATTTTCTATGTTTTCTTTGCGTTGAGGATAATGCTTTGTTTAGATTTGGGGAGGAGCTCTTTCGCGCTTAATTTCTATTTTCCCTCTTATTTTCCTATTTTTATCGTTATTTTCGTTTTCATCTCACTTTTTCTATCTTATTTTTCCATCTTTCTTTCTTTTTCATATGCATCATGTTTAAATTCAATATATGCATTCAAATTGAAAAAAAAAACCAAAAACACCAAAAATATTCGCTTTCGCATCATGCATCCTAAACCTTCATGCATACATTTGTATATACTAGCATTCATCTCAAGAATTTTCAGAAAACGAGTTTTTAGATGCGCTGAATCCTGAATTGAAATTCGTTTTCCGAACATTTACGCTCGATTTCCATGATCTCGATTTAAACAAGTGAATAGTTCATAACCTTAGCTTAAATCCCTTGCAATACCCTAGCTTTGGCCATCCTCACAACCCCTAAGATAGAAGACCTTGAAGCCGACCTCGATTGACACCTTGGAACCCACTATATGCATGGACAGTAGAGCTGATAGTTGTGTATGATGGTTTATAATCCCTTGAGACGTGGATAACCACACTTCACCAAGTACTGAGGATTTAATCTACCTAGTTTACTCCATGCTGTTGATCGCGCCCGGGCGTACACCCTAAAGAGCGACCGTGTAGTTTTACCGCAAGCGCACGGTGTAGCGGCGAGCGGGTATCGAACACAGGGAGGACGTATGATGGTGCCTTCTCCGAACAACCTGGCTATAGGGACAGAAAAGTAGGGAATTGCCTTTCGGCGATGTTGTCATGATCGTCAAAAAATGTAAAGAGATATAAAATCAAATAAAGACGCCTAGGGAATAGGGAATCCCCGCTACTCACCGTATCCCGTCATTGTGACTCATCGGTTTCATAATTGCTAGGGTAGAATGTTAGGTGAACTAGTTGCAACTGAATGTAAAACCTAGCTCACGCTCTCGCGCTGTTGCTGGTCTATAGCAAACCTAGGCTCGGGTCCAATCTCTTGCAAACCCTAGCCTAGGCAAGCTAGCCTTAGGATCAACGTCATCGTCCAATCGCATCCCGAGCCCACTCTCGTGCAAACTCGGGCTACGACCTAGGTTGGGATAGTTCCTACCCGTACAATCTCTTGCAAATGGGTATCGGTATAGAATTGCAACCGAGAATCCTAGTATCGGTCCAATCTCTTGCAAACCGATACTACGGGAACTCAATTTCAACCCAATTCGGATTTCTAGGGTTTCCTATCGAATTGGGATCCAATCTCTTGTAAATCCCAATCGATATGAACACCTAGCTATCCGTATTATATCAATCCCAAACTAACCCTAATCAATTCGAGCAATGGTTCTACCAAATCGTCACAAATCAAAAATTGGGCTCGTAGGGTTCATCCCCACGCCCTAAGACGTTAAGACTACTCACAAATCATATTGCTAATGGAAGAATAATCAATAGAAACAACAATAGAATTCATAGCAATATTCAAAATAGCAATAAAAATAGGATTTTTAATAGAGAGGGAGACAAACCAATGTAGCTTTCCAAGAATCCAACAAAATAGCACTTTTCTCTCCTCTCCAATCACAAGAATTAAACTCTAAAAAGTCTAATCTAATAAGGCTGCCAAAAGCAATAGAAAAGCCCCCTCAACTAGGTTAGAATCTGGGGTTAAATACCCCCTAAAACTGCCCAAAAATTCGTGACCAAACTGCCCCTGCGTAGCTCCAAAATCGTGATTTCCGCTACAGGCAGCGCTGCTCACTCGGCCGAGTGACAAATGTCACTCGGCCGAGTGAGAAACCCTGACGGATTCCAGTAACTCTGGGGTCTTGGGGGTCTTCACTTCGGAGGTCACTTGGCCGAGTGTGTTGTCGTCACTCGGCCGATGGGCTTATCTTCACTCGGGCGGACGGAAATTGCCACTCGGCCGAGTCGGGCTTCTGCTGCTCAGACTGACGAAAAACAGTAACTTCGATGTTTTTGATGGGCGTCATCTGGGTGCCACTCGGGCGGACGGGATACGTCACTCGGCCGAGTCGGATTCTGATGCTCGGCCGAGTGCACGCTGATAGCGTGTCCGATCTGGCCGGTCGAGCGGGGTCTCGATGCTCGGCCGAGTGACTCTTTCACTCGACCGAGTGAGATGCTAAAAATGCCCAATCTGAATGTTCTTGCCGCCTCGTCGCTCCTATGACGTTCTTTCTTCTTCCGCTCCTCTCCAATCTCAAAATACCCCTCAGGGAAGTCGTCGGTGACACTCCGGAGTGGGTGTATCTCGGAATCACTCCAAATCGCTCCAAATCTCCTGAAATACGACAAAAACAACAAATCGTGAAAAGTATCGCAATATTGTCGATAAATCGTGAAAAACATGATTTGAGCGATCTAAATGGCATGCAAGCATGCAAGAAAAAGTTGTAAAATATGGAGTGATCAAAATCCCCCAAGCTTACCTCTTACTCGTCCTCGAGGAAGATAAGTAAAAGGTGAACCCGGTGGATTCAGAAAATGAAAACGATGGAAAAAACGGAAAATGAAAAACGAAGAAGAAAGAAGAAAGCGAAGAGGGAAGCTGCTAGATCATTTTTCTCAGGACGTGGGTTTTGCTTACTCATATAGCATGCATCGAATGTAAAACACATGTCAAAGATTTTTATTTCGATATCATAGTATAATAATGCAAATAGAGATAGAAAACCCAAGAATATTGATATAGCATGAAAAATGGAATAATTCTAAGATTAACATTGTCTGAATCATCTAAAGCAGTATACAATATCGCAGATTACACACTTTTCAATCGAATGCTTTCTATGAGGAGTATAAGAATATCACGCAATAGAATAGAAAGAATAGAAGAGCGTGGATTTCATGAAATGAGTGCTAGGCGTAGATTTCTGGATTTCGTGAAGCTAAAACAATCTCACCGAGTATAGAATATTACTTACACTAGGTTGTCATGCACCGTCAGGTAGTCACTCTCTCACACACCATTGGATTCTCTCCCCCAAGCTTATCTATAAGCGTGGTGGCATATATAAAACGATATTTACGTTCCCCATTTCTTTTGAAGCTCCAAATGCAAAAGAAAATAAAAATAAAAACAAAAAGAGGGAAGAAAGAGAGAGTATATGAGATGGGATCGTTTATTGAGATTCTTTTCTCTTTTCTTTTCTTTTTCTCAAATCTTTTTCTTTTCTTTTCTTTCTTTTCTCTCTCTTTTTTAATAGCATATATACACAAATGATCCCAACTCAAAAGAGAGAGAAGGATATACAAGAATTTTTCTTTTTCTTTTTTGGTTTTGGGAAATTTGGAGCCAGGAATTTAATAACGGGGGAAATGCCAAATATTAGAATCGCTAAGGGGAGATTCACCAATGATTTTAAAATAGAGAATTAATGTTCAAGATATGTGGAGAAAGAAATAAATCTATCTCTCAGTTCACTCTATAGGACGTGCACGACAACTTCATCAGGGTAATTTAATCTACTCGGTTTCGATCACAAAAAAGCAAACTAATCCAGATTTATCATAGCTAATATCATTCAATCATCCTGAAGTGAAGTGTACAAACCATGCAAATAGAAGTGATATAGGAAAAGAAAATGGTACTCCAGATATAAGCATTCAATGCGTGAATCTTGGTGTGTTTTCTACGATAGCATACATATGAATATTCAGACTCAGCTAATAATAGAATTTCATCCATTTTCATATGGAAAAAGTGTGGGTTACTATTTCTAAATGCAAGGTAGATCATAGCATATGATATCAGAAATAAAAGCTAAGACATGAAAAATATAGCATGCATATAGAGAAAGCTAACTCCACGTCATCATCATCACAGAAAAGTCATCTCTAGCATGAGATGAAAGAAATAAAGATAAAAAAAGGGAAAACAAAACTATTTACAATGCGGCACACGAAGAAAATAAGAAAAACGCGATGCATGGTAAAAAAAAGAAAAAGTGATGAAAAATGCGTGCAAATGCGGAAAATGTCGTGAAAAAACTAAAAATAAAGGTGGTAAATCAAAAAGCGTGAGAACTCACTCCCCCAAGCTAAAGTGCACAGTGTCCTCAATGTGCGAAGTGTGGCACAACGAGAGACGTGTAGTGGTAGGGGTAGGTGAGGATGCATGCATGATGAAAAAGAAATAAAAATAACAAAATGAAAATATGATGCGGACATGATGCATGCAGATATAGGAGTGAATCAGATATAAGAGTGTCATACCAAAAAGTCTCTCCCTCTCTCCCAAAAAATGATAAAGATAGATATGATCAAAATGTGGACCCAAAAACAGTGAGGGGAGGGTGAGGTGGGCAAAAATCATCAGGACCAAGCAGAGACGGGCAGCAGGACGGCAAAAAAGATCAATGGCATCAAGGGTGCCTAAGAGGGCGGTGCTGCGCCGTCTCCGTCCTGAGGAGGAGGTGGAGGAGGTGGTGGTGGTGGTCGTGGTACAGTCTGCTGGGTGGGTGTGGGTATGGGTGTGGAAGCAGGCTGGGTGTGTGTAGGAGTGGGGGTGGGTACCTGCTGGGTGGGTGTGGGTAGGGTCGGTACGCGAGGAAGCCGCTCGAGAATCTGAGTGAGGCAAAAGTGAATGCCCGAAAGTAGGTCGAAGCGGCTGGCCATAGCGGTGACGGTGGCAGACAGGGTCCTGAGGTCACCTCTGAGGCCACTCACCGCCCCCTCGAGAGCACGAATGCTCTGAAGTACAGTGTCGGGGGAGGTGGTGCAGAGGGACGCACGTGTCTGTGCTGTGCAGGACGGGGCTGGCGGACTCGGGTGGTGTAATGGATGGGCTCAGCAGGCATGTGGAGGAAGGGTGCTGTGCTCACAAGTGGGGGCCTAGCCTCAGTGCGAGGCTGGGGCGCAGGCTGGTGTGAGGTGGAAGTAGCAGCAACGGAAGTGTAAGACAAAAATGGTGACGAGGCAGCAAGAGAGGTCAGTGACACAGACGTGGGAACAGACGTCACGACACTCTCAGATAGTACGGCCACGGTGGAGACAGAAGTGACAACTTCTGGGGAGGCAGTGTGAGGTCCAAAAGGTGAAATCCCAGCGGAGATCATACTGGCCATGGTCTCCACGACGGCAGTGAAAGGAGGCTCTCCGCTCTCAACAAAAGTAGGTGGGCGCTCGGGTAGTGCGGAGCAAAGGGGCTCAACGGACATAGGGCCAGCTGTGGTGGGAGTGGTGGTGGGAGTGGTGGTAGTGGAGGTGGTCTCAGCAAGTGTACTCCCAACACCGTCAGAAGTGTGGACAGTGGTGTCAGGAGCAGTAAAAATCTCAGGGACAGGCTGAGGGGCCACGGGGTCAACGGGCGCAGTGTGGGCCTGCTCAGCCTGCTCAGCCTCCTCGGCCTCAAGCACGTAGACGGCGGGGATCAGGAGATCCATCGCCGAAAGCCAGTCGTCTTGTACTGGGCCTAAGTGTGTCTGAGCTGCTCGGAAGGATCATGTAGTCAGCACCGTAGGGACCGTGCAACCAAACCCAGTGCCACTGGCCGTGCGGACGAAGCATCTTCATCTGAGCCATGACGTCTATAGATAGTGAAGTGGGGCCCGGAGAACGATGCAAATCAGCCGGTAGGTCCTCGCCGGTCATCAGGGCGAGCAGGGTGATCAGACCGCCGTAACATATCGGTGAGCGAGCGCCCACCGATACGATGATGCGGTCCAAAAACCAGCTCGTGATATCAATCACGACGGCGGGGACCAACTCGTTGTAATGCCCTACAAGCTACTGCACAAGTACTAGAGGGGGGTGAATAGTACTTTAAAAATAACAAGGTGTATAATTCCAAATTATAGTGCAAACAACTACCAAATCAATTTGCGGAAGCATAAATTGAATGACAACAACAAAATTAACAATGCTAACAAAAGATGTTAATGGGTTCGGATCCACCCAAGTCTCCCCGACTTGTTCCCGGTGATCCTACGTCCCAACCACCCGGATCCCCTCCGGATACTTAGGTTAGAAACCCTAACCCAAGATTTCCACTATGAATATCTTGTGAAAAACTTCACAAGATCAAATCATACATGCAATGGCAATAGTGAATCCCACAACCCGGGATCACAACCTTCTCTCACAACCGAGAGAATCAATAAGCAATATAAATGAGTTTATATTGAAATAAACAATCTTACCACAAAATCCTATACCTTGAATTTTTCTTACCAAATAGGTGAAAGGAAGGATTTGAGGAAGATGAAGTCACCAAGACCTAGCACCAAGGAAATAACCAGCAATAGGTGCCTAGGAGAGATTTGGAGACTTGATTCAAGCTAGAGCTTGAAGGGCTCACCAAGAACAAACTTCTCTCAAGATGGATTCTAGATCTAGAATGTGAGAGAATGGGTTTCTTGTGAGGAAGAGAGCTTTGGAAATGAGTGAGAATGGCTATCTCTTTCTATCTCAATGAATCTCTTAATGGCAGCTCTAACCTAGATAGAAATGACCTAGGTTCGTATTTATAGGGTCCCATAAAAACAATTTAGGTCAATTTCCAACGGATAGAAATCTGAGGAAACTAGTCGATCAAAGAACAACCACTGACCGACTAGTTCATCAACTAGTCGGTCAGTCAAACAACATGGACCGACTAAGAGAGGAACTGAGAAGAGATAGAAATTCAGACCTAGAAATCTAGTCGGTCCAAGAAGACTTTCTGACCGACTAGTTTCACAACTAGTCGGTCAGTCAGTGAACGTAGACCGACTAAGAGGCATAATGAAATAGTCTGAATACAAATTGACTTAGTCGGTCCAAGAACAAAAGTTGACCGACTAGATTGTCAACTAGTCGGTCACCAAACGTTCTTAGACCGACTAACGATAAATAGTAGCTTATGAGAAATTTAGCATGAACAGTAAGTCACAACTAGTCGGTCAAAGAAGCATCACTGACCGACTAGTTCACAAACTAGTCGGTCGGTGAGTCAACGTAGACCGACTAACTGTAAACAGTAAGATGCAGGAAATTAAGGAAGCAAACTAGTCGGTCCAAGAAGAGTTGCTGACCGACTAGATCACCATCTAGTCGGTCAGTACTTCTTCTTGTACCAACTAACATGCACAAACAAGTCCGAATCGAAGCGCGACGCTTCGAGGAAGTTAGAATGAACTTGTACTAAGATCCTAGAGCTACGATATGAGCGTTATGAAGTTAGAATCGTAAGTTATACTCAAGGCTTAACATTCTATAGATCGAAGCTAAAAGACTATAAATAAAACCTTAAAGAATGGTCTTCGAGAGCTTCGATTAATTCTTCATGACTTCCAAAACGGCGCAAGAGCTTCAACGAAGCTTTAGGCATGAATACGTGCTTTGAGAAGTCTTGAGATGTCGCTTTGAATGTTCTCGTGATTTTTGCGACGATCTCCAATATTGCGCTCACAAATTGTTAGATCATGAATTATTTATGTTTGCTCATCATCCAAAACCAAATCCGGGGAGTCCAATATTCAACACTCGTCACTCTCCCTAGCTAGAACTCTAGGGCGCGTCATCGCATAGAGCATATAAAGCTCCGGTGTGGACATCGTCCCAGGCTCATACCTCGCCAAAAAAGTAGTCTCCATAAGGCACTGAGCTATGCGGAGGCAGGGGTGGACGATGGCCGAGGCCTTGGCCCTACTAGGGTCAAAGGCAGCTGGTAAACCAGTGATCCGGGCCCAGAAAGCGTGGGAATCGAAGGAAGGTGGGGGGATGTGAGTGGGGGCGTAACCACGGTCGGCCCCGGGGATATCGGGCCACGAGAAGAATGCTCTCATCATACCGAGAGTGACCTGGCACTCTCGGTCCATAAACCTAAACGAGCATCCCTCGTCGGTCCGGGCTATAGAACTCAGCACCTCAAGTGTCGGACGGACGAAGGTGTCCGCCGACACTTGGAAAAAATCTCGCCAACCCACGTTGTCATACAACGTGAGCATCCCCTCAAGTACCCCCAGGCGTCCTAGGTCTGCAAGGTCTGCGAACCTGGAGGGTACAATCGAGCACTGGGAAATGCGCTTAAAAACGTCGCGGTGTGCGTCGTCTCGAAACGTAATCCCCAGCGGCCCGACAAGTGGAGCCGGTGGTGGCAGTGGGTCGACAGGGAGTGTCTGTGCGGGGTGAACGGGGACTGCAGGCTGTGGCTGTGTGGGGTGAACGGGGTCTGCAGGCGGTGGCTGTACGGGGTGAGGTGGTGTAGGCGGAGGAGAGTCCTCCATCTCGTGGGAGGGGCCGGGCTCATCCGGCCGCTTCCGCTTGGCGGAAGCTCTCCTGGTGCGTGGCCGTGTCCGGGGCGGCATGTGGGCCCCGGGTGCTCACCAAAAATAGAAAAAACGCGGCGTGCGAAAGTAAGTGAAACGAGTATACCGTAACACGTCGCGAGAGCAAAATAGTGGATGCGTGCGAAGACGCCGCCTCCACGAAGCCAAAAACGCTCCCCGGAAGCTCCTCTAGGCTCCCCTAAGCTCCCCAATATAGCATGCACATCAAACAAAGATATCACCGAGTAATATTCAAAATGTATGGGGGGTTAGGGGTATAATAGATAAATTTTGAAGTTAATTTTGTGTATGGGTTTGATTAGCACATGGATCATCGAAAAATACAAGAAATAGGAGAAAATGGGCAAAATTGGGCATACCGGAGCTCGGTCGGCGGTGAGGGAGTCGCCGGTGACTCGGTCGGAGGTCCAGCGGTCCTCGGCGTCGGTGGTCGACCGAGCACCGCCGTCGGCGAGGCGGTCGGGCGAGTGGCAGCGTGTTGGGCGATCAGGAGCTGATCGGGCGCGGGCTCGGGCGAGAAAACGAAAATTAACGCTTCGAATTCTGCGCCGAGCCCGCGTCTCTTATATCGGAGATGTTACGACTCGATCGAGTGAATGTGCCACTCGACCGAGTGACAGTAACGAAAATATTTTTGAAAATTACTCCCCGCTTACGACTCGGCCGAGTGGCTTTGCCACCCTCGGTCGAGTGGAATAAGTCCATTCGGCCGAGTGGCACAAGCTACTCGGCAGTTCTCGCCCTAGGAGCGTATCAGTTTCACTCGACCGAGTGAAGACATATACTCGGCCGAGTGGAAATTATACTGAAATCAAGAAAAGAAACAGAGAGTTGGGTACCGCGGACTTCCCTCGTTGGTGCGCGGCTCGGGCAGACGAACTTATGTACTCGGCCGAGTGAATATTCTACTCGGCCGAGTGACTCCTGTTTTCTGCTGTTTGGCTCCGTTTGGGCTCTGATCTCTGTTTTTCTTTCTCCAGTTCATTTCTTCCTTCTCCTAAGCATCGAGCGCATCCCTGGAGCGCTCTTTGTCGCCTTGTTCATCCTCCTAATGATAGATATCCCTTTCTCCTCTCCTGTCAAAGAAAAATAGGACCCGTTGTCACGAATTTTCCAGGCAAAAAGACTCAAAAACACTAATAATTTCTAAAACAAAAATAAATAAAAAAGTAAAAATAAAGCGATAACCGTCGGGTTGCCTCCTGACAAGCGCTCGTTTAAGGTCTTGAGCTCGACCCCCTTGGATTTTCAATTTAATGCGGGATATTGGGTGCATATGAGATGCACCCGTCGAATTTATTGGGAAGGACGCTTGGATTTGGATGTTGTGGCGGCGTGTTCTTCCTCGGTGATCTTTCGTCTCGGGTAGTGTTGGGGGGTGGCTCCCCCAAGCTAGTGCTTGCTCCGGGCCTTGGCTTCACCGGTGACACCGATTTACGTATCGGTGGAGCTTTCTTCGGAGTCCTCATCTTTGAGAGCTTGCAGAGCTCCCGTATTCTTACGACATCAGCGTCGCCTTCATCAATTTCCATGGAGAGATCGGGGGAGTGCTCCATCTTTTCTTCTTGGCCCAAATCCGGGCCTTCCTCAAAATCATCCTTGAATAGTGCGCCGATGGAATGGGGGATCCCCTCCTCAATGACCTCGTCAAGGAGGTCCATATAGTCGAGCTCCTCATGATAAGGCATGTGTTTCATTGCCTTGGGTATATGAAGCTCCACTTCGATGTTGCCGACGTTCAATGTTAGAGTCCCTTCACGTACGTCGACAATGACACCGACGGTGGCGAGGAACGGGCGTCCAAGTATTAGCGACGTATCGCCCTCCTCCTTGACATACATGACCATAAAGTCGCATGGCAAACAAATGCCTCCCGGGACTTGTAACGGGATATCCTCTGCGATCCCTACCGGACTTGTGATCCGACCATCTGCTAGTTGTATCCTCATGTCGGTAGGCTTCAGTTCTGTGCCGGTGTTTAGCCTTCGGAACATAGAGAGATGCATGAGGCTAACACTAGCCCCTAAGTCTACTAACGCCTTTTGTAAAGGGACACCGCCTAATGTACAAGGAATTCGGAAACTCCCCGGGTCTTTGAATTTGGCGGGCTCCTTCTCTCTCTTGGTGAACCAAGTCCCCTCCTCAGCGAGCATGATTTTCTCCTTCCTTTTTCTTCCCGTAATCAAATCCTTTAAGAACTTGGCGTACGTCGGGATCTCCACGATAGCGTCGAGGAAGGGGATATTGAGGCTTACCCCTTTCAAATACTCGAGAAACTTGGCTAGCCGTTTCTCCATCTTTGCTCTAGCTAGCCTCTGAGGGAATGGGATCGGTGGCATATAACGCCTCTCTTCAATCAGCTGCTCCGCTCTTGACTTTTCTTCCCATTGCGGCTCTTTCCCTCTCTCAACTTCAATGACCGGCTCACTTGGCTCTACTCTCTCCACCACGGGCTCCTCGGTAGGAATCATGACGGGAGTGGTATTCTTCCCGCCTCTCGTAGTAACTGCAACCACGGCGTTGATATGGCCGGTGTTGCCCCGTGGATTTTGCTCGGGTTAAGCCGGCAACTGTTGACTATTTCGATTGAGCAACGCAAGTTGCTCCGAGATTTGGCCTACAATGGTTGCAAGGGAATCTTGGCCCGCCTTCAAGGAAGCATTAGTCTTCTTCTGCTCGACCATAAACTCCTCCACTCTAGCTTCAAAATCGGAATTTTTTTGAGATTGTGGATGGTTTGGATTTCTCCACCCCTGATTGTATCCGGGCGGCCTATAGGGTCCCACTTGTTGCCTTGGTGGGTAGTTTTGTTGCGGAGGCCCCCTCGGTGGATAATGTTGTTGTTGTTATTGTGGTCGAGCTTGGTGACGTAGTTGTTGCGGGGGGTTCAATGGTCCATCATGTTTGCATAGGAGAAACCGGGATGGTTTCTAGCGGCCGGATTGACCGAATATCCTTGGTTCCCCGCGACGTATTGAACTTGCTCCAAAGATCCCTCTCCTTGTTCTCCTCCCAAATACGTAGCTTGGGATTGGTCTTGCCAATCGCATATTTGACTTGTTGGTGTGGATGTGGAAGGGGCTCCTTGGGGCTCCGTGATATATTTCTCCAGTCTCTCCACCACCTTATGGAGAGAGTCGAACTTGTTGGTCAGCTCCGCCACAGCCTTGGCCTCATAGATGCTAGATGGCTTCAAGGAGGACGAAGAGTGTCCTCGCTCGTCACCCCATTATTGATTGTTCGAGGCCATTTCCTCAAGTAAGGCCGTAGCTTCGTCGGGAGTCTTCGATAGGATGGCCCCTGTCGTGGCATCAATAATTTGCTTGGTCCCCGGTTGGAGACCATTGTAGAAGCTTTGGACGAGCTCCCAATCTTCAATGCTATGGTGGGGGCACTGATGCTGCAGGTCTTTGAAGCGCTCCCATGCCTCGTAGAGTGTCTCTTGAGGTCCTTGCTTGAAGGACAGGAGGGTACTCCTAATCTTTACCGTCTTGGAGGACGGATAGAACTTGTCGATAAACGCGCTCGCCAACTCATCCCATGTGGTAAAGACTCATTTAGCTTGCGTCCTCAACCAATAAAGAGTTTTATCCTTTAGTGTGAAGGGGAAGAGGCGCAGTCTGATGGCATCTAGGGCGACGCCCGGCATTTGGAAGGTGGCGCACTTTGATAGGAAGAGCTGGATGTGGTAGTGGGGATTTTCATGAGGATTCCCATGAAAAGGATCTTGTTGCATGAGGACCACCAATCCGGTCTTCAACTCAAAATTCTTGTCGGCCGCCAACTCCGACATGGCTATGGACGAGGTCGTGGAGGAGGTCTTAGGCCGGAGCCTATCTCGAATGGAAATAATCCTCGCCATTCTTGCCGCTAACTCTTCAGGCGTCTCCCGAACGTTCATAAACCTCCCTTCCGTATCGGGTCTCCTCTCTGCTTTGATTCTCCGCAATGTACGCTCGATCTCAGGATCAAACAATATATCTACGGGGTCCGCTGTGGATCTCGTGTACATGCACGGGAAAACAAAGTTTCAAAGAAGTGATTAGCACAATGGAAGGGTTAGATAAAAAAATGAAGAAATAAAACAAAAAGAAAGAAATAGCTAGGGTGGTAGGATCAAACACAATCGCCTCCCCGGCAACGTTGCCAAAAACTTGATCGCGCCCGGGCGTACACCCTAAAGAGCGACCGTGTAGTTTTACTGCAAGCGCATGGTGTAGCGGCGAGCGGGTATCGAACACAGGGAGGACGTATGATGGTGCCTTCTCCGAACAACCTGGCTATAGGGACAGAAAAGTAGGGAATTGCCTTTCGGCGATGTTGTCACGATCGTCAAAAAATGTAAAGAGATATAAAATCAAATAAAGACGCCTAGGGAATAGGGAATCCCCGCTACTCACCGTATCCCGTCATTGTGACTCATCGGTTTCACAATTGCTAGGGTAGAATGTCAGGTGAACTAGTTGCAACTGAATGTAAAACCTAGCTCATGCTCTCGCGCTGTTGCCTGTCTATAGCAAACCTAGTCTCGGGTCCAATCTCTTGCAAACCCTAGCCTAGGCAAGCTAGCATTAGGATCAACGTCATCGTCCAATTGCATCCCGAGCCCACTCTCGTGCAAACTCGGGCTACGACCTAGGTTGGGATAGTTCCTACCCGTCCAATCTCTTGCAAACGGGTATCGGTATAGAATTGCAACCGAGAATCCTAGTATCGGTCCAATCTCTTGCAAACCGATACTACGGGAACTCACTTTCAACCCAATTCGGATTTCTAGGGTTTCATATCGAATTGGGATCCAATCTCTTGCAAATCCCAATCGATATGAACACCTAGCTATCCGTATTATATCAATCCCAAACTAACCCTAATCAATTCGAGCAATGGTTCTATCAAATCGTCACAAATCGGAAATTGGGCTCGTAGGGTTCATCCCCACGCCCTAAGACGTTAAGACTACTCACAAATCATATTGCTAATGGAAGAATAATCAATAGAAACAACAATAGAATTCATAGCAATATTCAAAATAGCAATAAAAATAGGATTTTTAATAGAGAGGGAGACAAACCAATGTAGCTTTCCAAGAATCCAACAAAATAGCACTTTTCTCTCCTCTCCAATCACAAGAATTAAACTCTAAAAAGTCTAATCTAAAAAGGCTGCCAAAAGCAATAGAAAAGCCCCCTCAACTAGGTTAGAATCTGGGGTTAAATACCCCCCAAAACTGCCCAAAAATTCGTGACCAAACTGCCCCTGCGTAGCTCCAAAATCGTGATTTCCGCTACAGGCACCGCTGCTCACTCGGCCGAGTGACAAATGTCACTCGGCCAAGTGAGAAACCCTGACGGATTCCAGTAACTCTGGGGTCTTGTGGGTCTTCACTTTGGGGTCACTCGGCCGAGTGAGTTGTCGTCACTCGGCCGATGGGCTTATCTTCACTCGGGCGGACGGCAATTGCCACTCGGCCGAGTCGGGCTTCTGCTGCTCAGACTGACGAAAAACAGTAACTTCGATGTTTTTGATGGGCGTCGTTGGTCGCTCCGGGACGTACACCCAAAGAACGGTTGTAGTTTTACCGCAAGCGCACGGTATAGCGGCGAGCGGGTATCGAACACAGGGAGGACGAATGACCGTGCTTGCTCCTAATCAACCTGGCTATTTAAGAATAGAGAGAATTGCCTTGGGCGATCCTGTCACAATCGTCAGACAAATGTGCGAAATATCAAATCAAATAAAGAACGTCTAGGGAATGGGGAATCCCTGCCACTCACCGTATTTCATAAATGTGGTTCGTCGGTATCAAAATTGCTAGAATGAGAATTTGGATGAACTAGTTGCAACTAAATGTGGAACCAAGCTCACGCTCTCGCGCTGTTGCCGGTCTATAGCTATCCTAGGGTCGGGTCCAATCTCTTGCAAACCCTAGCCTAGGAAAGCTAGCATTAGGATCAACATCATCGTCCAATTGCGCACCGAGCCCAATCTCTTGCAAACTCGGTCCACAATCTAAATTAGGATAGTTCCTACCCGTCCAATCTCTTGCAAACGGGTATCGGCATGGAATTGCAACCGGAGATCCTAGTATCGGTCCAATCTCTTGCAAACCGATACTTTGAAAGTCCGATTCCAACCCAATTCGGATTTCTAGGGCTTCCTATCAAATTGGTATCCAATCTCTTGCAAATCCCAATTGATATGAATACCTAGCTATCCGTAGTAATTCGATCCCAATCTAACCTCTAATTATTGATTCTAGCACAATTTCTACCAATTTATCACAAATACGAAATTGGGCTTGTAGGGTTCATCCCCACGCCCCAAGACGTGGAGACTACTCACAAATCATAGCAATAGCACAAAAATAATCAATGAAATAGGCAATGGAATTCATCAAAACAATGATATAAACAATAAAAATAGAGTTTTTGGGGAAGAGAGATGCAAACCAATGTAGTTCTTCAATTAATCCAACAAAAATCCAAGTTTTTCCTCTTCTCCAATCACAAATAATAAAGCTAAAAAGTAGTCTCAAAAAGCTGCAAAAAATCTAAGAGAGGGCTCCAAAACTAGGGTAAAAACAGGGCTTAAATAGCCCCAAAAATCGTCCAAAAATCCTGACCAAAACGCCCCTGGACAGCCTGTTTTCCGCAAATTTCGCTACAGGCAGCGCATCGCACTCGGCCGAGTGACAAAAGTCGCTCGGCCGAGTGAAAACCCTGTCATTTTCCAGTAAGTCGGGAGCTTCAAGGGTCTTCAGTTCGGAGGCGGCTCGGCCGAGTGAGTTGTCGCCACTCGGCCGATGGCTTCACTGCACTCGGGCGGACGTGGTTTACCACTCGGCCGAGTGGGTCTTCTGAAGCTCAGGTGGCCGAGAAACAGTAACTTCGATATTTTGGAGGGGCTTCGTCTGGGCGCCACTCGGGCGGACGTGGTATCGTCACTCGGCCGATGTGGTCTCCGTCGCTCGGCCGAGTACACATGGAAATCGTATCTGAACGGGTCGGCCGAGCAGTGTCTCCCTGGTCGGCCGAGTGGCTCCTCCACTCGGCCGAGTGGAATACAAAAAATGCCCATTCTGCTTATTTTGGCCTCCTCGTCGCTCCTGCGACGTCCATTCTTCTTCCGCTCCTCTCCAACAGCAAAATATCCCTCGGGGAGGTCGTCGGTGGCCGTCTAGAGTAAGCGCGTCTCGAGATCACTCCAAATCGCGCCAAATCACCTGAAATGCGACAAAAACAACAAATCGTGAAAAGCATCGTAATATCGTCGATATATCGTGAAAAACATGATTTGGGCGATCTAAATGGCATGCAAATCCCCCAAGCTTGCCTCTTACTCGTCCTCGAGGAAGATAAGTAAAAGTCGAACCCGGTGGATTCGGAAAACGAAAACGGCGAAAAACGAAAAAAATGAAAAACGAAGAAGAATGAAAACCAAATGAAAATAAAGACGAAAGAAAGAAGCGAAGAGGTAGGGTGCTAGATCATTTTCTCAGGACGTGGGTTTCACTTACTCTTATAGCATGCACCGAATGAGAAATACATGTCAAAGAATCTTATTTTGATATCATAGTATAATAGTGCAAATAGAAATAGAAAACCCACGAACAATGATATAATCATGAAGAACGGAATGATTTTAAAATTAACATTGCCTGAATCATTTAAAGCGGTATACAAATCACAGATCACACACTTTTCAATTGAACGCTTTCTATCTGGAATATAAGAGTATCACACTATAGAATAGAGAGAATAGAAAAGTTTGGATTTCATGAAATGAACGCTAGGCTTAGATTTCTGGATTTCGTGAAGCTAGAAACAATCTCACCGAGTATAGAATATTACTTAGCCTAGGTTGTCGTGCAACGTCAAGTA